>CM061064.1:57407099-58035567 GCA_030762895.1 Sophora flavescens
TTTTGTTTTGAATTGGTCTGGCTAGTAGGTCCAATTGCCCTGAATTGTGTGATTTTGATCTTGAAATTGAAAGAACACTGCACACACGTCGTAGAGAAATTCGGGCTAGCACTAGTAGTGATTCTAATTCCAAAACTGTTTTTGAAAACATGGGAGACCAAAGGACATTAAGACGACTTTTTTGCCCACGATGTAAATTACAATGGATTGTGTATTTCATATCCTGGTGCTGATACTCCTTTTGAATTAAAATCTGGTTTTATTCACTTGTTGCCAAAGTTTAATGGTCTTGCAGGTGAGGATCCACACAAGCACTTGAAGGAATTCCAGGTTGTCTGCTCCACAACCTCGAGATCAGAGGAGTAATGGCGAGGATAGCATCAAGCTGAAAGCTTTTCCGTTCTCACTCCAGGGAGCTGCAAAGGATTGACTATTATATCTTGAGCCAAACTCTATCACCACCTGGAATGATTTGAAGAGGGTTTTCTTAGAGAGATATTTTCCTGCTTCCAGAGCTGCGTCAATAAGGAAGGAAATAGGTGGCATCAGGCAAGGGAATGAGTCGTTGGCTGAATATTGGGAAAGATTCAAGCATTTGGTATCCAGTTGCCCCCAGCATCAGATTTCTGAACAACTTCTTATCCAGTACTTTTATGAGGGGTTACTACCAATGGATAGGAATCTTTTGGATGCTGCTAGTGGGGGAGCACTTGTTGATAAAACCCCAGCTGCTGCCAAGCAACTCATTGAGAATATGTCACTGAATTCCCAGCAGTTTACTACCAGAAGAAATTCTGTTGAGACAAGAGGTGTGCATGAGGTCCATTGCTCTTCGTCCAACCAGGCCCTCGAGAATAGAATGGATGAGCTCACTTCTTTTGTAAGGCAATTGGCAATAGACAGGGTTCAGCCTGCAAGGTTATGTGGCATATGCAATTCTCCTGAGCACCCATATGATCCATGCCCCATCCAGAGAGAAGAGTTCGTCAGTGAAGCGCCTCAAGCTTATGCAGTAAATCTCTATAATCAAGGAAACAGTCAGAACCGGTACAGCACTCCAGACCTCTCTACAAATAGGTACCATCCCAATTGGAGGAATCATCCTAATCTTCGGTATGGGAACTCATCCCAACAACAACCGATGGCACCTCAGAATCCTCCTCAAGTGGCCACTTCTGCACCTTCTGGACCTTCACTGGAGGACATGTTCAAGCAAATGACTTCACAATTGACTTCACAAATGAATGCACAAATGACTACACTTTTCCAGCAGCAAGTCGGACAGCTCCAAGCCTCACAGGCACAGTTTCAGCAGCGAACAGATGCCAGCATTCAAAATTTAGAGACACAGGTTGGACAACTGGCCACCTCTATAAATAATATACAGCAAGCTCAAAGAACAAAACAGCTACCTGCACATCCAGTGATAAATCCCAATGCATCCAATCCTAATGTGAGTGCCATTTCTCTGAGATCTGGAAAAGTTGTTGAGGCCACCTCTGGAAAAGATGAAGAAACTATTGAGGTAACTCCTGAGCCTTCAGTCGATGTTGAAGCTGAGAAAGTGTACAGACCACCAATCCCATTCCCACACAGATTGCAGAATAATAAGAAGATTGGTGGTGAAGACAAGGAAAGGGAGATTTTAGATGTGTTCAGAAAGGTAGATGTGAATATTCCCCTTCTAGATGTGATCAAGAAGGTGCCTAAGTATGCCAAATTTCTGAAGGATCTATGCACCAACAAGAGGAAGTTGAAGAATAATGAGAGAGTTGATTTGGGAAGAAATGTTTCAGCTCTTATCCAGTCTAAGTCTGCATCAGAAAGAGTTGCTGTTTTAGCCCCTACTCAGGCACTACCACAAAAGTGCAAGGATCCGGGCACATTTACTATTCCATGCACTATTGGGGATAGAAGATTTGAAAATTGCATGCTGGATTTGGGAGCCTCCATAAATGTCATGCCCACTTCTATTTTTAATAACCTTGATCTTGGGCCCTTGTAGTATACAGGTCTCACCATCCAGTTGGCTAACAGGACCAGTGCCCGCCCCATGGGAATGGTAGAAGATGTGCTGGTGCAAGTTGATGAGCTAATTTTCCCTGCTGACTTCTACATCCTAGACATGGCAGGAGAGACAAATTCCAGTAGATCACCAATAATCTTGGGCAGACCATTCATGAAGACAGCCAAGACTAAGATTGATATGAATGATGGGACCATGTCTATGGAGTTTGGTGATATTGTGGCAAAGTTCAACATCTTTGATGCTATGAAACACCCACTGGAGGAGCACTCGGTTTTCCAATTAGAGTTGCTTTCTGAGATCATTGATGATACCCATGAGGACCTAGTTTCTGATTTTCCTTTTATTTACGGGTTTGATGATTTATATTCATGTACTAACGGTACTAACACTAACCCGTGTCTTTGTTTGTCTTGAGTTTCTTGATTCAACTTTACGGGGTGATAGTGATAGTGAGAGTGAAGTCATGCATTCTGCAGAGTCCTTGACATCATGGCTACTCCCAATGTACCATCCGTTGAGCAGCCACCCTCCCTAGAGCTCAAGCCACTTCCTGGGAACCTGAAGTATGCCTACCTGGAGACGAATGAAAAACTTCCAGTCATCATTTCCTCCAGCCTTGACTTTGACCAGGAAGCAAAGCTTTTAGAGGTTCTGAAGAAGCACAAGAAGGCTATTGGGTGGACCTTAGCTGACATTCCAGGAATTAGCCCCTCCAGATGTATGCACAGAATTCTATTGGAGGATGGGGCTAAACCAGTAAAAGCGCAGCCCAAAGGCGGCTAAACCCATTGATTATGGATGTGGTGAAGAAAGAGGTGACTAAACTTCTGCAGGCAGGTATTATATACCCCATCTCTGATAGTACTTGGGTAAGTCCGGTGCAAGTTGTACCAAAAAAGTCCGGTCTCACAGTAGTTAGAAATGATAATAATGAGCTTGTACCCACTAGAGTCCAGAATAGCTGACGAGTCTGTATAGATTATAGGAAGTTGAACCAGGCCACCAGAAAGGATCACTTTCCTTTGCCGTTCATAGATCAGATGCTGGATCGGCTGGCTGGTAAATCTCATTACTGTTTTCTTGATGGCTTTTCCGGGTATTTCCAGATCCATATTGCCCCTGAGGATCAGGAAAAGACCACTTTTACGTGCCCCTCGGTACGTTTGCCTATAGGAGGATGCCATTTGGCCTTTGTAATGCTCCTGGCACCTTCCAAAGATGCATGCTTAGCATTTTTAATGAATTCATTGAAAATTGCATGGAGGTGTTCATGGATGACTTCACTGTATATGGCTCCTCATTTGATGCATGTTTGCATAGTCTGAGTTTAGTTCTAGAAAGATGCATTGAGACTGATCTGATTTTGAATTATGAAAAATGTCACTTTATGGTAGAACAGGGGATAGTTTTGGGTCATGTTATTTCTAAAGAGGGTATTTCAGTAGATCCTGCAAAAATTGATGTGATTTCTTCATTGCCTTACCCATCTTGCGTATGCGAGATCCGTTCTTTTCTTGGACATGCAGGTTTCTACAGGCGCTTTATAAAGGACTTCAGCAAGATAGCTCTGCCATTGTCAAACCTGCTGAAGAATGATGCCATGTTCCATTTTGATGAAAATTGCAAGAATGCATTTGACTACCTGAAAAGAGCATTGACCTCTACCCCTGTCATCCAGCCCCCAGACTGGACATTCCCTTTTGAACTCATGTGTGATGCTTCCAATTTTGTTGTGGGAGCGGTTCTAGCACAAAGGGTGGGCAAGGCTGCCCATGTAATTCATTATGCTTCTAGGACATTAGATGCTGCACAATCCAATTACACCACCACTGAGAAAGAACTGCTAGCTGTTGTGTTTGCACTAGATAAATTTAGGTCTTATTTGCTAGGTTCAAAAGTTATTGTTTTCAATGACCATGCAGCTCTGAAGTACCTGTAAAAGAAACCAGAAGCTAAGCCAAGATTAATCCGGTGGATGCTTTTGCTCCAAGAATTCAATGTGGAGATAAAAGACAAGAGTGGAGCTGAAAATTTGGTAGCCGATCACTTGAGCCGAATAGCAAGGGATGAGGATCCTTCTCCCATCCAAGATGATTTCCCTGATGAGAGGCTTCTACATCTGTATGGGTTAACCCCCTGGTTTGCTGACATAGTTAACTTTCTTGTTGCTGGTGTTGTTCCTGCAGGTACAAGTAGATCTAAATTCCACAAGCTCAAGAGCGATGCAAAGTATTATGTGTGGGATGATCCGTACCTTTGGAAGTTTTGCAGTGATCAGGTGATTCGGAGGTGTGTCCTCGATCATGAGACAGAGTCCATCTTGCACTTCTCACATGCCTCTCAAGTTGGAGGACACTTTGGACCTCAGAGGACAGCAAGAAAAGTCCTGGATTCTGGGTTCTACTGGCCCACAATTTTTAGAGATGCCTATGAGGTCTACAGGAATTGCAAAGAATGTCAAACAACAGGCCCTGCCATCACTCGTAGGAGTGAGATGCCTCAGCAGCCCATGCTCTTTTGTGAGGTTTTTGATGTGTGGGGGATTGATTTTATGGGTCCTTTCCCTGCTTCTTTTGGGTTTCTGTATATTCTTTTGGCTGTTGACTATGTTTCAAAGTGGGTGGAAGCAATCCCCACTAGGACTAACGATGCTAAAGTTGTTTCCAAATTTGTTAGGTCCAACATTTTTTGCAGGTTTGGCATACCTAAGGCTATCATCAGTGACCAGGGCACTCACTTCTGCAACCGAACCATGGAAGCCTTACTCAGGAAATATGGGGTTGTGCATAGAGTTTCCACTGCTTATCATCCCCAGACCAATGGCCAGGCTGAGATATCAAACAGGGAGATTAAGCAGATTCTAGAGAAGATGGTGCAGCCGAATAGAAAGGAATGGAGCTGCCGTCTGGAAGACGCACTGCGGGCTCAGAGGACCGCTTTCAAGACACCTATAGGAATGTCCCCCTTTCGGCTTGTATTTGGTAAGGCATGTCATCTCCCGGTGGAAGTTGAGCACCGTGCATACTGGGCAGTCAAGTGCTGTAACTTGGACATGAAGAAAGCTGGTGTTGAAAGAAAATTGCAGTTGCAACAACTTGAGGAGCTTCGGCTAGAAGCCTATGAAAGCTCCACGATTTATAAAGAAAAAACAAAATATTTTCATGATAGGATGATTGCTAGAAAATAATTTTGTGGGCCAGCAAGTCTTACTGTTTAACTCCCGCCTGAAATTAATGGCTGGGAAATTTAGGTCAAAATGGGATGGCCCCTTTGTTGTTACTAACGTTTTTCCTTATGGTGCAGTAGCGATTACACGTGCAGGTACCCACAAGCCCTTCAAGGTTAACAGGCAGAGGCTGAAGCCATTCCATGGTGTGGATGCTGGTGTTCCTGTGGATGCTAATGTTGAGGAGCTCTCCTTGGAAGCTCCCACCTACACTGACACTTAATCAGGGAGTACCATTTCCTTTCCCTCACTCTGATTTAATAGTTATGTTGTTCATTGGGGACAATGCATGTTTTAAGTGTGGGGGAGGGAACTAGTTGTAGTTTTGTTTTGTTTTGTTTTTTTCTTTTAGCTCTTGAATAAATTGTGTTAAGTCTTATGTTGACAAGTTTGCTGAATTTTGATTGATTTTGTACAGATTGATTGCATGATTGATGTGATGATCCCCCCTAGGTTGAATAATTTTTTTTTTGAAAAGTGATCCCCATGTGATTGAAAACTGAACTTTGAAATTTTGTTATGATGACATGATTTATGATAAGTTTGGGGTGATAGGAAGCACACACTAGGGATAGAATCTCTGTCAAACAATTTGCAAAAATGTCCAGGTGAGGATTTGAGCCTCCAACATGTTTTTAACTGTGTGAATCGCTTTCAAGTTGCACTTTCCCGAATTTGCTTGAATCTCTTTATGGTTTGCATGTTTATGTGTTTGCATTAGATGATTTAGGCATTTTCTTTGTAAATAAACACTTGGCCTAAAATAACCATTCCTAATGCATGTTCCCTAGTTAGCCCCTTTGAGCCTAATTAGCCTGTTAATTCTTGATAACCTAATGTTATAAGCCCAAAAAAATCTGGAAAACCATGTTAACCCGATCTTAGGAGTAGGAGAGCATGGAATCTTAGAAAGAGAAAGGGTGCAAGAAACTAAGTTTGGGGTGGCTACAAGTTGTAATATGTTGGTTGGGATTGAGAAAAAAAAATACAATAAAAAGGTTGGAGCCAAAGGCTTGTAGAAAAAAAAAGGAATGAAAAAAAAAAGGAATAAAAAGTACAAATTTTTTTTCAAAAAGGGTATTGAAATAAAAGAGGCTGTAGTCACCCAAGGAAATTGAAAAGATGAATGTGAAAAGGAACTTGAGTGGAATTTCAATGTTTTGAAGTGTTTCATGCTCTCTTAGTTCCTAGGGTCTTCAGCCTAGTACCTTTGTATATCCTACCCTTAACCAGGCCCCATTACAACCCATAAAAGACCTTTTGATGTTGCTTGCATGTTTTCTGTGGGAATCATTTGGAGATGAAAATCAAATTTATGGGAAGTATTCTTGAAAAGTGAATTGAGTGCAATATTGATAGCCTGACACAAACTGAGCGATTGAGTGAACACTAAATGCCCTTGTGAGGAAGGCAGTTGTTTGAATTTGGTGATCTCCCTCTTGTGTGTAACTTAGATCCCCTGCTTAGATTAATGATTGTTTGAATGATGAAATTCTCAATTGTTTAGAATGAATGATTGTGGGGATTGCTTTGCTTGAAAGGGGGGGACATTGAAGAAAACTGTTTTGATGAAACTGCTTGAATTTGTGCAAGGTTGATTGAATCTTTTAAGCTTGCCAGGTCTTGAGTCTTTTTGATTTTTGAGTTTTAGTTTTCTTGGGGACAAGCAAAGTTTAAGTTTGGGGTATTTTGATCAGCCTCTGGCTCATCTAGTTTTATGACTAGTATGACCAGGGTTTTGTGCAAATTATATCCTATTTTCACTCAAATTAGATTAGATTGTCCTCAAGCAAGGTTTTGAGTCTCTAATGTAGGTTTAGGTTAATTTAGCCAGTTTTGAGTCAAATAATGCACTTATAGCTATTTCTTTGTTTTCAGGTTAAGTAGAAGTTGAGAGAATAAAGAAACAGGGGATTCGCCTCGCGAACCTGGAAGCCAGCAGAACAGTGAAAATGACATCATCTCTGGTTCGCCCCGCGAACAGCACCTCGCCTCGCAACCCTGATAGCTAACTGTTCCAGAGAAAAGCAACCCGTTCTGGTTCACCTCGCGGATGCATGTCTCGCCTCGCGAGACTGAAGGCCAGAAGCCATGACTGTTCCATTCCTCGCCACGCGAGCAGTTCTTCGCCCCGCGAGAAGACCAAACGTTGCTGACTCTTCATGATATTCGCCTCGCGAGTGGGCTGAATTTC
Organism: Sophora flavescens; assembly: GCA_030762895.1. Taxonomy (NCBI): domain Eukaryota; kingdom Viridiplantae; phylum Streptophyta; class Magnoliopsida; order Fabales; family Fabaceae; genus Sophora; species Sophora flavescens. The sequence continues at coordinate 57,414,549 of CM061064.1, forward strand.
TGAATGATTATAAAAGGTTGTTCTGGACAGATTGAAAAGACTTTTGCTTCTCCATTGTTTTTACCTTTTTCTGTGTGTTTTCGTTTTTCCATGGAGAACTAAGTTTCTAGGATTAATCTATTGTAATCGATTTCCACTACACTTGAGGTTCTTGTATTCCCTGTTTTGTATGCTTTTCCCTTTCAATGCCATGCTATATATTTCTGTTTGCTTAATTCAGGAGTATATTGTGTCGTGTTGATTTATTTTCGGTGATGTTATGTTCCTATAATTAATTGCGTTTGCTTTATTCGCATGTGTACGTTTCGTGTTCGCTTAGTTCACGAAGGGCTTAACCCCGTTTGCTTAATTCGGGAATAGAGACATATATCTGTAGTAGTGGTTTCGCTTGTAAATTGTTGCTACAACCGGGAGGGGATTAGAATCTGCTTAGGGCTTGGAAATTGCATGAACCTATGATAGTTGGGAAATCGAGAACAATGGATTAATCGTCTTTAGCTATTTGATAACCTCTTTGAACTGCCTTGTTTTATTGCTCTGTTATTACTTTGTTTTCTTATTTGCATCCCAATCCAACCCCCACACCAAAAAAAACTGATTTTTAGGATAAATAACACTTTAAGAGTCCTTGTGAGACGACATCCGAGTTGTCGCCCTAAACTACAGTTTTAAAACCCGCTCGTTCTTTTTGGCACGTGCGCGACAGCGCGACTAGAAACTAACTTTCCTTTTTAAATTAAAAACATATTTTCAAAAATACCAAACCCAAGTCCTTGCCAGTATTTACTAGATTTGACTAATTTGTCAAATTCATACTTGGCAGACATACATATGGACATTATGACGAGATTACCGCATAACTCGTTCGTCCCAAACTCGTTTGATCTCTAATTCTTCAAATTATCTGTAACAAAGGGATTTTGGACACCAACCAAAAACCAGCGTTAACAAATTGGCATGCCCGGTGGGACGAGTTTAGAGTAACTCGTACGGTGTCACGAATTTGACATACAAATTTATTTGTATGCGTTTACGGAGCGGAAAGGTGGTTCAGACATCATCTATTTCCCGAAATTCTGTGAATATGAGTAATGCAAGTGACGCAGGCGTAGTAGATACTAACGCCGCTGTGTCAGCGGTGGATGCTATTGCACCAGTTGACAATATTCCTGCAATGGCGGCTAATGCTACTAATGCAGAGGTAAATGGCACTAATGGTGTTAGTGCAAGAAGAGGCGTTTCCTACGCCCAAGTTGTCAATAGGTTTGATGAGGTTGGTCAAGGAACACTCCCGTCACCAACTTCACCAGTCTTGCAACAATTAAATCCACCAACCACTGGATTGTCTCCACGAAGCGTTGTGAATTCAAACCCAAGAGGGGTTACACAGCCTCTTTCGCAACCTTTGTATGGGATGCCTTATGGGTCAACAATCGTCAACCCAAATACCCCGTTTGCATACATACCATATCCAAATGGAATGACGATGGCTGCCCAAACATCTGGACAGGCAGAGCCAACGACTGGGGGGCAAATTCCCAGTCATGCGAATGGGATGACAGGGTCAATGATAATAACCCATTCTCGGCAAGAACAACCGGCAGAAAGGCCACATATATCCCCATTGAGACAAATCCCTCAAAGTATTGTTGGTCTGTCGGAAGCTACATTAGCCAATGTCCGACAACAGATTGACTCTAGCAACCATGACATGGTGAACACATTTACTCAACAAATGAGTACAGTCATTACGCCATTAATGGAAAGCACAAACAATGCATGTTTGGCATTAGCAAATGAGATACGTCGGTTAAATAGAGCCTTGGGTGTTGTAACCCCAAGCGAAAACCAAAATACTGGTAGAAATCTCAATGCAAATGTCAACAGGATTAATCAACCACAAGTTAAACAACCACAACTTGACGGATTTAAACAAGATGACGAGCGGTAACAGCCCCATCGTCGGATTCCTTTGAGACGTGGAAATGTACATATTCTACGACCTGAGGAAGACGAGGATTTGATCATAAACCAGGGTGCTGTTGGAGCATTCCGTCAGAATGTTCTAAATCAAAACGTCAACCAAGTTGTCGAGCAAGCATTAAATAGGTTTGGTTTTAACATAGGTTATGCCAACCAACCATTTTTTGCATCATCATTTCCTGTTTGGGTCCAACAGGCAGAAATGCCTCGAGGATATAAAATATCCAAGTTGTAAAAATTCTCAGGAGAAAGTGGAGAGTCGACAGTCGAGCATATTGCCCGATATACCATCGAATTGGGAGATTTGGCTTTAGAGGAAGAATTAAAAATGAAGTTCTTCCCTAGTTCGTTAACTAGGAATGCTTTTTCTTGGTTTTCAACCCTAAGGCCTAATTCTATCCACTCTTGGAATCAATTGGAAAGAAGTTTTCACGACCAATTCTTTAGGGGCGACTTGAAAATAGGGTTGACACATTTATTTGGAATTAAAAGAATAAATAACGAATCTGTTGACGACTACCTGGCTCGATTCCGTCAAATGAGGAGTCGGTGTTTCACCCCTATCCCAGAGGCAGAAATAGTGAAAATTGCTGCCGGAGGTCTAGATTACCATATCAGAAAGAAACTGGTTAACCAACATCTGATAGATCTTGCCCAGTTAGGGGACAAGGTTCGTCAGATTGAACAATTAAGAGCTGAAAAGATTTTTAATCAAAAGAGATTCCTTAAGAGGGAAAGGGTTAATTTTGTCGGATGCAATGAATCCGACAAGGAGAGTAATGATTCTGAAGAGTATGAGGTAGATTATGTCGAACTAAAAAATGGTCCACCTTATATATGTCAAGCCTTGAAGCCCGCAAGGGCCAAAGAAAGAATCCCTTTCATTAATAAGAAAGTATACACATTTGATGTGACCAAGGCCGATCAAATATTTGACATATTACTTAAAGATAAGCAATTAAAATTGTCAGATGATCATAGGCTCTTGAAAGCCCATGAAATTAAAGATCGGAAGTACTGTAAATATCATAATACTTTTGGTCATGTGACAAATGACTGTATGCATTTCAAGGATATCATTCAAAAAGGTTTGACAGACGGAAGGTTGAAGTTTTCAGACAAGAAACCGGAAATGAAGATTGATACAGAACCCTTTGGTCCTGAAGCTAACAAGGCAGACCGTCAAGTCCCTATGGGAATAGGCATGGTCAACATCACGGCCGGACAGAATATCCAAATGGACTTGTCATATCCATTCGATGTGTATCCGAATCCAGGAGAACCACTGGTCGACTACATGACACGCAAAAAATCTGAGGGCATAATTAAAGTTTGCCCAAGATGTGAAGCGTTTTACGATGAAGTAGCCGCCAAAAAAGCCAGGGGGCTAAAACCACCATCGCATCGTCCACAAGGCAGAATTGAGCCTCGTGATGGTGGTAACCAGGGAAGGTTTTCACACTCAAATAGCCATGATGGGTCCAACAGTGTACAGAGGAGTGTTGCATCTGTTGTAAATAGACAGGCAAATAGCCGTCAGCAACACATGTACCAGTCAAGATCCGGACAGCACGGCACTGGAGGTTGGCTTGAAGAGCCAATCAGAGGATCAACAGTAAGACAGGCAAATAGCCGTCAGCAACACATGCACCAGTCAAGATCCGGACAGCACAGCACTGGCGGTTGGCTAGAAGAACCAATCAGAGGATCAGCAGTAGGTAACTCTGTCAGTGGCAGATTTAATCCTGTCAAGACCAGGATACCCCCGTCCAACGTAATGGTGGATCAATGGGTGAGGAATTTGGCCATGGCTTAGTACCCAGAATTGCAAAAACAGACATGGACTAGGAAAAGCAAGTTCAATGATCGTGGACCACCCTTTTGGAATGAAAATCACCGAAAGGGCCAATTGGTTCAAAATGCTCAGGTGGCAGGGTCTGGTCTTTCAGGGCCCTCGACTCAATTGGCTATCTCTAAAAGCCAAAAAAGGAGGCTACAGAGACTCCGACAGGCTCAGAAAAAGAAGCTTGCCAGACAGGGAGGTGTCATTATAAAAGAGATGCCTTCCCATGATACTGGTTGTTTGGTTGCTACAACTGATAACAAAGTTGACAAGAGAGGAGATACCAAGATGAAGAGCGTAATAGTGAATCACCCCATGGAAGCTGATGTGAAGAGACCCAATAATCAGACCAAGCAAAGTAAACCTGCATCCCAGGTTTTCATAGAAAAGAAGGCTTCAGGCCAAGCATCCTCACCAGTAAAACCCACTGGCAAATGGCCTGTCGGGCTGACAGAAGTGGAGAAGGTTGTAGGGCTCGAAAAGAAGGTTGAGGCCAGAATAGAAGAACAACAACTGACTACGTTCAAGCCTGAATGCGATTTAACCAAAGAGGAATTGTCATTTGATGCTGTCATTGAAGCATTGAATGATCCGAATGATGACATGAACGTAAGTGGAGCCATGGACACGGACGGCCAGAATGAGGATTGGGCCGACATCATAGAAGCACTAGACAACTGTGGCGCAGGAATTGCCTGACCTTTGTCAGATAGGTCAGGGTCAGATGACGAGAGTGATTTAAAAAGAAATCACAGCAGAACAGTCGGAGGTGCATTCTTGGATGAAGATCCAGACAATGAGGTTATACTGGAGCCTGGAATGAGAATGAAGATAGGTTTGATTTCTTTCATCCCAGCAGAATACGAGGGATATTTTGAGTTCAATCTCTCTAATGACGACGAGGATGTCGTCAACAATGCAGGAGACCCAAGTGATCACTGGATGTGCGTTCAGGAGAATTTAGTTACTGTATTTGACAACGTGGCTCAGTTGGAGAAACCGACCGACGAACAGAAAAACCATTTAAGGCCTTTACATGTGAAGGCCATAATCGATGGAAGACCTACCAATAGGGTCTTAATTGACGGAGGAGATGCTGTAAACTTGATGCCAAGAGCGATGTTTAAAAAATTAGGAAAGGATCAGTCAGATCTAATTCCAACTGATATGGTTGTCACTGACTTTAGTGGCAAAACTTCTCCGTCAGATGGCGTCACTTTATTAATCATACAAATTGGTACTGTCGAAAGAATGACACTGTTCGTAATAATTCCAGCTAAGTCAAGTTACAACATTTTGCTTGGCGGGGATTGGATCCACGCTGTAGGAGCAGTTCCTTCAACTGTGCATCAAAAGGTGATTTTATGGAATGAACAAGATCAAGTGGAGATTGTGGAGGCAGACGACAGTGCTTGCTATGCTCAGCAATCACATATTGACTTCCGGGTGTATTCTCCAAATGTCAAGCCTATAATTGCCAATGAAGGGGTCATCGATAAGGACACGTTAGAAGCAAGCCTTCTCAGCCAGTTTGGAGTTACAATACAGGGCGAGGCCGACAAGACTCGGCCAAAATATGACAATGAGCCTTGAAACCCACTTGAGAAGATTGTCGGCCTATCTGGCCGACGGAGAAGTACTGTGTTGACGGATTGTGTAATTGACGACGACCCTTTGGGTTTTGAAAAAGGAGCCGAAGTCAAACAAAATGTGGAAGTAGAGGATCCTCTGGAAGAAATAAATTTGGGGACGGAAGAAAAGAAAAGGCCCATTTTTGTCAGTGCTTTTCTGCCAGAGGATTACAAACAAAAACTTGTCGGATTAATAGCAGAGTACAAAGATTGCTTTGCATGGGACTATGATGAAATGCCTGGTTTAAGCAGGGATCTTGTCGAACACCGATTGCCACTTAGGGAGGATTGCAAACCTGTCAAGCAAGCCATTAGAAGGTTTGCTCCAGAAGTGGTACATAAAATCAAGGAGGAAGTACAAAGACTGCTTAAAGCAAAGTTCATTCGAACGACCAGGTATGTAGATTGGCTTTCTAATGTAGTCCCTGTCATGAAAAAAAATGGTAAAATGAGGGTATGCATAGACTTCAGAAATTTAAATATGGCTACCCCCAAAGATGAATATCCGATGCCAATAGCCGACATGCTTGTCGACTCAGCATCAGGAAATGAGATTTTAAGTTGTATGGATGGCCATGCAGGATATAATCAAATCTTTATAGCCGAAGAAGATGTGTCAAAGACTGCCTTCAAATGTCCAGGAGCAATTGGGACGTATGAATGGATTGTCATGCCTTTCGGTTTAAAGAATGCAGGGGCCACCTATCAACGAGCAATGAATACAATTTTCCATGATGTTATTGAAAAATTTGTTTAAGTATATGTTGATGATGTGGTCGTTAAGTCCAAAAACAAAGATGACCATTTGGGGCATCTGAAGCAAGGATTTGAGAGAATGAGAAAGCATAGCCTCAAAATGAACCCAGAGAAGTGTAGCTTCGGAGTGTCAGCTGCCAAATTCCTAGGATTCTTGGTCCACAAAAGAGGAATTGAGGTAGACAAGAATAAAGCCAAAGCAGTCATGGAAGCCTCGGCACCGACAAATAAGAAAGAACTACAATCCTTTTTAGGAAAGGTTAACTTTCTAAGAAGATTCATATCAAATCTGTCGGGGAGGACAAGAGTATTTGCACCACTGGTCAAGCTGAAATCAGAACAAAGCTTCATATGGGAGCCTTGTCACCAAGAGGCTTTTGACCAGATCAAGCAGTATCTAGTCAATCCACCGGTCATGATGCCTGCGGTGCCTCGTCGACCGTTGAAGTTGTACATATCGGCATCTGAGGAAACTATAGGATGTTTATTAGCCCAGGATGATGATGACAATGTTGAAAGGGCTGTGTATTATCTAAGTAGAGTCCTAAATGATGCTGAAAGAAGATATAATGCAATAGAGAAGTTATGTCTAGCATTATATTTTTCTTGTACGAAACTTAAATATTATATGATGCCATGTCATGTATCAGTTGTTTCCAAAACTGATGTGATAAAATATATGTTGTCAAAACCAATTCTCAATGGACGTATTGGTAAATGGACCATTGCTTTATCAGAATATTCTTTACAATACATGCCAGCTAAATCTGTCAAAGGACAAGCAGTGACTGACTTTTTGGTAGACCATCCAAAACTCGATGTACCAGAAATAGATATTGTCAGTTTACAACCCTGGAAACTCTATTTTGACGGATCAAGGCATCAAGGAGGTAGTGGAGTAGGAGTTTTAATTGTGACTCCACAAGAAACTCCAACTAAGTTCATGTTTGAACTTAAGTATCCATGTTCCAACAATGAAGATGAATACGAAGCTTTGATTGTCGGATTGGAAATTTTGACAGAGATAAAAGCACGAAATGTGCATATTTTTGGGGATTCTCAATTAGTCATCAAACAACTCACACAAGAATACAAGTGTGTCAGCTACAATTTGACAAAATATTGTATCGTAGCTAGCAAGTTGATGAAAAAATTTGATGACGTAATTGTTGAATATATTCCCAGAAATTTAAATCAAGAGGCTAATGAGTTGGCTCAGATAGCCTCAGGATATAAAATATCTCAAAAGACTTTGTCAACACTAATGGAAATTAGAGAATTGTCGTATCCATTAGAAGAAAGAGATATTTTAGTTAATGATGTAATTATACCTAATGACTGGAGGTTGCCAATAATCGAATATTTGGAGAATCCAAGTCCGAATGTAGATAGAAAAACAAAGTATAAAGCATTGAATTACACGATGCAAGGAGGACTGTTATACAGAAAATCTGTTGACGGGACTCTACACAAGTGCCTGAGTGAGCAAGATGCTTATTTGGCTCTATCAGAAGTCCATGAGGGCATATGGGGAGCTCATCAGGCAGGTGATAAAATGAAATGGGTTCTACAAAGAAGTTTGTATTATTGGCCAACTATGGTTAAAGATTGTATTTTATTTGCCAAGTCTTGTGAACAATGTCAGAAACATGGCCATATACAAAACGTGCCGGCTGGCGAGTTACATTCTATTGTCAAGCCTTGGCCATTTAGAGGATGGGCTCTAGATTTAATTTGCCAGATACATCCCTCTTCGTCAAAAGGACATCAATTCATTTTAGTTGGAGTTGACTATTTTACCAAATGGGTAGAGGCAATTTGCCTCAAAACAGTCACCCAACAGGACGTAATTAATTTCATTGAAAATCACATCATTTGTCGGTTTGGCATACCCCAGACTCTGACAACAGATCAAGGGTCAATGTTTGTCGGCAAGAAAGTTGTGGAATATGCTAGTTCTAGGCATATAAAAATGCTCACATCTACACCATATTATGCACAGGTAAATAGCCAAGTTGAGGCCATAAATAAGATCATTATTAATCTTATTAAAAAGCATGTGGGCCGACAACCTAAGAGTTGGCATAATACCCTTGATCAAATATTATGGGCATATAGAAATTCACCCAGACAGTCGACAGGAACCTCTCCATATCGGTTAACGTATGGGCACGATCCTGTACTACCTGTTGAAATCAATCTCCAATCCACCCGCATTCAAAGGCAAAATGACCTGCCTACTGACCAGTATTGGAATGCAATGATAGACGAATTGAATGAATTAAGTGATGAAAGATTGATTGCGTTGGAAAATTTGATTCAGTAAAAAGAAAGAATTGCAAGATTTTATGATAGCCGAGTTAAGTTCAAAGCATTTAAGGTAGATGATTTAGTGTGGAAATTCATATTGCCCATGGATAAAAGTTGTCGAGAATACGGAAAATGGTCACCTAAATGGGAAGGGCCATTTAGAATTGATAAAGTATTTTCTGGAAATGCCTATGCGCTTGCCAATATTAATACTGGCTTGAAAATCAAGTCAATTAATGGCAAGTATTTGAAGCAATATAAACCGACAATGTTAGAAGTAAAAATTGACAATAAATGAGATAGAACATAAGTTTTATTCATTGATTTGGCAATATGATTTTACATTGTCAAAAGTACATCCTGTCAGTTTAAGCTAACTTATTCCTAAGAGAGCAGGCTGGAAACTGACGGTTGGCATACACATATGTGTGTCGAATTATGAGCATTCAAAAAGATAAGTTAAACAGATGTTCAGTTGACATACACAAAAAAAAAAATGCCAACTAAACTAAGATTGAAAATTTATCATTTCTTCCTAAGCCTTCTCCAGAGCCTCTCTGTCAGCCTTGACTGCCAGATATTTAGATTGCATGACTATTAGAATGTTGACAATTGTCCTGGCAGTCACCCCCGACTTTTAGATTCATTGATAAATTTGATTAACCTTTTCTTTGCTGGCAGACAGAGGTTGTGCAAGTTGAAGTTTTTTCTCTTTGGCTTGAGTTAAAGCAACTTCTAAGTCAACAATCTCTTTGTCTACTGCCAAGTCAGCTTTGACGTCGTCATCAATGACATGAATCTCTTGTTCTCTTGTGGCCTTCATGACCATCAAAGAAGTCTTGGGCATAAGCCAAAGTGACCCTGCTTGAAGTTGGTAGAACGTTCTTGATTAGATTGAGTTGTTGGAGAAGATTGGTCATAGTTGAACATACGCCTGAATCTGAACATAGGATGTCAAGTGGATGTTTGAAAAGGGATTTAAGCACTTGCATAAACTTGACAGCTTGATAATCACTCGAATCTTGCCCTGTCAATTTAAAAAAAAAATGGGCAGATCTTGATGAACTCCGATGACCAGTCTCTGACAGAAAATTAGTCTGTCGGAAGAGGTGGAAGATGTGTCTGAGAATTGGAGTTTGTTGAGGAGTTGAATGAATTCGTTGTTCAGGAGGATTGATGGCATCAAGATTGTAGACTGTCGAAGTTTTGCCTCTCTCCATAAGCCGTCGAAAGACAAAACTTGGGGGGCATCTGTTAGGAGTGAATTTTCATGTGAGTTTTCGTCAGACAGGCAGAAAGAGGCTCCATGAAAATTGAGAAGAAGTCCCAAAATTGGTATATACTGGTTTGGCTAAAAGAAAGTTGACATAAAATTGGTCAAGAAAGTTGACAAGTACTAAGTTGACAGACGGAAAGTGGGCAAGAAAGTTGACAAGTACTAAGTTGACAGACGGAAAGTTGTCAAGAAAGTTGACAAGTACTAAGTTGACAGATGGAAAGTTGTCAAGAAAGTTGACAAGTACTAAGTTGACAGACGGAAAGTTGACAGAAAAATTGGTCAAAAGCAAGATTGTCAAATTCATAAGGAATTCCCAAAGTAGACGAGAGTTGGATTGAAGAGAGGAAAATTGACCAAGTTCAAAGTCGACAGGAATAAAGTTGACAGAAGAATGTACATAAAGAAGAACGTCGAACTCAAGATTATAATTGACAGGTGTGGAGTTGACAAGAAGTTCTTCAGTTGACATGTCAGACAAGAAAAGCCGTCAAAAAGGTGAAACTTAGAGCGCATCTGTCATGGGTGAAATTTCTTATTAATGACGGATGCATTTGACTGGCCGACAGAAAGGATAAATTGACAACCCAGTTTTTTGACAAAGTGTTAAGAAGAGTTGTCAAACGTACAGAAGTGTGAAAATGGCTAAGTCTTCAAGGCTGACAAGGCATCAGCAAGATAAGCCGTCAGATAGCCAAACTGTTGACAACAAGCAAGTTGACACAAAGCGGTTCAAAGAATTGAGCAGTTAGAGGAGTTTGCTTGTCAAATAGTTTGAATTTGAATATGGCAAAACTGCCATACAGGTATCAAAAAATAGATTAGGAAGTTACCTTTAGGAAGTTATTTACTTTTTCTATAAATACTAGATTCTACGATGTAATAAGGGTTGGAACTTGAAACATCCTACACGTCTCGATCACACAGCAGACTGATGGATTAACTCAAGTATTCCTTCCACCCTTTTATCATTAATGCAATGTTCAATTTCAATTCAATATTGGTTCATTTCATGTATTTACTTTTCTACAATTTACATCTCTTGCAATTTATCCTTCATGTCTTTCACTTGCTTTCTTTTAATTTAATGCAATGTAAACATTTTCTTTTACTTTTCAACCATTTAAATTCCTGAAATTCATTGCTTTCCTTTAAATTTCCTGTTGTTTATTGCTTTCCTTTAATTTCATGTTCTTTATTTACTTTCTTCTAATTTTCTGCATTTTATATGCTTTCCTCTATTTTTATGTCATTTAATTGTTTTCCCTTAATTTTCAGCATTTCTTTCATGCTCTTCATTTAAGTTCTTTTATTTCAGAATTTATTTAAGTCTTTTTACATGTTCTTCTTTTTTTCACCATTTCTTTCATGTTCTTTATTTTAAGTCCTTTTACATGTTCTTCTTTACTTTCAGCATTTCTTTCATGTTCTTTATTTAAGTTCTTTTATTTCAGAAATCATTTAATCATGCTTTACACAAATTGCTTTTCGAATTAATGTTATTTCCATTTCATTTCACGTACAAATAATGAAGCAATCAGGAAGTTACTTCTATTTAAGAAACTAACTTTCCTTTTTAAATTAAAAACATATTTTCAAAAATACCAAACCCAAGTCCTTGCCAGTATTTACTAGATTTGACTAATTTGTCAAATTCATACTTGGCAGACATACATATGCACATTATGACGAGATTACCGCATAACTCGTTCGTCCCACACTCGTCTGATCTCTAATTCTTCAAATTATTTGTAACAAAGGGATTTTGGACACCAACCAAAAACCAGCGTTAACACCTTTGAAGTCATATCATATTGTCATACTCATACTATTAAAGTGATAATTAAAATTTCTAGTAGCAACTTGTAATTTAAAAAGTCCCACATCTTACAAACCAAATTCATAATTCAAACACAAAAAAAATGACATCATATAATTTAAAATAAGCTAATCATTTTTCATCATATTCCACATCAACAATATTTGATGACGCCCTAGGGGTAGATTGCTCCACTTTTCGATCCTCCTGATTATCATCATCTACATATCACAATTTAAGTGAAAATAATTAAATTAACAAATGGCCAACAAAACAATATCATGATAAATAAATACATTAAAACTAAATAAATTAGTAAATTACCATCGCAAACAAAACCGTACATCCAATTTCGAGTACAAACTAAAGCTTCCACATTTTTCTGACAAGAGACGACTTCTATACTTGTTGAGTACAATGGAGCCAATGCTAAATGCAGATTCAGACGCAACTGTTGTAATAGGGATGCTCAACTAGTCACGAGCCATTATAGATAGATCTGAAAACCGACTCTTATTATCCTTCCACCATTGTAACACATCCAATTGGTCATAAAAACCGAAATCCAAATTTGCCTCTTCCAAATAAACATATAGTTGAGACTTCCCAATTTTACACGCAAGTTGTTGATTGTGCTCTTTCAATTCCTATTATATTTAACATGTAAAATACATGAAAAGGAAAACACTAAAGCAGGATAAGGTTAATAAAATTCAATAAAAAATGATTAAACTATATATAAACTTACATCAAACAAGTTTTGAGGAAAAGCCTTGGGTTCCTTCGACATGCTAGGAGTAGAAGATGAGGGCTGGATAATACGTCTCTTTTTGGAAAAAGTAGTATACTTCTCAAATAGCATGTACAAATTTTTCTTTACGTTTTCGAACTTCAACTCATTTGTAGATGGATCAACTTTTGAGTAACAATAACTTAACGAAGAAAGCTTCATTCGTGGGTCAAGAATAGCTCCCATTGCAAGAACATTACTGTACTCTTCCCAATATTTATCAAACTTCTCAAACATCCTTTCAGCCATGCTTTTTATAACCATATCTTCATCTTACAAACTCTCAATCAAAACACACTGAATTTTCCAAATTTGCAAAAAATACAAGTTGGAGGAAGGATAGGATGCGCCAGAAATCAACTTGGTGGTTTCATAGAAAGGCAACAAGAATACACATATTTTTTCACATCTTTTCCATTCTTCCTCCAAAGGACAATACACATATTTTTTCACATCTTTTCCATTCTTCCTCCAAAGGACAATACTTATAATTATCATCGTCAAAGTCAAGATTTTCAAATACACAACGATATTTAAGAGCACTCTGAAGCATCAAATAAGTTGAGTTCCATCTTGTAGGAACATCTAGACACAAGCCAACTGAAGTATCAACACCACCAATTCGTTCAATGCATTCCCTGAATTTTTTCATTCGAATATCTAAACCCCGCACATAATTCACACTTTCTCTAATTTTACTCAATGCTTCACTATCCAGCTTCAATCCCTCTTGGACAATTATATTTAAAATGTGTGCAGAACAACGTACATGAAAAAACTCTCCATCATATAACAACCAATTTTTCAAGGCAAGTTGGCTTTTTAAATGTAGTTGCATAACATTATTTGCGGCCGCATTATCTAAAGTGATAGAAAAAATTTTCTTCTCTATTCCTCAATCAGTCAAAAATTCAAGTATCTTCCTAGACAACTCCAATCCAGTATGAGGGGGAGGCATATGACAAAAGTTGAGAATTTTGCTATTTAACTTCCAATTTGTGTCAACAAAATGAGAGATCAAACAAATGTAACCTTCGGTAGTACAAGCTGTCCATAAATCAGAAGTTAAAGAAATCCTGGTAGGAATACTAGCCATTTCTTGTTTAAGCCTTTCCTTCTCTCTCAAGTAAATATTCATGACATCGGCCTTAGCAGTATTTCTAGTAATATAAATTACATCCGGATTCAGGTACTTCATCCAACTCCTAATCTTCCTAAACTCAATGAATTTATAGGGCAAATCACGCTCAATGATTGCTTCGGTACACATCTGACGTGAAACCATTTGATCTATCTTAGGAGATTTTAGTTTTCCTTGCATGTCTACCATCAACTGACCAATATCTTTAGATTTAATTTGTGTACACTTTTCAATATGACGATTTAAAGTTGATGTACCATATTGTTTACCGCCACACTTATATTCCTTTTTACAACCATTACACCTTGCCAACTCAATTCCATCTCTACCCGGTCCTATCTTAGTAAAAACCTTCCAACATCCAGCTGTTGATGCTTTGGCTTTTTTCTTAATAGGTTCATTGATTTGAGATCCTTCAACCCCAATATCTAAATTTTCCCCATCAACTTCAGCATCAACTACAATATTATTTGAATCCATGTCTGACAATTAAGCAAAGAATAGCATGTATCAATAATATAGGCAGTTTAGGCACAAAGAGAAATAGAAACCAAAAATCAAGTAATTATTATTTAATAGTTATTAACAAAAATAGAAACAATGAAGTGAATAATATTAAATTTACTTTATGGAATTAACATCTATAATTCTATATGACTATATATGCACTTATGGAGAGCTAGAAACTAGAATTACTGAGAGCCAAAAAGAGTAGTGTAAATTAAGATGAATAAATGTGTCACTTTATTTTTGAACAATGGCAAAATGATATATTATATTAATCATTAGATAAGGCTTTCTTTATATAGAAAATTGAGTTTCTGAACAAAAAAAGTCAGAAATCACTACAAAAAAAAGGTTGTTTAGCGACCGAAAATAGTGACCGAATTTTTTGGTTGCTTTTTGCGACCAAAATGGCGACCGATTGTAGGATCTACATGAAAGACTGATTAGAGTTAATACTGCGACCGAAATAGAGCGTAGCAGAGTTATCGGTCGCTATTTCAGTTGCTAAATAAAGGAAATTAAAAGTCAGAAAATTTATGCCTTTTTAGCGACCGAAATGGCGACCGAATTAAATGCAACGGTTAATTTTTATTTACATTTGCGACCGATATTAGTTCGATCGCTAAACGGCACGTAAAAAAAATTAAAACAGTACGTGTTAGCGACCGATTTAAAAATCCGTCGCTAAATTTATGAATTCAAATTTCAAATTAACTCATTTAGCGACTGATATTAATTCGGTCGCTAAAGAGCGGTAAACTAAATTCAGAAACAGAGATCCCGCGACCGAATATAGCGACAGATTTTGTATTTAATTGATTGGCAACCGATTTAGCGACCGATTATTTCGGTTACCAAATTATGAATCCCTAAAGTCGTGAAATCTTTCCCTTCTTCCTCATTTATGCCATCTCTTCCACCCTCACCCCTTTTCTCTCCCTCGCCTCGTCAGGCCGCCAGTCACCATTGCCACCACCATAGTGCGCACCACCACCGCCATCTCCGGTAAGCCTCCGTCCTCCTCCTCCTCTTCTTCCATCTCTTCCTCCCCTATTCCTCTCCTCTCTTCCTTTCCCCTCTTCCCGCTCTCTTTTTAATCCCCCCCCCCCCCACCCCCCCACTCCGTTTCAGTGCTTCGACCAATACTCTGGCTACCAAATTTTTGGTCGCGCTGTCGCCACGCGCCAAAAAGGACGAGCGATTATAAAATAATGCAGTATAGTGCGACAACTCGGATCGTCTCTCAAGGACTCTTTAGTGTTGTTATTATTAACAGAAAATTAGTAAAAGTCAGAATTGGGGGGGTTGTTTGGATTGAAACTAAAATAAAGAAAAACAAAACAAAACAGAGAAAAGAAACAAAGCAGTTTAAAAGATATGCAAATTAACTAAAGTCGATTACCCTACTGTTATCTGTTTCCCACTATCATTGGTTCAAATAAATCCAAGCCTATTCTAATCCCCTCCCGGTTGTAGAAATAGTTAACAAACGAAACCACTACTACGGATGTATGTTCCTATTCCCGAATTAAACAAACGGGGTTAAGCCCTTCGTGAACTAAACGAACACGAAACGAACACACGCGAATTAAACAAACGCGATTATATATAGGAACATAGCATCACCGAAATGAATCAATACAACACTATACATTCCTGAATTAAACAAACAGAAATATACAGCATGGCATTGAAAAGAGAAAAGAAAATAAACTAGGGAATACAGAACCTCAAGTGTTAATAGAAACCAATTGCAGTAGATTAATCTAGGAGACTAGCTCTCCATTACAAAAGGAAAACAAAACATAACTAAAAAGAAAACAAAAGACTAACTAAGACTAGCTCAGAAACTAGCCAAAACTGGCTAATTCTGACTATTCCTTCATTTCTGCCTAAGACTGCTTATATACACGTTTCTGGAATCCAAGGCCTCGCGAGGCGAAGCACTGCTCGCGAGGCGAATTATGCGAAAGGTCTGCAACTCTTGGTCTTCTCGCGAGGCGAGCATAGCTTCGCGAGGCGAACTCTTCAAATTCTCAACTGTAACGCCCGTGACCTTCAACGTGCCCAAACCGTGATGGCTTCTGACTTTCAAGTATTCGCGAGGCGAAGGAATTATCGCGAGGCGAACGCTTCAACTTCAAAACTGCCACGGCCGTGATCTTCAACACGGGTAAACCGTGATCGTCTCTGACTTTTCAGGCTTGCATGACTCGCGGGGCGAGAAATCCTTCGCGGGGCGAGTGGCTCCAGATTTATTTTATTTTATTTTATTAACCTGAAAAACAGAAAATAAAAGTAAATACTTTATTCACTCTAAATCAACTAAATTAACTTAAAAACAATTTACAGACTCAAAATATTACTTAAGGACAATATAGTCTAATTTGGGTAAAAATGATATAAAATAAGCACAAAGCCAAGGTCTTGACTAGTTATAAAACCAGTCAAACAGAGGCTCATCAAAATACCCCAAACTTTAAACTTTGCTTGTCCCCAAGCAAACTACACTCAAAAACTTAAAAGACTCAAGACCTGGCAAGCTTAAGAATTCAATCAACTTTCCATAGATTTCAAGCAATTTTTCAAAAGAATTTTTCTTTCAATGTTCCCCCCTTAAAGCAAAGTAATCCCTACATTCATTTATTCCAAACAATTGAGAATTTCCTTATTCAAACAATCATCAATCTAAGCAGGGGATCCAAGTCACACATACAAGGGAGATCACCAAGTTCAAACAACTGCCTTCCTCACAAGGGAGATTTATGTTTCACTCAATCGCTCAGTTTGTGTCTAGGGTTTCAACATTTCTCTCAATTTCACTTTTAAGAGCACTTCCCATAAATTTGATTTTCATCTCAAAATGATTCCCACAGAAAACATGCATGCAACATCAAAAGGTCTTTTATGGGTTGTAATGGGGCCTGGCTAAGGGTAGGATATACAAAGGAACTAGGCTGAAGACCCTAGGAACTAAGAGAGCATGAAATATTTTTACACTTTGAATTTAACTCAAGTTCCTTTTTCATTTTTCATTTTGCTTTGGGTGGCTACAGCCTTTTATTTCTTTTTGGCATTTTTGCACTTTTTATTTATTTTTTTTTCTTTTTTTTTTCTTAAAATTTTTACACTTTTTTTTTTCTTTTTCTTGTTTTTTTTTTTTTTAAACAATCCCAAACAGCACAGTGCACCTGGTAGCCACCCCAAACTTAATTTCTTGCACCCATTCTAAGATTACATGCTCTCCTAATCCTAAGATCGGGCTAACATGGTTTTTCAGATTTTTGGGCTTATAACATTAGGTTATCAAGAAGCAATAGGCTAATAGGCTCAATGGGGCTAACTAGGGAACATGCATCAGGAATTGTTATTTTTAGGCTAAGTAGTTATTTACAAAGAAAATGCCTAAATCATCTGAAGCAAACACATAATCATGCAAACCAAAAAGAGATTCAATCAAATTCAGGAAAGTGCAATCAAAAGTGATTTTCACACAATTTAAAACATGTTGGAGGCTCAAAACCTCACCTGGACATTTTTGCAAATTATTTGACAGAGATTCTATCCCTAGTGTGTGCTTCCTATCACCCCAAACTTATCATAAATCATGCCATCATAATAAAATCTCAAAGTTCAGTTTTCAATCACATGGGGATCAATTTTTTTTCAAAAATTTTCCAAATCCTAGGGGGAAAACAGTCAACACTATCATGCAATCAATCTATGCAAAAATCAATAAAATCCAATAAACTTGCCAACATAAGACTCAAACAACTCCTGAGCTTCTCAAATTATTCAGGAGTTTTATTAAAAACAAAACAGAAATAAAGAAAGGAAAAGAAAATTAAAAAGGAGAAAGGGTAAGAAAAACTCATTGAAGGGCGGTTCCGCCAGGATCCCATAGCTTGTAACATAAGTCCCACATGGTAGCCAAAGGACTGAAATTCATTCCAAGCCTCCCTAACTTGCAGCTTTGATGCGGAGGTGAGCACTTGACAATTATAATAACTCCACCCAGTGCGGCGGACTTCTCACTCCCCTTCGGGTCACAGATGACCTCTTTCTCAATAAAATCTCCCCAATAGAATCGGGGCTCAACCTCTTGGACCGGCCATGGTGCAAAATCCAAGGGTGTAAAATCCAGAACTGGTGGCTCCTCAGGGGGAGGTGACAAACAGTTAGTTGGGGTTCTTGGTCTTGCTTCAACTTCTGCAATGTCTTCATCCACTGCACTAACAAATTCAACACCTGCTATACATGCAGAGATTTCAGCACACACCACACAAAGGTTAGAGTTAGTACATATATTACAAGAAAATGAATCAGAAAAAGTTAGAATGTCTGGGAATTCTTCAATCAATTCATCCACCCCATCAGTCTCAACACACGCATCTGTTCTACTTGAATCATCTACTCCCAAGGGTTCTTCTTTATCTTCAGGCACGGGGGAGCAGCTGCCCTCTTGATCCTCCTGATCTAAGTTTCCTGAACAGAACAAACCTGCAAAACGATCCGCATTTTCTATTTTTCCTGAAAAGTATAATCCTGTAAAACATTCAACACACAAAGCAGTTCCGTCACAATAACAAGCATTAGGATCAGGGGATTCAACACATAAATCATCATCAACAGAAACATTATCAGAATCATAATCAGAAGTATTTTCAAAAATAACTGGTGACTCTGTACGATCTTCCAGGGGCTGTGGAGGTAGCATTGCAGCCGAGTTGGTGGTAACTTGATCAATTAGAGCCCACAATTTCTGAGATTCAGCTTGGCTCCTCTGGTACTCAGCCTCCATCTTCTGTTGAAATTCCTCTATCATCCGTTGAGTTTGCTCGGCCATTTGTTGCCTCATTCCTTCCATATTTGCACTTATCTCGTGCAAGTCATCATGCTTGCACAGGTCCTCTAGGGAAGGTTCGGAAGGTGCAGAGGTGGTCACTTGGCTAGGATAGTATGGTGGTGGCTCACTAAAATTAGGATAATACATGCAAGGTTGCTCATAATAAACATTAGGCAAATATCCAAACATGTAATTATCCATGGCAATCAAACAACCAGACAAAGCAGTCAAAACTAACTAGAAAAGAGAAATTTTTTTTATTTTTTTTTTAATTTTTTATTTTCTGCTAATAACAACAAACCAGAGTCCCCGGCAACGGCGCCAATTTTTGGTCGCGCTGTCGCCACTCGCCAAAAAGGACGAGCGATTATAAAATAATGCAGTATAGTGCGACAACTCGGATCGTCTCTCAAGGACTCTTTAGTGTTGTTATTATTAACAGAAAATTAGTAAAAGTCAGAATTGGGGGGGTTGTTTGGATTGAAACTAAAATAAAGAAAAACAAAACAAAACAGAGAAAAGAAACAAAGCAGTTTAAAAGATTAGCAAATAAACTAAAGACGATTAACCTACTGTTCTCGGTTTCCCACTATCATTGGTTCAAATAAATCCAAGCCTATTCTAATCCCCTCCCGGTTGTAGAAATAGTTAACAAACGAAACCACTACTACGGATGTATGTTCCTATTCCCGAATTAAACAAACGGGGTTAAGCCCTTCGTGAACTAAACGAACACGAAACGAACACACGCGAATTAAACAAACGCGATTATATATAGGAACATAGCATCACCGAAATGAATCAATACAACACTATACATTCCTAAATTAAACAAACAGAAATATACAGCATGGCATTGAAAAGAGAAAAGAAAATAAACTAGGGAATACAGAACCTCAAGTGTTAATAGAAACCAATTGCAGTAGATTAATCTAGGAGACTAGCTCTCCATTACAAAAGGAAAACAAAACATAACTAAAAAGAAAACAAAAGACTAACTAAGACTAGCTCAGAAACTAGCCAAAACTGGCTAATTCTGACTATTCCTTCATTTCTGCCTAAGACTGCTTATATACACGTTTCTGGAATCCAAGGCCTCGCGAGGCGAAGCACTGCTCGCGAGGCGAATTATGCGAAAGGTCTGCAACTCTTGGTCTTCTCGCGAGGCGAGCATAGCTTCGCGAGGCGAACTCTTCAAATTCTCAACTGTAACGCCCGTGACCTTCAACGTGCCCAAACCGTGATGGCTTCTGACTTTCAAGTATTCGCGAGGCGAAGGAATTATCGCGAGGCGAACGCTTCAACTTCAAAACTGCCACGGCCGTGATCTTCAACACGGGTAAACCGTGATCGTCTCTGACTTTTCAGGCTTGCATGACTCGCGGGGCGAGAAATCCTTCGCGGGGCGAGTGGCTCCAGATTTATTTTATTTTATTTTATTAACCTGAAAAACAGAAAATAAAAGTAAATACTTTATTCACTCTAAATCAACTAAATTAACTTAAAAACAATTTACAGACTCAAAATATTACTTAAGGACAATATAGTCTAATTTGGGTAAAAATGATATAAAATAAGCACAAAGCCAAGGTCTTGACTAGTTATAAAACCAGTCAAACAGAGGCTCATCAGGCCGCCAGTCACCATTGCCACCACCATAGTGCGCACCACCACCGCCATCTCCGGTAAGCCTCCGTCCTCCTCCTCCTCTTCTTCCATCTCTTCCTCCCCTATTCCTCTCCTCTCTTCCTTTCCCCTCTTCCCGCTCTCTTTTTAATCCCCCCCCCCCCCCCCCCCCACCCCCCCACTCCGTTTCAGTGCTTCGACCAATACTCTGGCTACCAACACCCAGTCCTCCGGTCACCACGCGCAGAGCTCCTCCTACCCTCTTCTCTCCTCATTTTGTGCATTCCCTGCTCTGCCTTGAGGTAACCATGGACTCTCTAAGTATTATTTTTTATTTTGCTTCATTGTTTCATTTCAAAAATTTTGTGGATTGTATGTATTTCATTGCTTTATTGCTTACTACTGAGAAGAGCTACTTGTGTATTTCATGTGAGTTGTGAGTTGTGATGATCATTTGTTTTCATGTGTCATTATTTAATCACTCCTATTAGGATTAGGAAGGTCTCATTGAGAAAGCACGAGAAATCTGTTTTTGTAACTTTTTTTTGAATGCATTGAAATATCAAAAGTCAAGACTGTGAGATTAGAATTGATGTTTACTTGAGCCACAGAATGCCATTGCTGCCTGTGAGATTGCGAAACATAAACAGGTTTTGGTTTTTTGTTGATTGTTGACATGTTGTATAAATTAGTGTAACTGTACCGATTTAATGTTTCAAATTTAATCTGATAACCCTTCTGGTTTGCTTCTTGTTGATTTAGCTGTGAAATTACCTTCCATTTCAGCATCTTAGTCTTTGATTTAGATTCAGTTCTGCTTTGTGAAATGCATCTAAATTGGTTAGTGAGGATGTGTGCTATGGATTTTCAATTTGTTTTGTGCTAGGTGTCTACAATTTCAAACATGGATAGTTCATGGCTATAGTTCAAACAAATGACCATTACTGAGGCAGTTGTTTGAAGACCATTCTAGTTTAACATGTCCAGTAACAAGATTGTCCCTGTGTTAATGATGTGTTTTCTATTAAATATGGCACTTGTAATTTCTGGTCTGTTTATCTTTCCATATCTTGGCTGAATTTATGTCTTTGAAGGCTGTTCATTGTTCTGTTATATTGCCTCAGGGAATATCTCACAATAGTATGATCTATAGCCTCTGTGATGCAGTTGTTTATTTGTTGTGAATAATTTCATATTGTATTGTGTATGCATTCTGATTGTATTATATTTTGATTCGTTTGGAATCCATGAATTTGTTGGTTCTCGTCTGAATCTGTTTCAAAAATTTCAAAAGAGGGTTTTAGGGATTTCATGTTCTTGTTCACTTCTCTGTAAACAAAAAATATTCTTTGTTGGAGTATGAAATTATCTAAAAACATTATTGTAGCCTGTAATTCCAAGAGAGTTTTTCACTCATTTTGAATTGGATTCATTTGGTAATTCTACTTATCTCTTTTCTGTTTGATGATGTAAATTTATTGAAGGCTAGTACTTATATCTGAGCATGTTCATACATTTGGATTGCTATGAAGAATAGTTTATTCTCTTTAAAATAAAAATATTTCAATAACAATGAATCAATGTAATTAGAATAATTTGATATGTATTTGTTGATAACTTGTTTGGAAATGATTATGGAATCATATTTGTATATATTTACATTGTAAGCATTGGAATGAATTGATAAAGTGTTATTAGTTCGTAAAAGGCATGAATTTGTTGTTGTTAATAAGGTCATTATTCATTTACTAATTTAAAGTCCATGAGCTTAAAAAAGTCTCTTCTTGAAGCCAACAAAAGCGAGTCTCCTAGATAATGAAGGATTAAGTATAGGGTTAGATAAAATGAAGGGCTGGGCACAGTTTGCCAGGCACATGCATGACGTGCCGTCATCATTCAAACATTATTCACATTAGAAAGCAGCTCTGTACACAATATTATGAAAGCAACTCTGGTTTTCTACTCATTTGTTTCACTAGGAAATGGAGCTTCCCAGAAATAGTTGTTGATGACCATCCTTACTAGGTTATCTAGGCACTTTCGGTAGGAAAAGTCCTCTCTATGACTATCCTTCAAAACGACGCAAAAGCATCTGCTTTCCTGAAAACTACTACGTTTGCTAATTTGCATGTGAAGTTGCATTTCTTTGTTCTATTTTAACATGCTAGTATGCTACATGGATCTTTCCATCTTTTCTTATTATCACTTGATGAAGTTTAGACATATGACTTGTTTTCCTTATCGTTTTATCAGAAAATGGATTCAACTAAATGTTTTGAGATAGCCATCCATATAGACCAGGTACAGTATCTCATCAACTTAAGAATAACGATCGGATTCATGTAATGATGGTTAAGGCATAAACTAATCATTTACTAAATTGTTCTTGTGTATTTGCAGGATTTGATTTCAATCCCGCGATCATTCTACCGTCGTTGGGGACAACAATTACCGCGTGTTGTGACTATTGAAGACAAAAGCGTAAATCTGTTCAATGGGAATATAGTAATCCATGAGGATCGCCCATATTTTGCAATAGATACAAATGGTATCAGGGAGTTGTATTTGTTGTCCACTGGTGCATTGGCAAAGTTTAAGTACCTTAGGGGTTTTCGCTTCTACATGTTCATCCCTTTGGAAGATTGATGAGTTTTGATATTTTGATTAGTACTTATTGACTGTGGTATGTTTTTATGTTTTGATCGTTAATTAGTACATTATTAAACTTTTTTTTTTATAAACAATTATTAAACTTGCGTTAATTAATGTATATGTTTTCTTGATCATATTGACTGTGGTGTTTTGGATCGTTAGTACATCATATTTACGTTTTCTATTAATTTATTGAAAAAAATATTGGTATATTTTGTTTATATCAGAAATTAAAAATCAATGGGATAATAGTTGAAAAACAAAATTTGGTCGGTAGGATTAAGTTACAGGAAAATTTTTATAAAAAAAAATTCAAAATTTGCGACCGAAATAACGACCGAATATCGGTCACCAAATTAGGTTAGCTGAGCATGCGACCAACTATACGACGACCGAAATATATAATTTTGTGACCGAAATATCGGTCACAAATTTGCGACCGAAATACAAGTTTGGTCGCTAAACATTTAGCCACCAGGGTTTCTGCTACCCCCTTAATTCGGTCTCTAATTCGGTCGCTAAACAATATAGCAACCGAATTATCATGTTTAGCGGCCGAAATCTTCGGTCGCTAAATAGGTTTTTTTTTGTGGTGATACTTTGTTTTCCAAATTAAATTGGGACCTCCACGGGTCTCCTAAAATCACTAAATTTTACCACAACAAACTCCTACATTCCAGTTTTCAAAAGCAAGAAGTTTCATCTCAATCTGTATTTTACAACTCAAGCTATAAATTTTTGAATGTAGGTTGTCAGGGTGCATTTGGGACAACTCATGCCCTATTTTCAAAATTTAACTAAGAGTATCTCAGGTTTCCTAAATTCACGAAATTTATATACTATGTACCGCTGTGTGTTAGCTTTCCAATGGGACCAATTTCACCTCAAACCGATGTCTACAATTCTAGTTACAATTTTTTTATTACATGTATGTCAGAAATTCACCCCCAAACTGAGACACCCAAAAAGAACATCAAATATCAAGCTCCAACAATGGAGTTTCCTCACCTTTTCTCTCCACCTCTAACAAACTCAACAGAAAGCAAACTGAGAATGATTCACTGTAATAGGGTCTAGTGTAGCTAATCGTATTCCCTTCTCCTTAGTATAAATAGAACAGTAGCTTCATCTTGTATTTCAAGCATTCTGAGTAATATAAAAGCTTCCATAGCTCATTTCCAAGTTTTCTTCTTTGATTATGTTTATTTTCTTTCTTTCCTTGAAACTTAAGATGGTATTAGAGAGCATCTAGCTCTCTGCCTTGTGCAACTCTGATGGTTAGAGGTGGTAGTTCTAACAATAACAATGGTGGTGGTGGTGTCACTAACCCATCACAAGACCCTTCCGGTCCTTATTATGTTCACTCAGGAGATGGACCTTCATCTGTTGTGGTCACTCTTGTGTTGAATGGTTCAAACTATCATGCTTGGACTCGATCCATGAGGCGAGCTTTAGGTGCTAAGAACATGTTTGAGTTTGTTGATGGGAGCATACCGATTCCTGACAACTTTGATCCAAGCTACAAGACTTGGAGTCGTTGCAACATGATCATTCATTCATGGATAGTAAACTCAGTAGTTGAATCCATTGGACATAGCATTGTTTTTCTGGAAAATGCAGTTGATGTGTGGAATGACCAGAAGGAACGATTCTCACAAGGAGACCTCATCAGGATTTCTGAGCTTCAACAGGAAATCTATGGACTCAAGCAAGGTGCTCTCTCTATTACTGAATTCTATTCTGAATTAAAAAATCTTTGGGAGGAATTAGAAACCTACATGCATATCCCTTGTTGTGCTTGCCCAGTAAAATGCACTTGTGCTGCAATGAGAAATGCTAGGCACTTTCATACTCTTAATTATGCTATAAGGTTTTTGACTGGCCGAAATGAGAATTTCTCAGTGGTTAAATCACAGATTCTATTAATGGACCCTTTACCTATCATGAATCGAATTTTTTCTATGGTAATCCAACATGAAAGGCAAGGGAATTTCAATATTGTTGATGACTCAAGAGTGCTTGTAAATGCTGTTGACTATAAAAGTCCACAAGGAAGAGGAAAAGGATTTGGGCAAAATTTTAATTCTGGATCCAAGAGAATATGTACATACTGTGGGAGAACAAGTCATACAGTTGATACTTGCTATAGGAAGCATGGCTTCCCTCCCCATTTGTAGAAAAACAATGGATCAATGGCAAACAATGTTTCAAATGACTGTGCTGATATGAAAGAAGATCACTCAACAAATGGAGATGTGCATTCTGGTCCTCCTACCCTCACTCATGAGCAGTATGAAAAACTGATCAGTCTAATTCAAGGTTGTGGCATCAACCAACAACCTGCTTCGATGGCCAACCAAGTTATTTCATCAACTCAATTTGGTCATTCACCAACTGAGAAAATCAAGTCAGGTAGTATCTTCATCTCTTCCTCTTTTAGTAGTTTCATTCTTGGCTCTTGGATCATAGACTCAGAAGCTAGTGATCACATATGTGCATCTCTAAAATGTTTTCAAACTATTAATGACATAAAACCTATTAGTATTAGACTTCCTAATGGTCAATTTTCAATTGCTAAACATGTTGGCATAGTGAGTTTTTCCCCTGGTTTTTCCATCACATAAGTACTATATGTTAGGGTTGGACTTCGGTCGGTTTCGGATGACCCATATCGGTTTTGGTCGGTTTTGGACATCAGAGAACAAGACCCACTCCCGTCCGATCGAAGCTTCGGTTTGAGCGGGTTCGGATTAGGCGGGTCATGGTTTTGGTCGGTTGGGTTGACTCGTTTTTGAGTAAAAAAAAATGGATCGCGAACAGAGGGAAGAAGCAGAAGAAATACCATAACAGAGAACATAAACAAAAAATATCAAAAAAATCAAACCTTTAACAAAATAAACAAAACCCGTATGAAGATGAAGAAGCATTTAATATATTGTTTACAGAACAAAAGTTGAAACTTGAAGATCTGGGTAAAGAACAACCGCGTGTAGTGGAAGAGCGGAGCCGTAGGATATGAGGGAAGAAGACGGTGGCGGGGGTGGACGCTGGAGATGCACGATGGATTGGTACGTTACACTGCACGGCGCCTCTGATGCTCTGAAAGAGAAAAGTGAATGTTAAAGTGTTAGGTTAAGGTTATTAAGTTTTGTAGGGTTTTCTTTTCTTTTTTTCTCTTTTACTCTCATAGGCTTATGGCCCATACATTGGAACAACAAAGTAGGTGAATAAACTTATTGGGCCGTTTAAAGTATGATAAGCATTTAGGTCATTTAAGGTTTTGGTCTATTTATGTTTTTTGTTTTAACTTTTAACCCATAATAAAGAAACCCTAAAATTAAAATGTGTTACGTTTCAGTCCTTTCTTTCCTATCTGTGTGCAGTGCTGCCCTCCTCCTTCCCACATCTGTTTCTCAGTGTAGAAAGAGAAACGAGGAAGCTTCAACCAAGCGTCTCCTTCTTGCGCTTCAGATGGTGGTGACGACGTTATTTTCTTGGGCATATGGCGGCGACAATGTTCTTCTCTCATGCAGATGGTCGCGACGGCGTTCATCTCGTTCTTCTCCTCCATTCTCACCTCACTACATCGGTCGGGTTCGGTCACCGACGGATCTTGATTTTCCCACCCGCACCCGCCCAACCACACCCACGTTTAACTGACTGAAGAGAACCGAAGACCCGAGCGCCCGAGTTAACCCACCTGTTTGCCATTTTTCCTTGCGGGTTGCTCGGTTCCGGTTTTGGTCAGAGAGTTTTTTGTCCAGTCCTACTATATGTGCCTAATTTTTCTTTGAATCTGATTTTAGTTTCAAAATTGTGCAGCAATTTGAAATGTGTAGTCTCTTTCAATGTGTTTTATTCAGGACCAGAAGTCACTGAGGACGATTGGTTCAGATGAGAAGTTTGAAGGGCTATGTCACCTAGTTGTTGATGCCAAAAATGTCCATTACTCTAGTGCACAAGTAGCAGATATACAAACTCTACCTGAAGAGGCCCTTTGGCACTTTAGATTAGGACACCTATCTACTTCTAGAATAACCATTTGAAATACTGAATTTCCTTTTGTTGTTGTTGATCCAAAGGCAGGTTGTGATGTATGTCATTTTGCCAAACATAAGAAATTACCTTATAAATTGAGTACTAATAAAGCTGCTGCACCTTATGAACTAATTCATTTTGATATTCGGGGGCCTTTGGCCATTCAATCTATGCATGGCCATACCTATTTTCTCAATACAGTAGATGATTTCAGCAGATTCACATGGATAACCTTACTCAAATCAAAAGGGGAAGTAAGACACCATGTCCAAAACTTCATAAAACTGATTGAACAACAACATAATGCAAAAGTCAAAACCGTGAGAAGTGATAATGGACCTGAATTCATAATGCCTCAATACTATGATTTAAAGGGAATTGTACACCAAACAAGTTGTGTAGAATCCTCTCAACAAAATGGAAGAGTTTAGAGGAAACACCAACATGTTCTCAATGTGGGAAGGGCCCTTTTGTTTAAGTCAAAATTACCTAAACAGTTTTGGTCTTATGCTTTGCTTCATGCAACCTATATCATAAACAGGGTCCCTAGTCTTCTCCTCCAAAACAAATCACCATACTTTCTTTTACATAATAAATCACCTAATTTACATGAACTAAAGGTGTTTGGTTCACTGTGCTATGCCTCTACTCTTCAATCTCATAGGACTAAGCTTGAACCTAGGGCCAGGAAGTGCATCTTCCTTGACTATAAGGTTGGTGTAAAATGAACTGTCCTTATGGATCTCAACAACAGAGAGATTCTCATCTCAAGAAATGTGACTCATCATGAGCACATTTTACCCTACAAAGCCTGCTCATCTATTTCCACCTGGAATTATCACTCCCCACCTACCTGCACTCCTAAAAATAATACTCCAACCACAATTCCTGCAACCCCTCAGCTTGCTGATCCCATAATCACCAACACAACCTGAAAACACCTACATATAACCTGCACTCTCTGATATTACTCACCCTGATGCACCAGATATGACAAACAGCCACTGCTTCACCAAGAAGGTCCACTAGGCAAAGGTAGAAGCCACAACATTTGAATGACTATGTGTGTAGCCTTTCAACTGACACAGCAGAAGCAATTACCTCAGGTATACCTTACCCTATTTCTTCTTTCCATTCTTTTTCTAAACTTTCACCTGCACATCATGCTTATTCATTATCTATCTCACACACTTTTGAGCCACATACATATCAAGAGGCTAGTAAGTATGACTGTTGGAGAAATGCCATGAAACTTGAATTAGATGCTCTTAGGAAGAATGGTACATGGATCCTTGTTGACTTGCCTGCTAAGGTAAAACCAATTAGAAATAAATGGGTTTATAAAGTGAAGCATCGAGCTGGTGGGAGTGTTGAGAGATACAAGGCAAGATTGGTTGTGAAGGGATACAACCAAAAAAAAGGGTCTGGACATTTTTGACACATTCTCACCAGTGGCCAAAC
This sequence comes from Sophora flavescens, assembly GCA_030762895.1. NCBI lineage: Eukaryota > Viridiplantae > Streptophyta > Magnoliopsida > Fabales > Fabaceae > Sophora > Sophora flavescens. The sequence goes on from CM061064.1 coordinate 57,443,228, forward strand.
TTACCACAGCGAGGACCCTTTGGCTCTTTCTTCTATTCACAATTGGCATTTGCATCAGTTGGATGTCAACAATGCATTCTTGCGTGGTGACCTACATGAAGATATGTACATGGTAATTCCACAAGGCATTCAGTGCTCAAAGCCTAACCAAGTTTGTAAGTTGCTTAAGTCTCTATATGGACTTAAACAGGCCAGCAGGAAGTGGTATGAGAAGCTGACGTCCTTACTGATTAGCCAGGGATACCATCAATCCAATGCAGATCATTCACTCGTCACATACAGCAATGGAGACATCTTTACTGCACTCCTTATCTATGTGGATGATGTGATCCTAGCAGGCAATTTCATGACTGAATTTATCAGAATCAAATGCATCTTGGACACTCATTTTAAAATCAAAGATCTAGGTACTCTTAAGTACTTCCTTGGCCTGGAAGTTGCTCATTCCAAAATGGGAATCTCTATATGCTAGAGAAAGTATTGCTTAGACCTTTTGCATGAATCTGGATAACTTGGATCAAAACCAGCAAAGACACCCCTTGATCACTCTATCAAACTGCATCGAGATGGAGGGAAGCTGTATGAAGATGTTGCATCATATATAAGGTTGATTGGCAAGCTCTTATACTTAAACACTACACGACCTGGCATCACACTTGCAACTCAACAACTCAGTCAATTCCTAAGCAAACCTACTATGACACATTATCATGCAGCTTGTAGGGTTGTTAGATATCTCAATAACAACCCTGCCCGAGGCCTGCTATTTCCTAGAAAGTCAGAAATACTGATTTTAGGATTTTCTGATGCAGATTGGGCTGGTTGTATTGACTATAGCAGATCAATTTCAGGGTATTGCTTCTTTCTAGGATCCTCTTTGATCTCTTGGAGAGCTAAAAAGTAACAAACTGTATCTAGATCATCTTATGAGGCAGAGTATAGAGCACTCTCCACTGCCACATGTGAATTGCAATGGCTTCTATACCTACTGCAGGACTTGCACATCAGCTGTTGCAGAGCACCGGTCTTATACTGTGACAATCAAAGTGTTGTGCACATTGCAACCAACCCGGTCTTCCATGAAAGGACAAAACACTTGGAGATAGATTGTCATTTAGTCCGAAACAAGTTTCAAGATGGTGTTCTTCGCTTGTTGCCTATTCCATCAAAAGAGCAATTGGCTGACTTCTTCACCAAAGCATTGTCACCTCCATCATTTGCTCCTTTTATCTCCAAGCTGGGCATGATTGACATATACCATGCTCCAGCTTGCGAGGGGATGTTAGGTTATATTGCAAATGATATAAAAGAATCAGGAAATGATGCTGCTGAAGATCCCAAGTCCCACATAGTTGGGGTGATGAAATCAGGAGTGCCTAGTCACCATCAATTCCACTCACATTTCCTTCTAGAATCACCTTTTCTCTCCACCACTAACAAACTCAACAGAAAGCAGGTTGAGAATGATTCGATGTAATAGGGTCTAGTGTAGCTAATCGTATTCCCTTCTCCTTAGTATAAATAGAACAGTAGCTTCATCTTTTATTTCAAGCATTCTGAGTAATATAAAAGCTTCCATAGCTCATTTCCAAGTTGTCTTCTTTGATTATGTTTATTTTCTTTCTTTCCTTGAAACTTAAAAGTTTCTTAGGGTACGTTTGAATTGATGAAAGAAATGGAGCAGAGTGGGATAAAATGAAAAGAATGAGACTATCATTAAATAAAAATTGTTGCTTTTTGATTAATAATCCTTGCTTCTTGGATGCCCGAGATACAAAAGATTTGAAGTATTAAACCTAGACTTTCGATGTGTAATAGTTCTTATATAAAAGAATTATGTAAGGTTAACTACATAAATTTTTTCATAAAGAAGTGGGTATTAATAGATTTGGAAATATTTTTTGTATGATTTTTTAGTTAATTTTGATTTAATTTAAATTCGAAATCACTACGTTAGTACTAACAAATAATCTGAATTATATGATATACAGTGATCATGATGATAATACAATTTGATAAAGGTCAAAACTTGACGTGATACTTATAAAATGCTGAAATTTAAATTTAGGGGAAAAAGAATTAAAAATAAAATTATTTTAGACAAAAAGAAATCAATTTCATTTTGATATGTAGTATTATTAACATTGCATAACATTACTTTATATAATAATAATAATAATAATAAACTTTAGGTATGATTTAATTTTATTTTTTATTTAAATTAACTTGGTTTGGAATCCAAAAATGTAAAATCTTACTTTATATAATATATTTCTGTTATTATTATATTATTTAAATTTATTTGAATTTGGTTGAAAATAACTATAAATACTTACTCTAAAAATTTGGATGATTTACTTACGTTTTATTGTTATGTTAAATTTATTAATTGACCACTTTCTTCGAATAAGAATTATAATTCTAGTACAATATTTTAAGTATAAATCAATTTAATTTTTAGTATCAATTTGAATACATTGAGTATAGAATCATGCATTCATATACCAATTCCATTTTTAATATATAAAAAACTGACACATCATAAAAAAATGTTTATTCTTATTTTAATTACCTTAAAAGTCACATATATCATGATTTATAATTGATTGACAGTGTAAAAAAATTATACATTATCATTACATAGTAATTAAACCCTTTTTGAATTATTTGTGATAATTTAGATTTGAATTTGAAATAGATTAAAGTTGATAGACATTAATTTTAACATTAGATGATTTACTTGTAATTTATTTGTTATTTAATTTATCAATTGATTAATTTATTACCTTATTTTTTTTATCAAACGGAAAGCAAGAAAAAAAAAAAAAGAGAGAACAAAACAAATTACAATCTAGTAAACACTATCCCTATATATAGCATCAGCTAAGAGGGTACTAGATAACTGATAAGGACAAGTGTTCCAAGTCATGAAACCATGTTTCATGTTTGTACCATATTTAGAAAGCCAATATGCTGCTGTATTTTCCTCATGGAATGTATGTTGAAAAGTGAGGTCCCAAGCAAATCCTTGTAGCTTCTAATGTGGTCAATGATTGGTGCATAAGGGTGAGTGTTATGAACTCCTTGCTCAATTAAAGATAAAGGCACCTTTGAGTATGATTCAAAAATGAGTCTATGATGACCAGCCTCCCAAGCCATTTTGAGACCAAAATCAATATCCAGGAGTTCAACTTTGGTGTTATTTGATGATCCCACAAAATCCAGAAAAACCACCAAGCCATTGGCCATGAGCATCCCGTAGCAAACCTCCAAAGCCTGACCTCCCCGGATTGCCAATAGAGTTGCCATCAACGTTAAGCTTCACCATATTATCGTTAGGTGAGTGCCATTGAACCTGCCTCGGCTCCTTCCTTTGGACATGCTCCCCAAAAACTTTGTATAAGCTTGATAATTTAATTATAATATTTTATGTTTGAATTATTTTGATTATAATTTTTTTATTCAATTTAAAATATTATTTATTTATAGTTTTTTTTCATGGATTAAAATGATAAAAATTATTTAAAAAAGGGATAAATTTTTTGGAATAAAATAATTATTATTTTGACAGATGGAATAAAATAATTATGATAATGATGATGCATGAGATCTAAAAATTCATGTTCCAAAATATAATAATAAGGTTGTAATTTTATCATATAATTTTTTTTAATAAAATGGGCTGCAGGTTGTGGGCCAGTCCACAAATTTGTGATTTAAATTAGACAAAATAGGTAAATTGGTCCTGTACATTTATTGTTGAGTAAAAGCCTAAAGTGATCCCTCAAATTTTTCGAGTAACCCAGTTTGGTCCTTAAAAAAAATGACAATTTGGTCCCCCAAATTTTAAAACGGGGGACAATCTGGTCCTTGCGGAGGGACCAAATTGTCCACCGTTTTTAAAATTTGGGGGACCATATTGTCCCCCGTGGGGACCAAATTGTCCTTTTTTTAAGGACCAAACTGGGCTACTCGAAAAATTTGAGGGACCACTTTGGGCCTTTACTCTTTATTTTATTTTTTATATTGATCCTATAAGTTTTTATTTTTCAAATTGGTACTACTTGTTACGTTCCGTTTTCACATTAGTCATTTCTGTCAATTTTGACCTATCACCGTCAGTTTTGATCTGACGTGGCTATCACCTTAGTCCGACACGTGACATTTGATCTGACTTTATAAGGTTGAAATTGACGGAAAGGACTAATGTGAAAATGAAATATAACATATAGGATCAATTTGAAAAATAAAAAACTTATAGGATCAATATAAAAAATAAAATAAACATATAGAACAAATCTACGTATTCCGGATTTAAATTAAAAGTGTCAAAAAGCATACAGATATTTTTGTCTAATCTACTTAAAAGGCGACCAACTCAATACATGACGTTTATCATATGCCCGTTACGGAGCAATAGTCGTGCGGAAATTTGCAAGTTGCAAGTTTGTTTGTTTTTCAAGGTAAAATAGGTAATTTGGTCATATACCTTTATTTTATTATTTATGTTGGTTTTATAAGTTTTTTATTTTTTAAATTGGTCCTATATGTTACGTTTAGTTTTCACATTAGTCCTTTCCGTAAATTTTGACCTAATGCCGTCGGTTTTGATATGACGTGGCTATCACCTTAGTCTGACATGTGGCATTTGATCTAACTTTGTAAGGTCGAAATTGACGGATATGACTAACGTGGAAATGAAATGTAACGTATAGGATCAATTTGAAAAATAAAAAACTTTTAGGACCAATATGAAAAAATAAAATAAACGTATAGGACCAATTTACCTATTTTACATTTTTTATAGAAAAGTTGCAAGTTTTTTTTTTTGGTATAAGTAGCGTGCAAAAGCATCACTATGAAATAAGTCATCCCAACTAGGTTGGCACCACAATTTCCATCAATCATATGCAGCACACTACGCTATTTTTGAAGAATCACAAAAGACACAAAAAAGTAAAGAAAACATGGGGGACTTAATACCAAAACCCATGAAAAAATACAAAATCATGAAAATCTATAACTAGGTAAACCTAGTCTATTTCGATTAAAATCATCTCTAATAAAAGAATGGATATTGTCCCACCAATAAAAACCAGGATGATGAATACCATGATTAGCTAATTTGTCAGCATAAGAGTTCTCTTCCCTATAAATGTGAGTGACTTGAAGAGAAAATCCTTTAACTATCTCCAAACAATTTCTCCATCTTGATTGCAGCCTCCAAGAAACACTTTCCAAAAGATTGAAAGCCCTAATCACAAGGACTGAATCAGTTTCATTCTATAGATTTAACCATCCTCTGCAAGTTCAATAGAAGGACAACGGGGAAGAATACCAAAAAAATAAAGTAAAAAGGAAGGACAACTGGGCCAAAAGGTCGTGAGTTGTGACTCTAGCTAGGGGTGGACAAAAAACACATTTCGACCCGAACCCAAGCAACCCGTAAGAGGGAAAAATGAAATGGGCAGTTTTTTTCGGATGGGCGTGTTGTCAGATTCGCATTATAGAGTACATACGTATAGCTTCCGACGGGTTCGAGTTGGGTTTAAAAAAAATTGCCCACATTCGAACCTGACTAAAAACATCTTAATTTTTTATCGGTGTATCACAACTCCTCTTTGTCCTCACGTCCCTTCAATCTTGTTTCCTTCGGAAGATAAAAAGCTTCTTATTCATTGATGCTACGTTTGGTGTAGGTGAAATGTAGAAGATAGAAACAGTGAAGAGGAGAGAAATAGAAGAGAGATTTAGCATTTTGCCTCGCACTATTAGAAAAAAAATCAAATAACGATCGAATTTAGCGACCGAAAATGATCGGTAGCTATCAAAGATCGAAATAGCAACCAATAAGTTATCTTTTGAAAATGAATATCAAAATGCATTTAGTAATCGATTTAGCGATCGATTCGATCAGCCGCAAACATTTTGATTGCTAAAATATGAAGTTTAAAAATAAAATAAATAAATTATTTATCTACCAATTTTAACGGTCGCAACTCATTCAATCGCTGATTCGGTCTCCAAATAATAATATTTTTTTAAATGGACGATATAGCGACCGAAGATGACGAATTCAAAGACCCAACCATCGATTCCTCTACGCTCAGCTTAACACCTTTCTTCCTCTCCCACTTCTTCTCCCTTGCTCCACCATAAATCTGATTTCACAGTGCGTGGTTAGGGCTCCATTTTTTGGGTTTTCTGTTCTTGAAGGTAATATCAGTGGTTCATCGCCTTTCTTGCTTAACTCTTCAATATTGGCATCTAACATTTGAAATTTCCACATTTTACATTTTTTTTAATTTGAACCCCTAGCTTATTGTGTTGCTGCTCACTCGTACCTAATATTTGTCTTTGTTTTCATGAATATACTTGTGGTAATTAAGTAAATAAAACATCCTGTTGTTTCAGGAGGACGGAAGGGAGAGTTCAGAGTAAATACTCTTCTCAGTAGCATTTTTCAATGTTATTTAACCATTTTTTATATACAACTTATTTGGGCATATTCATATTGAGCTTCTTTCATATGCTCCCAATTTGATGCTACCACATTTTTATGATTTTGCTTTTATGGTCCTCTAATTTCATGAGGTGCTTTTGCGCTACATTTGGAGGCATTAGTTCCAGATTTTTCAATGAATTCAAAGTGGAAGAATGGCATTTAGTAGGTATGAATTACCAATTCATCTAGTTCGAGAACCATAAGGACCAATGAGATAGGTCATGAAATTAAACTTTTATGGTTTGCAATTCTAATCTTTCTGTAAATCAACAACTTAATAAGATTTGGTTCCTGATTTTGGTTCTTTACCTGGTTCTTCAAGTATTGGGGTTTTCTATTTATATGTTCTTTTTCTTATTATTTGTTCTCTATTAATGTCTTCCATGGCAGGTTCTCTGTTCTTTGGCTCCTTATTGTTCTCTGCAATATTAGTTCCCTTGGTGAGTTCTATTTCTCTTTCTGTCTTATTGAGGAAAATATTTTGAAGCGTTTTTATTTATTTTTTATGAAACTGATTTATTCCCTACTCACTCCTCAGATGATCAGGTCTTTTGCTTCATAACCAGGTTCTCTTTCTTTGAAAACTCTTCATTTTAGCTTATTGGTTTAATTGCATGCATAATCTCTGTTTGATCATTATGAACATATTAGTTTAGCAAATTGGCATGCTCTATTCTTAACATATTAGTTTAACATCTCTGTTTGATCATTATGAACTCATTGCTTATGTATAACAGAGTTGCTGCACAGCTTTTATAGAATTGAAGTTGATGTTTATGTCAAACTTCATATACTGTGGGGTATTCAGATTTATTTATTTATATTTTACTGTCTTTTAAGAAGATATAACAAAGCTCTTAGACTATTGCTTAGAAGAACCTATATTGGTTTAATTAAAAGACTTCGTTGACCATGATTGGTTATGTGGCCCCTCCTTAGGAAGTTAGAATAGAACAAGGCAGTATCACCATTGAAAAAAGCAATGTCTCCCAATTCCTCGACAAGGCACCTGAGCTTTACTTTCCTTTCCTTTTTTTTTTTTTTTTGGTTTCACTTTGCATTTTATCTTCATCATCTGATCATCCATCATTATTGCATCTTGATGTTACTGTCTGTCTAATATAGAATGCATCCTAGCGAGAATATAGAATGCATCCTAGCGAAAATGATGTTATCTTGATACCTATTGTTGCACTGATTTGTATCTTAAAAAGATTAATTTGTAATCCTAGAACTGATCTGATATCCATTGCAGAGGTTTAGCAATGTCTCTTGGCTGATTCTTTAGATAGATACTAGACTTGTGGAATTTTTGGTATATGTAGCTTGTGCGGAATTGGCTAGATAGTATGAATGGTTTTGAATTCCAATATCTTTGTAATAATTTGTTTTGGGTTGTTGTACGATTGAGTTAGAATAGCTCATAGGAAGCTTCATGTAAATATTTATTTTGTTGTATTTTTCTGGTTCAATTGAGGTAGTTAGTTATTTAATTAGCTTGTTGTGACATTTTCTTCATTGTTGATATTTAATTGATTTTTACGGAAGTTGTTGTTTATAAATAACAATAACAATATTGTAACAACTTAAAAGAAGTTATATTTTATTTATTTCAAAAAATTTGGTTTGTTATATGTTTTTTAAAGAAATCACTCACTAAATTGGTCCCTAGAACAAGTTTTGGGGACCAATTTAGTGACTGATTTTTTTAAAATTAGTGACCAATTTAATGATCGAATTAGCGATCGAATTTTCGGCCGCTAAAATTGATCCCATAATAAGTGTTGAAAACCAATTTAGTGATCGATTTTTATAAATTAGTGATCGAATAATTCGGTCACACTTAGTGACCGAATCTGAAATCGGTCCCTAAATGATTTAACGACTAGGGTTTTAGTAACCGTCACTTTTTTATCGCTAATTCGGTCGCTAACCCATTTAGCAACCGAATTTTAGTAAATAGCTACTAGGGGTGTTCGCGGATTGGATTGAATCGGTTTTAAGCTAAAAAGTCATCTGATCAAATAATGAAAACATTGTGCGGTTTGGATTGGATCGGTTTGCTTCCTTAAAAAAATCCGATCCGATCTAATCAAATCAAATGCGGTTTGGATTGGATTGGATAATTCAGTTTTTGTCATACTTTATTTTTTTTCTAATGTCAAGTGTCATTTCTACTTATTTAATAGTGGATAAAAGATAATCTTCGTTTTAATTTGGGAGTTTGAGAAGAACAAAATTATTGATATTTTTTAACACGTTCTTTTATATTAATTCTCTATATCTACTCCCACTTATCCTATTTTTTTCCTTGAATCGGCTACAAATAAATTGTAGCTAATTATTTTTCAAATTTACTTAATTGTTTTCCTATTTTTAATGATTACTCAATAAATTATATATATGTTATGCATCAAAACTTTTAGTAAAATATAACTTCAAGATATTAATATTTATTCTAAATAGCCTTATATATGTCATTCCAACAAAAATATTAAAGAGAATGAGGAACATAAAAGTATGGAATAATGTTTAAGTATGAGTAATATTACAATTTCAAAAATAATAGTATATGTATATAATAGATCGGTTTGGATTGGATTGGATTTTACTATAGGATCCAAAATCCGATCCAATCCAATAAAAAATTGTGGTTTTTTCGATTTTCGGTTTGTTCGATTTTTCGGTTCGATTTTTGCGGTTTGAATCGGTTTAGATCGGTTGATGAACACCCTAATAGCTATCGATTTTTTCAGTTGCCAAGCACCCTTTTTTTTATATAGTGTCGTTTGATTTAGCAGAGAATGAGAGGAGAGAAATAAAACGTGTAGGGCCCATCCAATTTTTTTCTCCTCACAACTGCAAAGAAAGAGGGGAGAAATGTTGCACCCTTTTGCCCTTAACACCCTCTCTGAAATCGATTCATCACAGGCTGTGGTAGTGCTAATTTGCGGTGGTCCTAGACTGTGGCCACGCGGCGGTGGTACTCCAGTTCCGAACGGTGGCCACAAGGCGGTGGTCCTCCATGGTGGAAGAGGAAAGCTTCGCGCAGAGACTTAGCAGTTAGCACATGATGGAAGATATATGAAATGTATATGAGATCATCCAAAGAATAAGCACATGGTGGAAGGTGGGAGGGAAGAGTCTCGCATAGACTTTGGAAAAAATCGAAGACGGAAGGTTCTGCAGATGTGATAATGAGAGAGTAAATAGCCAAAATGGTCCCTGAAACTGTGAGGTCGTGTCAAGTTGGTCCCTCAAATTAACGAAATTTCAAAAAGGTCCCTGAAACTGTCAAACGTTGATCAAGTTAGTCCCTCCGTCAGGCAGGGTTCCTTGACGCCGTTAACGGCGCTTACGTGGCTGCAAACTCATCCTGCCACGTAAGATGGGCACTATACATGCATATTTAAGGGACCAAATTGATACAGGGACCAAATTGACACTCAAGTTTTTTTCAAAAACCCTATTGTTCATCTTCTTCTTCCTTCGTCTGTCTCTGGTTCGTCTCTCTACTCTCTCTCCTTCGTCTGTTTCTGTCTCTCTCTTTCGCTCTCTCCAACTGCAACTACACAAAAGGGATGCCGATGGGTGGTGGTTCATCGTTACCATACTCAAGACAAACCAAGAAACCCACAACTTCGTCTTGGTCGAGTAGCTCTAGGGTTGATGGGGCAGAAATCAACAACCCATTACCTTTGTTTTACAATTGTGAGAGGAGAGCTGTGTTACAAATCTCTAGGACTCCGAGGAACCCAGGGAGGGCCTTCTATGGATGTCCCTTTCCATTGGTAACATTCAATCCCAAAACTCCATTAGGGTTTGCGACTTTCTTGCACTTTGCAGGGAGCACAATTTCTACTAACCCTAATTTCTTTATGTCAAATTGTTGCAGGGTGAAGGCAATTGTGGCTATCTTGTCTGGGTGGATGAGATTCCTAAGATTTTCAAGGTTCCTGAGAGATGTGAAACTCTTAATGATACTGGCAGTGAGGGAATAATGAAGGCGCGGGCGATTGAGCTGATTGGCAAGGTTGACACTTTGGTTGCAGATGTTAGAATGGTCAAATTTGGGGTTGTTGTAATGTGTGTGTTGTTAAGTGTTTGTCTGGTTTGGTGGATTGGTAGGCAGAGTGCTTATGTCGTTTTAGGTGTGATGTTCTTAGGTATGATGTAGGCATATTTTGGAATGTAATGTGTAATGTATTGTCCTATTTTGGAATGTTGGTTGAATGACAAGCTTGGAGTAAATGCCTCATTTTGTTGCATAAGACAAACTGATTCATTTTGTTATAGAAAATGAAAGGAAGCACCAAATTGTGGTCCAAAAGATAAATTGCATATGTATTAATTGAAGCACCAAAAGGTGCCCAAATATGTCTTACAAAATGTATACCCAAAACAAAGTACATCTAAACTTGTACCAAACCAGAAACTACAGCAGACAAACCATACACCATATTCCAAAATAAATAACCAAAACAACCAAAGTTTCCTAAGCATCCATTGTTCATGGTTTCCTTGGACGCATTTGTGGCAGCCCTGGAGTTGGAATGAAAGACATGAACTGTGGTTGTCCTTCCCTTGATCCAGTTGGTGGTGCTGGAAGTTCGACCATGATAGGCCGTGGAGCTGGAATTGGAAGTGGTGGAAGTGGAAGTGGAGCTGGTGGTGGTGCAAGAAGGGCTGGTGCTGGTGGAGCTGTTACTGGTGGGCCTCTAACTGGGGGTTCCTTTGGAACTTGTGGTATAGGAGGTCCTCTTATACCATATCTTCTTGTGTGCAGAAATAGAAATCGATAGCATAGTGTTAATTTAGTCCCCAAAATATGCAACTTAAAATCAAAAAAGTCCCCGAACTTTTATATATGAAATCAACTCAGTCCCTGCAAAAGCAAGCTTACCCTCTGCACTCTTTGCTGTGATGGTGGTGGAGCCTGCATTTGTGGTGGATTGGCCTGAACTTGTACTGGAGGATCTTGTACTTGTTGCTGCACTTGTGGTGGTACATCTTGAGATTGCACTGGCTCAATAGTAGGAGCAGTTTGTGTTAATGGTATCTCAGACACTAAATCCTTTTGTCCTTGAGTTGATGTCTTAGCTTTAGGTTTTTAAGGAACTCCAGTGTTCATGCATCCCCTACTGTTATGGCCCTCAATGCCACATCTTGAGCAACTGAAGTTAGGATATGACCTCTTCAGCTTATGACCACACACGGGTTCCTCATTTCCATCCTTCCTTCTCTGTTTCTTTGGTCTCCCAAAGACTTCTCTTGAGCTTAGGTGGAACCGGCTTGTCATAATTAGTGGGCATCCAAAATTGTTCGGACTGTGTTGGTTGAATGAAAAATTGGTAAGTTGCATCATATGACCCCATTGTTAGCCAGACATGACAACAATCTTCTGCCCTTTGATTCCTATATGCAATTGCCGCACATGCATGCTTACATGGCATACCTGTCAAAGTATGCAAATATACATAAATAACACTGTCATAATAGATAAAAAAGCAGAAAACAATATACAAAAATCAAACAACATGTCATCACCATCACCTGTTAGTTGCCAAAACCTGCAGATGCAAGTTTGTGCACTCAGGTTGACATCAACCTTAGAAGGAAGGTTCTGCACTTCAAACCGCATGCCATCACCATCACCTGTCCACACAGGAGTCCACAGATTGCTATCCAACTTCTCTTTTTCCAGCCTACTTTGTTGCATAGGACACAAAGGTCCTCTCCTCCCAGCAAGCTTCAGCTTGTTTGCACACATTGTCCTCATCACATATCATCTAACTTCCTCAGCCATAGGTCAGAATAGGCTTACAACGATAATCCACAATATCCTTGAATTGAAAACCTCACATGTATTGTTGCATATGTTGTCTACCTTACAGTTTGTCTCAAAGTAGGCCTTTGTCCATGCCTCTTTTGGCCATTTGTTCAGATACTGCCAGGCTTTCAGGTTCAACCTCTTAACCCTTTCCATTTCCATGTTGAACTGTGTAGCTGTGGTTGACTTGGCACAGTCCCAAACCACACCCTTTAGTTCCTTTTCCTTCCATTGTTTTATAAAGTTCCTCCACAGATGCAAGGCACAATACCTGTGGGGCACTCCTGGCATCACTTCCTGCATGGCTGGTATTAGCCCCTTCAAGCATAACATACAAGTCAGTCCCTAAAATTAGTCACTTAATATCAAATTGGTCCTTGAAATATGCAGCAAATTATCAAACCAGACAACGTAATGAATGACAAAATCTTACCTTCTGCATGTCAGACATGAAATTCCATCCATGCTGCCTGTAATCACCTAGTGTTTCATGCAACAGTGTCAAAAACCATCCCCAATTGTCTTTGTTTTCCACATCCACTATAGCATATGCTATCAGAAAAATATGGTTGTTTGCATCCTGCCCCACAGCTGAAAGGAGTTGTCCTCCAAAGTAACCTTTCAAAAAGCAACCATCCAACCCAATAAAAGGTCTGCAACCTGCCTTAAATCCTCTCTTGCATGCATCTAGACAAACAAAGAACCTTTGGAACTGTGGTTGTGAATGTGGCAGAGGGATGGTATCAATCTTAACCAGTGACCTTGGATTGCTCCTTAACAACTCATGAGCATAATCCCAAAGCTTACCATACTGCTCTCTTTCACTACCTTCAACCAACTCTCTTGCCTCCCTAATTGCCCTAAAAATCATTGACCTATCAATGATGACATTGAACTCCTTTTTTAGGAAATCAAAAACCTCTACATGTGTAATTTTGGGTTGGCTACGAATCTTTTCTTCTAGCTTCTTCACAACCCATTTTTTGTTTGCTTGATTAACCTTAAAGGCTCTGCAGCAACTGTGAGTCTCCTTGACGGTCTTAATTTGGAAACTCCTCCTTACATTACTCCTACCACAATAAATCTCCCAATCACAACCAACTTCCTTGCATTTAGCTCTAGCCCTGAAGCTATCATTTTTCACCCATTTTATTGGCCTGCCCATGTGTATGGTGCAATCCTTCACAGCTGCCTTGAAAGATGATAAATTTGTAAACTCCATTCCTAATACCAAACTGACATTACCAAACTTTGCTTTGTCATTAAACTGAGGGAAGTTAGGCAAACCAATTGTTCCGTTATTCTCCTCATCTGTACTAATAGGATCCTTCATTTCCTCAGACTTGTAGCTTCCATCACTCACAACTTCTTGCTGCACTTGATTACTTCCACCACCTAACTCCCCATAATTAAAGAAGTCTTCATGCCCTGTACAAAACTCAGCCCAACCATCATTATCATCACTGTTGTCGCCATTTGAAGGACTAGGTGACCTCTCCTTACTCTTACTTGAAACCTTCTTCTTACCCTTTCCATCACTCCCACTAGCCTTCTTACCCTTGGATGAAATCCCAACAACCTTCTTACCCTTGGATGAAGTCCCAGCAACCTTAGCCTTCTTACCCTTGGATGAAGTCCCAGCAACCTTAACCTTCTTACCATTAGCCTTCTTACCCTTGCTTGACACCACTTCCTTGTAATCATCTGAACTAATTTCAACCGGAGGAGGCTTGTAATGGCTGTCCTCTGTACTTTCATCAGCAGTAGAATGGCTGTCCTCATATGGACTCATGAGACCCTCATCAACATCCATGTTAGCAGCATTCAAAGCTTCCTGGTTGGGCACCCATGCCTGAAGGGGCTCGGGGGCATACTCGTGATAAATCTCAATCTCATTCCCATTAAGAAGGTCAGCCTTAACCATCTCTATGAAGCTACTGTCAGAGGTTAGTTCCCTCAACCCAATATCCAGGTCCCTGTTTGGCTTCAACCACAACAATTTTTCAACCTTATCATAACCCTTACACACCTTCACAATGCTAAACAGATCAAAAACATTGAATGTGTCTGAGTCCAACTCTTCCCACACATCCATCTCACCACCCACATACTCCAGAATTCCTTTCTCATTTCTCAACAATATGCCTCCATGGTGCACGATAACAGTGATCATAGTACTCATTCTGCGCATTAACAAAGAAGCATAAATTAAAAAACGTTACATATACTCTGTTACAAAACAAAAAAAATAGAGCATCGCAACAAACCCTAAACCCACCCACATTGATGATGAGGAATGCGCAACAATGGGTAAAACGATAACTAGGGCAAATTCCTAAGTACAAAACTAATGTAATAGAGGCTTAGATGAAACCCTACCCAACCCCTACCACATGCACAGTACGAAGAAGAAGATGAACAATCAAAACCCATAACTCAAAACAAAATGGGTAAACAAAATACACACCTTCGTTTTGAGTGGAAGCAAGTTCCGGTGCAGTTCCGGCGACGGGTTATGGTCTCCGGCGAGCAGTTGCAGAAGGCAGGGTGTGGCAGAGGGGAGGAGGGGAGGTTACGCTAGGGAAGATGAAAAGGTAAAAATGAGGGATGGAAATGAAACGAAGAAGTGTGAAAAGGCAAAGTAAGTATCATTTTAGTCCCTAAAATTGAGTGTCAGATTGGTCCCCAAAACTGTGGTACATTTGTCATGCAAGGTGGAGGCCATGTGGGCACTTAACGTGCCACATAAGCACCGTTAACGGCATCAACGAACCCTGCCTAACGGAGGGACTAACTTGACCAACGTTTGACAGTTTCAGGGACCTTTTTGAAATTTCATTAATTTGAGGGACCAACTTGACACGACCTCACAGTTTCAGGGACCATTTTGGCTATTTACTCGATAATGAGATTTTGGGCTTATTTTCAAGTTTAATAAGATTTAATAAAATAATTTTTTTAAAACAATTTAATAAAATAAATATATTTATTTATGGATTTTAAATATAAATTTATTATTAAAAATAATTCTTCATTTTTTAAATCAATATATAATTTAATTTAATTTAAAATTATTATTAATGTTACTAGGGGTATTATGGTCTATTCAACAAAAAATATTTTTTTTCTTCTCATTTTCTATCCCATCAAACAAAGGTAGAGAGATAAAACACACTTATTTCACTCTTATTTCTTCTCTTATTCTCTTACACCAAACAATACATCAAATCTACTCTATTCCTCACTTCTTTCTCTCTTGTCATACTCTTTCTTACCTTTTTCTCTCTTTTTCTTTTCTTCTCACAACCAAATAAAGCACGAATGTTTTTTCTCAGTCAGCCATTCAAATTTCAAATACTTTTTCTTTATAAAAAAAACTGAATGTTTTTTTAATCGTAAAAGACTTATGACTCTTGATTGCATTTTCTGTACCAATTTGTTTTAATGCTTTTAATTATCATAAGACTATTTCTCTTTTACCAAACTCCTTCGTCTCCTTCTAACTCTCTAAGATCCCATTTCATTCGCTTCCCCTAGCTGGCAGCAGCCGTGTCTCTCCCTTTCCCTCCCATCGTCGTCGCAGCGTTGCAGCTCCCTCCTCGTCGCTCGTCTCTCACTCTCCCTCGCCTCGTGTCTCCCCCCTCATTCTTTGGTTAGATCTGCTTAGTCCGTCTCGTCACAGCCCCTCCAGCCATCTTCTCCGAAACAATTTGCGCCGCCACGGTCCGCCACGGCGGTCGTCGTTGGTTCTTGACCCAGATCTACTCTCAGACGTTGCAAATCTCAGATCTGTTGTAAAAACGACGTGATGTAGCCAGATCTCTAAAAGTTTCAACCTGTATGTACTAAAAATGAATATGCTTCTTCTGTTTTTGTTGAAAGATGACTTCTTTTTTTTGGGTTTTTGTTAAAAGTTTGATAATTTTTTGTTAGGGTTTGTTTACTTGTTTCCGTTCTCTTCATCTCCTTTATTTCTGGTCTTTTGACTAGTTTGATGGATTCAAAACCGTGTGAACCCACCTGACTGACCCGTCGACCCGCCCAATCGGAAGGCACAAACGGGCAGAGCTGGGTCAACCTTTCTCCTTGTCGGTTTGGTTCGGATTGACCCGGTTGGGTCCGAATCCGACCAAACCCGACCATTGTCCTGCTCTAGCTCTAGTACCTCAAATCACAGCCTAAATGGTTTGGGGGGGGAAAAAGGTGATTTTAATGACATGATTGACTACTAACCACAAAATATTAATTAATAATGGATTAAGGATTAAAGGAATATGTAATGGAAAAAGTTTTTTACATGTCATGGCTGGAAGACTATTATACATCCTTAGCACAGCAGGACAATATTTCAATATTTAATAAATTATTTTAAAATTTCTTCAAAAAATATTATTTTAAAGATTTGGAATTAATGAAATGTATTAAATAATTACTAACTGGTTATTGAATTTTTTTTTTAACTGCTACAGATTAAATATCAAGCAAATTTCTTAAAAATTTCTTACTACCTTTCATAAGTGCGAATCATTGTTTCTCTCGTATATTTTTTTAATGGACTTTTTAGTTCTTGTTGAAACTAAAATGATTATGATTAATAATCTTTGAAAATTTTGATGATAACAAAAATATTAAATTTATATTGCAAAGTTTGGTTTATCAACTAACTTGTCTATTCAAGTGTGCATGTCTAAATGTCTCGCTAGACGAGCGTGCAAGTCTAAGAGAAGTATCTTAAAATAAGCCCAGAGGCTTATCGCTGGTCTACACTAAGCTCGCTAGACGAGCCCCTAATCTGCTATGTGAGAAACTCGCTAGTCTAGTAAAGGAAGTCCAAAGACTTAGTTGACTACCCGATAAACACTAGACGATCTCTTAGAAGACTACCCGGCAACCTCTAGACAACTTGATAGTAGACTACCAGTTTGTTACACTTCAATTTTATAACTCCGCGTCCAAAAACGTGCTCTTTCACAACCCGTCTGCTAATTACTTTAATTTCAAAATGTTTATTTGTTTAATATATGTGTTTTGAAGGTTTTACCTTGTACGTTCAATTGTTTAAATATTATTCTTGGTAAAAGAAACATAATACTGTTGATTAGACAACTGCCTTTCTGCCCTGATACAAGCTTTGCAAAGTTGACTCCGTTTACAAACAAGGAAAGACAAAAGGTAACTTTCGGGTACAACAAAGAAGTGACAGTACCACTTTAAGCATTTATGATAACCAAGAGCTCTTTCCGAAGATCATACAACAAGTTATCAGACTCAACAGATCTTGGCATTTAATGTTATCTCTAAACGGATATCTCTTGAAGACCGTTGAAGAACAAGAGCTGAAGCTACACTCCATCTATAAATATTGGACAACCCCAATAGAGAAGATAACGAAACTCTGATTATTCAAAGTGCTGAAACTCTGCTCAAACTTCTCTTGAATACATTCTTTGTAAACGTGTATGATCTCAAACTTTCATATCCTCACACATAGTGAGTTGTTCTTAGATCAAACTCTTTTATTCTCTTAAGTTGGAGAGAGCCTGAAGAGGCTTGACTGTAAATATAATACTTGAGTGCCTGGAGATGTGTTGAATCTTGTAAGATATTTGATAATAGTGGAGAAAACCTTCAAGTAGAAGGGGTCGAACGTAGCTCTTAGTTGGAAGAGAGTGAACGGGATAAATCATTGTGTGGTGACTCTCTTATCTCTTAACTCTTTTAAGTTGTTTTTCAAACTAAATTTTGGGGATTTGATATTGAGTTTGTTAACTCTCTTTTAAAAGTGATTTTATCTTGTGTGTTTAATCTCTTCCCTGTTTGCAAACCTGTTTTGAAAGGATTTTCAAAAATCATTAAGAAACACAATTCAACTCCCTTCTTGTGTTTCCCTGTGTTATCTTCGGTTGGTATCGAGCTCGACCTCGAAAGGGTTAAACATCTAACAAGTGCCGAGGGAGTACGATCCAAGCAAGCATGGACAACGAAGGACAAGCAATCAACAAACCTCCACTCTTTAATGGTAGTGATTATGACTACTGGAAAAAAAAGGAATGACGACTTTCCTTGATGTGCATAATGTTGACATATGGGAGATGATTGAAACTGGTTACACTGAACCTAGAGGTGATAATGGAGCTGATATTCCCAGAGCTCAATGGATAGCTGAGCAGAAGACTCAACCTCAAAGCTAAGCACTACCTGATGTGTGCTATCACCAGATCTGAGCATCATAAAGTCGAAAGCCCTAACACAGCTGGTGAAGATGAACTGTCTTTCATCTCCGTAAAGTTTCAACAAATGTGGAGAAAAAAGGGTGGAGCCAGAAGGAAGCGGTTCAACAATAAGTTCTCAAAGGATAAGCTTGATTCAAAAGACAAAGGGCCACCTTTGTGTTTTGATTTCAAAAAACCCGATCATTTCAAAGTAGAATCCCCAGAGCTGAAAGACACAAATAAGTTCTTTAAAAAATAGAAAGGTCTGATGGCAACATGAGAGGATCTGGATTTATCCTCATCTGATGAGGAAGAAGAAGCCGAAGAAGAGGTTAACATCTTTCTCATGGCCGACACCTCTTCAGATGAAGAATGTGCTGATGCTGGGGTAATAGAATCTGACTCGTCTACTTTACAAGAAGCATTTGATGAGTTGTTAAGTAACTCGTCTAATCTGTCACATGAGTATAAAAGTCTTAGAAAGAAGCTTTCTAAGTTAACAAAAGAGTATGATAGAGTCTGCATTGAAAAACAAGCTCTTGTTGATGAAAACAAGAAACTTAAGTCCGTGAATGTCGGTCTAATTGACATACTCACAGTTGAGCCCAATGTCTCTTGTGAGGTTGCAAAACTGAAACAAGATGTGACATATCTGACAGAAGTCTGTCTAAGTTTATTGGGGGCTTTGAAAAGTTAATTTTGATACTGAGGTACTCAATATCACCTCATGAAAAGTCTAGCCTAGGCTATGACAAAAAGAAGCTGAATGCATATCACAAAGTATCAAAGTTTCATGCACAACACAAAGTAACAAAATCTCACTCGTCTAATGCATACTGTATAGTCTGTGGCAAGAGTGGTCATCTCACATTAAAATGCATTCACAATAAACATGTTAAGCATGCTCGACTAGTGACTACTAACAAAAAAAGACCCAAGTCAATCTGGGTACCTAAGAACATGATTATACCTGTTGCAGACTTGCCTAACAACAGGAAGGAAACACCTATCTTGGTACTTGGACAGTGGGTGCTCACGTCACATGATGGGAGAAAGGTTTATATTCCAAGACCTCAAACATAAAGATGGTGGCTGGGTTACCTTTGGAGGTAATAAAAAAGGAAAGACCAGAGAGTGGTAATTAAGATTGGTAAACATCATTTTCCCTCTATAGATAATGTTCTTTTAATTGAAGGATTAAAATACAACTTGCTAAGCATAAGTCAATTGTGTGATAGTGAGTATGTTGTTTCCTTTGACAAAAATATGTGTAGTGTCAAGCAAAATGATGGATCTATCTTGTTCACTGCCAAGAGATGGAACAAAGTGTATAAGATTGACTTGGAGGACCTCTCAAATCAGAGTATATTATGTCTAGTTTATGAAATAGTTTAATTTTGATTCCTTAAAATAAAATTATTCTTTTCTTGAATTTTATTTTTTCCTATGCTTATTACCTGAAAGATGTTGATTTTGCCCTATATAGTAGTAGATTGTACTAATTATTTCGCTTCCATATACTAAACCCTGGGTTAGGTGTCTTAAAGAATAAATTTGGAAATTGTTATTTTGTATTATTTTATTTGGAAAAACAAACCTATATATTTTACGACGTGTTCAATCAAAATCCAATAAAGGCCATTAGATCAAGGTATTTTTAAATGTTTTCTCTTTCATCTTCCATTTCTATGGCCAACAAAAAAGGAAAAGAGAAGAAAAGAAAGGCATTGTCGTGTTTGTCTCTTTGTAAACTATTTTAAAAAAAACCAGATTTATTAGGCTAATGGGTCTCTTCAAAGCTAACTACGGTGGTATGATATAAACTTCAAGAATATGTTATCTCTGTTTTAAAGTCATGATCATGAATTAGGCTTCCTCAAATCATGGCATTCACATTAATATCTTATGAACTTCTTCAACATATCGCTGTTAATTGGGAACAATTTGTGGGAATGAATTTGTAAATGAAGTCTTTCTACACGAGGTCAGGTGATGATATCATGATATGAGGCATTGGAGCTTTTATTTGTAGTTAGGGGATTTTATTTGATACTGCTGAGGTATTCTATTTGATACCCATTTTTATATGTAGGAAGTTGTGCAGGAATGAATGGGGCACATTCAAAGCTCTTTTAATCAGGTTGTTGAAACTAATGTTGGTTTTGATACAATTTGTAAGGTATTTAATTTAATGAAGGCACTTCATTCGATGGTGTTGCAGACTGGAAAGAGTGTTAGAAAACGATGGAGAATAGAGCATTCATTGGGTATGTGATACACTATCGGGCCTAGGAAACAACACAGCAGCTGATTTGTGCCAAGAAAACAGAAACCAGCCCAATAGGAGACCTGAGCGCATAAGGAGAAAGCCAACCTGGCTGGCAGATTTCAAATAGAATCTTTCACTTTATAACAAAATTCTGTTATGGTGTATTTCCTTTTTAGTCTAACAGATTTAGTAGTTCCTTGATGTAAGGATCACTATACACTTGTCAGTGAATCAAGTAAATTAAGAAAATTAGAAACTCTATAAAGAATACAATGAATAAAAAGAAAAAAAAGAAAAGTTTTGGACAAATACTCTCCTCCTGAATTCTCTCCATTCTTCTCTTATTCTCTGGAGTATACCCTACTCGAACCGGGCTTGCTAAATTGAACCCATAAATTTGGTGCTTTCATCTCCCTTCTCAATGCCTCCTAAACCAGAAAAATCCAATGATGAAATCCTCAGCCAGCTACGTGAAATGCAGATCACCATGGAAACCAGCCTTCCTTCAAACCTTCATCCAGACCCAAATATCCACCCAAATGGCATCCCTTCGTGACCAAGTTGCCCTCTCTACCTTACAGCCACCCCACTCCACTCATCAACCAAAAACACCAAAAGTTATCCTCAACACATTTGATGGCTCAAACCCCTTAGATTGGATCTTTCAGGCAGAGCAGTACTTTGAGCTCAATCAAACCCCTCCTCACCAGCGCCTAACCTTTGTGCCCTTCTTCATGCAAGGCCCTGCTCTAGGCTGGTTCAAGTGGCTTCACACTAATCAGCAACTCACCTAATGGGAAAATTTCACCAGGGCCTTAGAATTGCGTTTCGGACCTTCAACCTTTGAGAACCATCAAGCATCCCTGTTTAAACTGAAACAATCTAGGTCTGTTATGGATTATCAATTACAATTCTAAACACTATCCAATCGAGTTATGGGCATTTCCGCTGAATTACTCCTTAATTTGGCCAAGTTCTTGGAAGCAAAATTCCAGGATTCTAAACAATTCACATATCGAAACCAACGCCCAAACACCACTCCCAACATTGGACAGTCCGCCCCTTCGATACTGGGTTCGGTCCCATCAAGTTCTCTGCCTATCCGCAATATCTCCCAAGCTAAAATATGGATCGTCGTGCGAAAGGTATATGCTATTACTGTGACGATAAGTTCTCCATGGACACCGTTGTCAGGGCAAGAAATTTGTTACTTCAAGCGGATGATCCGGTTACAAATCCAGAGTCACCCCCATTTTTTAACTACTGAACCCTTTGATACTGGACCACCTCTCGATGCAGGGCCATCATCAGCAGACTTGACTCTGGACAGTGCCCATTTTCAGTTGTCACGGGCAGCTTTATCGGGACCACCTTCCCCACGCTCTATACGAGTTCAAGGGCGCATTAGAGAACTTGCAGTCACGATTCTCATCGATTACGGAAGCTCCCATAACATTATGAAACCTAGAGTAGCAGAATTCTTGGACTTGCCCATCGTGGCTCTTACCCCATTCTCGGTCATTGTGGGCAATGGAGCTTCCATTCAGTGTTCAGGTACCTGTAATAATGTTCCAGTTACATTATCCAATGTAGTTTTCCATATTCCATTTTATATATTACTTATCCATGGTGCCGATTTGGTCTTGGGTGTGCAGTGGCTGCAAACCTTGGGCCCATTTTTATCTGACTATGCAGTACCTTGTATCCAATTCTCATACAACAATCGGCCTTTCACATTGCTGGGAACTTCACACATCAACCGCATCCTGCATCACTTGCTCAGTTTCACCGATTTGTGTTCACGGACTCAATTGCTTCAGTTCATTCTGTCGCTGTGTCACTAGTGCAATAAGTGTTTTTTACATAAATTGATTTTTTACGTCCGAATACTGACTGACGTAAATATAGCTGACGTTAATAATTAATATTTTAACGTCAGTTGAGAACTGACGTTAAATATAAAACTATTAACGTCAGTTCTTTAACACATCTGATGTTAATTTTGTCAAAATTAACGTCAGTTGTTTAAACAACTGACGTTGAACATAAAACTATTAACGTCAGTTCTTTAAGACAACAGACGTTAATTTTGTTAAAACTAATGTCAGTTGTTATAAAGAACTGACGTTAAAGTTTTAATTTTAACGTCAGTTGTTTATTACAACTGACGTTAATAGTGTACTGTATATTTTATAAAATACTATTAACGTCAGTTGTTTGATACAACTGACGTTAATAGAATTTTTTTTTAAATTCAGTTTTAAAATATCACTCCCCTCAGATATCCCTGCATTCAGTAAATATCCTAGTAACACAGAATATCACACACATTACAGAATTGCAAAGGAAAAATGGAACAATGGGGGGACTTAAAACCAAAACCCATGTATAGGAAAAACATAACTATCTACAAGTATGTATGTGTGTGTGTATATATATATATATATATATATATAAATTTTAGTCTCTAATGTCTAAAAACAAAACTACCAATCTAAGGACATATATATACATGTTATTAATTAGTTTCTAAAGTCTAACAAAAAAACTATTCATCTAAGTATTGCGGAGGTATCTTGTCAATTCCTTTTTCAGCCGCATACTTGAAGAAGAATTCAGCGAAGCGCATCCTCAAGTCTCTAAACTCATCTTCGTGAAGAGGCGTTTGGTCGTTAAATGCCTACACACGATCAAATAATAACAATAACATCAACGCAAGTCATCTTCAAAACTATAATATATAATTTAACAAGTTGTTTAAATATTACCTTATTCCATCCATCGGTAATAGATGCGGAGACTATGTTCAGCATATGAAGCATCACAAAATAGCCGCACGACCACCCGTCAATTTGAAATCAAGACTACCAACAAAATTAATTTCAATGTCAGTTGAATATACATATAAATTAGTAATTATATATAATATTAATTATTTGATAAATAAACTACCAAACCTTGAGGATGGTCCATTCAGGATCTGCTTTAGCCTTAGAAGTCCTACTTCTCTCGTTGGCGCAACTTATGCTACTCGCCTTCAGCGCGCTATCATAAACAAATAATCATGTCAATTAACAAATTCATATATCATGTGTGTAATAAAATAAAAATAACTGATATTAAAACTTAAATTAAATTGAAGATTAGTTACTTACGTATTTACAGCTTCCACCACCTCCTGTGGCGGCTTTTGGTGGAGAGAGTAGAAGAATATGGCAGTATGCCTAGACGGGTGAAGTACGAGCAACTGTCAATGGCTTTTCATACAGTAGGGAGCCAGATATAATTCTTTCTGATTGTCTTCCAACAAGTTCCTTAAGTATTTACTCAATGCATCGCCAACAAAGAATTTGGGCACAAGGAATGACGGATCTAAGAAGCCATACACTGATGCAACGCCCTTATCAAGCTGAAGACGATGGAGATACCTAAGATATGAAAAGGTGTGGATGTTAGTTACATAATATATATATTGAAATTAAAATAAATTATTAAATGGAAAAATACCAAAAATAAATAAGTTATAAAATTAAAATTAACTTACGTGCACCAGAGACTCAAAACCGTGCTGGCCATCCAGACGTTATTTTTGCAGGCGTTCCCGATATCTTCACCACAGAAGGTAAATATCCTCTATTGATTTGGGCGTGCCACCCATCCATCATGATCCAATGGACATTCAAAAATCTCAAGCGCATAATCCTCACCAAGTGAGAACAAACGAGTGACAGGTGACAGCGACACCGACACCGACGTCGACTTGGCCTTCAATTTAGGAAAAACAAAATAGATAAGTTGTTGATAATTAAAAAAAAAACACAAGTAATTATTTGACTAATTTGGACATTATAATGAATACATACCTTTGTTAACATTTTGAGCTCACGTCGTTTGAAGTCCAACTCAAGCTCATGCCTTTTCATTTCCAACTCATGCTCATGGCGTTGGACTTCGAACTCCCGCTCTCTAGCTGCCAACTCATCGTCCTCCACATCTGCCCTACTATAACTCTCTTTTGTGCTCACATGTGAAGGGTTGGCATGCCCTGCGGTGTCCTGGGATGAACCGACGGAGGAAAGCTCTCTGGCAAGCACCTGCTTGAATTCTGGGTTGGATATTAAGCTTTGCATCAGATGTGTTGTAATAGCTGGGTTGGACATGAGGTGCTGAGTAATGTCAGCCAAAATTGATGCTTCATCGACCACCCGCTTTCGTGAAGCAGACTTGTCATAATATTCTTTGATGGTCATGTTCCCAGGAACACCGATAACCCGACCAGGATGGTCTTTCTTGCCTAGAGCAGTCATCAAGACGTCCCGTCGCCCAGAAGGGACGAATTAGCCCTGGGAGGATTGTGCTTTAAGATCCATCTACAATGAAAAAAATGAAAAAACGTGCAAGTGAAAAGTGTTGCAAATATCTATACAAATATCAATTGAAATCAAGTTAATTATTTACTTACAATCTTATCTGCCACTTCGCGAGTGGCATCAACTTTAAAAGATCCCGTCTTTGTCATGCGTAGGCTAACCAGACATCCCCGCGGTTGATGTCCGACGGAGGACTTAATGGTGTGCCCTCAGGCACCTCTCCTCTTTCAATCCTAGAAGAGTGCTCTTCCTGCTTCGCCCTCAGCCTATCCGCTATCATCTGCTCAATCCGAGTCTGGTACCTACCCTGAGACATGGTGTGGCGGTGGATGTTCTTCACCTGATTCTGCCGACCCTTATCTGCCTTAGCCTATTCAAACAAAAACACATAATTAAATACAGTTAAATGATATATAAGAAGCATACAAAATTAACTTAATCAACCAACCTGAAATTCTCCATCCATCGACTCGGCAAACATATCCCAAGTATCCTGATCAATCCAGGGATAATCCGAGAACATTTTATCAAGCCGCTTCTTCCCAGATACATAGTACTTGGTAAGATCATGCTTGAACCCATTCCAACGCTTTGATGCCATTTTCATACATTTATGACGATGATCATCGTCATTTGGCACAATCCAAGCTACCTACACATTAAATACATAACAACTGGATGGATTATAACTCGGATAATTATCTAATAATGTAAATCAAATGAATGTAAAGGTAAAATACCGTGATATATAGCCTCCCAAATCTGATCCTTAACGTTCTGTGGAACGTCATTTCAGTGGTTGTAGTTGATGCTTACGTGCTGCTTCGCTTGTAGAAACACCCACTTATTAAATTCTTTAGCACGGGGTCCCTGGGCATTTAGATTAGCATCGAAGGACACCTCAAGCTTCTGTCCGCTTTTCCCGTCATTCTCTAGTTTCATCAACGAGGTGGCTCCTCTACCCCGTTTCCTATGAGCCTGTGATGTCTGTATGGACAAAAAAAATTGATAAAATAGAGGGTTGTAACATTATAAACCTACATTAAAAAGAAGGACTAAAGATAGTATATAACATGTAAACTTACACTAGAATCAGGCGTAGGCGTGATCGGGTCCTGCGTAGCCCCCACAGTGTCCTCCCGTGCATGTTGGCTATCCGACTGATCCATATGTATGCCTGTTTCGTAAACAATATATATTTATTAACATAGGTTATAACTCAAAATAAATACATAAGTGTAAATAAAAATAACTAGATAGGTCCTGTAGATATACAAAACATATATCCAATATAAGGACAATACGGAGATTGAAAACTATAGTTTTTGAAGATTGCCAAGCACTGGTCACGGCTACGGCAGTGATGTCCATCACGGCCGTAACGTGCCAACCGAACCGGACCCTCACAGCGGAATCGATCACGGTCTAGACGTGATGAGCATCACGGCCGTGACGGATCAACCACCAGAGCAACATGCACTCAAAACCAAAAATAGAGACATTCCAAACAACTCAAACTCACGGTTTCAAGTTTCAACTACTGAGACTACAGTTTCAACATACACTCAAAACCAAAAATAGAGACATTCCAAACAACTCAAACTCACGGTTTCAAGTTTCAACTACTGAGACTACAGTTTCAACATACACTCAAAACCAAAAATAGAGACATTCCAAACAACTCAAACTCACAGTTTCAAGTTTCAACTACTGAGACTACAGTTTCAACATACACTCAAAACCAAAAATAAAAAAATGTGCCCTAAAGACTCACCAGAAATAGGTGCTGGCGTGGTGGTTGGGAGGGGAGCTCGAGTGGTGGCCAACGTTCGATGTGGTTACTGAGAGCAGAGGGACAAGGAGAGTTAGTGCGCGGGAAGGGGAAAGAGAGATGTCAAGTTATTGCAAAGAATGAGCGGGAAAGACAGAGTTAGGGGTTAAGAGTGTACCTCACGGTGGTGGCGAAGAAGCCCTCGCGGTGGTTGCGGTGGAGATGAGCTCGCGATTAGGGCAGAGTGAGAGTGAGAGTGAGGGTTGAGAGTGAGGGTTGAGCGTGATGAAAAGAGAAAAGAGACGTACAGAGCGAAGTGCATAAGGCGCGCGGGTGTAAACGTTATAATCAAAATAAAACAACATTTTACGTCAGTTGTTTGTAAAAACTGACGTTAAAGGTCATTTATTTAAAGTCGGTTGTCTTAAGAAACTGACGTTAAAAATAAAAAAAAACTTTTAACGTCAGCTGTTGAAGACAACTGACGTTAAAAGTGTATAAGTTTCTGCAAAAACATTAATTCCTTTGACTCCTGTGCTACCTACCCCTGAGCATTAAGTTTATAGATCAGTTTTCAAGAAAATCAGTCTCTCTTCTCTATATAAAGTACCATTCTTTCAGATCGATCTGAATACAGTCTGACCTCTTCTTTTCCTCTATATTTCGTGCGTTTTCTATTCCTTCACAAAATGACTGAGACTTTTGTTATTTCTTCCTATACCTAGACTTAAAGGTCTCTGTCTTAATGGTCAAAAAACTTCTGAGGTTGAGTTAATCACGTAACATGGATGGTAAGGAATTCCAGTGAATGAGGTGATGCAAAGATCCCTTTCACTTTGCTTTCGCTGCTAGTGACTGTGGATTCACGCGCGATGCATCATGGAATTCAAGTGAGGGGGGAGATGCATCCATTGATTGGAGTTTGTGAGGATAGGACTGAGAAGAATAAATGATGTTGAAGCAGAAACTTTTTTATATTTTAGGGCTTTGTTGCAGAAATTTTTTATCTTTTAATCATGTTATTGTAATTAACTTATGAATCGCTTCAATGAGATACGATTTGATTATATATATATAACTTGTTTTATGTTAAGTGTTTATTTATTTTAATTTGCACAATAATTTGTTTACTAATTCAATCAAATTAATTAAGATTAAAAATAAACTTGTGTAAAAAAAAAGTTTAGAAATAAACTGCACTATATATATGGAGTGACCGGCGGTAAGGGTGACAACAGGGGCATTTTGAGATAGGGATATAGGATTATTTACGTCAGCTATTTATTTAATTGAAGTAAAAATCCAACTTTTAACGTCAGTTGTATAAAAAACTGACGTTAAAAATAAATATTTTTTATTTTAAAAACAATTTTAACGTCAGTTGTTGAAGACAACTGACATTAAAAGTGTATAAGTTTATGCAAAAACATTCATTCCTTTGACTACTGTGCTACTTACCCATGCATGCACCTTGTAACTTAATCCTCTCAATGAGCATTAAGTTTATAGATAAGTTTTCAAGAAAATCCGAGAGACTCTATTTTAATTTTCACAAGAATATGTTTACTAATTCAAGCTAATTAATGAAGATTAAACATAAACTTGTTTTAAAAAAAAGTTTAGAAATAACTGCACTATATATATGGAGTGACCTGCATTAAAAGTAACAACATGGCATTTCAGATAGGGATATAGGATTATTTACGTCAGCTATTTATTTAACTGAAGTAAAAATCCAACTTTTAACGTCAGTTGTTTAAAAAATCGATGTTAAAAATAAATATTTTTTTAAAAAAAACACTTTTAACGTCAGTTGTATTAAACAACTGACGTTAAAAGTTTATTAGTTTCTGCAAAAACATTCATTCCTTTGACTACTGTGCTACTTACCCATTCACCTTGTAACCTAATCCTCTTATTGAGCATTAAGTTTTTAGATCAGTTTTCAAGAAATTCAGGTAGTCTCTCTTCTCTATATAAAGAACCATATTCTTCTGTATCAGTCGATCTATATTACACCCCCCTCTTTTCCTCTATATTTCGTGCTTTTTCCTTCACAATATGCCTCTATCATATTTGAGGTGTTGTTATTTCTTCCTATTCCTAGACTTAAAGGTCTCTGTCTTAATGGTAAAAAAACTTCTGAGGTTGAGTAAATCATATAACATGGATGGTAAGGTTGGGTGAATCACGTAATGTGATTCCCTCACTTTATTTCATCCCCGTCATCCCTTTCACTTTGCTTTGGAAGCAAGTGACTGTGGATTCAAGACGATGCATCAAGGAATTCCAGTGAAGGAGAAGATGCAAAGATCCATTTCACTGTGGATTCACTTTGCATCATGGAATTCAAGTGAGGGAGGAGATGCATCCATTGGAGTTTCTGAGGATAGGACTGAGAAGAAAATGATGTTGAAGCAAACGTTTAGGATTTTAAACCCTTTCAATATAACTTTTTATAGGATTTTAAAATTTTGAATGTATCTTGTAATTGTATTATTGACACACTTCATGAATGAGATCCGGTTTGGGTTATTGATTCAACTCATACTTCGCACATATATTTTAGTTTTCAAAACAGAAACACAAAACATAAAAGCAAGTGAAACAGAAACTTTGAGGAAGGCAATGCGGAAGGGTACATTTACTAGCTAAAAAAAATTATTAAAATAACCTATAACGTCTGTTGATGAAAGAACAGATGTTAAAAGTTAAGTACTCACTTTTAACGTCAGTCCTTACAACAACTGGCGTTAAAATTGAATTAATGAAGTTTGATATTTACAAAACTGCCACCGCCTCCTTTTTAACATCTAGCTTTTGGTTAACTGACATAAACATTTCCCGTCTAATGTATATTTTCCACTAGTGGAGGCCTTTGATCCGAGCCACCTGGACCTAACCATTGCTAAGCTGCTGAATCAGTTTGCCTCTATATTTGCCCAACTGCAGGGTCTTCCTCCACACAGAGAGCTTGATCATTACATCCATTTGCTGCCCGGAACCACTCTTGAAAATGTGAAACCTTATCATTATCCTCAGAGGCAAAATAAATTAATGACACAGATGATTAAAGACATGTTAACTGAAGGCATTATTAAATCGAGCACAAGCCTGTTTTCCTCAACGGTGTTATTGGTCCGCAAGAAGGATGGGACATGGCGCTTTTGTGTTGATTATCGTGCCTTTAACACACTTACAATGAAGGATCGGTTTCCCATTCCCACGGTTGACGAATTGTAAGATGAACTCCATGGTTGCACCATTTTCTCCAAATTGGACCTTCGATCCGGGTATCACCAAATTCCTTTAACCCCGGAAGATACCTTCAAAACTGCATTTCGAACGGTTGATGGACATTTTGAGTTCCTAGTCATGCCATTTGGGCTCACATATGCCCCATCAACATTCCAAGCCCCAATGAATGCACTGTTTAGAGAGTTTCTTCGCAAGTTCGTCTTGGTCTTCTTCGACGACATCCTCACCTATAGTAAAGATTGGTCCTCACATCCTGATCACCTAAAACAGGTCCTGCAAGTATTACACAACCATCAATTTTTTACTAAATTCGCAAAATGTTAGTTTGGACTAGAAAAAGTGGATTACCTGGGCCATGTTATCTCCCAAGAAGGGGTAGTTGCGGACCCCTCTAAACTGCAGGCAATCTAGGATTGGCTTGTTCCCCATTTGGTTTCAGCCTTAAGAGGATTCTTGGGTCTTTCCGAATAATACAGGAATTTCGTTTCTCACTATGCGGCCATCACTAGTCCATTAACAGAACTGCTCAAACATAATCAATTTGTATGGTCTATTGCTGCCCAGGAAGCCTTCCAAGCTCTGAAAATTGCAATGACCATAATACCAGTCCTTGCTTTACCTGATTTCAGTCAAGTGTTCGATGTAACAACATATGCTTGGGGTACGACGGTGGGTGCGGTGCTATCCAAAAACCTGCATCCAATTGCATTTTTTAGTAAGAAGTTGTGCACTAGAATGCAACAAGCATCAGCATATGAGAGGTAAATGTATTTCATCACCTCGGCTGTTAAAAAATGGCTGCATTACCTGCTAGGAAGGCACTTCCGAATCTTCACTGACTATAAGAGCCTGTGGGGTCTCTTAGCTCAAACCATCCAAACTCCAGCATAAGAGAAATGGCTCAACAAGCTCCTTGGGTTTGACTACGAGATTCTCTATACACCGGGGCGGAGCAATGTGGTTGCCGATGCGTTGTCCCGCATGCACTACAAAAAAAAGGTCATTTAGCGACCGAAAATAGTGACCGAATTTTTTGGTTGCTTTTTGCGACCGAAATAGCGGCCGATTGTAGGATCTACATGAAACACTGGTGAGAGTTGATTCTACGACCGAAATAGAGCGTAGCAGAGATATCGGTCGCTATATCGGTCGCTAAACGAAGGAAAGTAAATTCAGGAATTTATGAATTTTTAGCGACCGAAATGACGACCGATTTAAATGCAACGGTCAAACTTTATTTATATTAGCAACTGATTTAAAAATCCGTCGCTAAATTTATGAAATCATACTTCAAACTTTATTTATATTTGTGACTGATATTAATTGATTGGCCGCTAAACGACCGAGTAAAAAATTAAAACATCACGTGTTAGCGACCGAAATTTAAATCGGTCGCTAAAATTATAAATTCAAATTCAAACTAACCATATTAGCGACCGAATTAGCGACCGAAGACAGAGCCTCCTTCTTCCTCATTTTACTCGGCGCATCTCTCTCTCTCACTGTTTCTCTCTTCCTAGCCGCGCGCTCCGGCCACCACAAGACACCTCCTGTCACCACCATCATCCCCTCTGCTCAGGTAAGCTCTCCTCTACTCCATCTCTCTCTGTCTCTGTTTCTCTCGCATCTCTCTCTGTCTCACTTTGTTTCTCTCTCTCTATCTGTTTCTAAGGTCTCTCTCATCCATTCGCTTGGGGACTGGGGAGATACGTTGCTGTCGGCGGATTCACAAAATACAGGTAACAAATTTGTTGTTGAAAACTCCGTGTGTTTTGCTTTTGCTATGTGGTTTGTGGTTGGATTTTGATGTTTATTTTTTGTTTTTACATATGTCAGATTTTAAATACTTCTTTATCATTCACAAATGTTTTCATGTTTGTGTTTATATAAATGAATGGGAGAAGCTGTGTCTGATGTGGTCTGTGATGGGGTGAACACAGTGGTGTGAACACAGTGGTGACTGGGAGGTTTTCATGTTTGTGTTTGCAGAAATCCTAAAGCATTAGAGCTAAATCTAAATTGATCTTATCATATAACCAATGAGTTAGATACCTAGAACAAAATTAATCTATTAGGAACCCCAAGTGGTTGGTCTCGTAGAGCTAGCATGACATAATCTCGTATCTGACAGGTCGTGAGTTCGAGCCCCCACTAGTCTCCTTGAGGAAGGTAAATGTAAATCCCTTTGTATCATAGAGCCCGAGGGTTTTCCCTACCTTAGACTAGGGCATCATCACCCTAAATTATTCTTTTCAAACAAAACAATCTATAAGGGATGCCCACACAGCGTGAGGAGGGTAGTACTTATGCTACCTATGAGTTTTTCTATTTAGATTTTCTTGTACAATGGGGATGATGAAACCCTTATTATTTTGGTATGCTATGTTGGCTTGTTGTTACTCAATATTAGAATTTAACACTTACTGAATTTGTGTTCCTCTCGATTGACATAATTAAACGTTCCATGTGTTCAATCTTGTTTTTCTCATGCTTAGAATTTATTTGAGGGTTGCTGATAGTAGTTGGATATAAATTGTGATTTCCTATCATGGACACATTTGATGTTTGATAATTTACTATTGATTCAGGGAAATATAATCATACGTTTTCTTATTATTTTTTATGCTTCATTGATTATTTTTTCGTGAGCACATGCTTTACCACTAGATATTCATGAAATAAATTATCTAGGTATAACAATTTAACATAGTACATGACAAAATTCATCTTGGTAGATTTTGTCGCTTAGGTAATTTATATTTTATTAAATATAAATTTATTTATTTTTATTTATTTTAATAATGTATGTTGTTTCACCTTTACAATTCATTTATTAATTGGGCGACAACTAGACTAGGAAAAATTTATCAATATCTAAAATTTAACTCTAAGTCTAGGTGGAACCAACCTCATACTTGCTCCACTAAACTTTGGCAAGATTCCTGCACTCGTGAGTGTTTTTATGGCTTTCAAAAGTTACAAAAAAATGTCACAAGTGAAATAAAATTACAAAATAAATTCATCAATTGTAACTAAAGTTGAAAATTGTACAAACCATTAATAGTATGCTTTTGAGAATTTTTTTATTTTTTTTATAATTTGGCATTTGTGATGCATAATCTCATTTATTAGAATAATCATTTGTTATATAATTTGTTTAATTTTTCTTCTATGCATCTTTATATATCCTTGTTTTGTAAAAAAAGATGAACAAAGAAAAGAAAAATGATCCAGATGAAATAGCAGGTATTTTGGAATCTCTCTCATCTCATTTGCCACCCATACACAACCGCCCGCCACTGTGACACCCTATACGCCATATGTATTTATAAAACATTTAAATAAAATGTATAAAATAAAAACATGCATTTATTTTATAAAATAAAAACTGGATAGAAAGTACCACATTGTAACAACATCTCAATGCGGAAAATAACATAAGTTCGAAATAAAACATAACAAAACATAACATAAAAGAAAACTCAATCCCGATGTCACATTACAGAGCTGATATAAATAAATCAAGCCTTTTTTTAATCACCAACAATTAACACAAGTCATATTAGTCCAAATTGAAGTCTACCTGCCGCAATGCATAGTAAACAAGGAACTTTTTACAGCTCATTATCTACTTGCATCGTTATCATGATTCATGTAGAATATTTATATTTTGCGTGCCACCGCCTAAGCCTTTCTTATCAATTAAGTTTGTTTATATTTTAATAGTTTATTATGAAGTGTTGCCTATAGAAGGCCATGGTTGTACGTTGGCAATTTGATGATGGAATGAATCAAGAATATGAGAACATAAATTTTATTCTCTTCCTTTATAAGTGTTGTGTGAGTTTGAGAGTTAAAAGTGAGAGAGAACAATTATCCCGGGTGAGTTTTATGTGTTTGTATAAATACCAGAGTAGAGTCTAGGTCTGGATGATTTCATGAATCGTGACACTTGCTTTGCCCATCCAAAAAGCATTTGAAACATTCTTTTTCTTTAGTTTAGTTTATTATAGTTACGTTTTTGTCACTGATTAAAGCTTAAATTTTGTGTTTTGAATTTTTTTTTGAGTTCTCAGACATGCAAATATGACAAACCACAAACAAATGGAATTTGTAATTTAAGATTTAAACCCTTACCTCATCTTCCAAGACTTAGGTTTTGGGAGAGAAAAGGTTCCTTAGTACTTTTCTCCCTTTGTTTCCTCTTCTTCTGAAATAAAGGAGATGGGGAGGAGATTATAAGGAAGAAGGGAAGTTGCAAGTTGTTCTATATTTGTAACCGTATATTGTTGATTTTATTTTATATTAATTTATGTGTTTCTAGTCTTATAAATAGTTGTACTGGATTTTGTATATATAAAATAGTGATTTGATTTGAAATGACTAATTTCATTTATGCATGATAGGTCCTTGTTGTCATATTCTTCTACTCTCTGTTGGCTCCGGCTCCTCCCCTTATCCTTGCTCGGTTGTGTTTTCTCTCTCAGGTAAGTTCTCTGAACATTCAGTGTAATGTATTATGTGAATTATCATGTTGTTTGGTAGTGGAGAGCTTAGCTCAATAGGATGTGATCTTGTCTGATTGTATGCCGATAATTTAATGTTTATGCATATGTTTGTCAATATGTGTTGTTTGTTAGTGGAGAGCGGAGCTCAATAGGATGTGATCTTGTCTGATTGTATGCTGATAATTTAATGTTTATGCATGTGTTTGTTAATATGTGTTGTTTGTTAGTGGAGAGCGGAGCTCAATAGGATGTGATCCTGTCCGAAAGGCGGGATGTTGGTTGTGTGCTGATAATTTAGAAATTATGCATGTGTTTGACAATTAACTGCTACTTGTTAGTGGAGAGCGGAGCTCAATAGGATGTTTGCTACAATATTTAATCTAAGTTTGTATTGATTTACGCTGCAATTTATATAAGCTCAACAATGTTGCAATATTTATAGGTTAATGGTTTTATTTTCTGTTAGAGTTAATAATTAATTTCCGAAAGCCTTAGTTTCCTATTTGAGATTCAATATTAATGAGCATGCGTAACTTATCAAGGTATGCATGCTCATTGTATTGAATCTTGAATTGTCCAAGTGGGACAATTTGGGAAAAAACCTTTTTCACACTCGTACAATAGTCATTTCAATGTTCAAATGCCTTATATACTTGTTGAAATCTCTGCGTCGATGCATTTCCTTTTGTTCTCCTGGTGCATACTTGATCGCGGTGATTCTGACCGTGCTCGAGTCGTGTAACTTGGAGACCGATGGGAAATGCTGCCAAAAGTTTGTCAATTATAAGGTATTTGAATATGGGAATAACTATTAGCAGCCGAGTGTGGCAAAGGTTTCTTCTCGAATGGGATAGGTTCATACCTTGTCATAAGAACGAGATTGATGGAGTTATTGGAATGCACCGTAATATATAAGTGTTATTGTAGGATTGGTCAGGCTATTTAATTGCCAGCAATGGATATTCCGGAGAATCGGAAATGGATGTATCGTAGGTTGGATCGGAATAAACGTCTTAGGGAAGAGTATAGAGTTGGAGTGGGTGAGTTTATAGAGTTTATTGTTAGCCAGGAGAGATTTATACGGCTGGGCGGTGATCAATTGAGGTATCCTTGCAAAAGATGCAAGTGTCAATCTTTCAAAAGCGTGGATGGAGTTGTAGCCGATCTTTATGAGAAGGGCTTCATGCCTGATTACTATTGGTGGAGTAACCATGGTAAGACGTTGCCTGACTTAAACCCGATTGTGGTTGAAGGTTCGTACTATGGATGTGGTGACCGGAGGGAAGAATTGAATCCATACGAGCAGATGATAATGGATCATGCTGGACCATCGGTTGGTGTTGTACTAGAAGAAGATGGGGGAGAAGATGGCGGAATGGGTTCCCAATACATAGAGGATAATCCGAATCCCGAAGCTCAAAGATTCTATGATATGCTGAGTGATGCACGATCTCCATTGTGGGAAGGATGTCGGGAGTACACGGAGTTGTCGATGTGCATGGAATGGTTGAGTATCAAATCTGACTAGAATATGCAAGAAGGCTGTTTTAATCGCCTCACCAGGTCAGTGTCCAAGGCGTTGCCAGAAGACAATCGGATGCCTACTAGTTTTTATCATGCTAAGAAGTCTGTGGAAAATTTGGGTCTGGGGTGTTTGAAAATTGATTGTTGCCCGAATGGATGTATATATGTTGTACTATAAGGATGATTCAGCGGAAAGTGATAGTGTGATTTTACATGATGTTTGCTGTACACTTTTGCATGCATATTTCATATAGATTAGGCGTTATTTAGTTTATTTTGTTAGATTTTCCCTTGGAACGGGTGAGGTTGGTTTTGTGTGTTGTTTTGCAGGAATTCAAAGAAAAATGCTCAGAATAGCCATGACGGAGCTTGGAGGAAGACAGAGTCTCAAAAGTGCAGAAAAGGACCCAGGCAAGAGAGCATCCGGCCTGGCCGTGATGACCATCACGGCCGTGATCAAGCAGAGCGAGAAAGGGAGCAAAAGTCGGAAGTCGTCACGGCCTGCCGTGATAAGCATCACGGCCGTGACAACCAGGACAGAATTGGTCACGGCCTGGCGTGATGAATGTCACTGCCGTGACAGAGGAGAAGTTGAAGCGTTTCCCAGGCGAGAGAGCATCACGGCCTGGCGCGTGATGAGTGTCACTACGCGACAGAGTAGAAGTTGAAGCGTATCCCTGGCAGAACCTATCACGGCCTGGCCGTGATGGCCATCACGGCCGTGACTGGCAAGTTCTCCTGACCTATAAAAGAGACCAAAGGGCAGAATAGAAAGGACCACTTCTCAGAATCAGAATTTTAACCTAATTTGGAGCTGGAGGCTGCTGTGGAGAGCCCATGGAGTCCCTTACCTTTTTCATCTGTATTTCTTTTGTTTTGGATTTGTTTCTCTCTATGAGTAACTAAATCCCTTTTTGTTGGGATTGGATGTAGCTAAACCTGAACATCATGTATCTGCTTTAATGTATGAATCTATGTTTATGCCTTCATATTAGTGTTTAAATTCCTCTGCTTAATGCTTGTTGTGGCTAGCACCCCCATAACTTGATTAGTGTTTTGGTATGCAATTGGAAAATTCGTATTAAAACCAGAACTGGAATTATTCACCTAGTAAGTCTTACATCTAGGAATAGGGTTTGATTTACTAGTAATCACATAATCCTTTATCTTAATGCAAGTTCATTAATCTAGGCCACCTAAGGAATTAGGGTCTATTAGTGGATTTAGGCTCTTGTCATCTGAGGAATCAGGGCTTGAGTAATTTTGTGGGTTGATTTTAATATTTGAAGCATAAACTGGATTTGTAGTCTTAGTATTGCATGAGGCTAAGGTTTAGTGAAGTCTAATCCCAACATTGTTCATCATATCTGAAAACTATCTCATTATTGCCTTCCAAGTGTTTGAGAAAATTACAAAAAGAGTTTGTTTTTCTTATGCTGTTAGTTCTAGCTTTTGTGAGTTTAGAACTCTCTTCAATCCAACAATCTGCTTAGATAGTAATTGGTTTGGTAAGTGTTAGTACTTGTAGTAGTCCCCGTGGATACGATAAACCGGTCTTACCACCGTATTACTTGCACGACTGGGTATACTTGCCCAGTTTCGTCAACAAGTTTTTGGCGCCATGTTTCGGGACTGCGTCTCAATATTAGCATATCCATTTCGGTTACTAATTTAGGCAAAACAATTTTCTGTTATAATCTGTTTTCTGCAGTAATTTTCTATCCTGTTTTTTGCTGTCATTTTTTTTTTCTGTTCTGTTTCAGTTATAATCTCTTTTTTTTTTTCTGTTCTGTTTCTGCTGTAATTTTTGGGTGTGGAGCTGTTGCGTGCTAACCTTTACTGCTAACACTCTTGTTTGCTAGACTGTTTGTGTATGCGAGGTACTGTCCCAGTTGACCACCTCCTCTACGACCCAGAAATTGAAAGGTCAGCTAGGGCGAATAGGAAGCAAGCAAGACAGCGGAATTTGTCAAGACAACAGGGAGAAGCACAAGAGGCATCCACCACTCAAATTTATCAAGAAGAACTCAGGATGGAAGGCAATGGTGAAGATACTCCACCCCGGAGGACACTTGGTGACTATGCCAATACAAATACCAACCGGCATGTCACTAGCATAGTGAGACCTCCAGTGAACTGCAACAATTTTGAAATCAAGCCAACTCTCATCAATATGGTTTCACAAAGTCAGTTTGCTGGGTTGGAGAAGGAAGATCCTAACAGTCATGTGTCCAACTTCCTAGAGTTGTGCGATACAGTGAAGATAAATGGTGCCTCTGATGATGCAATTCGCCTGAGGTTGTTCCCTTTTTCTTTAAGAGATAGAGCCAAGTCTTGGCTCCAATCACAACCAAGGGGGAGTTTCACTACTTGGAATAACCTAGAAGCAAAATTTCTAGCAAGGTTCTTCCCCACTTCAAGATTTGTCAAGACAAGGGGTGACATTATAAGCTTTGCTCAACAAGAAGGTGAGGCTCTGCATGACGCCTGGGACAGATTCAAAGGCTTACTCCAGAGATGTCCAAATCATGGTTTTGATGATCTCACTCAGATGCAAACATTCTCAGTAATGGATTGAGGCCGTCAACCAGGTACATGTTGGATGCCTCACTGGAGGTTCCATGAATACAAAGACAGCAGAAGAAGCATTGGTTCTGATAGAGGCTATGGCATCAAATGATTATTTGATGCATCATGATCGGGGTCCCACATCAAGAAGGGGAATGTTGGAGTTAGATTCCCAAACTGCACTGTTGGCTCAAAATAAGATTATGACACAACAACTTGAGTCACTCACCAAGCAACTAGCTCAACTCCCACAACAACTCCAAACTGTTCAAGGGACAGCCATGCCACCACAAAGGTAATGAGATGTGATTTCTGTGGGAGGTGATCATGATAATGGACGATGTGAGGCCACGCCTAGTTCCCATGAGGAAGCCAATTATATGGGGAACTATGGGCGGCCAGGCAACAACCAATTCTCTAACAACTACAATCAAGGGTGGAGGAATCACCCAAATTTTGGTTGGAAGCAAGATGCCGGTCAAACAAGCAAACCTCAACCCACACCACCACCTCAAGACCGGATTTCTACCCTGGAAAACACTCTTAATCAATTCATGCAGGTGTCCATTTCAAACCAAAAGAACACCGATGCATCTATAAAAAATCTGGAAGTTCAAGTTGGGCAGATTGCAAAGCAACCAGCGAGAACAATCCAAAGAGTTTTTCAGAAACACTCAGCCAAATCCTAAAGAACATTGCAAGGTTATTGTGTTGAGGAGTGGTAAAAGGCTAGAGCAAGAAAGTGGTGAGCCTTTTGGGAAAAGTCGAGAGAGGTCAAGAATCGAATTGAATGCTGAAAATATCTGAATCGAGTGAAGAAACAGGTAAAGATGTTGTAGTTGAGGAGGAAGAAAAGGGCCGTGAACAAGACAAGAGGAGAAGCTAGTGGATGAGAATTCAATATTGAGGAAGACCAAGAGTCAGATTTTGAAAGATGTAGGTAAGCCTCAAGTGATCCCATCTTATGTGAAGTTGCCATACCCTCATTTGACTAAGAAAAAGGAGAAAGAAGAACAATTTGCCAAGTTTCTGGATATCTTCAAGCGGTTACAGATCAACATACCTTTTGCTGAAGCACTTGAGCAGATGCCCACTTATGCAAAATTTATGAAGGAGTTGCTCACAAAGAAAAGAAAGTTTAAAGAAGGCGAGATCGTTGCCTTAATCAAGAAGTGCAGTGCAATACTTCAAAGGAAGCTACCTCCAAAGCTCAAAGATCCCGGTAGTTTCACAATTCCTTGCACTATTGGGAGTGTTGATATTGGAAAGGCCTTATGTGACTTGGGAGCGAGTATCAACTTGATGCCGCTTTCAATCTTGAACAAGCTTGGAGGTGGAGAGGTAAAACCAACAAGGATGGCTTTGCAACTAGCCGATAGATCAATCAAGCGTCCTTATGGTATTTTAGAAGATGTCTTGGTTAAAGTGGACAGGTTTATCTTCCCAAAGCAGATTTTGTGATCTTGGACATGGAGGAGGATCGAAGTTCCACTTATTTTGGGGAGACCTTTTCTAGCAACTGGTCGAGCCTTGATAGATGTGCAAAAAGGCCAGCTTCGGCTCGAGTGCAAGACGAAGAGGTTACCTTCAACGTATTCGAAGCTATGCACGCCCTAGTGATGGAGAAAATCGTTTCGCATGGACATGGTAGATATGGTGGCTAAGGAAGCATGTGCACATCAGCACCACTCCTCTATTCTTGAGAAGGTACTTGTGAATTCTATTGAAAATCTTGATGAGATAGAGGAGGAAGAGTTAGAAGAATGTTTGTATGATCCGGAAGCCCAACCTAAGCAACTTCTTTGTCAACACTTGTGAAGGAAGAGCTCAAGGAGGATGCAGTCCAAGAGAAGCTCCAACTAGAACTTAAGCCCCTACCTCCCCACTTAAAATATGTGTTTTTGGGTGTGAATGATGAAAACCCTGTGATAGTGAGTAATGAATTGTCCCAATTAGAGGAGGAAAAACTTGTAAGGGTGCTTAGAGAACATAAGACAGCTATTGGATGGTCCATTTCCGATTTGAAAGGTATCAGCCCCACGTTTTGCATGCACAATATCATGATGGAGGCTGAATTTAAACCAGTGGTCCAGCCACAGCGGAGGCTTAATCCCACAATGAAAGAAGTGGTGAAGAAGGAGGTGCTGAAACTCCTTGAAGCTGGAATGATATATCCGATTTACGATAGTGCCTCGGGTGAGTCGGTGACAGGTGGTGCCAAAGAAGGGTGGTATGACCGTCGTGCACAATGAGAAGAATGAGTTGATTCCAACTAGAACGGTCACCGGTTGGAGGATGTGCATCGACACGGAAGCTCAATCAAGCAACTAGGAAGGATCACTTCCCACTTCCATTCATGGACCAGATGTTGGAGAGGTTGGCGGGCAAGCATACTATTGTTTCTTAGATGGTTATTCGGGCTACAACCAAATTGCGGTTAACCCTAAGACCAAGAGAAAACTGCTTTCACATGCCCGTTTGGAGTTTTTGCCTATCGGAAGATGCCTTTCGGTCTTTGCAATGCGCCGTGACATTTCAAAGGTGCATGCTTTCTATTTTTTCTGATATGGTAGAAAAGTATATTGAGGTTTTTATGGATGATTTCTCTGTTTTTGGTTCCTCATATGATAATCTGTTTGGCTAACCTTGCTGCTGTGTTAAAAAGGTGCATGGACACCAATTTAGTCTTAAATTGGGAGAAGTGTCATTTCATGGTGCAGGAAGGTATTGTGCTTGGGCACAAAATTTCAGCAAAAGGAATCGAAGTAGATAAATCAAAGATTGAGGTGATTGAGAAACTACCTCCACCAGTGAATGTCAAAGGTGTGAGGAGTTTCCTTGGGCATGCAGGTTTCTACCGGCGGTTCATCAAGGACTTTTCAAGGATAGCCAAGCCGCTGTGTAACCTTTTGAATAGGGACACCCCATTCTTGTTTGATAATGATTGTCTTAATTCATTTCAAATTTTGAAAGATAAGTTGATCACAGCCCCCATTCTTATTGCACCCAACTGGGAGTCACCATTTGAATTAATGTGTGATGCCGGTGACCTACGTGATTGGGGCAGTTTTGGGGCAAAGAAGGGACAAATTTTTCCATGCCATTCACTATGCCAGCAAGGTCCTCAATGAGAACCAAATCAACTATGCAACAACTGAAAAAGAGTTGCTAGCCATAGTGTTTGCTTTGGAAAAATTTCGTTCATACTTGATTGGGTCACAAGTCACCGTTTATACTGATCATGCTGCAATCAAATATCTGTTGACTAAATTAGATTCTAAACCACGCCTCATAAGGTGGATTCTATTGCTGCAGGAATTTGATTTAGTCGTCAAGGACAAAAAGGGCAGCGAGAATGTAGTGGCTGATCATTTATCTCGGCTTGTGAATAAAGAAGTGGCTGCTAAAGAGAAGGACATTCGGGATGAGTTTCCGGATGAGGCCTTATTGTTAGTACATGAAAGACCATGGTTTGCCGACATGGCAAACTTCAAGGCAGCCAACATTGTCCCAGAGCACCTCACTTGGCAACAAAGGAAAAAGTTCTTCCGGGATGCCAACCAATTCATGTGGGATGACCCGTTTCTATTCAAGGTTGGTCCGGACGGCTTATGGAGGAGGTGTGTGAGCCAAGAAGAAGTAAGGAAAATTCTGTGGCATTGCCATAATTCCCCATATGGTGGACATTACAATGGGGATAGGACAGCTGCCAAGGTCCTCCAATCTGGGTTCTTTTGGCCATCAATATTCAAGGACTCTTTCAATCATGTGAAGAGTTGTGACAAATGCCCGAGAAGCCGGAACATTTCAAGGAGGG
This sequence comes from Sophora flavescens, assembly GCA_030762895.1. Taxonomy (NCBI): domain Eukaryota; kingdom Viridiplantae; phylum Streptophyta; class Magnoliopsida; order Fabales; family Fabaceae; genus Sophora; species Sophora flavescens. The sequence goes on from CM061064.1 coordinate 57,485,860, forward strand.
ATGAGATGCCACTGCAGAATATATTGGAAGTTGAGGTGTTTGACTGTTGGGGCATTGATTTTATGGGTCCACTACCACCTTCATTCTCCAATCAATATATCTTGGTGGCGGTGGACTATGTGTCCAAATGGGTGGAGGCAATTGCAACACAGAAGAATGATGCCCAAACAGTGGTCAAGTTTATCAAGAAGAATATCTTTGCCCGGTTCGGTGTCCCACGGGTTCTTATCAGTGATGGAGGATCTCACTTCTGCAATTCACAACTGGGAAATGTTCTGGCAAAATATGATGTGAGGCATAAGGTGGCGTCCCCATATCATCCGCAAACAAATGGACAAGCGGAGGTCTCCAACAGGGAGATTAAGAGAATTTTGGAGAAAACTGTGGCCACCTCAAGGAAAGATTGGGCCAAGAAGCTTGATGATGCCTTGTGGGCCTACCGGACTGCACTGAAGACTTCTGTGGGGTTATCCCCATTTCAGATGGTGTATGGAAGGGCATGTCATCTGCCCGTAGAGTTGGAGCATCGAGCCTTTTGGGCAATCGAAGTTCTTAAATTTTGATGCTACTAGTGCTGGTGATAAAAGAGTGAATCATCTGCATGATTTAGAGGAGATGCGCCTTCATGAATATGAGACTGCAGCAATTTACATTCAGCGAGTCAAGACCTACCACGACAATAAGATCGTGATGAAAACATTTCGTAGGGACAACAAGTGTTCCTGTTCAATTCCGGCTGAGATTGTTTCCGGCAAGTCAAGTCTAAATGGTCAGGACCGTTCATTGTCAAGGAAGTTTCACCTCATGGAGCTGTGGAAGTGGAGGATCCTAGTTCCAAAAGGACCTTCAAAGTCAATGGCCAAAGACTTAAGGCCTACTTGGGTGGTGACGTCGAAAGATTGATATCAGTTGTACGCCTTCATGATCCTTGAAGTCATCCACCCGTCAAGCTAGTGACGTTAAAGAAGCGCTTATTGGGAGGCAACCCAAGTTTCTCTTCATTTTCCTTTTCTTTCTTTGAATTTGCCCTCTTGAATCATTTGAGATAATCAAGAGGAAAATATCCTAGGATAAGCTTGTTAAGTGTTTCATTCAAAAAAAAAAAAAAAAAAAAAAAAAACGAAAAAGTCAGAAACCATCACGGCCTGGCCGTGATGGATTTCACGGCCGTGATAAACAAGACTTGAGAATCAGAAAGGATCACGGCCCAGCCGTGATCACCATCACGGGCGTGGTGGCAGAATCAGGAAGATCAGAGGCCATCACGGCCTTGCCGTGATATATTTCACGGCCGTGACAGATAGCCTGAGCAAAACAGAACCCATCACGGCCGTGATGTAGCAGGCACTCAAAAGACAGAAACCATCACGGCCTTGCCGTGATGGATATCACGGCCGTGATGGATATCACGGCCGTGATGGATATCACGGCCGTGATGGCCATTTCCCCAAAGTCAGAACGCATCACGGCTAGGCCGTGATGTAAATCACGGCCGTGATGCGGCACCCTTATATACCCCTGTTACGAAACCCTTCCCATTTTCTTCCCCACTCAGCCTCCCTACCCATTCCTTCTTCTGTAACCCTTACGCAACCTCCATAACAGCAACCCTTATCTTTGCCCAGCCACCCACGCAGTTCTCTCTCTCATCTCTTGCTCACTTCCTCTGCAACTCCTCCCTTCTTCTGCATTTCTTCTCCTTCTTCTCTCACTCATCACGCTCAAACAAAGGCTACCAAAACCCTCCATACCAGAAACCCTCCTCTGCACCTCCTCTTCTCCTCTGCTACACCTCGTGACAATCTCTTCTCCTTCCCTTTCTTCTTCTTTTCTTCTCCTTCGTTATCTCTTCTCCTTCTTCTCCTCTCTCTCTCACTCATCACACTCAAAAAAAAAAAAAAAAAAAAAAACCCTGGTACAGAGAAAACTCAGCTTTCTGCACTTTGGATATTGAAGATCTGGGACAATGGCCACCAAAAGGCAAAGGGCAGCCCGGGCCACGCGCACTCGCGGTAGAGCAGGTAACTCTCCCTCTGACTCTGACTCTTCGCATTCTGATACTGATGCTGGTGGGTTTGGGATAATTTTTAGGGATAATGCTCAACAGGAAAGGTTCAATGTCCTAAAAACTAGGAAACTAGTACAGACTAAATACCTGGATGATGCATGCATCAATACCCTAGGATTAGCTGCTGATATTGACTGGATGTTACAGAACATAGGGTGGAGCGTGTTCGCCGCACTGACACCCCCGCATATGCTGGCCCTACCTTGGAGTTCCTGAGCTCCCTGGATGCGGAAATTATCCAAGGGCCGCATTGCCAAGCGGGGCGGATAACTTTCCGCCTCTTCAACCAGGAATTCACACTGATCCTGGCAGAGTTTAATGAGATATTTGGACTGCCACTAGGGGGTGATCGACGATACCCCCGTGGGGTTTAGTGCGCATGACTTCTCGGGTCAGCCGGACTATGAGGGCAGGCTGTTTGACCCTCGGACATCTAAGTCTACAACCTTTCTTAACCCGAGCATCAGGTACATGCACCGGGTCATAGCCAATACCTTACTTGGCCGGGGCGAGAGTGATGGATCCGTCCGTCAGGACGAGGTCTTTTTCTTATGGGCCATGCTCCACCCTGAGAGCAATGTGGACACCGGGTCCTATTTGGCTAGGCACCTCCTAAAGGTTGCCAAGGGTACCAGTGGCTCTATTGTCATAGGTGGCCTCATCACCACCATATGCCACCATTTCAACTTTGATTTGGATGGTTTTGTGGCCGCCCCTGACGGACCCGTATCACCTTGCAAGGCTTGTGAGGCTATGGGGATGATCGTCCGGGAGGAGAACATCTCTTGCTCCTGAAGCACCCCAGCCGAGGCAGCCCATCCCTCTCCCTAACCCCCCACTGCTAGATGTATCTAACCCGGCCACTTGGAAAGTGCCGGTGGGAGAGGAGCCTCAGCCCATTAGGGTCGAGAGGCCAGTGAGCCCGCCACCGCAGGCTCGGCCGACTGGGCACCCGTCTTCCTCCGCTGCAGGATCGTCTTCTGAGGACCCTTATGCGCGGTTCGCATCTACTTTTGATACCATTTTAGCGAACCAGGAGCGCCTTATGGCTGAGCAGCATGAGCAGAGATCTATGCTCCAGCAGCTCTATGATTGGCATCTGAGCCAGCACCCACCACCACCTCAGTGATTCCTTTTTCCTTTTTAGTTTTCTTTTATTGTTGTTTTTCTCCTCCTTACGGCTTAACTGTTTACATTGGGGACAATGTAAATTTTTAAGCTTGGGGTGGGGATAGTTTGCATTTCGCATTGTTCATATTGCATTCATTTAGTTTTTGCATGATAGCTTTGCATGTTCACATGATTAGATTGCCCCTTGCCTGAATTTTGCATCCAATTGTGACTACCTAGTGCCAATTATTTTGTGATAGTGAATTAGGAAACCCAATTTGTTTCATTCTTGTGATATGGCTGCAAATATAGATGCTTGAGATAATCTGTGATAGTTAATAATTAGCATAGGGTTCTGAAGATTTGTGTCTCATTGAGTCTTGAACTACTAAAATGTGAGCTTTTGAGCCAAAGGGGTACTCACTAAACGTACCCCATTTTCTGTGTTAGAGTGTTATTCCTCCTGGGTTGCTTTCTCTAGAACTTGACTTGAGACCATTTTAAAGCTTAAAATTTTTGAAAACATTTTTGAAAATGATTGAGGCAATAGGTATTTTTTCCGGCCTTCTGAGCTTTGAATGAATAATGCTACCCCTTAGTTGCCCAATTTTGAGCCTGAATGAATAAAATGCTTTTCTTGGTACCCTGAAATGTTTTGATAAATATGTTTGGTAGGATGCCTTCTAAAGTATTACAAAAGGGTAGTTGAAGAAAGTATGGGATGAAAAAAAAAAAAAAATCTCTTGAGTTGAAAGATCTCCCCTTCTCCAAATAAAAGAAAAACAAAAGAAAAAGAAAAATATATAGAGAAGGGGATGATAAAAAAAAGAAAGAAAAGAAAGGTGGAAAAAATGTATTGAAAACCCAAAAAGGGTACTTTAGAAGGTCATGCTTTGCAAATGTTAGTTTGTTGTGTAGCCTTTTGAAATGTCCCTTTCTTGTTATCCCCACCTAAAGAATAAATCCCTTGGCCCCGTTACAACCAAATAAAAGACCTCTTGATTCTAAATCGTTTTCATTAATAAAGTAGAGATTTGGTTGATAGTCAAGCTTATGGTAGGATTCAGCCCTTGAGGAAAAATTGAGCGAATTGCCTTATTCCCTTAAACACTTGAGTGAGGGAGAAAAGAGAGCCAAGCAAATGAGCAAGCTTGGGGTGAGCTTCAGGTGAGCAAGAGTGCCCAACTTAATGAGAATATGAGTCCAAGGAACCTAAGCCCCTAATTGGACTTGATCTGATTGTCTCTTGCTGAATTGTTTGAAATGCCTATTACTTGGATTAGTATTTTCGGGTTCTTACTACACTACCCATGTTCTTTTTTCTTCTTCTGGCCTTGGTGATTGCTTGAGGACAAGCAATTGAATAAGCTTGGGGTGATTTGATAGTGTGATTTTACATGATGTTTGCTGTACACTTTTGCATGCATATTTCATATAGATTAGGCGTTATTTAGTTTATTTTGTTAGATTTTCCCTTGGAACGGGTGAGGTTGGTTTTGTGTGTTGTTTTGCAGGAATTCAAAGAAAAATGCTCAGAATAGCCATGACGGAGCTTGGAGGAAGACAGAGTCTCAAAAGTGCAGAAAAGGACCCAGGCAGAGAGCATCACGGCCTGGCCGTGATGACCATCACGGCCGTGATCAAGCAGAGCAGGAAAGGGAGCAAAAGTCAGAAGCTGTCACGGCCTGCCCGTGATAAGCATCACGGCCGTGACAACCAGACAGAATTGGTCACACGCCTGGCGTGTGATGAATGTCACGGCCGTGACAGAGGAGAAGTTGAAGCGTTTCCCAGGCAGAGAGCATCACGGCCTGGCCGTGATGAGTGTCACGGCCGTGACAGAGTAGAAGTTGAAGCGTATCCCTGGCAGAACCTATCACGGCCTGGCCGTGATGGCCATCACGGCCGTGACTGGCAAGTTCTCCTGACCTATAAAAGAGACCAAAGGGCAGAATAGAAAGGACCACTTCTCAGAATCAGAATTTTAACCTAATTTGGAGCTGGAGGCTGCTGTGGAGAGCCCATGGAGTCCCTTACCTTTTTCATCTGTATTTCTTTTGTTTTGGATTTGTTTCTCTCTATGAGTAACTAAATCCCTTTTTGTTGGGATTGGATGTAGCTAAACCTGAACATCATGTATCTGCTTTAATGTATGAATCTATGTTTATGCCTTCATATTAGTGTTTAAATTCCTCTGCTTAATGCTTGTTGTGGCTAGCACCCCCATAACTTGATTAGTGTTTTGGTATGCAATTGGAAAATTCGTATTAAAACCAGAACTGGAATTATTCACCTAGTAAGTCTTACATCTAGGAATAGGGTTTGATTTACTAGTAATCACATAATCCTTTATCTTAATGCAAGTTCATTAATCTAGGCCACCTAAGGAATTAGGGTCTATTAGTGGATTTAGGCTCTTGTCATCTGAGGAATCAGGGCTTGAGTAATTTTGTGGGTTGATTTTAATATTTGAAGCATAAACTGGATTTGTAGTCTTAGTATTGCATGAGGCTAAGGTTTAGTGAAGTCTAATCCCAACATTGTTCATCATATCTGAAAACTATCTGTTATTGCCTTCCAAGTGTTTGAGAAAATTACAAAAAGAGTTTGTTTTTCTTATGCTGTTAGTTCTAGCTTTTGTGAGTTTAGAACTCTCTTCAATCCAACAATCTGCTTAGATAGTAATTGGTTTGGTAAGTGTTAGTACTTGTAGTAGTCCCCGTGGATACGATAAACCGGTCTTACCACCGTATTACTTGCACGACTGGGTATACTTGCCCAGTTTCGTCAACAGAAAGCATAACATGTTGTCGATTTTGTGGTACGGATCGGTATAAGACAACCACTAGGATGGGCATTGAGAAGAAGAGGTCACTAAAAAAGATGTGGTACTTTCCGCTCGTGCCAAGACTTACAAGATTGTACTCTTCGATGGCCACTGCAGCTCACATGAGGTGGCATAGTGAGCATGAGAGGGAGCAAGATTTCTTGTGTCATCCATCTGACAGAGAAGCTTGGAAGCATTTTGATAGGGTTCATATGGCATTTTCGCATGACCCTCGCAATGTCCGATTGGGGTTATCTACTGATGGATTTAATCCTTTTGGGTAGTCTGGAAAAGCATACTCTTGTTGTCCGGTTATCCTGACTCCGTACAATCTTCCCCCGGGGATGTGCATGAAGCGGGAGTTTATGTTCCTAACAGTCATAATTCCGGGTCCGTCTAATACAAAAGGTAAGATTGATGTATACTTGCAGCCGCTGATAGATGAGTTGACAATCTTTGTGGAATGATGGTGTGTTGACATATGACGTATCTTTGAGGCATAATTTCATCATGAAAGCAGCTTTAATGTGGGACGATCAACGACTTTCCCGCTTATGGGATGATGTCGGGTTGGATAACCGCGGGAAGCTTGGATGCCCAATATGTATGGAGCGACCGAAGGCATTCACGCTTAAAAACAGTCGAAAGATCTCATATTTTGATTGTCATCGTCAATTCCTTCCAGAAGATCATCCTTATAGGCGAAACAAGAATGCATTCAAGAAGCGTTGTGCGGAGACAACACCACCTCCACCACGTTTGGCTGGTCCTAATGTATGGCGCAGAGTACAGTACTTACCGCTCGTCCATGAAACCCAAGGGGAACATATTCCTGATTATGGCGTCAACCATAATTGGAGAAAACAAAGTATATTTTGGAGGTTGCCGTATTGGAGGACGCAACTACTCCGTCACAACATTGATGTCATGCATACTGAGAGGAATGTGTTTTTGAATGTGTTTGACACTGTGATGGACATCAAGGGGAGGACAAAGGATACAAATAAAGCCCGATTGGATCTGGCTGACATTTGTAATCGAAAGGAGCTTGAGTTGCAGGACGGTGGTCGTGGCAGACTTATCAAACCGAAGGCAAGTTATACACTAAGCAAAGCACAGAAAGTGACCGTCTGTAAGTGGGTTAAAGAACTAAAGTTACCGGATGGGTATGCTTCCAATCTGGGTAGATGTGTTGACATTAAGGAAGCAAAGTTACATGGAATGAAGAGTCATGATTGCCACGTGTTCATGCAACGGTTGCTTCCAATTGCGATCGACGCATTACCGAAGCAAATTTGGAACCCACTTGTTGATCTTAGCCACTTTTTCAGGGAGCTTACATCGACAACACTAAATGTGAATCAATTAAAGGATATGGAAGTCAAGATACCCGTTTTGTTATGTAAGCTGGAGCAAATCTTCCCGCCGAATTTCTTTGATTCCATGGAACACCTGTCAATTCATCTACCTTACGAAGCAAGAGTTGGTGGCCCAGTCCAATACCGCTGGATGTATCCATTTGAGAGGTAAACAACATCAACTATTTTACTTAATACATATGAAATTCACGAACACGAGAGCGTAGTTTAGCTTTCCCTAAAACTAGTAATTATTTGTATGTATCCCTCTGTAATAGGTTTCTGCACTCCCTTAAACACAAAGTCAAGAACAAGGCACGAGTGGAGGGTTCCATTTGTGAAGCATACTTAGTAGAGGAGACTTCCACTTTTGCCTCATATTTCTATCCGGACAAAGTTAACACGAGAAGGACAAGGATGCCTAGAAACGTTGATTCGGGCGAAGGAAGTTCAACTAGTCCTCCCATATCAATATTCATCTATCCGGGCAGATTTAGTGGCAAATCAAAAGGATATTTCTTGGAGCAACGTGACATTAATGCTGCTCATCTGTATATCCTTCAAAATTGTGAAGAGGTCGTGCCATATTTAGAGTAAGTTTCTACAATGTCTTTTATAAGTTCAATTGACATTTATGATTATTAATCGTCCTGCTGTTAATCTCCCATATGTAGGATGTACGACAATTTTCTAAGGGATCTCCAACCTGACATTTCAAATGTTCAGGTTGATCGAGAAATTACTTCTCACTTTGCTACGTGGTTCAGTAAATATGTAGGTTAAGCATCTTCATTTGTTGAAATACATTTTATCTCCTTAAATATATAGCATGTATAAGAATAATATAATATTTGATTTTTTAGGTACTAGATCCAGAAAACAATGTTCAAAATCCATTGTTGACAAATTTGGCATGGAGGCCTAACAGATGGGTTACATCATGGAATACTTATATTGTAAATGGATATAAATTTAACACAAAAACATGGAATGAAGGAATGCAGACGTGTAACTATGGTGTTTGTGTGCGAGCCACTGATGGCAATGTAGATGATGATTTCTATGGGGTTCTAACTGACATCCTTGAACTCGATTATACCGGTTTCCCCGTGATGAAGTTAGTTATCTTCATGTGTGATTGGTTTGATCCTACTCTTGACGTAGGGACAAAAATAGATAAAAAATATGGTATTGTTCAAGTTAGGTTGTCTCGAAGGTATAATAAGGCGTACGACCCATTCATTTTTTCACAACAGGCAGAGCAGGTTTATTACTCGCCATATCCCGAAGGACATCATGGATGGTTGTGTGTTATTAAGATAAAGGCTCACAGTATAATTACTGATAATGTAATCAACCGGCCTGAAAAAGATGCTCCGTACTAAGATGATGAGTTTTCAAGACCCCACGTACCGTTTCAAATTACTCCGGAAATTTTTGTTAATTCTCTGGCGGACATTTCCGGAAATGGGGAAGAAGTTGAAAGAGAGTTAATGGATCAATCTGAGTTGGACGCATCTAGCGAAGGTACATTCCGATCAAGTGATACTGATGAGAGTGAGGGTGAATTTAGTGACGGAGGTTCTACTTAGGTAATTTATTTATGTCATAATTCATTGTGTAAATGTCATTCTACTTAGGTAATTTATTTTTGTATTATTTACACTGTTGTGTAATCATCTTTTCATTTTTTTCACAGATGGCAGATTCCTCTAGAGGTAGGGGTCGTCGTGGAGGTCGTGTTGCAAGAGTCCCTTCGTCGGTCGACCCACAACCTTTAGATCGAGACCACCCTACCAGCACCTTTGTGGACGGGACACCTCAGGGTGATGGAGATGCACCCCCTGCCCAGCCTCATGTGGTCGGGACACAGGCTGCACCCTCATCATCCACACCTACGACGACAGGACCATCATCATCATCGGGACAGGAGAGTCGTAGTCCATCCGACAGGAGGATTCTTCTTATCCCCAGGGGGGATAACGAGTATGCTAATTTAATTTTTTAATATATATAAAGTATCTTTAATTTCTATTTACTTGTTTTTTTAATTTATTTATAACATTTATTAATGCTCTAATTTTGTTTTGACTTTACGCGCATGGCGGCCCCTTCCGATTCGATATCGAAGATCCTCGCGACGCAAGTTTGATGGTCCATGGCCTACATGGAAGGCCATCCCAGAGGCCATAGGGATCGATTATTTCTAGAGTTTAAGGTAACAATTTTTTAAGTTATTTAAATTAAATTTACATTATATATATGTACACACGAATTTCCTAACAACCTGTAAGTTGCGAGAAAGAGTATAGGTGGGACTTAGCTTTAGAGGCTCTCGTCAGGGGACATATTTGAGCATAAAGGCTCATGGTCATGAAGAATCGACGAACAAGTCGAGGAAGAGTCGAATAAGGGGAGGTGGGTGGATCATGAGATCGGGAGGCAGCTGGACCGATCTTGGGCACCGAGAAGTTCCAGGAGATCCAGGCCACAGCTCGGCGTAATCGAGCTTCTGATGGTGGCGCATGTGCTTGGACCGGTGGGTCTAAATCAGCCGCCGCCCACTACGACGAGCTAGTACTACATTAAAATTTTGACTTAATATACTATTTAATTAATTATTTTTCATTTTTAATTATTCTTATGAATTTAAGATTATATTTTTCTGTGCAGAAAGCACAGAAACAGCGGCCCCCATTGCTATGGAGTTGGTGGGGAGGACGAAGAAGTTGAAGTCGGGGACATGGGTCAACGACAAGGCCCGTAACTATGCTGTAAGCAAAAAAATAATTTAGTGTTTACTTGTAATTTATTATAAATGATTTGTTAATATTAGATATAATTTTAACTAAATCTCTTCAACCATACTTTGTAGGTGGGCTTCAACGAGAAGAAGGACGATGCCATATCACGTGGCTCACAGTCACAAGATGAGGCTTTGACTGGTGATGAGCCCTGCTCTTCTGTCTCCGTCGACGATAATGCCATTTATTTGGAGGTCGTCGGGGGTAGGAACAAGAAGGGGCACGTGTATGGCCTCAGACACCTGGGAGGCGAGTTTATCGCTTCATCGTCCGGCACGCCTGCTCCTTCCTGCGCCGATACCGTCCCTCAGGAGCAGTTCCACCAAATGCAGGACACCATCACGCACCAACGCGGAGCCGGGAGAAGAGCGAGAGAGAGCGGCAGATGGCGAACCAGATTGCATAATTGACTCGAGACACACCAAGAATGATGCGGGCGAGCATCGAGAGGCGGGGCGACATCATGCGGTTGGTGTTGGAGCAGATGAGATCCCGACTCGGTTGCTCGGGATGATGCTCGACGCGGTTGCGCCGCTGCCGCCGCTCCTCCGGCTCGCCGCCGCCGCCATCGATGCTACTACTCCGAGGACGATCGGCCAGCGACGCGTCGGTGAATGACGGACGCCGAGGATGATTGGATTCCTCCATCTCCCCCTCATCATGACTGATTTTTTTTTCTCTCCATATTTTTTACTTTAAACGATTCTTGTACGACATTTTGGATTATTCTTTTTATATATATTTATTATTTCTTATGATTGTATAGTTCATAAGTAATTTGGTGTGTTTTATTAGTAATTTTGCTAACGTTTAAAGAAAATAAGGAAAAAAAATTTTATTTTAAAAATTAAAATTATCTTTTTTTTTAATAATAACCAGTTTAGCGACCGAATTAGAAACCAATAATTTGGTCGCTAAACTTTATTTAACATTTACAGATGAGGTATAGAGACCGAAAATCCGTCGCTAATATAGGTTAACAGTAACCAAAATTAGCGACCGAACTAGCAACCGATTATCGGCCGCTAGAAATGGTTACCCAAAAAATGCGACCAACCTAATAGCGACCGTTTATTATTATTTAGCGACCGTAAATTCGGTCGCCAATTAGCGACCGAAATATTAATTCGGTCGCTAAAACCTTAGCGACTAGGTATTCAACCACCACCATTAATCGGTCGCTAAATTAAATAACGACCGATTTACACTGTTTAGTGACCGAATATTACGGTCGCTAAACAGTTGTTTTTTTGTAGTGATGCCAGACTCCTCGGAGTCCGTTTTTAATGCCTTCTCCTCATGCCAACCCTTGATACTAAAGCAGCTACACCAATTCTACTCTACTGATCCCATCGGGCGAGTACTCTATGACAAGTTTACATCACCTGCAAACAAAGATACACAATTCAGCATCACTCAAGGCTTCCTTTATTTTCAGCAGCATATCTTTGTACCTCAAGAGACCGAACTGAGACAACAATTGTTGGAAGAATTTCACGCGTCACCTGCTGGTGGTCACTCTGGAGTTAAGGGCACGCATAGCCGCCTTGCTGCTTTTTTTCCATGGCCCCACATGGCCAGAGAGGTCAAGGCCTTCATGAGAAACTGCTCTATCTGTCAACAGAGCAAGTACTCAACCCAGAAGCCATTGGGGCTGCTACAGCCCTTGTCAATTCCAGTCCAGGTATGGGAAGACATCTCCATGGACTTCATTACACATCTTCCGCCTTCAAGTGGAAAATCTGTGATCTGGGTGGTGGTGGATCGCCTCTCTAAATATGCCCACTTCATTCCACAACCTGCACAGATCTCGGTTGTTACTTTGGGTCCTATATTCATCTCCGAAATTTACATGCTCCTGTCAGCGACAGGGATCGAGTATTTGTGAGTCGGTTCTGGAAGGAATTATTCAGGTTTCATGGTACTAAACTTGCCTTCAGCGGCGCCTATCATCCTCAATCTGACGGTCAAACCGAAGTAACCAACAGAATCCTGGAAACATAACTTAGGTGCTTCGTGTGTGACTCTCCCCAACCGTGGGTTCGATACCTTCCCCTTGCAGAATGTTGGTACAACTCAACATTTCAATCTGCAATCAGAACGACCCCATTCGAAGTTCTATACGACCGACCCCCACCCAACTTGCACACTACATCTCGGGCTCTACCGTCGTGGCTTCCCTAGATGAGTCTCTTACATAGAGGAAGCAGATGTTGGCCCTCATCCGTAACAACTTGTCACTAGCTCAGCTCCGTATGAAGTCTTACACTATGTTTGGTTGGAGGGGAATGGAGGGGAGGGGAGGGGAGCAAAATCCCTCCTGGATCCATTTTGACTCCCTTCCAATATTGGGGGGATTTGGAGGGGAGGGGAGGTAACTTTAAAATATTTTAACTGATATGACGAAATTAACCTTAATAAAATTTAAAAATCCAAAAGGATATAAAATTAAAAAGGGTATAAAAGTAAATTAGTTTAAAAATGCCTCCTCTCCTCCCGCGTGAACCAAACAAGAAAAGAGTTATTTCCCCTCCCCTCCCCTCCTCCCAACCAAACATAATATCTAATTAAAACCCCTCCCCTCCCCTCCCCTCCTTTAAAATCCCTCCCCTCCCCTCCCCTCCGTTGAACCAAACACAAGCAAACACTTACCGCCTGGACAGATCCTTCGCCGTGGGTGATTGGGTGTGGCTAAGGTTGCAACCATATCGACAAATTTCAGTAAAAGGGCGTCACTCCCCTGAACTAGCCAAGAGGTATCTAGGACCTTACAAGATTCTGAAAACCATTGGGAAGGTAGCCTATGAGCTTGAGTTACCCACCGAATTCGCAGATCCACCTGGTGTTCCATGTCTCAAAGCTCAAACCCTTCCATGGAAACCCTTCCTCAAGCGCACTCTATTGTCTTCTGGTAACCACCGCCAATAAGTATTGGTTCAGTGGGAAAACACATCTGAGCAAGAAGCCACGTGGGAAGACAAGGGTTCACTTGCAAAGGCTTATCCGGATCTCAACCTTGAGGACAAGGTTGTCCTGGGAGACTTGGGTAATGATACACTATCGGGCCTAGGAATCAACACAACAGCTGATTTGGTCCAACCTAACAGAAACCGGCCCAATAGAAAACCTGAGCGCCTAAGGAGAAATCCAACTTGGCTTGCATATTTCATATAGAATCTTTCACTTTACAACAAAATTCTGTTATGATGTATTTCCTTTTCAGTCTAACAGATTTAGTAGTTCTTTGATGTAAGGATCACTGTACACTTGTCAATGAATCTAGTATATTAAGAAAATTGGAAACTCTATAAAGAATACAATGAATGAAAAGAAAACCAAAAAAGTTTTGGATAAATACTCTCCTCCTGAATACAATGATGCAAGGTAATGAAGGAGCTGTTCGTGGTGGTAGGAAGATTGTCAAAATTCACATTTGTTTTAGTTGTTAAATAGATTGTCATGTTTTATGAAAGAACATTATAATTAATTTAAATATATTCAAATTTTTATTTTATATGAATTTTATAGTAATGATGTTTATATTTAAAATTAGACTATTGTAAATTTCTTTTTTAATTCTCAAATTGCAAAAAAAAATTTAAAAAATCATGTACTTTTTACATTGTCACTGATCGTCGTTATATCCCGAGCGTGGCAACCATATATGGAAGTGTTGTGTTGATTAACGAGGAATTTGAAACTGATGATAATGTAGACGGAGAAGTCGTATATGATGAAGAATCATGTTTCTGTTAACAATGTTCTTATTACTTTATGTTTTAAGCAAATTATTTACAAATTTAATTGATGTTTCAGTTGTTGATGTTGTTGATGATACTGAGAAACTGGTGTCAAAGTTTCCAAGGTTCATGTTCAGGATATACATGGAATCTACAGTTGACAATTGTAGAGACTGCAAACTCTTTACTGACATATTCTTTTTATAAGCGAAATATGTATTTAATTTCAAATTTTCAATTTTTGCACCGGTGTAACTTGCAAAGCCTTAGGAAAATGTATTTTGTCATTCATGATTTTATTTATTTATTTTGAAACCTAACATATACTTGTATTATCTTTTCAAATAATATTAAATTATATTGCCTACGCATATTTCACCTGTGCATTACATGAGTCCATCGTCTAATGTATCATTTAAACATTATTGAGGTTCTAGATTCATGTATCAATGTTCTTAGAGAAGTTCTTCATTCATGTTTAAATTCAACATGTGATATAAATAGATGTTGGACCAAAAGAAATGAAAGAGAGAATGTGGAGTACAATTGTTTTGCAAATTCTAATAGTGTAAGTGGGGCAAAAGGCAGTGACTTTTTAACCACTCAAACCATATCCTAAACAGTTGGAGGAAAAAAAAAAGGGTAGGTTTTAGTAATTATACATGATTGGCTACTTAGTATTAATGATTATCAATTAGGGTTTTGTTGGTGTGTAAAGAGTTTTTATCTTGTATAAATTGTCCCATCATTATAAATGTTTGATTTTTAATATAATTATTTTAGGGATAATTTGTTATTGAGATATTAAATTAAATTCAACTATTTTAATTAATGGTTTTAAAGTAACCGTAAAAAAGAATGTAGGAGTTTTTTAACTTCTGTTTCTTCATCTATTAATTTCAAAGCAAATGTATTTTAATTAATAATTATAAATCATCCTAAAAAAAGAATGTAGAGATTAGGGAAAGAGTGTAACAGGTTTTGTTTTTCTTTTTCTTTTCTTAACAAGGCAGCATTTGTGTTGTAGTAAATAGAATTTTCTTCTACAAGAAGAAAACAGTGATGAGTCCCTGGCACGTATGGGGCTCCACATCCTTCAGCTAATCATGTTCCTTACATTTGCACTTCGTAAGTAGAACAGGAAGAACAAAGCAGCGAGCGTATTTAAAGAACAAAATGCAGGGCACAGGGGTAACCACGTAATGGTTGCGATGCAGTTCGTGGGTGTGGGTTTGAACACTTTGATCAAAGCATCCATCTAATGGAATGGGCAATTTTGTTTTCATTGTGTATTCAAACCTTCTCTCGCATTCATTAGTGCAGGGAGTGATTTTCGCGTAAGTTGAAATTGTTTTTTAACGTTTGAAAAAAACCTGACGTTATTAGACCAAACGTAAAAAATTTAACTTTTAACATCAGTTGATTAAATAACTAACATTAAAAGTATACTTTTCACGTCAGTTATTTATTTTAACTGACGTTATAAGTAATGTTTTTTTAAAATTACTTATAACGTAAATTGTCTTAAACAACTGACATTAATGTTATCGTTTTTTTTAATATTCATTTAAAATATCCATTCCCCCAGCTATTTCCTGCATTCATTTAATTAACACAGTCCAGAATATGCAGAGTAGGCATATTACCGAATTTGCAGATACACTCAAATTTAGCAAAAAAGGCCTCATTAAAACCTTATGATGCAAAACCTTCCTTAGGGATAAAAACATCATTAAGGAAAAAGAGTACCCTTAAATTTTATTAAAAAATGAAAATAAATACAAAGAACCAATGAGGGGATAAAAACTAAAACTCATTGATAGAAAAAACATATCTAAAAGTTTCTAAGTATTTTAAATGTAATTAATACACATCTATAAGTTTCTAATTATTAACTACACATCTTCTAAATACTCAGGAGGTATATTTGCCATTCATTTTTCTTTAGCATACTTAAAAATTCTGCAAACCGCACCCTCAAGTCTTTAAACTCTTTTTTGTCAAGAGTAGATTGGTCGCTAAAAGCCTGCACGCGTTCAAATAATTCACTGTAACATTAACGCAAGGAAAAGGAAAACTAAAATATATAATTAAATAAGTTGTTTAATTAAGTATTACCTTCTTCCATCCCTCTATAATAGATGCAGAGACTATGTTCAGCATATGATGTATCACATAATAGCCACACAACCAACTGTCTGGCTGCTTACGAGACTACGAAAGAAATGAAATTCAATGTCAGTTAAATAAACATATATATTTCTACATTAGCAATTAGTAATTATAATATTAATTACCATATAATAACAAGAAACCTTGAGGATAATCCATTCAGGATTTCCTTTAGACTTAGTAGTCTTACTCTTGTCGTTGGCACAGCCTAAACTACAAGCCTTCAGCTCAATATCAGAAACAATATTCATGTCAAATAACCAATTCATCATGTGTGTAATAAAATAAAAGCAAATGTTAAAACTTAAATTAAATAGAAGATTAATTACTCACCTATTGATAGGTTCCACCACCTCCCGTGGCGGGTCCTAGTGGAGAGAGTATAGGAAGATGACAGTATGCCTGACAGGGTGAATTATGAGCAACTGCCAATGTGCATTCAATATGTACGGTGCCATATATCTTTTCGATCATCACCTCCCAGTAATCTCGTTAAGTATGCAGTGACTTCTTTGTGATTGGCAAAGAAAGTAGGTTGAAGGGAGTAGAACTCTAAGAAGCCGTATTGGTTGGAGCCCCTCTCAAGTTGAAGCCGATGGAGATACCTACGATATGAAATAAGTGGATGTTAATTGCATAATATATTGAGGTATCAATAAATCATAAAATTGAAATAAGATATATAAATTGAATTAATTATAAAATTAAAGCATACTTACGTGGACCAAAGACTGACAACCGTAGTGCATAGTTGCTCGACATCATTGCAAAAAAACCAAATATCGTCACCACTGAATACAAAACCAAGCTCATGCGGGTCAAATGGGTGTGCCAGCCATCCATCGTGCTCCAACGGGCATGTAAAAAGCACGGACGTAAAATCCTCACCAATCGAGAACAAACGAGTGAAGTGAGACAGGGAACTCGCCTTTACCTTCAATATTAAACAAAGAAAGTATATAAGGAGTTTATAATAAATAAAACATAAGTAATTAATTGAGAAATTTGATCATTAATTATGAATATACCTTCCGGGATAACTCTAGCTCCTCGCGCGCACTCACATTGTTTGACCTCCAACTCTCGGTCCCTGTTTGCCAAGTCATCCACCTCCACATGTGTCCAATGATAGCTCTCTTTTGTGCTCACATGTGAAGGTTCCACAGCTCCCGCGGTGTCCTGGGAACCCATGGAGGAAAGCTCCTTAACAAGCATCTGCTTGAAGGATGGGCTGGATAAGAAGCGGCTTATCAGCTGGTCTGTAACGACCGGGTTGGAAATGAGCTTTTGTGTAATGGTTTCTGTAAGTGCATCCTCATCGACCCGCCTGCGTGAATCACATTTCCCATAAAATTCTTTGATGCCCACCGTCCCTGGAACACCGATCACCCGACCAAGGTGGTCGTGTTTGCCTATAGCAGTGATCAATATAACCCGGCGTCCAGAAGGGACGAATGAGCCCTGGGAGCATTTTTCCTTATGCTACTCCTACAATGAAGACATGAAAAAATGTTTAAGAGAAAGGTGTTAAAAATATTAATATATACAAATATCAACTAGAAATGCAGTTAGTTAGTTAGTTAGTTACTTACAGTCTTATTTGCCACATCGTGAGTGGCTTCAGCTTTAAAATCGCCTTTTTTTGCCATCCGGTCGGCCAACCAAACATCCTTGTGTGGGATAGGAGACGAAGAATCAAGGGGTGTGCCCTCAGACACCTCTCCAGCTGCTATCCTCGCATTCAGCTCATCCTGCTTCACCCTCACCTTCTCCGCCATCATCTCGTTAATCCTATTGGTGTACCCACCCTGAGACAAGGTGTGGGTGTGGACGTTCTTAGCCTGATTCTGCTTACCCCTTTCCCTCTTATCCTGTTTAAACAAAAACACATAATAAATTGATTTAAATACATTTAATTTCTTTACTTGAATGATCTCTAAACTGCATAAATAAATTAACTTCATCAACTAACCTGAAATGATTCCTCATGTCGTCTCTTAACAAATTTATCCCACATCTCCCTATAAATATACAGGTAATTTATGAACAACTTTTCGCGGTCCTTATCCCCATATATATAATACCTAGTAAGATCATGCTTGAACGCACTCCAGCGCTTTGCCGCCAATGAGAGCCATTTCGCCCGATGACGTTCCATATTCTGCACGGTCCAAGCTAACTACACATTAAATACATAACAAACAGGATGAATTAGAACTCGAATTATTTAATAATGTACATCAATAGAATGTAAAATTAAAATACCATGATATTCTCCCAAATCTGATCCTTAACGTTCTATGGAACGTCTTCCTAATCGTTTTATAGGGTGCTAACGTGCTGCTTGGTTTCCGTAGACACCCAAGTAGTAAATTGTTTAGCACGGGGTCCCTGGGGCTTTAGTCGAGAATCAAAGGACAACTCAAGCTTCTGGCCACTGAGCCTAGCTTTTTCTAACTTCTTCAGCATAGTGGCTGCTCTACCCTATTGTTTTCCTAGACTGTGATGCCTGTTTGGACAAAAACTATATTAAATTAGAGGGTTATGTATAACAAGGATAAATAAAGAATTTATAATGAACTTAAACTTACATTAAAAATAAAGAATAAAGATAGTATATAACATGTAAACTTACACTATCAACAGGTGTGGGCCCCACCGTGTCCTGCGTAGGCCTCACAGTGTCCTCCCGTGCATGTGGGTCATCCGACTGATCCATGTGTATGCCTGTTCAGAAACAATAACTATTAAAATAAGTTCTTTTAACATGGATAACTAAAGATAAAGATAAATACAGATGGATAAATAAAACACTTGTCTAAACTAACATGGATAAATAAGACATTAGCCTTAAAAGAACAAAACTCACACTATAATCAAGTTTAAATTACCTATATCAATATCCCTTCGTGATGATCATCACGAGTGACATGTACATCGTCCACCTGTGTTTCCTCAATGATAGTAGGCATCTTTGTTGAAAAAGAAGGAGTTTCAGGAATATCAAGAGTTGAATCTTGATTTTCATCACTACCATTATGCATGCTTTTTCCTTGGAGAACCACGGACAACCTTTTGTTAGAAGGATTAGTGATGTACAACACATGTTTTGCTTGGGAAGTCATTATGAAAGGCTCATTTGTATGACCTAACTTGCAAAGGTCTACCAATGTAAACCCTCATTCGTCGGTTTGTACACCACCTTTACTATCAACCCACTTACATTTAAAAACCGGCACCATAAGCTTAATGTAATCGAGCACCCAAATCTCTTCAATGACTCCAAAGTAATGTATCGGTGCTTTAACGGGTTTTATGTCCTTTGAACTAGAGAAGTGCATTGATTTGGCCACGATCATAACCCCACTATTTTGCATGGTACTCTTGTTATCTTGTTCCTTTGTATAAAAGGAAAAGTTATTGATGTCGTATCCGCTCCAACATATGACATTGAAGCTAGTCCCACGTGCTAGCCATCTTACTTCGTCAGAAGCAGTACTACCATCCTTAAGCATTTCTTCCTTAAACCATTGTAAGAAAGTCTTGTTATGCTTGTTCAACAACCACCTTTCATTCATTCGAGGGTTTTCTTCCTTGACTTTTCTTTTATGTTCACATAAGTAAGGTTGAACAAAATCGATGTTGTTCAATACATATAAATGTGCTTCAAGCACTTACTCCCGACCCTTACTATTAATCTTTACACCATGTATACCCTTACCTTGACATCTTCTCTCTTCATGACAAGGCTTAAGAACCCCTGTTGATGGTTTGGCAAGTGTACCAAATCGTGACAAGTGATAATAGTGAAAGTAAAGTATTGTTCCCAACGAGGATTGTTGTCAACTATCAATGTAGCTTAGGCAATAGCTATTTGAACAAATGAATGTCATGATTCCAAGAGATTTTATGAATTTTTGTATTTAGAGTTGTCACAACAATGAATGAATCAATAGCAATTAAAAAATGAATTCAATATAGGCAAAAGCGGTTAGGCATCGGAATCCTCCAATTTTCATTTGACATACACTTATTCAATCCTAACTTCAATTCATTCCATACAATTGACATTTAAGTCACTAACCTAGATTTATTCCCAATTCCTTAGGCGATAATCCTTTTGTACCAATTAAGAATCCTAATTCCTTAGGTGAATCAAGAATTAGCACAAACATTAAGCATAAGACTCATAAGAATGAATTGCAATGAAGTTCTATTCCTAGAATCAACATCACAATAGTAATCAACTTCAATTCCAATCCAACAACCAATTTTCCAATTGTGAAATTGAATCTCACATCAGTCTAAAGTTGATCAATCCAATGGAAACATTAAGCATAAAGGCAATTACTCTAATTGAATGAAATATAATTGAATTCAAAATCAAACAACAATTACATCAAACTCCAAATTGAAATCATCCTAACCTAACCTAAATGATCTAGCAACTCATATTAGAAAGGGAAGAGAAGAAGAAACTTGAGTGGATGTGAGTGGAGGAAGCCATGGAAGCTCCAAATCCTAATCCCAAGCTTGAATCTCCAATGGATGCAGAGAGAATGGGGTGAACCAGGGTGAGAGAAGTGTAACAATGAGCAAAATATCCCTTTTCAGCTACAGAAACACGAATTTATAGGTTCTCTGCTCGTCCCCCAGCGCATGGCACCCCTGGCCTGTGCTGGGCACCCCATTACTGCGTGAAATCACAACTTGCTGTCAACACTGGCGCTGGACACTGGCTGTAGGACTCTCTGTCCACGCTGGGTGCCTGATAATAGCACTGGGCGCTGGTCCTGCTCCTGCTGTTTTCTTTTGTTTTTGTCAATGCTAAGCACTCGATTCCAGAGTTGAGCGCCAGGCCTTCAATCCTACATATTTTCAACATATTTTGAGTATAATTTTCACATAAAAATATCAAAACTCTAATCCAAACTTTATTCATATCAAAGTATGTATTTTTATATCACTTTTCCTATGATTCCTAAGATTATTTACAAAATCTTTCCTAATTACACTTCTAAACTAACGTATTTTGCACATTCATCAACCCCTATAGGATCCGTGTTAGGATGGTAGTCTGAACAAAACTCAATAGCTTCTTCTGCAACATACCTTTGAACAATAAATGCTTCAGGACGATGTGGATTCTTCACATACCTTTTCAAGATCTTCATGTATCGCTCAACTGGGTACATCCATCTTAGAAAAACAGGGCCACATAATCTAATCTCCCTCACCAAATGAACAATTAAGTGAACCATGATGTCGAAAAAGGAAGGAGGAAAGTACATCTCCAATTGGCACAAGATTGTAGCAGCCTCAACTTCCAACTCATCAAACTTATGGGGGTCAACGACTTTGCTACATATAGCATTTAAGAATGAGCACAATCGAGTAATGGCATGTCTCACATTTTTTGGAGAAATACCACGAATAGCCACGGGCAGAAGTTGTTGCATCAAGATGTGGTAATCATGAGACTTTAAGCCAACCAATTTGAGATCACCAGAGACAAGCCTCTTAATATTTGAAGAGTAACCATGTGGAACTTTGATGCCCTGAAGACACTCACACAAACTTTGTCTCTCTTTTTTGGTCAAAGTATGACATGCTGGAGGCAAATAAGTCTGCTTACCATCCTCAACAACTGAAGCTAACTACTCTCGTATACCCATAGCAACGAGATCGAGACAAGCATTTACACCATCCTTTGTCTTGCCCTGAATGTTGAGAAGCGTCCCGATCACACTATCACACACATTTTTCTCCACATGCATCACATCAATGTAGTGTCTGACATCAAGCTTGTGCCAGTATGGAAGATCAAAGAATATCGACCTCTTCCTTCCATATGTTTTTCTCAGTAGCCTTACCTTTCTTTTTGGACTTGTCGAAGATAACATTGATGTCCTTTCCCAGAGCTCGATGAGAAGGAGAGAAGGGATGAAGAACTCTATGAAGAATCTCCAATCTTCTTCCATTCCCAGAGCAAGGAAAACCTCCCTTTTTAGGGTTGGAACCCTAGTCCAGCCGCAGCCTCCAAGTGCCTCCAAGTGCCCAACTTCACCCCTTTTTTCCTCCCCCTCAATTCTGCCATAAAACAGCTTATAAACAGGGGTTGAGTTTCGCGCGCTCGCGGGGCGAGACCAGGCTCACGAGGCGAATCTTAAAAATCTGATCTTCAGAGATTGGTTCTCTCGCGAGGCGAGATAGTGATTCGCGAGGCGAGACAGAAAGGGCGACTGTTGCTGTTCAGACTGGACTTCGGGCTCGCGAGGCGAGATCCTGTTTCGCGAGGCGAAACTTCCAGGATTGTCTTTCCACTGTTTTCTTCATTTTCCTTGACTCTAAGAACTTCACTTTTGACCTGAAAATGTAAGATAGCATTAAATGTTTTATTTGACTCAAAATTAACTAAAATATCCTAAAAACTACTTAAGAGACTCAAAGTGTTGCTTGAGGACAATTAAATCTAATTTGGGTGAAAATGAGATATAAATGGCACAAAACCATGACTTTTTCTAGTTATAAAACTAGATAAGCTAGAGGCTTATCAAAATACCCCAAACTTAAACTTTGCTTGTCCCCAAGCAAACTAAAACTCAAAAAGACTCAACACATGGCAAGCTTAACGGATTCAATCAATTTCACACAAATTTCATGCCATTTTAGCAATACAATTTTTTCTTCAATGTTTTCCCCTTGCAACAATGTGATCCCCACATTCATTTACTTTAAACCAAGAGAATCCTATCATTCATGCAATCAATAATCTAAGTTGAGGATCCAAGTGACACACAAAAGGGAGATCACCAATTTCAAACAATTGCCTTCCTCACAAGGGCATTTAGTATTTCACTCTTTCACTCAAGTGTCTAGGTTATCGACTTTCACTCTATTTCACATTTCAAGAGCACTTTCCATGAATTTGATTTTCATCTCAAACAAAGTTCCCACGAAAACATGCATGCAACATCAAAAGGTCTTTTAAAGGTTGTAATGGGGCCTGGCTAAAGGTAGGATATTCAAAGGTACTAGGCTTAAGTCCCTAGGAACTAAGAGAGCATGAAACTTTTACACTTTTTTTTCACTCCAATTCCTTTTTCCATTTTTCTTTTTGCTTTGGGTGACTACAGCCTTTTTCTTCTAATTCCCTTTTTTGACATTTTTGTTCTTTTCTTCTTTTTCTTTTTGCCTTTGGCTCCAACCTCTATTTTTCTTTTTCTCAATCCAAAACAACATATCATATCCTTGTAGTCACCCCAAACTTAGTTTCCTTCAACCCTTGTCTTGCTAAGCATCCATGCTCTCCTAAATCCTAAGATTTGGCTAACATGGTTCTTTCTGGATTTTTGGCTTATAACATTGGGTCATCAAGAAACAATAGGCTCATCAGGCTCAATGTGGCTAACTAGGGAACATGTATTAGGGATTGGTTCAATTTAGGCCAAGTAGCTATTTCAAAGAAAATTGCCTAAATCATTTGATGCAACCACATAAACATGCAAACCATGAAGAGATCCAAGCAACTCCGGGAAAGTGCAACTTAAAAGTGATTCACACAATTAAAAACAAAGTTGGAAGCTCAAATTCCTCACCTGGACATTTTTTTCGCAAATTGTTTGACCGAGATACAACCCCTAGTGTGTGCAACCCTTCACCCCAAACTTATCATAGTTTATACAATCACAATAAAATTTCTCAAAGTTCAATTTTCAATTTTTCACATGGGGATCAATTTTCAATTTTTAAATCCTAGGGGAAATCATCAAAATTCAACATAAAACATGCAATCAATCTATGCTAAATTCAATAAAATCCATTTAAGCTCGCCGACACAGGACTCACACACATAACTCAAAGCAAAGCAAAGCAAAGAAATTAAAAAGAGAAAGGTTTAAAAAAACTCATGAAAGCGCTTCCACCGGGATCCCACTACCTGTGATACAGCGGCCAAGGAATGCTCAAATTGTAGTATGATCCTGCCGGATCCCATGGCCTGCAGCATAAATATGGGAGTGAGCGCTTGAAAATCATGGTGACTTCTTCAAGTGTGAAGGACTTCTCACTCCCTCTTGGGTCAAAGATGACCTCCTTGTCAACAAAGCCTTCCCAATAAAAATAGGGTACAACCTCTTGGACTGGCCATGGCGCCTTCATATTTAAAGATGCAACATCCGGTTTCTCAGGCAGAGGCTTCAAGTCCATTGTTGACTGCTTCAAAATGTGAGGTGGCAAACAAGTAGAGAGGATCACCGGCGCTACTTTGGCTTCTGTACAATCTTCACTCACTGAATCACCAAATCCATCACCTTCCATATATGCAGAAATCTCAGCACAAACCACACAAGTATTTCTCCCATCACATTCAACACATGCATTGGAACCAATAGAATCATCTAATTCCAAAAGTTCTTCATCATCCCCAAGCATGGTGAAATAGATGTCCTCCAAATGTCTCTTCATCTCAATCTCTTTAGTCCAGAGGTCAATGGGAGATGGTGCAACTATGTTCTCACAAACAGGGTCTTCACTTCTTAATTCGGTTGCTCCCACTTCTTCATCTTCCTCATCATCCATTATTGCATCATCTTCATCATCATCCATCAAGTTCCCATTTGGCATTTCGGATAGTTGGGTAGAGAGTTCCTCAATACGTGCCCTGAGACTTCGAATGGTATCTTCTTGATTTTTTAAACTTTCCATTGTTGTTGCCATGAAGTTCTCCAAAATATCCTCTAAGTGAGGCCGACTATCTGGAATAGGTTGCTCAAAATTGACTGTGATTTCGGATTTGAAGTTCTCCCAAGCAACTTCCAATGGTGATGGCTCATCATACCATTGAGATGGTTGTGGTTGATATGAAGGTGTGGAAGATTCCCAATGTTCCTCTTGATCAATCCAAGTATTGTTTGGAGGATTCCCCCACCATGGAGTGGAAGT
The DNA here is from genome assembly GCA_030762895.1 of Sophora flavescens. NCBI lineage: Eukaryota > Viridiplantae > Streptophyta > Magnoliopsida > Fabales > Fabaceae > Sophora > Sophora flavescens. The sequence continues at coordinate 57,510,882 of CM061064.1, forward strand.
GTTGGGAAATTGATTTCCCCATTCAGAATAGCCTACCACTGGTGGAGGAGAGACAGTTGCACTTGACAACTCATTACTCACTTGTTGGATGTTTATGGCTAATTGCAGCATATATGCCCGTAGCTGTAGCTCAGACATCTCAATTTCTGCATCAGATGGATGGTAACAATTGTAGTCCATGATCCTGCCAAATAAATTTCCACCTCACAGACAAATAAGGCCCAAGATTGAAGAAACACAAATTCAAATATATACAAAACTAACAAAAGAAAGAGATAAAATATATACAGAAAAATAAGATAAAAATGTCTAAATTAGTTGTCTCCTTTGTTACTACTGATATTGGCAAAGCCAATCCCCGGCAACGGCGCCAAAAACTTGATGCGTATTTTTAAAACAGGCAAGTGCACCTTATCGCAAACAAGTAATACGGTAGTGAGACCGGATATCGTCCTCTGGGATCGGTTGCCAATTACCAATTCAAAAACTCAACAACTATCTAGACAAAACTATGGTATGAAGGGAGATCAAAACATAAAATAAAATAAAGCAATAAAATATTTTTGGTCTTTTGGGTATTTTATCAAACACTTGGAGGGAAACAGAAATGCGGTTAAAATTGTCAAGGTTAGACTACACTAATCCTCCCTTAATTGCAATGAAATGATTAGCAACACAAGTCCTAATTCAATTATGACAATCAAGCCTTTTTAAATACTCAAACCCTAATGTCTTAGGTGGAATGAGCCTGAAATCACAAATTAAGCCCTAATGTCTTAGGTGGAATAACCTGAGATTTTGCATTAAGAGTCAAGACTTATAAGATTGCAAGCACCCCAAGACCTATGTCTAGGTTCATGAACTACTTGCCATTTGATTCATGAGCATGCCCTAACATCAATCTTTCAATTGTCTATCAAAGTAACAAATCATTCCATGGGTAGCTAAGCCAAGAAAAGCATTAAGCATAGAATCAAATACTCATAAAGAAATAGAAACTTGCATTGAAACCAAATCAAATACAAACAAGTTCAGAAAAGCTACATCTAACCCCAACAAGGGGATTTAACTACTCATGATAAATGACAATACAAATGAGAAGGAGAGAAGGGATGAAGAACTCTATGAAGAATCTCCAATCTTCTTCCATTCCCAGAGCAAGGAAAACCTCCCTTTTTAGGGTTGTGACAACGCGCCGCTCGAGCGACGCGACGCGTGCGATTCCGGCAAGTGTACCGGACTGTCGCCAAGTAATAAAAGATATTGATCCCACAGAGACTGTGATCCCGAATCGCAACTGATTTTCAAATCGAGTAAATCTGGACTGTTTAAAAAGGATTTTTATATTTTGAAATGGTTTTGAATTACGAGATAATTAAAACAGAATCAAATAAACAGAAAACAAATCTTTTTAGTGTTTTGGGATCTAAATGGGTTCCTAGGGATTTAGGTTACCAACAAGATCGTTTACGTTGCTAAGTCGATTACCCTTGTTAATTAGCGAAATTGCCTTGAAGGCGAGTTTATCCTCTAATAGCTTAAGCTCCCTCTCGGGTTACAAAAACCGTGCCCAATTGACCCAACCCATACTCTCGTGGTAGTCGAACTCAGATTGGACCCTTTGCGTTTCGTGACAACTCGTTGATCCTCGAGGGATGGCTTCTAACTCTTGTGATTTCAGTCCCAAGTCTGACTCTATAGATCCGACACCTAAGTTCACCGCTAGGTTCCTCCTTAGAATGTCTAAGTCATGCAAATAAACCTAAGTTCACCGCTAGGTTCCTCCTTAGATCATCCACTTCTCCAAAAGCAGAATTTTACGAGTGAAAAACACTAGAAATCCTAAGTTCACCGCTAGGTTCCTCCTTAGAATGTCTACGTCCCGCAAATGAGTGGTCGCCGAATTTACAAGTGAATAAAACACTAGAAATCAGATCTAAAGCAAAATCGAAATAACAAAGATATTACATCAAATTCAACATCATAAACGAATCTCGGGCATAGCCCCAATCCCTAGAAACTAAGCTACTACTCCAGCCTTGCCATGGAGATGACAGGCTTGATTACAAATAACATGAAAATAAACTAAGAGAAGAGAGGAGAAAGAAGAAGATAGATTCTAAAATGTAGCCTAAAGTCTATGTGTGTTGTGTTCTGTGTGGATCTCCCCCTTCTGCCTCTGCCTGGTCCTTATTTATAGATGTGGGAAGTTAGAATCCCAATCTAACTCAAATTCTGATCCAATTCGGTTTCTTCAGGTCCAAGTAATGCGCGTCACGGCCGTGATGGACATCACGGCTAGGTCGTGACGGCTTCTGTTTCTGACACTTCTGGAAATTTTTGGACCCTCGCGACGCGAAGGTGGGCTCGCGACGCGAGCCTTCATTTTCTGGCCGTGCTAGTAATTACGGCTGGGCCGTGACGGTCTCTGACTTGTGGGAGTTTTTAGTCACGACCGTGATGGCTATCACGGCCAGGCCGTGACAGACTCTGACTTCAGCCTTTCTTCTTTTTCAGTTTTGCTCGATCATGGCCGTGATGGGCATCACGGCTAGGCCGTGATGGGCTCTGTTTGGCTCATTTTATTCAATTTTCAAGCTCCATCTTCATCCAAACTCCATCATGGTTGATCTTGAGCATTTTACCCTTGATTTCTGCAAAACAGCACCACACAAACCGCCTTACCCGTTCCAAAGGAAAATTAACCTAAAATCCAATTAAAAATGCCTAAACTACATGAAAATGCATGCAAAATGATAGACAAAGATGATGTGAAATCACACTCATCAGGTTGGAACCCTAGTCTAGCCACAACCTCCAAGTGCCCAACTTCACCCCCTTTTTCCTCCCCCTCAATTCTGCCATAAAACAGCTTATAAGCAGGGGTTCTGAGTTTCGCGCGCTCGCGGGGCGAGACCAGGCTCGCGAGGTGAATCTTAAAAATCTGATCTTTAGAGATTGGTTCTCTCGCGAGGCGAGCTAGTGATTCGCGAGGCGAGACAGAAAGGGTGACTGTTGCTGTTCAGACTGGTCTTCGGGCTCGCGAGGCGAGATCCTGTTTTGCGAGGCGAAACTTCCAGGATTGCCTTTCCACTGTTTTCTTCATTTTCCTTGACTCTAAGAACTTCACTTTTGACCTGAAAATGTAAGATAACATTAAATGTTTTATTTGACTCAAAATTAACTAAAATATCCTAAAAACTACTTAAGAGACTCAAAGTGTTTCTCGAGGACAATTAAATCTAATTTGGGCGAAAATGAGATATAAATGGCACAAAACCATGGCTTTTTCTAGTTATAAAACTAGATGAGCCAGAGGCTCATCAATATATCTATGATGATAAGGTTATAATATGGAATAGTGTAGATGAAAAACTAATTAAACTTAATGGCAGTTTACATGACTTTCCAGTTGTTTCTATTTTATTTTGAACTCCAAATTCAATTTTAGTTTTTCTTTTACTTTATTTTAAATCCAAAAAAAAAAAAAATAGTCTTTGAAATTAATTATCTTATGACTGTTATACTCATTAAATTGTGGTATGGTATTATTTTGGCGTGGGTGCTTACGCCTTTGCCTTGATGATGACTATGTATGCTTGGAGGAGCAGGACTTGCTGATCATTGAACTACCTTGGGATTGTCTACATGTGCTGTTACTTTGAAAGGACACAAAAGATGAGCCAGGTGGGGGAAGATATTATGTTAGGTGTAGTATGGGGTTAATGCGGGTTAGTATAACTGCTTAGGAATTTTGGGAATTGTTTACTGTTGTTATTATCTGTGTAATTTTAGAACCTTAGTTATACCTTATAACTGTTTAGATTTAATTTAGTGCTGTGCTAAATTGGATCTAGTTGAATTGGCGTAAGGTTCTAATTCGAGAATCTTACTTATCTTCGTAACTCGCGTACGTTAAGCGTTGGATATAATTCCAAGTAATTGGGCTCTAAGTATAAGCCTTATGTTCGATCGTTAAGTCGCTTAGGGAATTGTTGTGATGTGAATTTTGTTTCCGAACTTAGATTCGGGAGGTGTTGGAACGTGATTATTAGTTGGTATCAATTTCTCATTTATTGAATCTATGAATTCAATCTTAAGGTTTATCCTTATTCAGGTTTTGTTAAGTTTTGGGCACTAAAATATTTTATTATATGGAGTTGAGTAATTTTTGGAATAAATAGGCCAATGGTCCATTTGAGTCCAACTCTTATCAATAACCGTTTTTAAATTGATACCGACGCTTTGGAACTTTTAGTTCCTGCTTTGTTTGTCCTCGGACATCATTCCAACCTAATCATAGTCGTTGTCGTTCTGGAGGCGTAGACACCTATGATAGGATATTAGGGGTGTGGGGGCCAAGGAGACCTCAGGGATAGTCAGGCGTGGATACTGCCAAAGGTTCGGTGTATGCATCACCGGTGCCAATGGAGACCTGAAAAGCAGGGCTATCTTGAAACTCCACCAAACTAAATACTATTCAATTGCTAAGTACTCTCGCGTGAAAGTGTCGAGGAGATGGCTTTTAGCGTACTCCGATTGTGGGCTTGTGCACCGAGTTGGTTACAAATATTTCCTGAATGCTATTTCGACAGAACGTTATGGCAACAATATAGTCTCCATGGAGCAAGGTTAAGTCGAAGTCTTAGGCATGCATTCGAGTCTCACCCTTTTTCTGAAATCTTATATATATATATATATATATATATATATATATATATATCCACTCGATTGATTGTTTGTCGCCGCATATCCATATCTACGTTATGAGCTTGACATAGAATCTTACCTCCATATGCGTTTCACCTTTCTTCTTGTGTATGTGAGTAGCTGATTCTGATGGCAGTATGATACGTGGGACCGAGATGACGGATGAATGATGATGCACCGTGTGGACTTTTGCTTTTTCTTGGAGGATCCCGTGCTTGAGGGATATTCTTGAGAATCCTCTTTTATTTTGTGTTGTATATATATACTAAGGAAAACTTCAATGTGTTTTTTTTGTATCAGCCTATTTGGTGGCAGTTCCCTGTTCTCTATTTTCATGTCTGATGTATATAAAACCTTTATCCCGTTATAGGGTTGCTAGTGGGAGCTATGTATGCCCCATCTGACTTATGACGTTATGTATATTTTATGTTACTGTTGAAAAACTTATGTGTATGTAAGAAAATTAATTTGGGATTAATGTATCTATTTTATTTCTAAGTCTTTATCGTGATTGAAACTTTTTATTTATTTCTTTCGCTCCTGGCAGTTGATGTAAGACCAGAGACCAAGTTTTGGTTTGGATTAAATTTTGAAGTTATATGATAAGCCTCTGGCTCATCTAGTTTTATGACTAGTAAGACCATGGCTTTTGCACTAATTATTCGAGTTTAATCTCGTTTTCACCCAAATTTGGATTTGATTGTCCTCAAGCAACAGTTTGAGTCTCTAAGGTAGTTTAGGATATTTTAGTTAATTTTGAGTCAAATAAAGCATTCACTGCTATTTCATGTTTTTAGGTTAATGAGAAAAGAAAAAAGGGGAGGACACTTGAAGCAGAAGCCATCACGCCCAGGCCGTGACACTGGTCACGGCCATGATGAGCTACCCTGAAAGTCAGAATTGATCACGGCCTAGCCGTGATGGAGGTCACGGCCGTGACAGATCAGCACCCATGGACAGAAAGGATCACGGCCTGGTCATGATAGGCATCACGGCCGTGACAGACCAGAATTTGAATGCGCGCCCTTGGCAGAATTGGTCACGACCGTGACGCGAATCCTGATCTATAAAAAGGCACCAGGGCAGACGCAAAACGGGGAGAATTTTCACTGTTTACAAATTATTTCTAAGGTTTTGTTATGTTGGTGATGGAGAACTAATCACCAGGGATTAGTCTGCTGTAATCGGTTTCCTCCGACACCTGAGGTTCCATAATTCCCGATCATACTGCTTTTCTCTTTCAATACTATGCTATATGCCTTGTTTGCTTAATTCAAGTTGTATAGAATAAGTATTGATTAATTTCGATGATTCTATGTTCCTATTCCTTGATCGCGTTTGCTTAATTCGCGTGTGTTTGTCGTGTTTGCTTAATTCACGAGAGCTTCAACCCGTTTGCTTAATTCGGGAATTAGGAACATATATCTCGTAGTGTCAATTGCGCTTGTTTAATTGCCGCTACAATCGAAAAGGGATCAAAATCCGCTTAGGGCATGGAATTTATGTGAATCGATGATAGTTGGGAAACCGAAACAGTAGATTAATCGTTCTAGCTTATTGATAATCACTTAATTGCATTGTTTTTCTTAATTGAATCATTCAACTTCAACCCCCCCCCCCCCCACAATTGATTTATAGGTTAATAACAATCCAAGAGTCCTTGAGAGACGATACTCGAGTTGTCGCGCCCTAACTACAGTTTTTTTTTCCAATCACTCGTTTTTGACCCGTGTGCGACAGCGGATCAAATTGTCGCCGTTGCCGGGGACTCTTGTTGTTATTAACGGATTTGTTGATTAATTTCTGAATTAAGTTCTAGCTACTAGGTCTGGTTGTTCTAATTTGTTTGATTTTGATCCTGAAATTGAGAGAACTTTGCACACACGTCGTAGAGCAATTCAGGCTAGCACTAGTTCACCAACCAATAGTGATAACATGGTTGATCAAAGAACATTGAGACAGCTTGCTGCTCCTGATGTTAATTATAACGGTTTGTGTATTGAATATGCTGATGTCGTTGCTCCTTTTGAATTAAAATATGGTTTTATACACTTGTTGCCAAGGTTTAGTGGTCTTGCAGGTGAGGATCCGCATAAGCATCTGAAAGAATTCCAGGTTGTTTGATCTTCACCTTTGAGACCGGAAGGAATAACAGAAGACCATATCAAGCTGAGAGCCTTCCCATTCTCACTTCAAGGTGCTGCAAAGGATTGGTTGTATTATCTTGAGCCAAATTCCGTTACAACCTGGAATGATTTGAAGAAGGTCTTCCTAGAGAGATACTTTCCTGCCTCCAAAGCTGCATCAATCAGGAAAGAAATATGCGGTATTAGACAAGGCAATGAATCATTGGCTGAGTACTGGGAGAGATTCAAGAAGTTGGTGTCCAGTTGTCCTCAGCACCAAATTTTCGAGCAGCTGCTTATTCAGTACTTTTATGAGGGATTGCTACCAATGGACAGAAACATTTTAGATGCTGCTAGCGGTGGAGCACTTGTTGATAAGACTCAAGCTGCTGCCAAGCAATTGATTGAGAACATGTCACTCAACTCCCAACAGTTCACAACCAGAAAAAATTCTGTCGAGACAAGGGGTGTGAATGAGATCCATGTTTCTTCCTCCAACAAAGCCCTTGAAACCAGACTTGATGAGATCACTTATTTAATGAAACAGTTGGCAGTGGATAAAGTTCAAACAACAAGGTTGTGTGGTATTTGTACTTCTCCTGAGCACCTGACCGATGCATGTCCCATTCTGAAAGATGAGTTGGTCACTGATTTGCCTCAAGCATATGCAGCCAATCTTTACAATCAACGCAACAATCAGAACCGGTACAACATTCCTGACCTTTCCACTAATAAGTACCATCCCAACTAGAGAAACCATCCAAACCTTCGGCATGGAAACTCATCTGCACAACAGCAACAACCAATGTTACCGCTGGCACCACCACAGAATTCTCCCCAAGTGACCACCTCTGCACTTTCTGGACCTTCACTAGAGGACCTCGTCAAGAAAATGGCTGCAAACAATCTCCAGTTTCAGTAACAAACGGATTCTAGTATTCATGCTTTGCAGACACAGATTGGACAGCTTGCCACTTCGATGAATGCCATGCAGCAAGCTCAAGGATCGAACCAACTACCTGCACAAATAGTGGGGAATCCTAATGTTCCAAATCCTAATGTGAGTGCAATTACCTTGAGATCCGGAAAGGTTGTAGAACCAACCCCTGAAAATAAAAAAATTGTTGAGGTAACACCTGAACCTTCTGTTGTTGTTGAAGCCGAGAAAGAGTATATGCCACCAATTCCCTTCCCGCAAAGAGTACTGAAAAGTAAAAAGATCGATGAGGAAGACAAAGAGAGAGAAAGAGATTCTGGACGTATTCAGAAAGGTGACAGTAAACATTCCGCTCCTTGATGCGATTAAGCAGGTTGCAAAATACGCAAAGTTTCTAAAGGATTTGTGCACACACAAGAGGAGGTTGAAGGGTAATGAGAGAGTCAATTTGGGGCAAAATGTTTCAGCCCTCATTCAACCTAAGCCTGCACCTGACAAGGTTACTGTTTCAGTCCTCACTCAGGCAATGCCACAGAAATGCAAGGATTCGGGAACTTTTGCTATTCCATGTACCATTGGGGATAGTAAATTTGACAATTGCATGTTGGATTTAGGAGCTTCTATTAATGTCATGCCTATTTCTGTTTTCAACAATCTTGATCTTGATCCTTTGTAGCGTACAAGTCTTACTATTCAGTTGGCAAACAGGACCAATGCTCCCCCCATTGGAGTAGTAGAAGATGTGCTTGTTCAAGTCAATGACCTGATTTTCCCTGCTGATTTTTACATCCTGGATATGGCAGGGGAAACAAATTCAAGCAAATCACCAATCATTCTGGGCAGACGGTTCATGAAAATGGCAAAGACAAAGATTGATGTTGACAATGGAACCATGTCCATGGAGTTTGGCGACATTGTTGCAAAATTCAACATTTTCGATGCTATGAAGCATCCCATGGAAGAGCACTCTGTTTTTCAAATAGAGTTGCTCTCTGAAATTGTTGATGACACTTATTATGATTTGGTTGCAGCTGCTGATTTTCCATCTATTTCTGGTTTTGATGATGTTTACTCATGTGCTGATTGCACTAACACTGACCCTTGTGCTGTTTGTGCTGAGATTGATGCTGCCTTGCAGGGTGACAGTGTAAGTGAAGCTGTTTGTTCAGCTGAAGTTCTTGACAGCACGATTGCCCCAAACATGCCATCTATTGAGCAGCCACCCTCCCTAGAGCTTAAACCACTTCCTGAAAATCTGAAATATGCTTATTTGGAGAGGAATGAAAAAATTCCGTTATAATTTCCTCTAACCTTGATTTTGACCAGGAAACTAAGCTCTTGCAGATTTTGAAGAAGCATAAGAAGGCGATTGGGTGGACCTTGGCCGATATTCCAGGTATTAGCCCATCCAGGTGTATGCATAGGATTCTGTTGGAGGATGGGGCTAAAACAGTTAGGCAGCCCCAAAGGCGGCTTAACCCCTTGATTCTTGATGTTGTGAAGAAGGAGGTAACAAAACTCTTGCATGCGGGTATCATATACCCTATCTCTGACAGTAATTGGGTGAGTCCAGTGTAAGTTGTACCTAAGAAATCTGAACTCACAGTGGTAAAAAATGAAAACAATGAACTTGTCCCCACTAGAACTCAGAATAGCTGGAGAGTTTGCATTGATTACAGAAGATTGAACCAGGCTACCATAAAGGATCACTTTCCTTTGCCGTTCATCGATCAGATGCTTGAACGGCTAGCTGGTAAATCACACTATTGTTTTCTTGATGGTTTTTCAGGATACTTTCAGATCCACATTGCACTAGAGGATCAAGAAAAGACAACTTTCACCTGCCCTTTCGGCACTTTTGCTTACAGGAGGATGCCATTTGGTCTTTGCAATGCTCCTGGCACATTCCAGAGATGGATGATTAGTATTTTCACTGAATATATTGAGAATTGCATGGAAGTGTTTATGGATGATTTCACTGTTTATGATTCCTCATTTGATGCATGCTTGCATAGTTTGAATTTGGTTTTGGAGAGATGCATTGAAACTGACCTTGTTTTGAATTATGAAAAATGCCATTTTATGGTTGAACAGGGGATTGTTTTGGGGCATATTATTTCTGAAAAGGGTATTTCAGTAGATCCTGCTAAGATTGAGGTGATTTCTACACTGCCTTACCCATCTTGCGTTCGCGAGATTTGCTCTTTTCTTGGTCATGCAGGTTTTTACAAGCGCTTCATAATGGATTTCAACAAGATAGCTCTTCCGCTGTCAAACTTGCTGAAGAATGATGCAGTTTTCAACTTTGATGACAACTGCAAAAAGGCGTTTGATTTCTTGAAGAAAGCATTGACCTCTACACCCATCATCCAGCCTCCTAACTGGATCCTCCCTTTTGAGATTATGTGTGATGCCTCTAACTATGCCGTGGGGGCGGTCCTTGCACAAAGGGTGGGCAAGGCTGCCCATGTGATTTATTATGCTTCTAGAACTTTGGATGCTGCACAGGCTAATTACACCACTACTAAAAAGGAACTTCTAGCTATTGTTTTTGCTCTTGATAAATTCAGATCATATTTGCTAGGTTCCAAGGTTGTTGTTTTCACTGACCATGCAGCTTTAAAATACTTGTTGAAGAAACCAGAAGTAAAGCCGAGATTGATTCGGTGGATGTTGTTGCTCCAAGAGTTTAGCGTGGAGATAAAAGATAAGAGTGGAGCTGAGAATTTAGTGGTTGATCACTTGGCAGTGATCAGGTAATCAGGAGATGTGTCCCCGACTATGAGATTGAATCTATTCTGCATTTTTCTCATGCTTCTCAAGTAGGGGGACATTTTGGGCCACAAAGGACTGCAAGAAAAATCCTAGATTCAGGTTTTTATTGGTCCACTATTTTTAAAGATGCTTATGAGGTTTACCGAACTTTTAAAGAGTGTCAGATAGCAGGTACAACCATCACTTGTAAGAGTGAAATGCCTCAGCAACCTATGCTTTTCTGTGAGGAGTTTGATGTGTGGGGAATTGACTTTATGGGTCCTTTTCCTGCATCTTTTGGTTTCCTCTATATCTTACTTGCTGTTGATTATGTTTCAAAGTGGGTGGAAGCTATCCCCACTAGGACTAATGATTCTAGAGTTGTTGCAAATTTTGCCAGGTCCAATATTTTTTGCAGGTTCGGAATACCTCGTGCTATCATAAGTGACTAAGGCACTCATTTCTGTAACCACACCATGGAAGCTTTACTCCGAAAGTATGGAGTTGTGCACAGGGTCTCTACTACATACCATCCCCAAACTAATGGGCAGGCTGAGATCTCAAACAGAGAGATCAAACAGATCTTAGAGAAAGTGGTGCAGCCAAATAGGCAGGACTGGAGCCGCCGTCTAGAAGACGCACTTTGGGCTCAAAGAACAGCTTTCAAGACACCAATAGGGATGTCTCCCTATAGACTTGTGTTCGGTAAGGCATGTCATCTTCCTATAGAAATTGAGCACCGTGCTTATTGGGCGGTCAAAAGTTGTAATTTGGAGATGCAAAAAGTAGGCATTGAAAGAAAACTCCAATTACAATAGCTTGAAGAGCTTAGGCTATAAGCCTATGAAAGCTCTCGAATTTATAAAGAGAAAACTAAGCACTTCCATGATAAGATGATTTCTAGGAAGGGATTCTCTGTGGGCCAACAAGTTTTATTGTTTAACTCCCGCCTAAAAGTGATGGCTCGGAAACTTCGATCCAAGTGGATTGGCCCATTTATTGTTACTGATGTTTTCCCTCATGGTGCAGTAGAAATAAAAAGTGCAGGTAGCAACAAGGTTTTTAAGGTTAATGGGCAGCGCCTGAAGCTATTCCATGAGAGCTCGGTGCCTGAAGATGCTACCGTTGAAGAGCTCTCCTTGGGAGAGCCCACCTACACTACACCTTGATCAGGGAGCACCTTCTCTTTTCCCTCACTCTTATTTTATATTTATGTTATTTCATTGAGGACAATGTATGTCTTAAGTGTGGGGGAGGGAACCAATTGTTTTGTTTTTGTTTTGTTTTCCTTGTTTGTGTTGCTTTTTGTCGTATGCGTGTTGAGTCTTGTATCGGTAAGCTTGTTGGATTTTAATCAAATTTTGCATAGACGGATAGCATGATATGTGTTGACTGCTAATAATTACCCCCTAGGTTTTGAAAACTGAAAATTGATCCCCATGTGAAAAATTGAAAATTGAACTTTGAGATATTTTGTTGTGATTGCATAATTTATGATAAGTTTGGGGTGAGGGGGTGCACACACTAGGGATTGAATCTCGATCAAAAAATTTGCGAAAAATGTCCAGGTGAGGAATTTGAGCCTCCAACATGTTTTTAATTGTGTGAATCAATTTGAAGTTGCACTTTCCCGAATTTGCTTGAATCTCTTCATGGTTTGCATGCTTATGTGGTTGCATCAAATGATTTAGGCAATTTTCTTTGAAAATACTACTTGGCCTAAAAGAACCATCCCTAATGCATGTTCCCTAGTTAGCCACATTGAGCCTAATAAGCCTATTGTTTCTTGATGACCTTATGTTATAAGCCAAAAATCTGGAAAAACCATGTTAACCCAATGACACGCTGTCGCACACGGGTCAAAAAGCGAGTGGTTTACAAAAACTGTAGTTAGGGCGCAACAACTCGAGTATCGTCTCACAAGGACTCTTAGATTGTTATTAACAGCAAAATCAGTTTTTTTTTTTTTTTTTTTGGGGGGGGGGGGGGGTGTTGGTTTGAAATTCAATTAAGAAAACTGTTAAGAAAAACAGTGCAAACTAAGTGATTATCAATAAGCTAAAAATGATTAATCTACTGTTTCGGTTTCCCACTATCATTGATTCACATAAATTCCATGCCCTAAGCGGATTCTAATCTCTTTTCGATTGTAGCAGCAATTAACAAGCGAAATTGACACTACGAGATTTATGTTCCTAAATCCCGAATTAAGCAAACGGGGTGAAGCCCTCGTGAATTAAACAAACACAATTGAACACACGCGAATTAAGCAAACGCGATTATGTATAGGAACATAGAATCATCGAAACAAATCAATACTTATTCTATACAATCCTGAATTAAGCAAACAGAACGTATAGCATAGTATTGAAAGAGAATAGCAATAAGATTAGGAATTACAGAACCTCAAGTGGCAATGGAAACCGATTACAACAGATTAATCCAAGGGAATTAGTTCTCCATCACAAACATAACACAAAACACTAAACCTAATTCGCAGCCGTCAATTTGAAAAGTTCTGGATACCAGTTCCCCTCCAATCTGCCCTAAAACAGCAATTTATAACCTTCAGAATCTGCGCCCGCTCGCGAGGCGAGTAGCCTCTCGCGAGGCAAATATTAAAAGAGGCGCCAGTTCAAATTTGGGCTCTCGCGAGGCGAGATGATGATTCGCGAGGCGAGACTTCAAATTCTAGTCTGTCACGGTCGTGATGCCTATCACAGCCAGGCCGTGATCACTTCTGACTTTGGGTGCTAATCTGTCACGGCCGTGACCTTCATCACGGCTAGGCCGTGATGGTCTCTGTCCTTCAGGGTCTTCTCATCACTTGCTGGTCTTCAGGCTTTCGCGAGGCGAGCAGCCTCTCGTGGGGCGAATATTCCCAGATTTCTTTTCTTATTAACCTGAAAACATGGGATAGCAGTAAGTGCTTTATTTGGCTCAAAACTAGCTAAAATATCCTAAAATTACTTAAGAGACTCAAAATGTTGCTTGAGGACAATTACATCCAAATTTGGGTGAAAATGAGATTAAACTCGAATAAAACCATGGTCTTACTAGTTATAAAACTAGTCGAGCCAGAGGCTGATCAAAATACCCCAAACTTAAACTTTGCTTGTCCCCAAGCAAACTAAAACTCAAAAAGACTCAAACTTGGCAAGCTTAAAAGATTCAATCAAATTCGCACAAATTTCATGCAATTTTAACAAAACAATATTTCTTCAATGTCCCCCCCCTGCAACAATGTAACCCCCACATTCATTTACTTTAAACAATTAAGAATCCCATCATTCATGCAAACATTAATCTAAGATGAGGATCCAAGATACACACAAAAGGAAGATCACCAATTTCAAACAATTGTCTTCCTCACAAGGGCATTTAGTATTTCACTCATTCGCTCAATTTGTCTAAGCTATCAACTTTTCACTCAGTTTCACATTTCAAGAGCACTTCCCATGAACTTGATTTTCATCTCAAACAAAGTTCCCACGAAAACATGCATGCAACATCAAAAGGTCTTTTAAAGGTTGTAATGGGGCCTGGCTAAGGGTAGGATATTCAAAGGTACTAGGCTTAAGTCCCTAGGAATTAAGAGAGCATGAACATTTGACACGTTGACTTTCCACTCAAATTCATTTTTCCATTTTTTTCTGTTTTGCCCCTTTTCTTTTGGCAATTCTTTTTCTTTTTCTCTTTTTTTTCTTTGCCTTTGGCTTCAACCTTTGTTTTTTTTTTTTATTTTTCTCAACCCAGAATGACATATCAAACCTTTTAGCCACCCCAAACTTACTTTCTTACAACCCTTCTCTTGATAAGCTTCCATGCTCTCCTAATCCTAAGATTGGGTTAACATGGTTTTTCCAGATTTTCGGCTTATAATATAGGGTCATCAAGAAACAATAGGCTAATTAGGCTCAATGTGGCTAACTAGGGAACATGCATTAGGGATGGTTCTTTTTAGGCCAAGTAGCTATTTCAAAGAAAATTGCCTAAATCATTTGATGCAACACATAAACATGCAAACCATGAAGAGATTCAAGCAAATTCGGGAAAGTGCAACTTCAAATTGATTCACACAATTAAAAACATGTTGGAGGCTCAAATTCCTCACCTGGACATTTTTCGCAAATTTTTTGATCGAGATTCAATCCCTAGTGTGTGTACCCCCTCACCCCAAACTTATCATAAATTATGCAATCACAACAAAATATCTCAAAGTTTAATTTTCAATTTTTCACATGGGGATCAATTTTCAGTTTTCAAAACCTAGGGGGAAGTCATCAACAGTCAACAAATATCATGCAGTCCATCTATGCTAGATTTAATTAGAATCCATTAAGCTCATCGACACAAGACTCACACACATGCTCTTGATCTTCTCAAATTATTCAAGAGCTAAATTCAAAAACAAACGGAAAAAGGGAAAGAAAACAAAAAAAACCAAAGCAAAGCAATTAAAAAGAGTAAGGTTTAGAAGGACTCATGAAGGCGCTTCCACCGGGATCCCACTGCCTATGATACAACAGCCAAGGAATGCCCAAATTGCAATATGATCCTCCCGGATCCCATGGCATGCAGCATAAGTATGAAAGTGAGAGCTTAACAATCATGGTGACCTCGCCAAGTGCGGCGGACTTCTCACTCCCTCTTGGGTCAAAGATGACCTCCTTGTCAACAAAGTCTTCCCAATAAAAATGGGGTTCAACCTCTTGGACTGTCCATAGTGCCTTCATATTCAAGGGTGCAAAATCCAGTTTCTCAGGCAGAGACTTGAACTCCATCGCTGGCTGCTTCACAGTGGGTGGTGGCAAACAAGTGGAGAGGATCACTGGTGCTGCTTCAACTTCTACACGATTTTCACTCACTGCATTACCAAATCCATCACCTTCTATACATGCAGTAATCTCAGCACACACCACACAAGTATTTTTCCCATCACAATCAACACATGTATAAGAATTAATAGAATCATCTAATTCCAAAAGTTCTTCATCATCCTCAAGCATGGTGAAGTAGATGTCCTCCTGATCCTCATTTTCTATATTTCTTGGTCGAACAGGGCCCTCAACCTCATGTGTCTCATGTTCCATATGGACGTTTTGCTCCTCATACCCTAAAAAGGATGAGCTTTCAACACATGATACACACGAAGCAAATTCATTACAATCAACACATGAAGTATAATAGACAGAATCAGGAAAGGTGTGAATATCTGGAAATTCAACACACTGTTCATCAATAGAAGTATTCTTGACATCATTATCAAAATTATCCTCAGAGGAAGTATTGTCAAGAATATCTATTTGTGAATCTGAATGCTCTTCAAGGAGATGTTGTGATTGCAGTGTAGCCGAGGTGGAGGCAATGTGACCAATTTGAGTGGCCAAATCCTGAAGACTTGCTTCTGTCCTCTGTTGAAATTCAAGATTGTGTTCTGTCATCTGTTGCACCAATTCTTCCAGACTGAGTTGGACTAGTGTGGGGTCAGGCTGATATTGATGCTGGCTTATTGTCAATTGATGCACCAAATAGGCTAACTCATCCAGGCTGCCATGTTCCCCACCATGTTGGCCATGATAGTTATTCACTCCAACCATGCCAAAACCACTGCTAAACTCATAACCACCAATGAAGCCAGGATAATATATGCATGATGGCTCATAATAAACATTAGGCATATAGTTTTGCATATAATTATCCATACTAAGATTCACAACCAGACCTAGTAGCCATAACTAATTCAGCAAAAAAAAAAACTAAAAAGAAAATCCGTTAATAACAACAAGAGTCCCCGGCAACGGCACCAATTTTGACATGCTGTCGCACACGGGTCAAAAAGCGAGTGGTTTACAAAAAATGTAGTTAGGGTGCGACAACTCGAGTATCGTCTCACAAGGACTCTTGGATTGTTATTAACAGCAAAATCAGTTTTTTTTTTTTGGGGGTGGGGTGTGGGTGGGGGTGGGGGTGGTTTGAAATTCAATTAAGAAAACAATTAAGAAAAACAGTGCAAACTAAGTGGTTATAAATAAGCTAAAAACGATTAATCTACTGTTTCGGTTTCCCACTATCATTGATTCACATAAATTCCATGCCCTAAGCGGATTCTAATCTCTTTTCGATTGTAGCAACAATTAACAAGCGAAATTGACACTACGAGATTTATGTTCCTAATTCCCGAATTAAGCAAACGGGGTGAAGCCCTCGTTAATTAAGCAAACACGATTGAACACACACGAATTAAGCAAACGCGATTATGTATAGGAACATAGAATCATCGAAACAAATCAATACTTATTCTATACAATCCTGAATTAAGCAAACAGAACATATAGCATAGTATTGAAAGAGAATAGCAATAAGATTAGGAATTGCAGAACCTCAAGTGGCAATGGAAACCGATTACAGTAGATTAATCCAAGGGAATTAGTTCTCCATCACAAACATAACACAAAACACTAAACCTAATTCACAGTCGTCAATATGAAAAGTTCTGGATACCAGTTCCCCTCTAATCTGCCCTAAAACAGCAATTTATAACCTTCAGAATATGCGCCCGCTCGCGAGGCGAATATTAAAAGAGGTGCCAGTTCAAATTTGGGCTCTCGCGAGGCGAGATGATGATTCGCGAGGCGAGACTTCAAATTCTAGTCTGTCACGGTCGTGATGCCTATCACGGCCAGGCCGTGATCACTTCTGACTTTGGGTGCTGATCTGTCACGGCCGTGACCTTCATCACGACTAGGCCGTGATGGTCTCTGTCCTTCAGGGTCTTCTCATCACTTGCTGGTGTTCAGGCTTTCGCGAGGTGAGCAGTCTCTCGCGGGGCGAATATTCCCAGATTTCTTTTCTTATTAACCTGAAAACATGGGATAGCAGTAAGTGCTTTATTTGGCTCAAAACTAGCTAAAATATCCTAAAATTACTTAAGAGACTCAAAATGTTGCTTGAGGACAATTACATCCAAATTTGGGCGAAAACGAGATTAAACTCGAATAAAACCATGGTCTTACTAGTTATAAAACTAGTCGAGCCAGAGGCTGATCACCCAATCTTAGGATTAGGAGAGCATGGAAGCTTAGCAAGAAAAAGTATATAAGAAACTAAGTTTGGGGTGGCTACAAGGATACGATATGTATTTTGGGTTGAGAAAATGAAGAATAAAGGTTGGAGCCAAAGGCAAAAGGAAAAAAAAAGGAAAAGCACAAAATGTCAAAAAAAGGGTATTAGAAGAAAAAAGACCTTTAAAAGACCTTTAAAAGACCTTTACAACCTTTAAAAGACCTTTTGATGTTGCATGCATGTTTTTGTGGGAACTTTGTTTGAGATGAAAATCAAATTCATGGGAAGTGCTCTTGAAATGTGAAATTGAGTAAAAGTTGATAGCCTAGACAAATTGAGCGAATGAGTGAAATATTAAATGCCCTTGTGAGGAAGGCAATTGTTTGAAATTGGTGATCTCCTTTTTTGTGTGTAACTTGGATCCTCAACTCAGATTGCTGATTGCATGAATGATGGAATTCTCGATTGTTTAAAGTAAATGAATGTGGGGATTACATCGTTGCAAAGGGGGAAAACATTGAAGAAAAATTGTTTTGTAAAATTGCATGAAATTTGTGCGAAATTGGTTGAATCCTTTAAGCTTGCCAAGTTTGAGTCTTTTTGAGTTTTAGTTTTCTTGGGGACAAGCAAAGTTTAAGTTTGGGGTATTTTGATAAACCTCTGGCTCATATAGTTTTATGACTAGTAAGACCGTGGCTTTTGCACTAATTATTCGAGTTTAATCTCGTTTTCACCAAAATTTGGATTTGACTGTCCTCAAGCAACAGTTTGAGTCTCTTAGGTAGTTTAGGATATTTTAGTTAATTTTGAGTCAAATAAAGCATTCAATACTATTTCATGTTTTCAGGTTAATAAGAAGAGCAAAAAGGAGAGGACACTTGAAGCAGAAGCCATCACGCCCAGGCCGTGACACTGGTCACGGCTGTGATGAGCTACCCTAAAAGTCAGAATTGATCACGGCCTATCCGTGATGGAGGTCACGGCCGTGACAGATCAGCACCCATGGACAGAAAGGATCATGACCTGGCCGTGATTGGCATCACGGCCGTGACACACCAGAATTTGAATGCGCGCCCTTGGCAGAATTGGTCACGGCCAGGCCGTGATGGACATCACGGCCGTGACGCGAATCCTGATTTATAAGAAGGCACCAGGGCAGACGCAAAACGGGGAGAATTTTCACTGTTTACAAAATATTTCTAGGGTTTTGTTATGTTGGTGATGGAGAACTAATCCCCAGGGATTAGTCTGCCGTAATCGGTTTCCGCCGACACTTGAGGTTCCATAATTCCCGATCATACTGCTTTTCTCTTTCAATACTATGCTATATGCCTTGTTTGCTTAACTCAAGTTGTATAGAATAAGTATTGATTAATTTTGATGATTCTATGTTCCTATACCTTGATCGTGTTTGCTTAATTCGCGTGTGTTTGTCATGTTTGCTTAATTCACAAGAGCTTCAACCCGTTTGCTTAATTCGGGAATTAGGAACATATATCTCGTAGTGTCAATTGCGCTTGTTTAATTGCTGCTACAATCGAAAAGGGATCAGAATCCGCTTAGGGCATGGAATTTATGTGAATCGATGATAGTTGGGAAACCGAAACAGTAGATTAATCGTTCTAGCTTATTGATAATCACTTAATTGCATTGTTTTTCTTAATCGAATCATTCAACTTCAACCCCCCCCCCCCCCCCCCCCAAAATGATTTATAGGTTAATAACAATCCAAGAGTCCTTGATAGACGATACTCGAGTTGTCGCGCTCTAACTACAATTTTTTTTCCAATCACTCGTTTTTGACCCGTGTGCGACAGCGGATCATTATACACTGTTTATCAAGTGTTTTCCGACTTCATTCAAATCTCCGTTTTCCAAAGGGGGCATTTCGAAAATGATTTGTGAAAATCCCTATTTTAATCATCTAAATTAGTATTAATTAAAACTAGGTGTCACATTTATTACATATTTTGCACTAGTGATTCTGTTTCCTTGTACCAACAACAAAATTCTAAAGGAATGTTGCAGCTGAACGACGAGTTGGGGCTTCGCTGCAGGGGTTGCGTGGCTGCGTGTGGAGGAAGGTGGATCTGGATGGTGACGAACGATGGCTTGTGGATGTGGTCTGATGCTAGCGAAGTTGAAACCTTCATCTCTGACCCCACTCTTCCCTCCGACGTCTCCTCCTCAACCTTGACTATCATCGCTGCCGCATCCTCGCCGTCGTAAACAGCCCCCTCCCTCCCTTCAACGCCCTCGTCGCCTACAACCTCCGTTCACGCCCGACTTAGCAAGGGGTACATCTTGGTTATCACGAAACCTGTTCATGTCTGCTAATCATGTTCCAAAACGAAATCTTGGGTTTTGTTTATCATAAACGAAGGACCAGATCAAGTTAAGGAAGGATTATGTTCAGAGAGAGTATTTTCATTAACAAAGATGGCAACAACAAAAAATATCAATGTACAAAAACCAATCAACAAAAATAAATATACAGTGAGAATACAACACGTTATTTATCATGGCTTGGGCTAAGTTTCACCACCCAAAATTTACACCACCCATTGCACCACACATGTGGCAAGTTGTGGGTCAATCAAATAGCCACATGTGTGGGTCAAATTTTCAAACGTTCACAATGTATTAAAGTCAAATGTCCAGGTGTCAAAATGATTGGTTCAGCACTTGCCACATGGATGGTGCAATGGGTGGTGTTAATTTTGGGTGGTGCACCATAGAATGAACAATTTATCATTTATATTTGACCAACATTATACTCTTTGACCGGTCAAACTCCAAGAAAAACTACATGCTGATGTGTCCAAAATGATACATGTTATAAGCCATAGAAAGTGGAGCACAGTTGCACCACTTTTTTTATTGGTCCAACTTAGACAAAATCGTTCTACAAGTATTATTGTCAGGCTTGTGACATAGGAAAACATCTTTCCCACCTAAACCTTTTTTTTCAAAAAGAAAAAAACAATAACATGAAATCTCACTAATGTGAGACAAGTATACTATGTCCCTTATCTAGCAACTCGAACGGAAAAATGAGGTTGGTGTGTTGCAATCAAGACAAAACCAAGGGGTCGCATTGAAATAGATGTTTCAGAGTTGGATGAGCCATATCAAACGGATGAAATGTCACATGCAAATGAGTAATTGAAGTTGAATCAATCCCTTGTTTACAAGACACACAAGCTGTAGGGGAAGAAGTCGATACCTCCAACTTGACATCAAATCAAGTCATTCCGGATGAATATGTTGAAGAAGTCGACTCGACGGAAGATGAAGAAGATGAATATGACTATGAAAATGACACTGGCTCAAATTCTGAATAATAATTAGCTTATTTATTTTAGTGATATATTTTGTATTAAGTTGTATTGTCATTGTTATAACTTTAAGTTAATTATTATTAGCATTATTTTCCACTATAGACATGGCTGATGGTAAGGGAAAGGGTAAGGCACCTGCTGGAGGGCCACGTCGTCATGGTCGACCCTGCTTCGTGACACGGACGATCGATGATGGATTTGTGTCCCTCCCATCTACATATGTTCCACCACATCCACCTACCACACCTATGCCTACACATGATATGACACCACCACCCCCACCTGTTGCTCACACCACGTCCACCGCCCACACCCATGCCAACATATGTTCTGACACCTCCCCACCGACCTGTTGCCCCATCCACTCAGTTCATGGAGACCTCCCCTGGGATCACGATGATACCCACCCCAGGGTTTCAGACTCAGACCCATGGAGAGAGTTCCAAACAGTCAGATGCGTCAGGGGTGGAGTTGCCCATGGACGGTGATCATCAGCCAGGTGACCATGACGAGGAGAGTCATGGATATACACCGTCTGTATCATCAGATGATGAGGAGATCGATGTTATGTCTGATGGCCGAGTTATTATTACCCCGGTCGGTAAAGGGCAAGAAATATCTCGAATAATTTTATTTTATTATTTATGTCAATTTTATATGTATATGTATTTGATTGTTCTCCATGTTTTATTGATAAGGTTCCTTCCATCGAAGAAATCCGCAGATGCCGTCACGTATGCAGTTATATCTCAGTTTGATCGGGCATGGAAAAATTGGAATCAGCTTGATGATCAGGATCGGGATCGATTCTTTACGACTTATTGTGTACATTTGAATTTAGTTCCATTTTTTAGTTAGTTTTAATGTTTCTTTAATTTATTATTATCATAACAAATGTTATATTCTCCTAATTTACAGGAGAAGGCTGCCTGGAGAGTAGAGCATCATGATGCAGCAGAGAAAATTTGTCATCATAAAGCGGGCAAACGCCTCTCCGAGTTGCTGCAAGAGATATCGGGTAAAGGGAACACGTCCACGTTGGTGTTTCCCACCCATTTGGGAGGAGCTATGTGTGTACTGGGCTACACCTAAGTTCAAGAAAAAATCCGCCCAGGTAAAGCTCAATAGGATCTCGCATAAGGGTGCGAGCCTACACACCGGCGGCAGCATCAATCAACAGGAGCATGTTAGACTCCTTGTAACTTAAAATGTCATATTTTGTGAATTCATGTACATGTCGTTATATGTAGAATGTGAAACATTATTTGTCATTATTAGTTATAACAAGTATTTTTGGTGCAGGCTAGGAAGCTTGGCCGTAACGTCAAGCCGAATGAACTTCATGCTCGGACCCATACTAGGAAGGGTACCGACGAGTTTGTAGATGAGCGCTCTAGACGCATTCAGGTGATTTGCATGTCTTTTAATTGGTAATTATTTTTATTTTATATTTAAGAATTATTGTAAAAATATTGTTTGATGATGTGCGTTATTGTTAATAACGGGAGGAGTATGAGGCTAAGTTATCTCAGGTTCGGTCTCAGGCAGCCTCATCTTCCCCTACCACCACACTTGACCCAGAGGTGGAAGCCCGAGTGGAGTTGCAAACATTGGTCGAGGCTGCTGGCGGCAAGAGAAAGGGTCGCATATATGGTATCTGAGACCTCGCCAGCAACTATCGACGCAGGTGCTCCAGCGTCTTCACTGAGCAGAGTTGAGCATCGTCCAGTAGGGCCCACCAGTCTCAGGAGTCTACGGAGATGGTCGAGATGCGGGAGAGACTGGCATCTCAGGAGGAGAGGCATCAGTAGTTGGTGATGCAGATGGCCGAGCGTGAGAGCTGGATTATGGAGCATGCAGATGATGGCAGCTACACAGAGAGAGCTCTTGATGCGTTTAGGACCCAGCACCCCTCAGCCACTGTCACAGCAGGACCAGCACCTTCATAGCACCCCTCAGCTGCAGCAGCCGTCGTCCCAGCCGCCACCGTCCCAGCCTGAGGGTCATCACCAAATCGGTGATGAGGGGGACCGATCCTTTATGGATTTGTTGGGGGGCTATATAGAGGATTGTTAGTTTTTTAAGGATTATATTTCATTTTGTATGATGTACGCACTCTTTATCAAAACAGTTTGTTTTTAGTTATGAATTTCATTTATCTTTTAAAATTATTATACATTTATCATTTAAAATTATTATTGATTTATCATATTATAGTCTAAATTATAATTAACAAAAAAAATTACTAAAGTTTATAAATAGTTATGATTTTTATATTAAATATTAAATAATTAATTAAAAATATAATAATTCATATTTTAAATAATTAATTAATAAAAAAAATTAAATTATTTATAAAAAATATATTGCTATTTGCGACGGCCAAGCCGTCACTACTGGTATTGTAATTTGTGAAGGCCAAGTCGTCGCTAATTTGCGGCGGAAAAGGCCGTCACTAGTGATGAATTTTTGCGACGGAAAAGGCTGTCGCAAATTTGCAATGACCACTTAAAAAAACCATCAAAAACGGTTTGTGACGACCACATATGCGACAGATCTGAAGCCATTTCAAATCTGTCCGAAACACTTATTTTGCGACGGATTTTTTACGTTTGCGATGGCCTTTAGCCTTCGCTAATACCAATTTTTCTTGTAGTGATATTCGACTTCGAAGTCGTATATGTCACGTACGACTTACCTAATTAGATAGTTTCCTTTAAATGTACACCATATTGGAAATTTGGTGTATAAATTAAACTACAAAGGTAAAAATCCGCCAAAAGGTCATAACTATTTAACCACTCAAACCATATACTAAATAGTTGGAGGAAAAAAAGTTAGTTTTTAGTAATTATACATGATTGACTACTCAGTATTAATGATTATCAATTAGGACTTACCCATATGTTATCGATATATGTTCTGAATCTGCAGGCATCAATGAAGTGGAGATTGAAATCCATATTAGTTTGTTGGGTTATGAGAGTTTTAAAAAGCAAAAATGAGAGATGGTGGGGAGTACATGGTTTAAGCAAAAATGAAAAAAAAAATGGAGATTGACGGAGGAGGAAATGGCTGAGAGAGGCCACGAAACCGATAAGGTGGGGAAGAGAAATGGTTTAAAAATAATTTATTATTTTAAAATGAATGTGTTTTTTTTACAAATAAAATAAATGTGTTAAATTTTGATGTGTTGTCGTTTTATAATTGGTTGTGTTCAAGGATGAGTTGTTGGGTCCAAGACTTTCTCATTTGAGGGTTTTTATTCAAAAACCACGAAATGTTCACTTTGCAATCCCCCTATGACCTGTTAATTTAATTTGGAGACCCTCATTAACCCATTACAGCAGGTAAAGCCAAGGGTCCAAGAGTGAGATTCTTACCAATGGGCACCACCCTAAAAGGCTTCAGTACTAGGAGTTTGTTTAGGTGGTAAATATCACTAACTTTTGGTTGCTTCTCTTCATTCTGATATCCCACTTCTGGCTTGGACGTTTGGGTCTTTGGGGAACCTTGCATAAGATGGTTCCCTGTTTGGTTTTTTGGGTGGTTTCCATGCTTGTTACTCAATGAAGTATATGATGGTTTTTGGTTATGAATATTGGTTTTTAATGTGATGTATGGGTGCTGACTGTGATGTTTTCTCTGGGTTAATTTTGGTCCTTTTGAAGGGCTTTTGGGTTTGAACCATGTAATATAAATACTTTCCGAAGATAGTTTAGTATTTTAGTTATAGATGTTTATCCTAAGGCTATTTCTTGTATATGGGTTTGAGTGTCACTTTTACTCCTCATCAATATATTTTAGCTTATGAAAAAAAAAACTAGGAGTACTCATCCATGTATAAGACACCAAAAGTAGCTAAAAATATATATCACATTCAAAGCCCCATACCCCAAACAATTGAAAATAGCAGGCACCAATAAGAGCTACATCATAAAGCAAAAATCCGAGAAGGACCACAAGCTAATTGAAACATATTGGATCACTAACATGATTTGCATCACCCAACTACCAGACCCACCGAGATGTTACAGAACCAATTTGTATCAACACCAAGTTGTAGCAGACGTACCATAGTAAGGATCACCTTTAAACCCAATTCATAAGCCAAAAAATTAATTGTTGTAGCCATAATCCCCCAACGCATCCAGAATTGGTAAAGCGCAGCAGCATAGCAATTGCACCAAAATTAAAACCCAGGAGAAAAATTAAGGTCCAACAGGAAGAGTAATTGGCAGGGATTTATAGCTGGAAAGATATTCATAGTAAAATAAACATTTCTTTCCATTGGGTCAGGGGGAACACATATACCCTTACAAATGACTACTACGATTGATACTGAAATGTAGTAAAAATAAACACCTCTTATTCAGAGGACTTGCAAGTTTCAAGTTTTCCATCTCAAGCTATTAATACCACAAACACTAGAGAAATATGGAGCACAATATTATATTGTATCAACACCCTATTTTCTGTAACTCTTGAATCACACCAAACTTCAGTGAATTAGTTTAAACACACTCATTAATGGTAAGCATAATTATAACCTTAAACTCAATTGAGGTTTTTGTAACTTTCAAACTAATTAAGAAGAGTATGTGTAATCATTATTTATGGGGTCCCATATTTTTCTATTATTTTTTACATTTCTTATAAAGCTTGTTGCTTTAAAGCACAAGTGGCAGAAAGGTTTTTCTTATGTTTAATTTACTATTGCCATCTCCATCCATAATATAAAATTAATAGTCAAGACTTCAAGATATCAAGGAATGTATGAGTGGTGGTGGTTTGCTCACGTGCTCAATTGACAGGATTTTTGCGAGTGACTAGTACTACAGTCTACAAGTATTATTAATTGTCAGGCTTGTGACATAGGAAAATATCTTTCTCACCTAAACTATTTTTTTTAAAAAAAAAAACAATAACACGAAATCTCAAGAAAAAGTAGTAAACTCTGGTCGAACAATCAAAACAGAAAGGAAAACTCAAGTAACTAAAGTTGGTTGAAGATCTGATTGCCCTGTGGAATGTTACACCAATCTCAGGTTTGCATATATGAGCTGAAGATAGTGTGATGCACTTTCAGGATGGAGAAGCTGGATTTAAAACTACGAAGCTGCCAAGCAAAATCAGTTCAGACAGTGGTCTCCATAGCAGGGGAATTAATTATTATGACTTAAAAGTTCACGAGGAGAGTTCAACCCAAAAGACTAATTTATTAGGTGGGAGAGTATCATGACTTAAGTATCACGTTGAGTATCATTATCTATTCAATATGGGACTCATAACATTACCTAAGAGCTGACGTCCACGGCGACTTTCAATCTATCGGCACTAACCCGATTGTTGCCCTTTCCCCTCTGACGGCTGCACTCACCTATTAGTATTTTGTTGCACCTAAATCCAGCTTATAGGTAACCCCTTCGAGGGCAAAGAGCCTCCTAAGAAGATAATAAGAGAGGGAAGAGACTAATTTCTTCATTCATTTATTCCAATCATGATGTCATATATCGCTTATATAGTGTTGGTGCACACAATAAGAAATTGCATCATAATACACCCACTAATTATCTTAAGTAACAATTATAACAAACTAAGAAAATATATAATAAATCCTTCTAAAACTAGTATCGTGACCTTACGCAAATTAATCAGAATGGTTACTTAGAGGCTTTCTACTTGCAGTTAGTTGCTTTTGTTTTTCAATCTTGATTATCATTCAAGTAAGTATATCTTAGTCAAACACTCAGAATGCATATGCAGTCTTTTTTTCCCTCTCAGCTTAATTATAATAATAAATATCACTGTCTTTTTTAATAACATATATATTATGCATGCCAGACTTGGACTATCAAGGACTATCCTGCAGAGCTAAAGCTAACAA
Organism: Sophora flavescens; assembly: GCA_030762895.1. Taxonomy (NCBI): domain Eukaryota; kingdom Viridiplantae; phylum Streptophyta; class Magnoliopsida; order Fabales; family Fabaceae; genus Sophora; species Sophora flavescens. Next base: position 57,537,702 of record CM061064.1, read on the forward strand.
CCGTTAGTTGCGGTTTCGTTGTTATCCTATCTGCCGTAGTTGCTTTTGATGTAGAGGAAAATCTAAAAGCATCGATACTCAAACCTGACATGGAGTTGGCATCTATATTGATTTCAGTGAGTATATATGGACTTTAGAAAAAAAAAATAATATCACCTGTCGTGTTGTTCAACAATAATTTTTTGACAATTTGCAAAGTTGTACGAAACTTTAAACGACATCCATCCACGTGCATATCGCTATCGTAAAGTTGTACGTCTTTATTGCAGCAGAAGAGGATTTATTTTATTTAACGTGTCTATGGAATTTTTCAGTCATCCGCATCTTATTTCCACGATCATTATTGTTCATGATGTCAGTCAATTTGTGATCAACATCCTCTAACCATTATTGCTACCATTGTTGTTGTTACTATATATATATATATATATATATATATATATATATATATATATATATATAGAGAGAGAGAGAGAGAGGGTAACAAGCGTGTCGATAAATTCGTTGATTTTGAGATTAATTTCTAATATTTATTTTGGTGGGACTTAATTTCAGATTTTAATAATAAAAGCTTTTTTTAAAAATAAATGAGGTTGATTGGTGATCCTGATGTTGTGGTAGCACATGACCCAATGTTTTAGGGGGGACAGATTTTTTTATTCAGTATATATGTATTAATATATATAGTATAATAAAAAATTTATAAAGTTAAATTTTTTACTTGAGAGTCCAACTGCTTTTTAAAATTCAGGCACAAAACTTGACAAACCATATAAGTAGGAGTAGGAATATGTCAGCCTGTTTATAATTAATAATATATTTTAATTAAATGTATAATATACAATATAAAAAATATTATTTTTATTAGAAAATTAATATATTATTACTGAATTCTAAATAAAATTGAAAATCTGTATGTGAACATTCTCATTCTCCATTCTTTCATTCGAATTAGAAAGTAAAAAACCTTTGTTACCTCCCTCTGCGTGACTGACTGTGTCTCTTGATAGACACTTCTCGTCATCATATTACATTTATTATTGTTCTAACGGAGAAGACAAGATAGAAGTGGGTTTGTTTATTCAAAAGAATACGACAGGGTTTTTTGTTTTTGTTGCAAGTTATTTGGTACAAGTTATAGAACAAACCACTTAGCAAATGAATGTTTTAGTGATTGGGATCATACCACTATTTTTGCTATAATTCTATTGTAGTTTGTTAAGGCACCCATTTTTCGATTTGTACAGGACACCCAAAATCTCAGGAACGATCCTAATGAGATCTTCCTAATTATAGATTTAGGTGATTAACTTTTTGTTGTTCGTGTGTTTTGGTTTTATGTCCCCATAATTTTTTATTTTTTATTCTTTCTTTCTATTAATAAACTATCACCACCACTACTACCACTGCATGTCGCTGGCAATTTTAATAAATTAAATTTAGGATTTTAATTTAGATTTTAATTTTTTCACACAATCTAAACATAAAATTTATGATTCTAAGTTAATTTCAATTCTAACTAATTGGGTTCAAAATTAAAATTTAAAGTAAATTTTAACTGGATAATTGATCGGAAGCTCCAAATATTGACAAATGAGAATTCTTTTTTATAAAACAAAGCGCCGACAACTCGAATGGAAATATAATATTATATAATATTTATACTTTTTTGTAATTTAATTTTAGATTGAATCTATTTTATTATTATTATTTTATATATATATATTTTATATATATATATATATATATATATATATATATATATATATATATATATTCTGATTGTAGCATGAGGTGCTAAGCACTTATAAAATATGTATCTAACATTTGCAATGATACTATCGAAGGGAACCTCTAACCCTTTCCAAACTGCAACCTCGCCCTTTTGTTATGCTCATGCGGTGCTCCAAAGCTAAACCCGTCGTTGGAGAAAGATTAGAATTGCTACTTTCAATGCAAAGTTTAAAAAGACCCTTATTATTTTTTTTTACGGAGAAATATTAGTAATTAGTATGTTATATTAGTGGGGGTTGAACTCATGATTTTTTTATCATTCCAATCCCTATGTCCCTCCTAGGGATGTAAATGGGACCGGACGGATATGGGTAGTAGATCCCCACTACCTGTTGGAACCAAAGTGATTTGGATTTATTTAATTTCTAATTTTTGATGTTAACAAAATGATTAAATTTGTTTGGCAAAGTGTTAGTTGAGTTCTAACAAGGTTATTCAGTTTTTGCAGGATTACTTGAATCATAAAGTCATGAAAAATCTTGTATAAAGTTCTTTATATCTGCTTGGACTGAGAAAGAGAATTCACGCCCAATCGTATAGATGAGCTGATCAAAAACAATTGATAAAATTACTTTCTATTTATTGGAGTAGACAAGAGTTTAAGTAGACGAGGCTTAAAATTTTATAAGTAGATATGCTCAGTTTGCCATGTCACAAATAACTGAGTGGACAGAGATTTTGAGTGGACGAGTTTCTATCACCTATACGTTCTTCTAAAGTGAATAAATGCAATCCGGTTCTCTTGAATTTATTCCAAATGATTGATATTTATTTCAATATAATAAATTCTTCAATTTGGTTTTAGCTAATGCCTTGCCTTCTTGCAAAAGAAACATAGTACCATTGATGAAATATAAAAAGCAGAATAGCACAACGAGAAATCGCAACACGATCTGTACGATGACAACTTTATGGCTGGAAAAAGCTGGATTGAACACAAAGGAGGAAAGACGGTTTTCAAGCTGCAATGCTCAGAACAGCGAGCCTCCATTTTGTACTACCCTAATAACCAAGAGTGCATTTCAGCATTGCCACGATCAAGCCTTCAGTCACAACGGATATTATGCTATCTCTAAACGGGAAAATCAAAATGACCGTTGAAGCTTTTCAAGAGAAGGAGAATGTCACTATAAGTAGAAGACCTCAGATACTGAAGAACAACTTTTGATAGCCAACAACTTCTGCCTATACAATATTTGCGAGAGCAAGCTCTTATTCATTCATACTTTCAAAAATCAAAAGTCTGTAATCTTAGTTTGAATATTGTGAAAATATTCAACAGATCTTAAACTTTCAAACCCTCACACATAGTGAGTTAAGAAGATCTAAGTTAAACTTGTTTGATAGATTTAGAGCCTGAAGAGGCTTGGTAAGAAATGAATACTTGTAAGCCTGGAGAGGTGTTGAATACTTGGTTGTAATCTATTTGGATAAATAGTGGATAAATCCTTCAAGTCGAAGGGACTGGACGTAGCTCTTGGTTTGAAGAGAGTGAACCAGGATAAAATCATCTGCGTGAATCTTCTATCCTTAAACTCTTACAGCTTTATTTGTTTATACTGACTGTGGGGTTTTGATATTGCTTTTATTAAATCTCAAAAGTTCTTTTTCAGTGTGTGCATTTGTTTTATATATCCTCGTGTGAGAAAAACTGTTTTAAAATGTTATTTTAGAAAAATTATTAACAAACACAATTCAACCCTCCTTCTTGTGTTTGCCTGTGTCAACTTCAGTTGGTATCAGAGCTCAGCCTCAAAAAGGTTGAGCATCTAACAAGTGCTGAGGAAATACGATCCAACAACCATGGATGCAGAAGGAAAAACTATCAACAAACCTCCTCTCTTTGATGGAATATATTGTGACTACTGATAGAAGAGGATGATGGCCTTTTTGGATGCACAGAATATAGACATCTAGGAGCTGATTGAAACCGGAGCCAGAGATGAGGGCGCTTTCTAGAGCCCAATGGACTCAAGAGCAGAAAAATCAACATCAGCTTAATCTAAAAGCTAAGCACTATCTCATGTGTGCTATTACTAGATCTGAACATGACAAGGTTTGTAGATGCAATACTACTAAAGAAATCTGGGATACTCTTGCCCTAGCTCATGAGGGTTCATCACAAGTGAAGGAATCGAAAATAAACATGCTGGTTCACCGGTATGAACTGTTTAAGATGGTTGATCATGAAACAATAGATCAGATGTTTGGGAAATTTCAGACTATCACCAACAGTCCCATATCACTTGGAAAAACATATGAAAATAGAGACCATGTCAGAAAAATTCTAAGGAGTTTATCCAAGCAATGAAGAGCTAAAGTTACTGCTATTCAGGAAGCTAAAAACCTGAATACACTTTCTACGGAAGAGCTTCTTGGATCCCTCAAGGTGCATGAACTTGAACTATATGAAGAAGAAAATTCCAGAAACGGAAAATCTATTGTCCTAAAGGCAAAGAAGGCAAGTTCATCAAAAGTTCTCAAAGTTGCTGAGTCATCAGATGAATTTGGACTTTTTGATAATGATGAAGGGTCAGATGAGGATGAACTATCCTTCATCTCCTGGAAGATTCAACACATGTGGAGAAAGAAAGGTGGTTTCAGAAGGAAACAATTCAACAAAAAAATTTCCAAGGAGATGTTAGACTCCAAGGAAAAAGGTCCACCATTGTGCTTTGAATGCAAGAAACCTAGTCATTTCAAAGTTGACTGCCCCGAGCTGAAGGATAAAAAGAAATTCTTCAAAAAGAAGAAAGGTTTAATGGCTACATGGGAGGATCTTGATCTGACCTCATCAGATGAAGAAGATAATGCTGAGGTAATGGACTCTGACCCGTCCACTCTTCAAAATGCTTTTGATGAATTGTTGCATGAGTCGTCTATACTGTCTCGAGAGTATAGGAGTCTCAAAAAGAAATTTTCTAAACTGTCTAGAGAATATAATAGGGTTTGCATTGAGAAACAAAAACTTAAAGATGAAAATGACATACTAAAATCAGTTAATGACAGTCTAGCTGACAAAATGAAGTGTAAGCCTGATGTTTCTTGTGAAGTTGCAAAACTGAAACAAGATGTATCATATCTGACAGACTCTCTGTCAAAGCTTGTAGGTGGCTCGGATAAACTTAGTCTCATTTTAAGGTACTCTAGGTCACCACATGATAAATCTTGCATTGGTTATGACAAAGAGAAGCAAGAAGCATCTCACCAAAAGGAAACACCACATACACAGCATAGAGCTTCATAAACTCAAGCTAAACATGCTAAAATCAAGTCTGGCCCATCCAACACGTCTTGCAAAGTGTGTGGAAAAAGTGGACATATTACATCTAGATGCATACATAATAAACATGCTAAGCATACTCGTCTAATGACCACTAACAAGAAAGGTCCCAAGTCAATTTGGGAACCTAAAGATAAGATAATACATGTTGCAGATTTGCTTAATAACAGGAATGAAACAAACATCTTGGTACTTGGATAGTGAGTGCTCACGTCACATGACGGGAGAAAGGTGTATGTTCCATGATCTTAGACACAAAGATGGCGGCTAGGTTACATTTGGAGGAAATCAGAAAGGGAAGATCATTGGTATAAGTAAAATTGGTAAACATCATTTTCCTTCCGTTGATAATGTTCTTTTGGTTAATGGCTTAAAACATAATATGCTGAGCATAAGTCAATTAAGTGATAGTAGATATGCTGTTTCTTTTGATAAGAACATGTGTAATGTCAAGAAAGACAATGGATCACTTTTATTCACTGCTAAGAGACAAAACAATCTTTATAAGATTGACTTGGAAGACCTCTCAAATCAAAGTGTCTCATGTCTAGTGTCCATTGAATATGAGCAATGGATTTGGCACAAAAGGCTAGGTCATGCAAGCTTGAAGTTAATTTCAAAGCTAAATAAGCATAACCTCGTGAGAGGATTACCAAACCTTAAGTTCAAATCTGATGCTCTCTGTGATGCATGTCAAAAGGGAAAACAAGTCAAAAGTTCTTTTGAATCTAAGAATGTTGTTAGTACCAATAGACCACTAGAGTTGCTACACCTTGATCTTTTTAGTCCAACAAGGACTGCTTCTGTCAGTGGTAAGAAATATGGCCTAGTCATTATATTATGTTCCTAACTCACAAGGATGAGTCTTACAAGGTCGTTTCTGTATTCTGCAAACATGTACAGAATGAAAAAGGCATGTATATCACTTCAATCAGAAGTGACCATGAGGGAGAGTTTGAAAATGAGCTATTTCATAAGTTATGTGAAGAAAGTGATGTTCTTCACAACTTCTCAATACCTAGAACACCACAGTAAAATGATGTGGCAGATAGAAAGAACAGATCTCTTCAAGAGATGGCGAGGACTATGCTCAATAACAACTCTGTCCCTAGACACTTCTGGGCTGAAGCTGTTAATACTGCCTGCTACATTCAGAACATAATATTCATTATACCTATCTTGAACAAGACTCCTTATGAATTGTGAAAAGAACGAAAACCCAACATATCTTACTTTCGCCCTTTTGGTTGTAAATGCTATATCCTAAACACTAAAGATCAACTTGGTAAGTTTGATGCAAAAGTAGATAATGGAATTCTGTTAGGGTATTCTGAAACATCAAAAGGCTATAGAGTTTACAATTCTAGAACTCTGGTAGTAGAGGAAAGTATTCATGTCAAGTTTGATGACAAACTGGTCGTGCTGTCGCGCACGCGGCAAAAAGCGAGCGATTAGTAAAAATGTAGTTTAGGGCGACAACTCGAGTATCGTCTCACAAGGACTCTTAGGTTGTTGTTATTAACACAAAATCAGTTTTTTTTGGGGGGGGGTTGGATAAGAAATAAAATAAAGAAACAAAGCAATAAACAGATTAAGAAAACAGAGCAGTTTAAGAGATTAACAAATAAACTAAAGCGATTAACCTACTGTTCTCGGTTTCCCACTATCATTGGTTCATGCAAATTCCAAGCCCTAAGCAGATTCTACTCCCCTTTCGGTTGTAGCAACAATTAACAAACGAAATCACTACTACAGATATATGTTCCTATTCCCGATTTAAACAAACGGGGTTAAGACCTCATGAACTAAACGAACACACGTGAATTAAACAAACGCGATTCAATATAGGAACATAACATCACCGAAATAAATCAACACAACATTATACACTCCTGAATTAAACAAACAGAAATATATAGCATGGTATTGAAAAGAGAATAGCAAACAAAACAGGAATTACAGAACCTCAAGTATGAAAACCAATCGCAGTAGATTAATCTAAGGAGACTAGCTCTCCATTACAAAGTAAAAACAAAACATATCTAAACTAAAGAGAAAACAAAAGATCAAAAAAACCAAAACATCTAAAATTAAAAAAAAAACTCAGTTCTGCCTTCAAACGGGCTTAAATACAGTTTCTGACTTCCACGAGCTCGCGAGGCGAGCACACCTTCGCGAGGCGAATAATGCGAACAGTCTCCAGCTTTTGGTTCTCTCGCGAGGTGAGCTTATCATTCGCTAGGCGAGACTCTTCAAATTCCAAACTGTAACGTCCGTGACCTTCAACATGGATAAGCCGTGCTGACTTCTGGTCTTCAGGGTTGGATTACTCGCGAGGCGAGTCATGTTTCGCGGGGCGAGACAGAAAGGATTGCATTTTTCGGGAACAGTCCACGCTTCGGTTCGTGGGGCGAGGAACTCTGAACTCGCTTCTTTTTATTACCACGAAAACAAGGATTAACAGTAAGTACTTTATTTGACTCTAAATCAGCTAAATTAACCTAAAAATACTTTAACGACTCAAAATGCTTCTTAAAGACAATCAAGTCTAATTTGGGTGAAAATGATATATAATTAGCACAAAACCACGGTCATACTAGCCATAAAACTAGATGAGTCAGCGACTGATCAAAATACCCTAAACTTAAACTTTGCTTGTCCCCAAGCAAACTAAAACTCAAAAACTCAAAAAGACTCAAGACATGGCAAGCTTAAAGGTTTTCAATCAACTTTGCACAAATTTCAAGCAATTCATCAAAATAATTTTTCCTTCAATGTTCCCCCCTTTCAAATAAAGCAATCCCCACAATCATTTATTCTGAACAATTGAGAATTTTATCATTCAAACAATCATTAATCTAAGCAGGGGATCCAAGTTACACACAAGAGGGAGATCACCAAATTCAAACAACTGCCTTCCTCACAAGGGAATTTAGTGTTCACTCAATCTCTCAGTTTTTGTCAGGCTATCAACAATTCACTCAATTTCACTTTTCAAGAACACTTCCCATAAATTTGATTTTCATCTCAAAATGATTCCCACAGAAAACATGCATGCAACATCAAAAGGTCTTTAAGGGTTGTAATGGGGCCTGGCTAAGGGTAGGATATACAAAGGAACTAGGCTTAAGTCCCTAGGAACTAAGAGAGCATGAAACAGTTTTATACATTGAATTTCCACTCAAGTTCCTTTTTCCATTTTTCCTTATGCTTTGGGTGACTACAGCCTTTTCTTCTAATACTTTTTTTTAACATTTTTACACTTTTCTTTTTTTTTCTTTTTTTCTTTCTGCTTTTTTTTTCTTGCCTTTGGCTCTAACCTTTTTATTATATTTTTTCTTTTTCTCAATCCCAAACAACACATCATACCTTGTAGCCACCCCAAACTTAGTTTCTTGCAACCATTCTCTTGCTAAGATTCCATGCTCTCCTAATCCTAAGATCGGGTTAACATGGTTTTTTTTTTTCTTCAGATTTCAGCTTATAACATAAGGTCAACAAGAATTAACAGACTAATTAGGCTCAAAGGGACTAACAAAGGAACATGAATTAGGAATGGTTATTTTCAGGCTAAGTAGTTATTTACAAAGAAAATGTCTAAATCATTTGATGCAAACACATAAACATGCAAACCATAAAGAGATTCAAGCAAATTCGGGAAAGTGCAACTTGAAAGTGATTCACACAGTTTAAAACATGTTGGAGGCTCAAATCCTCACCTGGACATTTTTGCAAATTGTTTGACTGAGATTCTATCCCTAGTGTGTGCTTCCCTTCACCCCAAACTTATCATAAATCATGTCATCACAACAAAATATCTCAAAGTTCAGTTTTCAATTTTTCAAATGGGGATCAAATTTTCAAAATTTATTTTCAACCTAGGGGGAAAATTATCAACAATTAACATGCAATCCATCTATGCAAAATCAATCAAAATCCATTAAACTTGCCAACACAAGACTCAACACACAAGCTCCTGATCTTCTCAAATTATCCAGGAGCTAAAAGAAAACAAACAAAAATAAAGCAAGGATAATTAAAAAGGAAAGGTTTAGAGAAAACTCATTGGGGCGGTTCCACCAGGATCCCACTGTCTGTGATACAGTGGCCACGGAATGCTCAAAGTATGATATGATCCTCCCGGATCCCATGGCCTACAGCATAAGCATGAGAGCGGGTGCCTGATAATCATGGTAACTCCGCCAAGTGCGGCGGACTTCTCACTCTCTCTCAGGTCACAGATGACCTCCTTGTCAACCTTGTCAATAAAGTCCTCCCAATAAAATCGGGGTTCAACCTCTTGGACTGGCCACGGTGCAAAATCCAGAGGCTTGAACTCCATCACCGGTTGTTCCACACGGGGAGGTGGCAAACAGGTAGAGAGGATCTCTGGTGTTGCTTCAACTTCTGCACGTTCTTCATTCACTGTACTAACAAATCCATCACCTGTTAAACCTGCAGAAATCTTAGCACACACCACAGAAAGGTTAGAGTTAGTACAGTCAATAGATATATTACAATAAACTGAATCAGTAAAGGTCTGAATGTCTGGAAGTGGCTTGAGCTCTAAGGAGGGTGGCTGCTCAATGGATGGTGTATTTGGAGTAGCCATGATGTCAAGAACTTCGGCTGAACAGGCAGCTTCACTCACACTATCACCCTGCAAAATAGAGTCAAGAAACTCAGCACAAACAGCACACGTGTTAGTGTCAGTACAGTCAGTACATGTAGTACAAGAAACTGAATTATTAAAGGTCTGAATGTCTGGACTTTCAGCACACAGTTCATCCATCCCATCGCTCCCAACACATGCATTTGAATTAATTGAATCATCTACTTCCAAAGGTTCTTCATCATCCTCAAGCACGGTGAAGCAGATGTCCTCCTGATCCTCATTCTCTGTATTTGTTGGCCGAACAGGGCCCTCAACCTCATATGTCTCCTGTTTCATATGGATGTTTTGCTCTTCATACCTGTCAAAACATGCTATACACAAAGCAGTGTCAGTACAATCAGCACATGAATTATAATAGATAGAATTAGGGGAGGCGTGAATATCTGGAGATTCAACACACAGTTCATCAACAGAAGGATTCTTGACATCAATATCAAAATTGTCCTCAGAAGTATTGTCAAGAATAACTGCTTGTGAATCTGTATGTTCTTCAAGGGGATGTGGAGTTTGCAGTGCAGCCGAGGTGGAGACAATGTGATCAATTTGAGCGGCTAACTCCTGAAAATTAGCTTCTATCTTCTGTTGGTTTTGATCCAATTGAATGGCCATCTTCTGAAAATCAGCTTCTATCCTCTGTTGGGATTCAAGATTTTGTTCTGCCATCCGTTGAGTGTTCCCTGCCATTTGTTGTATCAATTCTTCCACACTGAGTTGGCATATTGTGAGGTCAAGCTGATATTGTAGCTCACGTGTCGTGTGATTCACCAATGATGCTATCTCATCCAAAACGCCCTGTCCTCCATTATGTTGGCTAGAATACTCATTCATTCCAATCATGTCAAAACCACTGCTAAACTCATAACTTCCAGCAAAATTAGGATAATTTATGCATGGTGGTGCTATACTAAAATCATGATAATACATGCATGGTGGTGGCTTATAATCAACATTAGGCATATCACCAAACAGGAAATTATCCATAGCAGTACTAAGATTCATAATCAGGCAAAGCAGCCAAAACTAATTCAGCAAAGAGAATTTTTTTTTTTAATTTTGAAATTTTATTTTCTGCTAATAACAACAAGAGTCCCCGGCAACGGCGCCAATTTTTGGTCGCGCTGTCGCGCACGCGACAAAAAGCGAGCGGTTAGTAAAAATGTAGTTTAGGGCGACAACTCGAGTATCGTCTCACAAAGACTCTTAGGTTGTTGTTATTAACACAAAATCAGTTTTGGGGGGGTTGGATATGAAATAAAATAAAGAAACAAAGCAATAAACAAAGTAAGAAAACAGAGCAGTTTAAGAGATTAACAAATAAACTAAAGCGATTAACCTACTGTTCTCGGTTTCCCACTATCATTGGTTCATGCAAATTCCAAGCCCTAAGCAGATTCTAATCCCCTTTCGGTTGTAGCAACAATTAACAAACGAAATCACTACTACAGATATATGTTCCTATTCCCGAATTAAACAAACGGGGTTAAGACCTCATGATCTAAACGAACATGAACGAACACACGCAAATTAAACAAACGCGATTCAATATAGGAACATAACATCACCGAAATAAATCAACACAACACTATACACTCCTGAATTAAACAAACAGAAATATATAGCATGGTATTGAAAAGAGAATAGCAAACAAAACAGGAATTACAGAACCTCAAGTATGAAAACCAATCGCAGTAGATTAATCTAAGGAGACTAGCTCTCCATTACAAAGGAAAAACAAAACATATCTAAACTAAAGAGAAAACAAAAGATCAAAAAAACCAAAACCTCTAAAACTAAAAAAAAAACTCAGTTCTGCCTTCAAACGGGCTTAAATACAGTTTCTGACTTCCACGAGCTCGCGAGGCGAATAATGCGAACAGTCTCCAGCTTTTGGTTCTCTCGCGAGGTGAGCTTATCATTCGCGAGGTGAGACTCTTCAAATTCCAAACTGTAACGTCCGTGACCTTCAACATGGATAAGCCGTGCTGACTTCTGGTCTTCAGGGTTGGATTACTCGCGAGGCGAGTCATGTTTCGCGGGGCGAGACAGAAAGGATTGCATTTTCTGGAACAGTCACGCTTCTGGTTCGCGGGGCGAGGAACTCCAGAACTGCTTCTTTTTATTACCTAAAAACAAGGATTAACAGTAAGTACTTTATTTGACTCTAAATCAGCTAAATTAACCTAAAAATACTTTAACGACTCAAAATGCTTCTTAAAGACAATCAAGTCTAATTTGGGTGAAAATGATATATAATTAGCACAAAACCACGGTCATACTAGCCATAAAACTAGATGAGCCAGCGACTGATCACAAACAGCCTGATAAGAAATTATCAGAGCTAGATGACGCTTTTGTAGATCTTTTTCTAAACATCTCAGGAGATACAACAAAGATAAAAGTGGATGATCAAGTAGACGACCCCACTCAACAACCAGAAACCTCCACTTCTCAACATGATACAGTTCAAAGATCTTGGTACTTTCATTTGCTGCACATCATAGTATTATGCTTTTTCAAATGGATGTTAAAAGTGATTTTCTAAATGGATTTATTAATGGAGAAGTTTATGTTATGCAACCTCTGGGTTTTGAGAGTGAAACCCATCCTGAACATGTATATAATCTTAAGAAAGCTTTATACGGTCTTAAACATGCTCCTAGAGCTTGGTATGATAGGTCGAGTTCTTTTCTTATGGAAAATGGATTTAATAGAGGAAAGGTTGACACAACCTTGTTTATAAAGTCCATTAAGTCTAATTTTATAATTGTGCAAATATATGTTGATGACATTATATTTGGTGCTACTAATGAATCTCTATGCAAAGAATTTTCTAAGCTAATCCAGAAAGAATTTGAAATGAGCATGATGGGAGAACTCGAATTCTTCCTTGGACTTCAAGTTAAACAAACCATGGACGAGGTGCTCATCCATCAAACCAAGTATATAAAGGAACTCCTGAAGAAGTTCAAAATGGATGATTGCAAATCAATTAATACCCCTATGCACCCCACGTCTATACTAAACAAAGATGATAAAGAGAAAAAGGTAGATCAAAAAGTATATAGAGATATGATAGGATCTCTTCTATATCTTACCGCATCCAGACCTAATATTATGTTCAATGTATGTTTGTGTGCTCGATTTCAATCTGATCCTAGAGAATCTCACTTATCAGCAGTTAAAAGAATATTTAGATATTTTAAAGGTACTACTAATCTGGGTTTGTGTTTTAAGAAATGTAAAGATTACAGATTAGTTGGTTTCTGTGATGTTGACTATGCTGGAGATAGAATTGAAAGAAAGAGTACCAGTGGAGGATGTCACTTCATCAGAGTTATTCTTATCTCATGGTCAAGCAAAAGACAAAGTTCCATTACCTTATCAACTGCTGAAGCTGAGTACATTTCAGCTGCTAGTTGCTGCTCACAACTTCTTTGGATTAAACATCAAATGGAGGACTACAATGTGTTTGTAAGTAGTATTCCACTTATGTGTGACAATACTGCTGCAATTAATTTATCTAAGAATTCAATACTGCATTCTAGAGCTAAGCATATAGAAATTAAACATCATTTCATTAGGGATTATGTGCAAAAAGGTGTGTTTGATATACAATTTGTAGATACTGACCATCAATGGGCATATATCTTTACTAAACCTCTTGCTGAGGACAGATTTATTTTTATTAGGAAGCATCTTAATATGTTATGTGTGGATTGATTAAGGCATACAGCCTAGAGAATTCTTGTTGACGTATGTGTGTCCAAAGAATTTCAAGACTATTGTATGATTAAAATATGCGTCCATTGCATTTGTGTGCCGCATCCACTTTGCATGTCGCGTCTTTGCCTATTTGCATATTGTTTTTGCCATATATATATATATATATATATATATATATATATATATATATATATATATATATATATATATATATATATATAATTGCATTTATTTTGTCTCAATGACAAATTTATCCTCTATTCTCTTTGCTGAGTCAGTACTTCCATCAATCCCATCATAATCTTTTATAGTTTCAAAATACCAACGCCGTTTTTGTAACACCCTTCGTTACATTAGTAACCCAAAACAAAATAAATGAAAATACTTTGAAGAATTTAAAATTAAAAACATACACGTCATAAAAAAATTTCGCAACTTAATCGGGTCTGAAAATACCTCATATTATTTAAAATAGTGATAAAGTATCCAATGTGATAATATAGTAGTAAATCCATAAATCCAAATAAAAGCCAAAAGCCTCGAAAAAAACGGGTGTCTACTAATAAACCCAACGATAAATAAATAAAAACGTCTGGCCACATACGGCTCCTTATTTAAGAAAGTACTAACCAAGCTAGGAATAATAACTAAGAAAATTCGCTAAGTCTTCAATCCTCTTCAGTTCCAGTGATGTCGTCCACGTGCTCTGAAAACAACACTTTTAATGAGACATAATCACAGTGAATAAAAATCATTTAATAAAAAGGTTCGTAAATAGTGTTGTTCTCAGCCGGCGCGGTAATCCGGAAAAACATTCATGGTACATGCTAATTTTTAAAATATTGAATATAATAAACCTCCAATATATATATATATATATATATATAGATAGATAAAATTAATGTCGAGCATTTAAAGCACAAACTCATAAACTCAGCAACGGTCACATCACATTACATTTAATCACATTCACCATGCAAACTCTACACAATGCAACTCCACGAACATGACTCGGTGATTCCCAGAATCACTTAACTTGACTCTTTGGTTCCCAGAACCGGTGTGAATCCCATATCCACTAAAGGTCTATGAGCTCATATCCATGCAATGACGTCCCACTGCCTTCCCCATCCCGGATGGGGTATCTAATATCCCATCCCAGATGTGGATATTTTCAATAAATTGATATCCCATCCCAGATGGTGATATCTCTCATCCTATTCCCGGAATAGAATGTACAACCGTCACCCCTTCCCGGAAGGTGATGACCAACTCATATGCACTATACAATATGTCATCCCAGATGACTACCAAATATTTTCTCAAACTCCATGCATCAATTACATAGACACTATAACAAGATTTAAAATACAAACACAACCATAACATATAAGTCCTTAATATAATTTATGCTTGTTATAGTACATGTATTCACTGACAGGGGCGTGTCATAAATATATCAATAGAAATCATCTAATATCAAACATAAACAATGTTATGCCACTGCAGTAAGGTTACACACGGTACAAAATTTGGGCCTTTATTTAGCTATTTATTTTCTTTATTATTATTATTATTTTATTGCATCAAACATTAATAGAATAACAAGAAAATTACACTCACTAAATAAATTCATCAAGTGACGTGAAAATATTTCAAAATTTCAAATAAAAATCATGCAATCTAAAATCTTAATTTTCGTAATTAAACAAATCTATATGACAGCTTCAAATCAATTGTACCATGAAAGTGTGAGAAAAAGTATTTTTACTCACCTCTCGAAGACCTCCAATGTACTCTAAAAATTACGTATGATAAGGATTTGTACTTCCCTAAAAATTCCCCTCCCGTTTGGTGACGTTCTTGGATCTGTGTTATTACGGTTGTACTGATAAAGAAGAAAAAAAAAAGGTCCGAAATCGCTACACTGTACGACTTCTCCAACTTGCTGTGCGGCGCAGTGTGAGTAAAAATTTCTTATGTCTACATTGCCCTGACGCGTTCCCTTTTTCCCTTAATTATATATATATATATATATATATATATATATATATATATATATAGTGCTAAGCACTGTAACTAGCATATAGGAATTTCCTCTTTCTTTTTTTTCTTTATTTTTTTTTCTTTCTTCTTCTTTTTGGCAGACTCCGAAAGTGGTAAATGCCCCCCGCACTTCACTTTCTTTTATATACATATATATATATACATATATATATATATTACATTATTTTAAAGTAATTAAATAATTTCAATAAATCCTTATACTATTAAATTTTTAATACTAAATCTCTTAATTATATTTTATTTGTACTATACATTTTAATAACCAATATTTTTTTTTGTCAACTTAATTATAATAAAATTTCTAGGATGTTACATTTTCTCTCCTCCTTAAAGAATTTCGTCCCCGAAATTCGTCTCACACTTACGCACTTATTTTAACATGTCATATTCAAAACAAAAAGGTTACCATACCTTAGATAATAAAATACGAATATTGACGTACAATGTCCTCCTCCATCTCCCAAGTGGCTTCCTCAGGAGTTAACCCTTCCCATAACACCCTCACCAATGGAACTGTCTTGTTCCTCAGAGTCTTAGTGCTCTTGTCCATGATTTGGCTAGGCTTTAGCTTATACATCAAATTATCCTTCAATTGTACAGACTCGGGAGCTATCACATGAGATTCATCAGGCACATAATTTCTGAGTTGCGACACATGGAGAACATCGTGAAGGTTTGCCAATTGTGGCGGAAGAGCCAATTGATAAGCAACAGGCCGACTCTTTTAAGAATTTGGAAAGGTCCCATGAAACGTGGATTTAGCTTGCGGACTTTCATCGACCTCCCTACCCTGTCTTAGGAGTGACTCTCAAAAATACATGCTCGCTTTCCAAGAATTCTAGAGGCTTTCTCCTTTTGTCGGCATAGTTCCTGTGTCTACTTTGCGCCATGCGCATCCTCTCCATAATCATTTTGATTCTCTCAGAGGTTTCCTGGACCAATTCAGGTCCTATCAAGGTTTTCTCTCCCACCTCACACCAACATAAAGGGGACCTACACTTCTTCCCATATAGGACCTCATAGGGTGTCATACCTATACTTAGCGTGATAACTATTGTTATACGCAAACTCAATGAGAGGTAGGAATCTATCCCAACTCCCTCTTCATCAAAGACACACGTTCTAAGCATGTCCTCAAGGGCCTGAATGGTCCGCTCCGACTGACCATCCATTTGGGGATGATAGGCTATGCTAAGGTTCAACTTAGTCCCAAAGGCTTGCTGAAAAGCTCTCCAAAATCTAGAGGTAAACCTCAGGTCTCTATCTGACACTATAGATGTAGGTATACCATGAAACTTGACTATTTCCTTGATATAGAGGTATGCCAACTTGTCTAAGCTATAGGTTGCCTTAATTGGCAAGAAGTGGGTAGACTTGGTCAACCTATCCACTATCACCCAAATGGCGTCTAAGGCCAAACGTGTCTTAGGTAACCCCATCACAAAGTCCATAGAAATTCTCTCCCACTTCCATTCTGGAATCTCCAAGGACTGCAAGTCTGCAACAACCCCGAAGGCTTCTGATGTTCTATCTTAGCCTTTTGGCACACTAAACACCTAGTTACGAAGCTAGCCACATCCTTTTTCATTCCTGGCCACCAATAAATCCTCTTAAGGTCTTGGTACATCTTAGTTATTCCAGGATGTATGGTAAACTTCCCCTTATGAGCTTCCTCTAATATCTTCTCTCTAAGGCTCCCCTCCTTAGGAACAACGATCCTATTCTTAAACTTCACTAGCCCATCAACTGACAACTCATAACCCTCTTGTCCAAACCGAGACTGCAACTCCTGGTCTAAGAGTTGTACTCCCGCCTAACCTCATCTCTAAGGTCACTATTAATTTCCAAACTATTCAACTTCAAACTTAAGACATTTAAGGACACATCCAACACCTCCAGATTCATGTCCCCAAACTCTTCCATGAGGTTAAGCTCTTGCACCATTAAGCTCGACACGTGTAGGGACTTCCTACTCAAAGCATCTGCCACCATATTGGCCTTTCCCGGATGGTACTTCAACTCGAAGTCATAGTCCTTAAGGAACTTCATCCACCTCCGTTGTCTCATGTTCAACTCCTCTGGTCGAACAAATATTTAAGGCTTTTATGGTCACTAAAAACTTGAAACTTTGTCCCATAAAGGTAATGCCTCCAAATCTTAAGGGCAAAAACCACAGCTGCTAGCTCTAGGTCGTGGGTAGGGTAATTCCCCTCATGTGGCCTAAGCTGCCTAGAGGCATATGCTACCACCTTGCCATCCTGCATTAAGACACATCCCAAGCCATTCTTAGATGCGTTGCAGTATACCACAAAACTCACTAAGGGATCCGGTATGGTTAAGACCGGTGATGACACCAATATTCTCTTAAGCTCCTCAAAATTCTCTTCGCATTCCTTATCCCACTCAAAAGATTTTCCTTTCCTAGTCAACCTTGTGAGAGGTAAAGCTAGCCTAGATAATCCATCTATGAATTTCCTATAGTAACCTGCCAGTCCCAGGAAACTCCTCACTTCCGTTACTGACTTAGGTTGCTCCCATCCAAGCACTGCATCAACCTTACTAGAGTCAACCGCTACACCACTCCTAGATATGGTATGTCCTAAAAAATTCACCTCATCAAGCCAAAATTCACACTTTTATGGCTTTGCATACAGTTGTTCTTCCCTCAGAATCTGCAACACTAACCTCAAATGCTCCTCTGGTGTCCTAGAGTATATCAAAATATCATTTATGAACACCACCACAAACCTGTCCAAAAAGGTCCTAAAGATCCGATTCATGTAGTCCATGAAACGGTTGGGGCGTTGGTCACACAAAAGGGCATCACTACATACTCATAGCGCTCATACCTTGTCCTGAAGGTTGTCTTAGGGATGTCCTCGCTTCTAACCCTAATTTGATGGTATCCCGATCTTAGATTTATCTTGGGAAAACACTGACGCTCCCCTCAACTGATCTAAGAGATCATCTATCCTAGACAAGGGATATCTGTCCTTGATGGTTACCTTATTAAGTTACCCATAATCGACACACACCTCATACTCCCATCCTTTTTCCTCACTAAAAGCATTGGTGCTCCCCAAAGTGACACACTAGGCCTAACGAACCCCTTTTGTAACATATCCTCCATTTGTTTCTTAAGCTCGCTCAACTCTAGAGGTGCCATTCTATAGGGTGCTGCTGATACAGGTCCACTCCCAGGTACTAGATCTATGGTAAACTCAATCTCTCTATCTGGATGTAAACTAGAGGCATCCGTAGGAAACATATCTGGGAACTCCCTCACAATAGGCAGCGCCGCTATATCACTTTCAGCCTATATCTTAGCAGAAAAGAGATGTATATATCCCTGAGCTCCCCCAACTAAGAACTCATGACAAGCAACAGCACAAACAATAGAGCTGGGTATGGTAAAATCATTAGACATTGGTTGTATAGGAACGAGGATAGTTCTATCAGAGCAATTTATGACAGCATGATTTGCAGACAACCAATCCATACCAAGAATGACATCTAACCCAGACATGGGCAAGCATATAAAATCAACAAAATAAGGTACACCTTGGAACACTAAGGGACAATTTAAGCAAGCAATAGAGGTAACAAGTTTATCATTTGCAGGAGTAGCGACACTCAAATCATATGGCAACTTAGAAACAGACAAAGATATATTTTTCACACACTCTAAAGATATAAATGAATGAGTTGCTCCTGAATCAAACAATAGAGTAACTTTTCCCCTGTACGAGTTGAAGAAATTCAGCCTCCTTCGGATTTAAGCTGCCTCGGAATTATGGCGGGTTGTTCTTCTTGAATTGAGAAAAGCCCCACGTGCTAAGGGTCCTAAGTTGTCTCAACTCCATCAGTGACTGGCCTCCATTCCCTTTCAGTTGACGGAGGTTATCCGCCTGCCCTTGCATAGCTCCGACTATACGATCGAAAGTCGATGCAAGTGCAACATTCGTCCCTCGCCTATTAAAAGCCATAAATCTGCTCACTACCAATGAAATACTGGGTTGATCAAGTCCAATATCCCAAGGAATAGTTTAGAATCGAACTGCTCTGATACCATTTGTAACATCCCTGGCTGCTTTATGGATTGATGACTGTTCCCACAAACCAACACGGGTCTTTTCAGCATGCTTTGTCCTCACTCACACACTTCCCGAGAAAACTTCCCAGGAGGTCACCCATCCTAGAATTGCTCCAAGTCAAGCTCGCTTAACTGTGGAGTTCTTAAGTGATGGGCTACCGAAAAGAAGACGCATCTTATTAGTATAGGTAGTACCAATCAATTCAAATAAGTCTTCCTCAACTGTATAGTGCCATACCTACACAGTCTCAGGATCCCTCTCATTCGGGTGTGTAATCGGTTCATTCATGTATCCCTCCGCCTAGAAGCTTGCAAGGAGTCGCTCCTTGTCCGTGCCTTCTTGCACCGTTGACCACTCCCCGCCCTCGTCGGCACTCGGGTGTTACATGCCCACCAGCTTCCGCTTGGTTCGTCCCCGAACCACACCGTACTGGGAGAGGTGCCGCTCTGATACCATAAATGTAACACCCTTCGTTACATTAGTAACCCAAAACAAAATAAATGAAAATACTTTGAAGAATTTAAAATTAAAAACATACACGTCATAAAAAAATTTCGCAACTTAATCGGGTCTGAAAATACCTCATATTATTTAAAATAGTGATAAGGTATCCAATGTGATAATATAGTAGTAAACCATAAATCCAAATAAAAGCCAAAAGCCTCGAAAAAAACGGGCGTCTACTAATAAACCCAACGATAAATAAATAAAAATGTCTAGCCACATACGGCTCCTTATTTAAGAAAGTACTAACCAACACTTTTAATGAGACATAATCCCAGTGAATAAAAATCATTTAATAAAAAGGTTCGCAAATAGTGTTGTTCTCATCCGGTGCGGTAATCCGGAAAAACATTTATGGTACCCGCTAATTTTTAAAATATTGAATATAATAAACCTCCAAAATAAATAAATAAATATAGATAGATAAAATTAATGTCGAGCATTTAAAGCACAAACTCATAAACTCAGCAACGGTCACATCACATTGCATTTAATCACATTCACCATGCAAACTCTACACAATGCAACTCCACGAACATGACTCGGTGATTCCCAGAATCACTTAACTTGACTCTTTGGTTCCCAGAACCGGTGTGAATCCCAGATCCACTAAAGGTCTATGAGCTCATATCCATGCAATGGCGTCCCACTGCCTTCCCCATCCCGGATGGGGTATCTAATATCCCATCCCAGATGTGGATATTTTTAACAAATTGATATCCCATCCCAGATGGTGATATCTCTCATCCTATTCCCGGAATAGAATGTACATCCGTCACCCCTTCCCGGAAGGTGATGACCAATTCATATGCAATATACAATATGTCATCCCAGATGACTACCAAATATTTTCTCAAACTCCATGCATCAATTACATAGACACTATAACAGGATTTAAAATACAAACACAACCATAACATATAAGTCCTTAATATATTTTATGCTTGTTATAGTACATGTATTCACTGACAGGGGCGTGTCATAAATATATCAATAGAAATCATCTAATATCAAACATAAACAATGTTATGCCACTGCAGTATGGTTACACACGGTACAAAATTTGGGCCTTTATTTAGCTATTTATTTTCTTTATTATTATTATTATTTTATTGCATCAAACATTAATAAAATAACAAGAAAATTACACTCACTAAATCAATTCATCAAGTGACATGAAAATATTTCAAAATTCCAAATAAAAATCATGCACTCTAAAATCTTAATTTTCGTAGTTAAACAAATCTATATGACAGCTTCAAATCAATTGTACCATGAAAGTGTGAGAAAAAGTATTTTTACTCACCTCTCGAAGACCTCCAATGTACTCTAAAAAGTACGTATGATAAGGATTTGCACTTACCTAAAAATTCCCCTCCCATTTGGTGGCGTTCTTGGATCTGTGTTATTACGGTTGTACTGATAAAGAAAAGAAAACGTCTGAAATCGCTACACTGTACGACTTCTCCAACTTGCTGTGCGGCGCAGTGTGAGTAAAAATTTCTTATATCTACGTTGCCCTGACGCGTTCCCTTTTTCCCTTCATTAGGTGTGTGTGTGTGTATATATATATATATATATATATATATATATATATATATATATATATATATATATATAGTGCTAAGCACTGTAACTAGCGTATAGGAATTTCCTCTTCTTCTTTTTTCTTCTTGTTCTTTTTGGCCGACTCCGAAAGTGGTAAATGTCCCCCCTGCACTTCACTTTCTAATATATATATATATATATATATATATATATATATATATATATATATATATATATATATATATATATATATATATTACATTATTTTAAAGTAATTAAATAATTTCAATAAATCATTATACTATTAAATTTTTTACACTAAACCTCTTAATTATATTTTAATTGTACTATACATTTTAATAACCAATATATTTTTTTATCAACTTAATTATAATAAAATTTCTAGGATGTTATATTTTTATCCTTAATGACATGTCTTGTCAAATATTTTATTTTTGATTTATTTCTAAAAGAAAAACCTTTGAGATTCAAAACCTTTTTAAAACCAATTTCTCCTATCTGAGAAAACTTTACACTTCCTTAAACTCTCGAGCTCTCTATCTCTTTGCTTTCAAACCCTAGCTCTCAGATCACCAAAAATGGTTTCTTCTTCAACCTTCAACGTGGACAAACTCAACATGGCTATTGACATCACTTCAACTTTGGAGTTTTGAAAAACTACAATTTGGATATTAGCAAGTACATTAACGCTGCTGGATGGGGAGGACTCTTCATTGAGAAAGTCTCTGTTTATCCCAACTTGATAAGGGATTTCTGGAGGAGACTTCAAGTTACTGATACCGACTTCTCCTCTACTGTGCTCGGAAAGAGGATAGCAGTCTCTGAGAAGACTATTGCTGATGCCATCTTCCGCGCTCAGGAAGGAGTGATATTTACTGATTCAGGAGAGACTGAACTGGGAGGCACTGAAGTGATTGAAGTCTTCTTGATGAGAGAGGACACGGTTGGGAATCACTCATGGAAAGCTGTAGAAATGAAGGACATTGTTGATTGTTTGGCAAGTGTACCAAATCGTACAAGTAATAAAGTGAAAGTAAAGTATCATTCCCAACGAGGATTGTGATCAAGTATCAACGTGGCTTAGGCAATAGCTATTTGAATCAATGAATGTCATGTTTGTAAAAGAGTTTTTATGAATTTTTTATTACAAGTTATCACAAGAATGAATGAATGCAATGCAAGTAAAGAATGAATTCAATATAGGTGAAAGCGGTTAGGTATCGGAATCCTCCAATTCTCACTTAATGTAACTTTATTCAACTCTAATTTCAATTCATTCCACTCAATTGACATTCAAATCACTAACTTAGATTTATCCCTAATTCCTTAGGCGGTAATCCTTTTGTACTAATTAAGAAGCCTAATTCCTTAGGTCATTCAAGCATTAGCACAAACATTAAGCATGAGATTCATAAGAATGCATTGAAACATAGTTCTATTCCTAGAATCAACATTCCAATGGTAATCTACTTTAATTCCAATTCAATAACCAATTTTTCAATTGTGAAATTGAATCTAACATCAATCTAGAGTTGATCTATCAATAGAAGCATTAAACATAGAAGCAAATCACTCAAATTGAATAAACTTGAATTGAAATCAGAGATAAAGGTCAATTACATCAAGAATCCAATAAGAATCATCCTAAACCTAACCTAAGCGATCTAGCTACTCTTGATAGGGAGATATAAGAGAGATGAACTTGAGTAGATGTGGAAGGAAGACTCCATTGAAGCTCCAATTCTTGTTCCTAAGGTTGAATCTCCAAGGAAGATGAGAGAAAATGGTGTGTCTATGAGTGAAAATGTAAAAAATGAGTGAAAGATCTCTCCAAATCCATCCAAAATCGAATTTATAGAGTTTCTGCACGTCGCCCAGCACCGGGCGCTTGTTTTCACCGAGAACTCCAATGTTATTCCCCAGCTGGCGCTGAGCGCTAGTTCATTTCTGTCCTCTTGAGAGCTGAGCGCCCAAAACCTACGCTCTGCGCCCGACTTGCTGTTTGATGCTGTTTCATTCCTTGTTTGTGGGCTGAGCGCCCGGTTCCAGAGCTGAGCGCTTGGCCTTCAATCCTACACATTTTCAACATCTTTTTTAGTATATTTTTCATATAAAAGATCAAAACTCTAATCAAATGAAAGTGCACATTTTCTAATCCTTTTCATTCACAAATACTAAGATTATTTACAAACTTATTCCTATTTACAGTTCCAAACTAACATAAATTGCACATTCATCACAACCCCAAACTTAGAGTTTTTTCTTGTCCTCAAGAAAACAATTAGATTCACATAAGGGTTTAAGAAATGGATTGTCATGTTCAATTCTCTTGTGAAGAACATTAATTATGCAAGACTTCAATTCCTTAACACTTTTGCAAAATGCACAAGCATCACACAATCATTCATAAATTCCAATTGATCACATTCTTCATGCTTTAAAACAATCAAACACACTACAAAATTAGCTCCATTGAATGCATAAGAAAGTCCCTTGCAACCTCTCTATTTAGTGTTCACACATCCTCACTTGGTGATAATTGCTCTCAATTCCAATCATCATGCACCCCCCAATCCTAATCTTGACAAGATGCTAAGAACATACATCACAATTGTTAATGCAACACATATCATGAGGTCTTTTATTTGGATGTAATGGGGCTAAGGTGGGGGTGGATAGAATCAAGGATATAGGCTAAACTACTTTGACTTCAAGGAATGTGGACTCTTGGAGCTTCTTCCCTTGCTTAGCTAGTTCACAAGCACATAAGCACACAATTTGTGCTATTTCCCTTTTTATTCATTTCCAACTCTTTCTTTTTTTTCTTTTTCTTTTGTTTTTTCTTGTTTCATTTTCTTTTCTTTCTCTTTTGCCTTTTTCTCATTTTTGTATACTTTCTTTGTTTATTTTTCTCTTTGGCTTTTTCTATTTTTATTTTTCATTTTTTATTTTTCAATTTTTTTTTCTAGTAGGCATCTTTAGTGGCCTACTCTCACCCAAAACTTTATTTGTTTGCTTGTCCCTAAGTAAGAGAACAACCCCAAACTTAAGTCCAAACATTCCTCTAAGCCAAAATAGTGGGACAAAACTGTTTTTTCGATTTTTGGCATGTAATGTGCTATCGTGCCAAGAAAAATTGGCCAAGGCTCTATTAGGCATAGCAATGGCAAATAATAGGATAGCAATTATGGCACTGAGCTTAAACAAAGAATTATTGCCTCAATCATTTATGCACATGTAAGAACAATGTGAAAGTAACAAGCATCAAGGCAAGAAAAAGTGAGAACATGCAAGTGATGGGTAATTGCACATGACAAAAATCAAGTCATCTGGATAATGTGCCAGAGCATTTTGGCTCAAAAGCTCACAGTTCATGGTTATGTGCAAGATAAAATCCATGCATTCAACATTGCATGAACCATAGCATGAAAAATTGGCACAAACAATTCACAAGGATCATTTGTTTCAATGAAATCATATGCTCAGCAAGTATAAAATGCATCATGTTAGAAATTTCAGCCAAGCAAAAGAGTCATGCTCACAAGAAAATCTACACAAAACCCATTCAAAACACAAGTTTGTGCAAAATATGCAAGTTTGGGCAATTTATTCGACTACAACTAACTAACAATTAGGGAGGGTAAAAAAAATTAATAAAGAGTTCAGAGCACCCCCTTTCTTCTACACAATGGATGAGCATGTGCAAAAACAAATATTGTTTTTTTTACACTGGCTAGCGCTCAGGGCTAGGAATCCACGCTCAGCGTCCAAGGTGCAGTATTTTCTGCTGAAACTGCTTTCTGTTTGCGCTCAGTGCTCACAGTAGCACCCGGCGCCCACACAGGGCCATTTTCACCCTTCTTTTATGTCATTTCTCCCCTTCCTTTGGTCCACTTTCCTTAGATGTGCATGCACAACAATTACAAACAATTATATCACAATATCAAGCCTACACATCAAGGAACTACTCAATCATCTCAATTAACTACTTATGCTTGAAAGATACGGAAGAAAAAGAACAAAAATGCAAGAAGAGAAATGCATGGGTTGCCTCCCAAGTAGCGCTTCTTTAACATCACTAGCTTGATATTTGAGCTCTTTTCTTAGGGCGGTTTATATGACAAGAAGAATATATCCTCCTTTCGCTTTCTTTTCTTCACAAGTCGTCCCATGTATTTACTATAAGGAAGCAAATGGTCCCATGCCCCAACAATTAGGCATTTGGAATATATGCTTCCCCATTCTTGAGGTATATAAAACTCGTTTCTCGTGGGACTCTTCTCTTTAATCACCAAAGGTTGAGTCTCAGTCGTATAAATCTCTTCATGCCTCACCCTTGGCTTCTCTTCCATGTCACTATTTTTGTTTTTCTGTTTTTCATCTAATACTACAACTACACTTTGTTTTTGTTTTTCTTCCACCACTTCCATTGAGTCATGTTCACTTTCCATTTCTACAAACACTTCTTCTTCTTGCTCAACCATTTCCCAAACATGTGACTCTTGCTCTCTTACCAACTCTATCTTTTTCTGCACAATTCCAACCAATTGCCCAGATAGCATCCCAACTTGAATCTCAAGATTCTTGATTGAAGCTTGTATGTCCTTGAATTTCGTTTGAGTAGCTCCAATAAATTGAATTAAAATATTTTCAAGGTTGGACACTCTATCTAGTGACTCATTGGATTAATGGTAAGGTTGTGCATCTTGTTCCCTCATGAGGTTCTCCATGTAATAAGCCTCCTCTTGTGCATTGAATTGAACCTCACAATTTTCAAGTTTATGGTATTCACCACAAAAATCACATGTAGGTTGCAATGGTTTCATTGCCTTCACTTGCATGACTTGAAGTTGTTTAGACATCAACTCCAATTGTTTTGCAATAAGTTTTCTTTGAGCAAGAATAGTAGCTTCAAAGATGTCCATGGTATGTAGTGGATACTTTCCTCACAAAACAAGAATCCAAAGTAATAGAAAAGATGAGAATATCCAATATATCAATTATTTAACAAAAATAGAAAAATAACAAAGAAAAATGTTCAAGGGTGTCACACTTGGAATATTCACTTAATTTGTGATCGATCAATGGATATCGAAAATGGTAAGTATGCTTGAATAATATAACCTATAATTGAATGGATCCTTAAAGATGGATTGAATGGATCCATGAAAGGTGGGATCATTATAACTTTTCATGAAAGAGTATAGTTGGAAACATAATGATTCTTGCGAGTTAAATCATTGTAACCTAGGACTGAACAAATTTACCTGGCCCGACCCAAAACCGAGTTAATCGAACAAAAAATTGAAAAGTGGGCGGGTCAAAACGGTCTATCGAGTCAGTCGGTCAAACTTTTCAGTTTCATTCGGTCTACAGCGGTCGAGCTCGAGTGTGAAAAAATTATTCCATTGATACCGAGCCCGACCAAACATTAAATGTAGTAGACAAAAAATCTCGGTCCGCTCACTCCTCTGACCCTTCGACATCTATTTCTCCTTTGGAAAGATAAAAAAAACTTTTAACTAGATGTCAACCATCCAAAGCTCTCTTCCCAAAGATAAAAAATTAAAAGCTGATTTTTAATGCGCTCTCTCACCCACACCCATAAGTCTAACCAAGGGAAAAAGAAAGCCACCCACACATTCTTCAGACCCCCCTCCCCCGCTCTCTCTTTTGGCAACTAACCATAGCCTCCCAGCCAACACCATCAAGGCACCAACCGTAGCCTCCATTTCGCTTCCACCAACCATCGCTCTCTGCCATCTCCATCCTCTCTCGTTCTGCACCGCCATCACAAAGAGGCCTCTGGAACAGCCACGTGAAGCTTGCACAACCACCGCCCCAAGCTCCACCGCAGGAAATGGTAGATTTCGACCAAGTCTCCTCTTGGGCAGATCTTCAAGGTGGATGTTCATATCTGCGAAGGTGTTCAGATCTACGAAGAAGAAGGTGTTCCCTACTAATGCATGTTCGGATCTATGACAAAGAAGGCATTCCCTACCGATGCATGTTCATATATGCTAAGAAGAAAGTGTTTTTTGTTTGAAAGATTGATCCTTTTGTAAAAAGTTCTAATCTTTCTGGCTTTATGTTCTTGTTCCCCTTGCTTGAGTTGATTCGGAGTTTATGCATTTCTGTCTCTCTACTTCTTGTTTTTACATTTTGTTTGTTTGCTGGAAATCGTCAAAATCGACCGTCACCCGACCGTCAACCGCCATACCCACCACCCGAGCAAACCGCTCCCCAAACGGACGGTGACAGGTTGCATATTATTCTGATTGGTTTTGGTCGGTTTGGATTTTTTGACCTGAAACCGACCGCTGTCCACCCCTGTAACCTTCCATAAAAAGGTAGGTCCCCCTCCACTTTCTCTATCATGATACATATATAACTTTATGTTATTGTGTACCACATCAAACAAATGAGAGAAAGATTCCATCCTACAATCAAAGGCATTTGAGAGCATTCAAAACAATGAATTTAAGATGTATCATTTGTACATTCTTGATGTTCTAGATTCCTGTATCAAAGTTGTTAGAGCATCTCGAATTGCAAAATTTTAAGGCACCTATTTTTAGTTTTTAAGTGGGTCCATGAGAGTTTATGACACTCACTCAATTTTCACTCCAATGGTAGTTCCCAATATTTAAGTTCCTTAACTTCTATCGCTCTTCAACATCTCATGTTCTCTCTCCCACTTTTACACTATTAAATACAAAAAATAATTATTTAAATGCTATGGAACTCTCTTTTAAGGTTCCTTAGAGCAACCCCATTATTCTGTTCTTAAAATTTAAGAATGCCTAAGAAACGTTTTTAAATTTCCTCAGTGTTGGACCTCTCTTATGTGTCAGCCATGCTCTAGAATCGTTGCTCAGTAAGAACAATTCTTACGGAATAAAAATATTATTTGTTTGACACCAACTGTAGAGATCACTGCAAAAGTGGAGGAAGAAAATCTGAAAAAGAGAAAGTGAGGGCATAGAAAAGTGATTGCAACAATGGTTCTTGTTTGACAAGAACGGTTCTTATAAAAGAACTTCTACAACCTGACTGTCATGTCATTCATCTCCAATGAAGGTTCTTATAAGAATCAGTTCTTATGCTTAATAACCACCTTATGAACAACCAATGAAGTTGGTCTAACAATACTTTAACCCCTAAGGAATTTCCAGTAAAGAGGCTCACAGATACCTTCTTCGTTTATGTTTAAATTCAACATGTGATATAAATGGATGTTATGAAAATGAGATGATGGGGTACAATTGTTCTGCAATTTTCAAGGTGGATGTTCTATTAGTGCATAAGTGAGCCAAAAAGGTCCTGACTCTTTAAACACTCAAACCATACTTATCATGTGTTTGAATGCACGTCACAATACCACTGACTCAAGTTTGCACGAAACTTACTAGTTTCAAACGCAATTATTTCTGGTCCACCCTGCAGCTGTTCCGATCATGCTATTATTATTGATTATCAACTACTAATGGCCATCTTTAATCTACATGTAGTAACTTTGTTGGGTTCTTATGTGTGTTGAGAAAAAGAGAAACAAAGAGACAAAGGAAGAGGGAGAGTGGGAGAAGCAAGCATGACTGTTTCAGAGAAAATGGTGGGATGGCTGAATGGTATGGACCATTTACTGCCATTTGTGGGAATGGTGTTGGCTATTCTACTTCAAAGTGGCAGCTTGGTGGTAATCAAAGTTGCTATGACTGATGAGATGAACAAGTATGTCATGATTGTGTATTCTTTTGCACTCTCAACCTTCATGCTTCTACCATTCATGCTTTTCCACAGGTTATCCTCTCTATTTTTATATATATATATATTTGCTTGTTTTCAATTTCAAAGAAGAAAGTTTAAGAGAAATATTTTGTTTATTGATCTCTTGCCTTTTTACTCAGCAGGTCAGAGCGTCCTCCTCTCAAGTTCTCCACACTTAGCAGCTTCGTTTTGCTTTCTCTGTTTGGGTTTGTACTATTCAGTATTCACTACTATGCTGCCATCTGCAGTTCTGCACTTTCATCAATCAGTATATTTTGTTTTGTGTTCCATTTTGCTTTAATTCATTCACGTTGCCCTTTGTCTGAGAAGATTGGAATTTTGGGGGTTCAATTATTTTACTGTGCAGATGTGTAGCAACAATATTTTCTTATGTTGGCATAGAACTCAGCTCGCCTACTCTTTCCTCAGCCATAACAAACGCCATCCCTGCTTTCACATTTGTACTTGCTCTCATTTTCAGGTTCTCTGTTCATTTTTTTTCCCTCTATGTTGATTGTGACTTTGGAACATTAATATTAAATTCAAAATAGGACTTTCTGTTGCTTCTCTTGAAAAAAAAAAAAAGAAAAAAGAAAAAGCTCTTCTAAAATGAATTAATGTATACAGTAATCAAATAAGTG
This sequence comes from Sophora flavescens, assembly GCA_030762895.1. Taxonomy (NCBI): domain Eukaryota; kingdom Viridiplantae; phylum Streptophyta; class Magnoliopsida; order Fabales; family Fabaceae; genus Sophora; species Sophora flavescens. The sequence goes on from CM061064.1 coordinate 57,567,819, forward strand.
TAGATACATTTTTAATCACTCACTTTACTTTCATACTCATTTATGAGATTTATCCTTTAAAAAATAGAGTGCAGTGTTTAACATTAAATCAAACCGACACTTAACAAAAGGGGCTTTGATGATTTATCTTGATGTTTAGAGAAAATAAAAGGGGTCTAATTCACCTCTTAAAAGAAACAAAAGGCTGTTCAATTTCTTTATTTTGTTTGTACTTTAAATGATATGGAACTCCTTGTCACTATATGATGCTAAGATTGTTTACCATATGCTAGATTAATCTTGTAACTGCAGTATGCAAATTCTAAACTAAAATTATCTCAATTTAATGGTTTAGGATGGAACAAGTATATTGGAGACATTTTGGCAGCCAAGCTAAAGTGTTAGGAACTATAGTATCAATGGCAGGAGCATTTGTGGTGACATTGTACAAGGGCCCAGCAATCTTCAAGACACGCTCCCCGTACTCTTCTAACACACTTCTACTTTCATCATCACGACCAAACTGGATCTTGGGAGGGTTGTTCTGTGTTGGCGATTCTTTCTTAACTTCCATGTGGTACATATATCAGGTTAGGCTCATTACTTAACCTTCATGTAGTGGCTTTATAAGAAGATAAATTGAAAATTGATATATTTTTCCATTTCCTGCCACGTGTTTCAGGCTTCAGTTACAAAGAAATACTCTGCTGTAATGATCATAATCTTCTTCCAAATCTTATTTTCAACCATTCAGTCTGCAGCATTTGCCTTAATTGCTGTTAGAGATCATAGGGCATGGGTACTAAAGCTTGATACGGGGTTGATTGCTATTTTATACCAGGTAATAATCATTCATTTTCAACCATCACTAAATTCAAACATTTTACATTTGCTAACTGTACTTAACAAAGTAAGTGCCATTGGAAGAGTTTATAAATAATTTATGAAGACAAATTAGTGCAAGTAGTTTATAATATTCTTATAAACTCTTTTTAACTTATTTCAATAAATTTGTCTGAGAAACTTATGAAATAAGTTGCTTTTAGTTTATTTTAAAAAAATTTATTGAATAAGTGTTCAATCCAAAAAAAAAATTCTATGATTGTTTGGCTTGATTTAACTGCTTTGATGCGGTTGCCTATTGACCAATAGGAAATTAGTCTTTCATTTAATAAGGTCAAGGCAATAAATGTTAAATTTGACCTACAGGTATGTTGTTTTACACATTTGTCCCTAGTAACAAAAAACTGTTTTACCATTATTTATTTTAAAAAAAATCTATTAGATCTGCACGTAGAACAATTTGGAGAAGCTCAACTTCACATCCATCCATGGTAAGAGCAAAGACCTCCTGTTGAATTGTGTTTTTGCATTAGTGAGAAATGCAATAGTTGAGAAATGTAATAGTTGACCATCACACTAGCATTCATGTTTAGCAATTCTACCTCTCTTACATGTATTCAATCTATTGTTATTTATTATTTAACCAATTTAAAATAATTTAAAATTTATATGAGTGATATTAGCTAAAAATAGTATTATTTATTATTATTTTAAATATTGGATAATGCTTCTTTTAATTAGAAAAATATTTTTCTTTTATTTGAAAATATATTCTTTTAAATATGGTTAAGTCACAAAAGTAGTAGTATAATGGATAATTCAACTAAGTCCTTTGTAGGCTAAGATGTCCCTAGATTATTATTTTTTTCACTCCAAAGGTAAGGTTAAAAGTTATTAAGATTGAGTTAGGGTATCTGGAAGCTCATTCTATTTTTTCTCAAAAAAATTTAATTATTGTAGAAGACAATATGGTTATGTCACGAAAACAATAGAATAGTGGATATATACCCAACTAGGTCATCAGTAGGCCATGATGTCCCAAGATGATTCTTTTTTTTTTCCATTCCAAAGGTAGGGTTAAATGTTACTATGGTTAAGTTAGGGTATTTGAATGGTCATTCTATGTTTTAAAAAAATTTAAATTTTTTTAGAAGATAAGATGGTTATGTTACGAAAGCAGTAGTATAGTGGATGACCCAACTATGCCCTCTGTAGGTCAAGATGTCCCAAGATGATTTATTTTATTTTATTTTTCACTCCAAAGCTAGTGTTAAAGGTTAATAGGTTGAGTTAGGGTATTTGAAAGCTCAATCTATTTTTTAAAAAATTAATTTTTTTAAAAAGGAAATATGGTTATGTCACGAAAACATTAGTATAGTGAACGATCCAACTAAGTCCTTCGTAGGCCAAGATGTAGCAAAGGGAGTCTGGAACATATGTAACCACATCATCAATTAATTTTATTACAATAAAAAAATATGTAAACATATGATAAATTAATTTTATTACAATAAAATATATAGGTAAGTATATACATGCAGTGATCGCAATTTTTTTTTACAAATCTTATCATTTTACCAAACTTATTTAATGCTCTCCTAAATTTGTTACAATAACTAATATAGTGGATAACCCAACTAAGTCCTCTATAAGTCAAGATGTCGTAGGATGATTTTTTTTATCAGTCCAAAGGTAGGGTTAAATGTTATTATGGTTAAGTTAGGATATTTGGATGCTCATTCTATTTTATTAAACAAATAATAATTTTTTAGAAGTTGAGATGGTTATATTATGAAAGCAGTGGTATAAAAGAACAAAGAAAAAGGAAAAAAAATTGTACTGAAGATATAGTAAGTGAGAATCGACCCTAGGAGTAGTTGATATGTAATGGAGGCGCCAACCACTGTAACACTGAGAAGTATGTTGCTGTTCCCTGCCACTTTTTTTTTATTTGAAGGTTAATCGAAAAGCAACGTTTGCACCTCATCCCCTACACGACCCATTTTACAGAGAATCGGATTTACGCTACCCGATTTTGAACCCGATTATTTTTTGCAGTCATAACATCTTTTCAACCCTAATTAGATTGGGCATTAAACCATTTGTTGTTTAAGATGATTTTTGATATTCAATATACAATCCAACAGAGTTTTGGTCGTCGAAAATCTTCACTGCCCAGTAGAGTAGATGAAGATTTTATGGGTTATAGCTACAGTGCACATCACCAGAGTATCAAACCACATCTGAGACCAAGGACCTCATCTTTTTCATTTGAGCTTGGTTGAATTCGTGCAGATGAGGGGAGGAAAGGTTTTTGACTTACTTCTATTTGGGCATTATTATATATATTGATTTTTTAAATTTAATTTTATTGTTTAATTTACCATGATAACAAAGTAACTACTGAAGAACAAAATGGTAAAATTAGAAAATTACTAAACTGAACAAAAAATGACTCTAAATGACAACATTAAATGATAGCCTGTCATCCATTGATCTATTTGATAACTGCATCAATATATTTGAATTAGGCTAGGCATCATAGTAAGACCCTTGATTAAATTGTTTATCCAACTTGATCTTACCAAATATCAATGGGTAAAAATCAAAGCATCTGCATATACCCTTTCTTCTCCTCCTTTGTTTACTATTTGAAGATGCATCATACTTGCTTTAGTTAGCTGCAAAGAAAATTGGGCTCTTGTAGTCCTTAACACAGTTACTAGTTTAATGTTGATCGAAATAGGCAATAGCTGCAAACGTGATAAGCAACATCCTATGCATATGGTGCGTCCAAAGAGCTGGACCTCTGTTTTGTGCTATGTTCAGGCCTTTGGGAATCATCTTCACCGTTATCATGGGTACAATATTTCTGGGGGATGATTTTCACTTTGGAAGGTAATATTGTCAAACCATTTAGGGTCTGTTTATCCAGTTTCCTATTATTTAAGGCCCTTGGTTTCCAGATTTATGTTTCCATTTCTATTTCCTATTTCCAGACTGTCACATTGTTTCCATTATATTCCTGCTTTCAGAAATTTGTACATGAAACAGTGAAACAAAATTTTTTCTGTTTTCACTATTTCCCGTACAAATCTTTGAAATCAGGAAACATGATGAAAATAAGGTGGCAGTTAGTTTTGTAATTATTTTTTAAAACAGTAAATGAAAACAGAAATTTGGGAATAAATAATTACAAAATTGTCGCATTATTTTCATTATGTTTCATGTTTTCAAACATTTGTACAGGAAACACTGAAAATAGAAAAAAATTGTTTTCAGTGTTTCATGTACAAATCTTTGAAAACAGGAAACTGGAAACAAAACAAACAAGTATTTAACCTCTTCCGTTTTTTATTTTCATATAATATATTTTTACTTATAAATTATATTTACAAAGATTTCATTATATTCGGAGTTTAATAAATATACACTGACAGTGTAAAAAAGTTTTACACGGACATCCAATTATATTTCACTATTTTGCCACTTTGTTATATTAACTCATAAAATACCTCCACAAATATCTATGTGGTGAAATATGATTGGATGACTGTGTAAAACCTTTTTACACTGTCAATGCATATACATTAAATCCTTATATTTTTCGAGTTTAATTGTTATACAATGAAAGTGTAAAGCTTTTTTACACATACACCCAATCATATATTGCCATATCAGCAAAATTGTTAACTATTATCCTAACTATCTTAAGAGTAATGGATAACATAAATGATTGATGATTGACTGAGAGTTAGTGTATAGCAATTAAACTCATATCTTTCCCTTTTTTATTAAGTGACATTTTTGTAATTAGGAGTAAAAACACATTAAAAACCAAACATTTCAAAACTACCAATAAATGGATTTTGTTTACCGTTGCATTGACAATATTTATTTTTTTCAAATGATTACTATGCAGTTTGATTGGTGCTATTATAATCGTGGTAGGATTTTATGTTATGATGTGGGGAAAAGCCACAGAAGGGAAGAAGGTGGAGACAGGGATTGAGACCTTGGAGGAGTCGTGCTATGATGTTCCTCTGTTACGAAACCCGACTTAACATGTGACCGGAATATGTGATATGGATGCAGCAGCCACACGCTATGCTACCTGATTCAGCTGATAATAAGTTCTCAGGGTACAACATGTGAAATCAGATTAAGGGGGCGGGTGTTATTTAGTTATTTGTTGGATAAGAATTCTTTAAAATGAGTTTATGTATAAAGCGAGTAAGAGTGTATTATTTGTTGGAGAAGAATTCTTTAAAATTAGTTTATGTATAAAGCGAGTAATTAAGAGTGTATTATTAAGAATCTAAGATTTTATTTTAAATTAAATTAAGGAAGAATATGTCCTTACTTACTCACTTTACACGTAAAGCTCACTTTGATGAACTTTTATACCAACCTTTTTTCATTTTTAAAAAGTTTTTACAGTAAGTATTTAAATAGACAGGCATTTTAATTACAAAATAAGATAATTCAATGATACTTATATATATTCTTTTGAAAAGAATCAAAGAAAGACTTATGGTTTGTCGGAAAGGGTTTGAGGATATCAAGGGAGGGGGAATGGGATGGTGAAGGGAGGATAGCCTCCAAACCCTCTCCTAGTTCTTTTTTCCCCCCCTCAAATTGGAGGTTTTTTATTCTTTTGTTAAAGAACGAATTAAGGGAGGGGTTTGAAGGGCTTTCGAGGCTATCGTTCCTTCATCATCCCTTTCCCCCTCTCTTGCTCCTCAAACCTTTCCCCTCCTAACTCCCAAACAAACCCTTAAAGTTGAAATTTAAGAATAATAACTTGGGCCAGCTTGTTCTACATGATGGTTTCTTAGGGTATGTTTGGATTGATGAAAGAGATGGAGCAGAGTGGAATAAAACGGAAAGAATGAGACTATCATTAAATAAAAACTGTCGCTTTTTGATTAATAATCCTTATTTGCTTCTTGAATGCTTGAGATACAAAATGAAGTTGACACATGGAAATACAAGAAAGGGGTTGAATTGTGTTTCTTAACTGATTTTTCAAAATCCTTTCTAAAACTCTTTTGCAAGCACACTATGAAATAAACACATAATAAAAATCTTTATCAAAGAGTTAGCAAACTCAAAGTCAAATCCCACAGTTGGTATAAACGAAAACTGTAAAGAGATAGGGATAGAAGATTAACACAAAGTGATTTTATCCTAGTTCACTCTCTTCCAACCAAGAGCTACGTCCAGTCCCTTCTACTTGAAGGTTTTCTCCACTATAATCCAATAGATTACAAGTATTATTTCACTTGTCTTTCAGGCTTACAATCTCACAAGTATTCAACATCTCTCCAGACATTCAAGTATTTTTTTTCAGTCAAGCCTCTTCAGGCCCTCTCTAACTTAGAGATAAAAAGATTTGATCTAAGAACTCACTACGTATGAGGGTATGAAAGTTTAAGATCAAAGATTACAAAGTAATCGAGAGAAGATTTAACAGAGTTTCGACACTTTCAAATATCAAAGTTTTGTTGTGGTTTCGGTGGTCTTCTTCACTGGGGTCGTCCAGTATTTATAGAAGGTGTTCAGCTTCAACTCTTGCTTCTTCTTCGACAGTCCTCAAGAAATCTGTTTAGATATAGCATTAAATGCTAGGATCCGTTGAGTCTGATAACTTGATATGAGATTGATAATCCGTTGGCTTATCACGTTTTATCTATTATTTTAGAGTGGATTTCATCAATTAAGTTGAGTTGAATGCTAGATTTAGCACAAATTAGACTATATTTTCCTATTTTGATTATTTTAGAGTTAATGTGTGTATTTAATTAATTTTAATTAGATTTTAGTTAATTTTCTCATAATTTTTATTATTTTGATTTTTAGGAAGATATCAAGATGAACAAAGAGCATGGCAGGTTTTACAAGTGTTGAAATGAAGTGAAAATGCTACAATATTTTTTTTTGCCATTAAAACGTGAGGCCCTGGATTGAAGGAATTGGATGATTCCAATTAAATTTGGAACGAAAGTATTGGATGTCAATTGACAAAAGTCCAGCAGCAACGTGAAGGTAATTGGATTCATTGGATTCAATCAACCTGTGGGGTCCATATCCTATAAAGTGGATATTTAGGCAATGTTTGGTTTGGTAAAAACGCTAGTATTTACTGGATAGTGGATGGAAAATTAGTCCTGTTTGATAATCGTTTTTAAAATTAGCGTATAGTGTTTTTTAACTAGCGTATAACGTTTTTTACGGACGCTACTTGAAGTAGTGTTTGAGCTTATAGTATATAACGTATCACTTTTTCTTCTATTTTTATCCGTACTATCTTAATTAAATTTCTTACTTATTCTGCACTAACAAAATAAAATATTAATAAAAATCTTTAAAATTGATTTATTATAATTAATATCACTATTTAAATTTATATTTAAGATAAAAAAAATAGAAATTATATTTTTATTTATAAAAAAATCGTATAAAAATCATATCAATATTTTTTGTTGCATATTATTTATAAAAATAACTAAAACTAAATAAATATTAAAATTAAAAATTAATATTTTAATCTTTGAAATAATAAATAATTTAAAATAAATTAAAGTGTTAAATTGATAATTATTTTAAAATAAATACATATATATAACTTATATAAAAAAAATCATGCAAACATGTTCTTTTATGTAATTTTACATTAATCAATTAATTCAATCACTAGTTTTATCAAACATTTCAAATTTAATATATTAGTTTATCCGCTATCCAATAGTTTATATGAAATAGAGCCTTAGAATTAAATTGATATGACAACTAAAATAGAAATAGGCCATGCGGGCCCCACGTCCAATTAAAAAGAAAGAAGAATTCGCTTGTGCAATTGCTGAAAGAGAAAACCTGAATGGACATAGACCCAACACGTAACTCTTGCACACAACCAATCAAAATATGGCAACACAACAATTTAAAGTGGTGAACCCCACATTTTCTCTTTCTAATTTATTTCGTCTTCAACCTCCATATGATGTACCGACTTCCATCACTAGACACACAACTTTAAGCAATAAAACAGAGCAAATCGTTGTGATCCCCCAAATAACTTCCTCTTAAAAGTCTAGGTCCATCACACAGACTATAAGATGTAAAAAATATGTGGTGTCCAAAATTTATGTCCAAATAACATAAAGAATCAAGGATCAGAGAAAGAGAAACAGAAGAAAAATGATAGCAGCATATTCAAAGTTGACACCTTGATTAATCGGTATAAATATTTGGTTAATTCAGTTCATTATATGATTAATCATGTGTAAATATTTGGTTAATTCATGATGATCCATTAATCATATAAAAAACTGAATTAACTAGATATTTGTATGAGATTAACCAAATATTTACATGATTATGAAAAATAAGTTTCATATAACCCATTAACCATATAATGAACTGAATTAACAAAAAATTTACATATGATTAACCAGGTGTCAACTTTGGGTGTGCAGCTATCATAACCGAAATATAAAGGAAGATAACAAAGTAAGAGACTTTGGCCAGGGTGCAGCAATTTTTAGAGTGTGTTTGTTATTGCTTATTTTGCTTAAAAAATCAGTTTACCTAAAAAATCATTTTTTAAAATTTTTAGTGTGTTTGTTATTACTTTTGAAAATAATAAAAAACTGAAAAAAATAATTTTCAGGTTTAAAATTAAAATCAATTTTCATTAGCTTCTGGAAAAAAAAAACTCAGTTTTTATAACAAACTACTATTTAAAAAAATTAATTTTTTATTGTAAACAAATACAAATATGTTTCTGCTTTTTTTTTTAAATCTATAAAAATAATCACTAAATTATTTTGTATTAAAATTATTTATTTTTTAATCTTAAACAAGCGACCTCTTAGTGACATTGAAAGTCGCTGGAAAGATTTTGGGTTGGAAATGAAAAAAAATTAAAAGAAAAATGTGAGTCCACTAAATTATAATTCGTTGGCATATTTTTATTGGATGTGTAAAAGGTTGAGCTGTTGGGTTTGTGCCCATGGAAGTCTTTCTCACGAAGAAGTGGTATGAAGCAAAAATTACAAGGGACCCACACCTCAATTAAATGATCCAACTCAGATGTACATTGGATAGACTTTCATTTTTATATAAAAACCCCCTTTCAATATTTAATTTTAATTTTTGACACAAAAGGACCTTGTTGCAACTTTTATTTTTATTTTTAGATTCAGATTTTGAAAGAAAAAATAAACTAATTAAAATTCACGCAAGAAGACTCTTCGTCTCCTCATCCACCATGGTCATCTAATCTGCAAAAATGAAAGAACATCAATCCTTCTTCATCTGTATCGATATTTTTGAGCACTTATGCAAAGTTCTACCAACCCAGCACCTTCTTCGTTTCCGTTCTCCTCCTCCGATTCTTCTTCCTCTTCCTTAGTGCACATACTCATCCCAATCCATTGACCTTCTTGTTTCACGTTTGCTTCTAGAAGGTGTGGCGTCAAACTTGGGTTGTGCAGTAACTTCCCCATCCAAGCTCTTGGTCCTTTCATTTTCAGCTTGCTTATCCTTGGGCCCAATAATTGTAACAGTGGGATCGTCAACATCTTCATCATCGAGTTCGTCCAGGTTGTTTTGTAGGAAATATGAGGAATCCGCCGTGATTTTGATGCAATCATTATCATCGTTAGTGGCGTGGTCGGAAACCTCGGGGTTACTGGAACCATAAGCACAGGACTCGATGGGCGGCGGTTCCTTGAGAACTCGAGAGGGTTTGAAGGAGTTGTTTGGATCTTCAGAAAGGATTGATGTTCTTTCATTTTTGAAGATGAGATGACCATCGTGGAGGAGATGAAGAGTCTTCTTGTGTGAATTTTGATTTTTTTTTTTTTTGCCTTTCAAAAATCTGAATCTAGAAATAAAAATAAACGTTACAATATGGTCTTTTTGTGTCAAAATTAAAAATAAAAGTTGAAAGAGATTTTTACATAAAAATGAAAGTCTATCCAATATGAATCTGACTTGAATCGTTTAATTGAGTTGGCGCCTCTCATTAGACCATCTAGACACTATAAAATTTATACTAAAATTATGGGATTTTCTTAAGAATTCACCTTTAATAAATAATAAAAATAACAACATATGCGGGATATTGTTGAGCAGTTTACTGATAGGGATGATGCCGTATTTCAGTCAAATTTGAATCCTTTTTAAGGGATAGCATCAATCTGCAATAAAAAAGAACACAGCGCCGGAAGTGAAAAAGGCAGTAGGAAGGGCAGTACCGCGTAGTCCCAGTAACACAACGCCTCGTGCAATCCGATAGGAGATTCACAGTACTGTGTTAATGTAGTTTCTTTTTGTTTTTGTTATTTCTTTTAGTATTAGATTTTTATACCTGATGCACGGCTTAATAATCTAATATGTGTATTATATAAATAAATATTATTATTTAGGAGAATTTGTTCAAAATATTTTAAAAAAAGTATATGGACCTACTAAAAAACTTTCACATATAGGCATATTTAAAAAATTAGTAACACAAAATATAATTAATTTTTAAATAATTTAATCTTTAATTAATTCATAATAAAAAAAATCGATATTGACTACGTTATTTACGAAAATTAAATGAATTTCAATTAAAAAATATAGACAAACAAATGAAAAACTATTTATAATACTTACGAAAAATGGTTACTTGAAAATATTGTGCTAATTATTACTCCGTTCGATCCTATATATAAGAAACAAATGAGTACATTTTTTTTGTCCTAAATATAAGGAACATGTATCAATTTGATAAATATTAAATGTTAATTTTTAATTTTACCCTCATTTATAATAGGATTTATATTTACGAGTTAGTATCAACTTTCCATACAGGTGAGTTTCACTAGTACAGAAAAGGGATTCCACATCGGTTATTTTTGGCTTTTCACATCGGTTTTCAAACTGATGTTGAAAAGACCGATGTGATTTATTGCCACTTTACACATCGGTTTTGAAACCGATGTGTAAAGTACATTTTTAACAGCAGTTTTTATAACAAACCGATGTAGAAAGTTCATTTGTCAATTTGTAACCTATTGGAAATATCACTTTCCACATCGGTTTTCTGTAAAACCGATGTGGAAATTGAAATTTCCACATCGGTTTTTTTAAAACCGATGTGTAAAGTCTAATTTTTTTTTGAAACTTTTATTTACATTTCTATCATTCATTTCCCCTGTTTCAGTAATAATGCAGATCAATACCAGAAGAACATACTCTAAATATTCTCAACAATCGTTTTTGTACAACAAAAACACAATTAATATATACTGAATTTATTACAAACAATACATATGTACGTTCAATTACATTCAAATAACAAAGATAATTAGAAACCAAAAAACTACACATATATTATAGATTTCATATCAAAATACATATGATCAGTCAAAAGTACACTATAGCCAGTACATGATAAGTTTTTAAACTAATCACACACACACACACACACACACACACACATATATCTACAAACTATGGTTGGTACACTTCAAGAAAGAAAGTTGCCCAACGCCTCCTTATGTTGTTGATGTCGGAATCAGATAATGGAGTTGGATTGTTAAATATCTGCAAGTTTAATTGGACAAAAGATTATATCTTTTAAGTAATTAATAAACTAACATAAAACATATAACGAATCTATAACTGTTACTTCTAATTGTTATCAATTAACATTTACCTCGTGCCATCTTTCAGTGATCTTGGAGGATATAATTTCCAACATCTACTGCATCACATAGTATCCACATTCCCATGATCCACGTTATGTACGTGACTACGTACAAATGAAACCCAATTAGAATATGAGGAATTAAATTAAATAGAAATCAATAATTATACCCACTGCATTTGATGCATTTGTACTAATAAATATCTTACCCTAGGAATAATCCATCTGATAGGCCGACGCCTTTCACCACGCAACATGTGACTTGCATTAATAGAACTATCATGACAAAATAAACATTAATTAAAGTATATCTATATAGATTTCATATAATTAAAACAACTGCATTACTGATTATAAAGTATTTTAATGCTTAAGTTTCGATGATCGTCTGTAGTTCATTTTCCGGCTTATTTCCAATTGAGCAGAAGAAGACCACGACGTTCATCCTAGGGTACAAGATCAACAGTTGCCAATGCTGGCTGTATTTGCGGAACAGTTAGTGACTATGTCATATATAGTTATAATTAAATAACATGTACTTGCTTATTGAGATAATGCGCAAGGTAGAATTGATGATCGTCTCGGGCAAGTATATCACGTATGGTGATGACCCGGTCTTCTGATGCTAGGAGAACATCACCCTGAATGAACATGGGGTCAATGAACCTATAAAGGGCGAGGTTACCCTGATCAACTAACATACGATGCAGATACCTAATATATTGAAAAAACATGTTAATTATCATAGTATTTAAAAATTAATTACTTAACTTATAAATAAAATGTACTTACGTGCACCATAATGATAGGTGTGCAGAACTAGCCATTTCTTTATTGAGTACAATCTCCATAAGTTCCTTATTTGGAATATACAGTTCATCACCTGGGCTGGCATCATGTTCCAACCTCACCAAAGCTGCGTCATTCTCCATGGTGACAACCTATATAGCCAGAAGTTTAAAAACATCACCAGGTGCCCCTTTGTCGATCCCCTAAACAACAAAGATATATATTAGTAATCACAGATAATGAAGTTATTTCATTGGTAATTAATTAAATGGTCAAATGAATACCTTGGCTGGAGCAGACATCTCTGGTATTCCTGGATCTGACCTTTTAGGCAGAATATGATCATTTCCAACATCCTATAACGAATAAAAATAAAGCATTATCTTTAAACAATAATAAATAATTTCAACTATGAATATAGAAAAACACAACTAACTGAATACCTCAGATGCAACATGAAAGCTGACCAATCTTCTTGGCCAGAGGATGAAGTTACCGGGGGCCTGACCCACTGTTTGAACCTCCTCAGTAGGCACAGGGACTCGAGCATCAGCATCTCGAATAATCTCAACAACGACCCTCAGTTGTTCATCCGGTAATAAACGATGGTGTATGGTATTACCTAAGTTATTATGTGCCCTCCCCAATGCGACTAAGCGGCGATCATGATGATCATCAACATACAACTCACACCTATCAGGGTCGTCGTCATCATCATCATCACCATCATCATCATTTTCAGGATGATGAGGAGGATCACATGAGCCCTTAGTGCTCACATGGACAGAGGGTTGGACACCGGGTGTCATCTGCTGGGACATAGAAGTCAATATTGCCATCTGCTGGGCAAACTGCTCAGCCATCTCCTGTCTAAGCTCAGCTGCAATCTCCTGTTTTAGCCGTGCTCTATCTGCATCAACATCCCTGTGGGATTGGTGTGAAGATGAACCATGGTATTGGCGAATGCCAACACCCCATCCAACACCAATGACACGGGCCGGATGGTCTGGTTTATCGATGGCAGCAGCTAAGATATCATCGCGTCCTCTAGGAACAAAGGTTCCTTGGGTTACCTGCTCGTCCAAGGCATCCTATCACATATAAAATATCAGGTCACATTACAATTCGGTAACAATCTTAAAATGACAATTACAATTCAAACTATACTTACAATCTTCTCAGCTACTTGGCGGGCCTCATCAGATGTATATTGTCCCGTTTTTCTTTGTCGGGCCTTCTTCCATTTACGATGGCGTGGGAGTGGAGGTGGAGCAACAACCTCTGGACGATTTTCAGCATTAGGATCCGCCTGAGATGCTGCTTCCTGACGTGCTTTCTTTTCTTCTTCCACCATTATCTGACCAAGCTTTTTATATCCCCCACGAGACATGACATGAGGGTAGACATTCTTGCTTTGGTTTTCCTGCCCCTTTTTCCTCTTCTCCAGTTATAAATAGAAGACAATTAAATTACATAAGTAAATAAAATTAATGAAATTACATAAATTTAGAGACAAATCAAATAAGTTAACCTGAAAGTCGGGATCATGTCGGCTCTGAACAAAGCGATGCCACGTCGCCTGGTCAAGAAACGGGTACACCTCAAGTGGGTTCTTTTCACATGTTGGATTGAATACATAGTATCTGCCCAGGTTGACCTTAAAATCCCTCCAACACTCACCAGCATACTTTAACAAACGCTTCTTCACTACAATCGTATCCGGTATGTCAAAGGTGAGCTGCATTAAGACCAAAAGAATCAACGAATTACTGTATGATATTAGTAAGATTAAAATAAAGTACATACAGACAAACACAGGACGTAAAAGTATAGATACCAGAATACTCTCCCATATCTGATCCTTCACGTCCGCCGGTACATCTTTCCAATTATCAATGAGTATACTAGGCCTGCTCCTAGCAAGGGTCGCCACAAAACTGTTAAACTACTCTGCCATTGGCCCAATAGGATTGAGGTTATTATCAATGTCTATTCTTATCCTTTGATTTGAACCACGGTTGGCAGTCAAATTCCTCATTCGTGTGGCACATCTACCCTTTCTACCCGTAGACGGGGTCTCCGACCCGCTGCATGAAGGAGGGATATCCTCACGATCAACCATGTATACCTGTTTAAACAAAAAAAAACTTGTTAGTATGTCAGGATAAATATCAAACATAACTTATAAATATCGATCAACGTACGTAAACATAACTTATAAATATCAAGGTAAACATATAATATGCCTTTAAACATAACTCAAACTAAACTTACTTTGTGGTCAATTAGTAAAGTTCTCCCATAACCCTTCTTGGTGATCATTACGAGTAGCATGTGTCGCGACCGTCCCGTCCGGGAGCCGCGAAAAAGATGGGTAAAAAACAGAGAAGTCGCCACTAAAATTTTTATTGGGAAAATCTTAGAAAACCCAATTATTTAAAGGTAAACTAGTCTTTTAAAAAAGAGAGATATGAGTCCGGGAGTCGGTTACGAGTAGGGAAGGTATTAGCACCCCACATCGCCCGTTTAAAAAAACGGTACCTCAAGTTAATTGTGCAAAAACATTTTAATAACCTTTTAGATATTTATTCTACCCAAAAATTATTTACAACAAAGTGTTATTTTTAATTTTAAATATTTTAGATTTTTATCAGTTCTTATATCTTTAAATTTATTGTTTAGAAAAATTAAATGAGGTTGAACATGGCACATGAGTCCACAGGGCAACCTCAAATCTAAGGGACTGAGCATGGCACCGTGTCCATAGAACATCCCTAAAAAGGAAAAGTTTAACTTTTTGATTAATTATTTTAACGAAAAACGGGATGCAAAAAAAGGAAAATTAATTAAATGAGGTTGAACGTGGCACATGAGTCCACAGGGCAACCTCAAATCTAAGGGACTGAACATGGCACCGTGTCCATAGAGCATCCCTAAAAATAGAAAAGTTTAATTTTTGATTAATTATTTTAGCATAAAAAGGAGATACAAAAAAGGGAAAATTTAGTTTTGGCCCGACAAGATGATTTATCTTGCTCCTACGTATTCCCGGGTGCGATGGAAAACTCAAAGCCACGTAGTTCTCTTAGAAAAGATTTGATTGGTTGGTTGATTTTATTTTCTTTTTCTTTGAAAAAAAGGGACTTGATTTTAGAAAGGTTTTATAAAAGGGATTTTAATTTTTGAAATAAATTCAGTCTTGCACAAGGTTCAAGATAAGCGAGTTACACGATAAACCCTTACAATTCGTACGACACTTGAGGATGAAAAATCATACATCAACGTCGTAGATTGTTGCGTGAATTAAAAAAGGATTTTTATTATTTTATATATATGTATATATATATATATATATATTTTTTTACAAAAATGTTGGATAAAATTTGTTAAAAGAGCAAGTTGAAAATTTATTATTTCTGATAAAAGACATTTCACTTTTGCACAGGGTTAAAGATAGTGAAATTATACGATAAACCATTACAATTCATATGACACTTGAGGATGAAGAATCATACATCAACGTCATAGATTGTTGCGTGAATTAATAGAGGTTTTTATTTGTTAAAATTTATTAGAGATACTTAAAGGTATTTATTCATTTATTTTTAAAAAAAGAAAACTTTGTCAAAATAGAACCTAAAAATCATTTTTATTTCTAAAATGAGAGAACTCACTCTTGCACGGGGTTAAAGATAGTGAAACTATACAATAAACCCTTACAATTTTTACAACACTCGAGGACGAAAAACGTACATCAACGTTGTAAATTGTTGCGTGAATTCAAAAGAGATTTAAAAAAAAAAGATTTTTATTTAAAACATGGATGAAAAAAATATTTACCAGATTTTATTTTTTATTTCGAATTTTCCTAGAGACAAGATGGAATATGGTATACATTTTAAGCTCATATCCATGACTCCAAATAACTTCGTTTATTTTACTTTTAAAAAAAAACATTTTTGAAGATAAAAAAGAAATGGCCCAATAAACCCAACAGTTAGATAAAAACTTACCGATTCAAAACCCATAAGCCAAAAACGGACCAATAGCTAAAAAATGAAACTAGCCCATAACCCATGAGAAGCCCAAGTAAATGAAACCCCAACATTTAAACCAACATAATATTTTGAATAATAACACGAGAAAAATAAAAGGAGAGCATCGATCACTACTCGAAGCTAGAAGCTTCGAGTCTTCTTCTTTACCATACCCTCGAGCCAAGTGGAGGAAGGAAGGATGGCTGAGTTCGCGGCCTCGACTGTGGCGAAATAACAGACGGATCGTCACGGCGGGGTGAGGCGGACCTGCAGCACGCGGTGGCTCGCGGTGGTGGTTGCCAGCGCGACCGGGAGGAGAACAGATCTACAGCCCCGGCGATGGTTCGCGTGGGTTTCGCGTGTGGAGGGGCGTCTCACGCGGAGGAGGAAGACGATCCCGGAGGGGACACGCACGGACGGAGCTGGTCCTGGCCCGACGCGGTGGAGGACAGCAACTCCTGGGCGGTGGTCACAGATCTGGTCTGAGTTCTGGGAGATGAAGGAGGAAGGGTTGAAGTGAAGAGGAAGCAGGGGTGAAGGTACGAGGAAGAAGGAGATGGGTTTATGGTGAGGGAGGAAGAAGGAGGGTGGTGGCTTTTTCTTTTTTTTTTTTTTTTTTTTTTTTTGGGTGATGTTGCAGGAGAAGCACGAGGATGAAGATGATGCAGGGAAGAGAGGGACTCTGGGTGATTTTTCTTTTTCTCCTCTCTTCAGAATTTTAATTTTTTTTTTTGCGTGCTCCCCCCTTTACTTGTGTTTCTGATTTGGTATTTATAGAGAGGTAGATGAACTCTGCCTCCTCCTTGGGACCAGATTAATGGAGTCCTCCTCCTTGGGACCAGATTGATGGAGTGTTGCAGTGATTTTTCTTCCTCTAGTCCCCTTTCAATTTCCTTTTATGTGTCCATTTTTCTGATCTAGGCACAAACCCTTCCCTAAGCTCTGGAAAATTACCCAAAATGGTGTTTACAAAATTAGGTGTTCACAGCTGCCCCTCTTTACTTGTTTCTTATTAGATAATAGGTGTAACCGTAGTTAACCAATTATCGTTATAAGAAATTAGTAAAGACAAGAACTCCAATTTTGTCCGGGTTATTCTGATAAGCAAAGGACCTGTGTTTACAAACCAATTTCCTTTAAAGAATCCGCGGGTTGGATCGCCTACTGAGGTTTACACATGAAAACTTGCAGGGTGGATTGCCTGCCTAGCTTAAACAGAAAGATAAAAGAGCTTACGGGGTGGATTGCCTGTCAGAAACTCGAGCATAAAGATAAAAGAGCTTACGGGTTGGATTGCCCGTGAGAAGCTCGAACTGAAAGATGAAAGAGCTTACGGGGTGGATTGCCCGTGAGAAGCTCAAACTGAAAGATAAAAGAGCCTACGGGGTGGATTGCCCGTTAAAAGCTCGAACTGAAAGATGAAAGAGCTTACGGGGTGGATTGCCCGTCAGAAGCTCAAACTGAAAGATAAAAGAGCCTACGGGGTGGATTGCCCGTTAAAAGCTCGAACTGAAAGATAAAAGAGCTTACGGGGTGGATTGCCCGTCGAAGCTCCTGATGAAGATAAAAGAGCCTACGGGGTGGATTGCCCGTGAGACGCTCAAACCGAAAGATAAAAGCGCTTAGGGGGTTTACTGCCCGAGAGACGCTCAAACTGAAAGATAAAAGAGCCTACGGGGTGGATTGCCCGTGAGACGCTCAAACTGAAAGATAAAAGAGCTTACGGGGTGGATTGCCCGTGAGAAGCTCAAACTGAAAGATAAAAGAGCCTACGGGGTGGATTGCCCGTTAAAAGCTCGAACTGAAAGATAAAAGAGCTTACGGGGTGGATTGCCCGTCAGAAGCTCGAACTGAAGATAAAAGAGCCTACGGGGTGGATTGCCCGTCAGAAGCTCGAACTGAAAGATAAAAGAGCGTACGGGGTGGATTGCCAGTGAGAAGCTCGAACTGAAAGATAAAAGAGCCTACGGGGTGGATTGCCCGTCAGAAGCTCGAACTGAAAGATAAAAGAGCTTTCGGGGTGGATTGCCCGTGAGAAGCTCGAACTGAAAGATAAAAGAGCCTACGGGGTGGATTACCCGTTAGAAGCTCGAAGTGAAAGATAAAAGAGCTTACGGGGTGGATTGCCCGTCAGAAGCTCGAACTGAAGATAAAAGAGCCTACGGGGTGGATTGCCCGTTAGAAGCTCGAACTGAAAGGTAAAAGAGCTTACGGGGTGGATTGCCCGTGAGAAGCTCGAAGTGAAAGATAAAAGAGCTTGCGAGACCCTATGCCTACAAAAGCCAACAAAGGTAAAGCTTATGGGCCCTATGCCCGTCAAAGCTGAACAAAAATGAAGCTTACGAGGCCCTATGCCTGCTAAAGTTAAACTACAACAAAACAAAGCTTAAAAGGCCCTGATGCCTGCTAAAGCTAATAAGACATGACTTTTGGGGCCCTGTGCCCGGTAAAGTCGAACAAAACAAAGCTTATGAGGCCCTATGCCTACTAAAGCTAACCATAACATGACTTTTGGGGCCTTGTGCCCGCTAAAGCCAAACAAAACAAAGCTTATGAGGCCCTATGCCTACTAAAGCTAACAGTAACATGACTTTTGGGGCCCTGCGCCCGCTAATGTCGAACAAAACAAAGCTTATGAGGCCCTATGCCTACTAAAGCTAACAAGTCATGACTTTTGGGGCCCTGTGCCCGCTAAAGTCGAACAAAACAAAGCTTATGAGGCCCTATGCCTACTAAAGCTAACAAGTCATGACTTTTGGGGCCCTGCACCCGCTAAAGTCGAACAAAACAAAGCTTATGAGGCCCTATGGCTACTAAAGCTAACAGTAACATGACTTTTGGGGCCCTGTGCCCGCTAAAGTCGAACAAATGCAAAGCTTATGAGGCCCTATGCCTACTAAAGCTAACAATAACATGACTTTTGGGGCCCTGTGCCCGCTAAAGTCGAACAAATGCAAGAAGTGATGTTGACTTTGTTGATGCATGAAATGATGGGACAATGTATGATATGAGAGACGATTTTTTATGATTGGTGAAAACTGTGATTTTTTAATGATGCATGAGATGCTTTTTATGATCCTGATTATTTTTCATGCATGAGATCATTGATGGGAACTCTGATTTTATTTTATTTTTTATTTTTATTTTTTTGCGAAAAACTCTTTGATCATTGGCTCCTTAGAGTCTTGATTGCAGCCGAGATTGGGGATGAGCTAGAGGAAGACACCTTGATCACTAACTTGCTCAACTGATGCTTAGTTTCTTGGCTGAGATATGCTTCTTCGTAATGATTATCCCAATTGGATGAGATAGCCTGATCAATCTTTCAAGGATGTCAATTTCCCCTGCCTAATTGTATTCGGAGGTTTTTATGGCTTGTCCTCTTAAACTGCCCCAGTTTTTCAGTTTGAGGAGAGTTCTTGTACTGTGTTTGTATTTGACCCTAATTTTTGCGTAGGTCGCTATTTGCGATTTTTCAAAATACCGGTACGCTCTAACTTTTGCCCAGGCTGCCTTTTGGGTTTTCGATCGGCGAGCATTTTTGTTTACTTTTTATTTTCCTTTTTGATTTTGATTTTTCCTTCTTTTTTTGACGTGGACAGTTTTGTCAGCTTTATTTGTGAAGATCAAAGCTCTTGCTTGAATTGCCAACCGAGGATGCCACTTTCTTCCTCGTATTCAGAATTCTTCTGACCAGAGTTGTTCATCAAAGATTTACCATTAGACGGTTGAATTGTATCATTGAACTCATGTTTACCTTACCTGAAGCATCATGTAACAAACATGCATGGATTCAAAGGTATGATAGGAAAAACAATACGGCCTGAACAACTTCTCGATTTGTTGGAAGTTTGATAACTCAAATGGTATTCAAAAGGACAGGAGTGAAGTAAAACCCGCAAGAGGTGATGTGGGGGTCAAAAGAGTATTGTCCTATTTTGGTTTGATTTGATTTTGGATAGAAGGGATTCTGCTTACCAGAATTATGCCTTAGTATCAGTCATGTGAAAATGAAATGGGCTTGTATGCCGCTTAAGAACAAAATTTCCCAGATAAAGACCTTTGAGAATGAATTTACCCCAGTGTAGGGTTCCCAGAATGAAACTGTCCCAATGTAGGGCACTTGATATGGAAAACTTGAGAATGATGTTGCCCCAGTGTAGGGCATCCAATAATGGAGATGCTCTAGAATAAGGCCCTTGAAAGCAAAGTTTTGCCCCACGTAGATCTTGCCCAAACTTTTGCCTAGACTGCCTATAAGGGTTTTTAGCCTAACAGGCTTTCTTTTTTCTTTTTTCTTTTTTCTTCTTTTCATTCTTTTTTTTTTTTTTGGATTTTTTTTTTAGAGAGGAGCAATCAATTAAAACTAGAAGAGCACAAACTTTTTGTCTCAAAATGAAATTGATGAAAAAGTAGCAATCATTCATTGATCAGAGTGGACTTTTTGAGGCTTGTAACGTGGCTAATGGTTGGGGGTCATGAAAAAAGATATAAGGCTCAAACAAATGTTTTAAGGTTGAATAGGATCAAAGATCCATGTTCTTTTTTCGGATTATTGAGAACATTTACTTTCTTCTAACTTTCCCCTTTTTTGTTTTACATGAGGTTTTTTTTATCCTCTTTCTTTCTCTTCTTTTTATTCTTCTTCTTCTTCCTTTTTTTTTAATTCTCTTTTTTTTTTTGTTACGCTTCATGATCACCATTTCCTTCTTGCTTGCCCCTTGTTTAGTGGTGATCCTTGTCCAAGGTTCTTTGAAGAAAATTTTCAGGCTCAAAAGGGGTAACAAGGGATAATGATGATATTTTGCTAAGGGTAGAGAAAAAATGGCCAATCTTCATTTCAAATCATGATTGTTTATTTTTTTAAACTTTATTTTAGAGACAAAGAGATGGTGCTCACCAAGTGTTTATTTATTTGCTCCTCTTTTATTTGTATTATTTTCTTTCTTTCTTTCTTTCTTTCCTTTTTTTTTTTGAAAAGGTATGGGCACATGTGGGTTTCATTGTTGTCCACAAAGAACTTTCAAGAAAGTGGGCCTTATTAACCAAACCAAAAAAGGTACTTGGGGAAGAAAAAAAAAAAAGGGAATATGATATATGAGTATGACGAGAGAAACATTATGGTGGAGATGAAGATATAAAGAAAGGATGAGACAAGGTACGCATGCAAATCCATTACATTAATGCTTCAAGAAAGTGAACATGGTTCAATTATCTCATGATATAATACAACATAACCATTGTGTCATGGTAAATCCCTGATAAACAAATCTTGCCTTGGTTACTTAGAAATTCTGAAGATGGGGTCACAAAGTATTGCCTTTTTTTCAATCACTAGGATTGAATCTCTGATGATGTTAGCATAGCCTTCATCTTGAACTCCTCCATAGTTGATTGGGACTGTCCTTATCATGATTTCTTTCTTCCTTAGCCAGGGCCTTATTGTCCTGAGTTTGCATGATTTTCCATAGATCGCTCCATAAAAGCGTGAATATGTGCTACCTGACTCCAGTAGGACTATATAAAATCCTTCACATTGATATCCAAACATCCCTGATTAGGCAAAAGGTTGTGCCTACATTGTTCGGCCACTTGAGCAAATATTGTCTCCAGTTCCACCTCATGATCCAAGGTTTAGTTGACATTCTTTTTTATTGAAAGTGCGGTGGTTCCATTTTCACCAAGGAGCACAATGCATGGAATGATTTTTTATTTATTTTTATTTTTTTTAATAAACTTTTAACTTAAAAGGGAATGAGTATATGAAATGTATGAATTTTTTTTTTATCCAAAAGATATTAATGCATGATATGTATGAAAAAGGAATATTTATATTGACTCAAAATTTTAATGCATGTGATGCATGAAGGCACTTTTTATTCACCAAAACGACAATGCATGAGATGAGCTTCTTATTTTTTAGATGAATCAATTTTTTTTATGAATGCTTGAGATAAATGATTTTTTTTAATGAATGGCTGATATGACTTTTTTTTAATGATGAGATTGACATAAAAAGTAATTGATGCATGAAATGTATGAATTTTTATTTTATTGGTCTGAAAAGTTTTTAGTGATGCATGCATAAAATGAAGGAGATGCACGACTTCTTATTTTTTCTTTTTTCTTCTTATGAATGCTTGAGATAAATGATTTTTTTTTGTAATGAACGCATGAGAGGGATGCATGAAAATGTTTTTTTTTTATGAACCTAACAAAATATTTAATGCATAAGATACAAAATATACAAAGAATATGAATGAGTTACAGAAAGATGATTTACACAAATCCCTTTTTTACCATTTATGGAAATGCATGAGATATAAACGTGATTATTCATGTTGCAGAAAAAGGTGGAATGTGCTCCCTTTTGTCCTACATGGGTCATATCCTAAAGTTTGAATTTCTGAGGTCGAGACCCTATTTTGGTAGGCTACTACTGGCATTTTATGTGCATGACTTTCGGGACGGATCTAGACCCCTAAACATATGGTCCCCGGATTACCCTCACCTAAAAGATAAGGATCCGAATCCATGAACCTCACCACAGGGACTGAAAAGTCACAATATGGCGATCCATGTTTCGGTAGCAATCCGAGCGGGAGAATCAATGTCTGTCGTCGGGCGCAAAAGCGTCACAATAACATCACTGAAGCCCCTTCTAATCCGATGGCATTCCAAGACTCGGGTATAGAGCCCAAAAGTGTGTGAGTATGAGATGGTGTTGTGTGTCTTTGGAAGCAAGCAAACTCGCACAAAACCCAAAAAAACTAACCCCAAGCCCGCAAAAGAACAACCAACATTTACAAGAGTTTTCTACCCTAAGGTTGCAAGAATGTACAAAGACATATATTAAAGCACATAACAATTTACAAAACAAATAAAACAAAGAGGGTAAAACTAATATTTTCAAAGTTATTAAAAGAAGTTGCACAACCAACTATGATAGGCCCGACTCTCTAAATCCCCAAGTGGAGTCGCCAATTTGTCGTGACCATCCGTCCCCGGAGCCGCGAAAAGATGGGTAAAAACAGAGGAGTCGCCACTAAAATTTTTATTGGGAAAATCTTAGAAAACCCAATTATTTAAAGGTAAACTGGTCTTTTAAAAAAGAGAGATATGAGTCCTGGAGTCGGTTACGAGTAGGGAATTTATTAGAACCACACATCTCCATTTTAAAAAAACGGTACCTCAAGTTAATTGTGCAAAAACATTTTAATAACCTTTTAGATATTTATTCTACCCAAAAATTATTTACAACAAAGTGTTATTTTTAATTTTAAATATTTTAGATTTTTATCAGTTCTTATATCTTTAAATTTATTGTTTAGAAAAATTAAATGAGGTTGAACATGGCACATGAGTCCACAGGGCAACCTCAAATCTAAGGGACTGAGCATGGCACCGTGTCCATAGAACATCCCTAAAAAGGAAAAGTTTAACTTTTTGATTAATTATTTTAACGAAAAACGGGATGCAAAAAAAGGAAAATTAATTAAATGAGGTTGAACGTGGCACATGAGTCCACAGGGCAACCTCAAATCTAAGGGACTGAACATGGCACCGTGTCCATAGAGCATCCCTAAAAATAGAAAAGTTTAATTTTTGATTAATTATTTTAGCATAAAAAGGAGATACAAAAAAGGGAAAATTTAGTTTTGGCCCGACAAGATGATTTATCTTGCTCCTACGTATTCCCGGGTGCGATGGAAAACTCAAAGCCACGTAGTTCTCTTAGAAAAGATTTGATTGGTTGGTTGATTTTATTTTCTTTTTCTTTGAAAAAAAGGGACTTCATTTTAGAAAGGTTTTATAAAAGGGATTTTAATTTTTGAAATAAATTCAGTCTTGCACAAGGTTCAAGATAGCAGTGCTACACGATAAACCCTTACAATTCGTACGACACTTGAGGATGAAAAATCATACATCAACGTCGTAGATTGTTGCGTGAATTAAAAAAGGATTTTTATTATTTTATATATATGTATATATATATATATATTTTTTTTTTTACAAAAATGTTGGATAAAATTTGTTAAAAGAGCAAGTTGAAAATTTATTATTTCTGATAAAAGACATTTCACTTTTGCACAGGGTTAAAGATAGTGAAATTATACGATAAACCCTTACAATTCATATGACACTTGAGGATGAAGAATCATACATCAACGTCATAGATTGTTGCGTGAATTAATAGAGGTTTTTATTTGTTAAAATTTATTAGAGATACTTAAAGGTATTTATTCATTTATTTTTAAAAAAAGAAAACTTTGTCAAAATAGAACCTAAAAATCATTTTTATTTCTAAAATGAGAGAACTCACTCTTGCACGGGGTTAAAGATAGTGAAACTATACAATAAACCCTTACAATTTTTACAACACTCGAGGACGAAAAAACGTACATCAACGTTGTAAATTGTTGCGTGAATTCAAAAGAGATTTAAAAAAAAAAAGATTTTTATTTAAAACATGGATGAAAAAAAATATTTACCAGATTTTATTTTTTATTTCGAATTTTCCTAGAGACAAGATGGAATATGGTATACATTTTAAGCTCATATCCATGACTCCAAATAACTTCAGTTTATTTTAATTTTTAAAAAAAAACATTTTTTGAAGATAAAAAAGAAATGGCCCAATAAACCAACAGGTTAGATAAAAACTTACTGATTCAAAACCCATAAGCCAAAAACAGACCAATAGCTAAAAAATGAAACTAGCCCATAACCCATGAGAAGCCCAAGTAAATGAAACCCCAACATTTAAACCAACATAATATTTTGAATAATAACACAGAAAAATAAAAGGAGAGCATCGTACTACTCAGAAGCTAGAAGCTTATGAGTCTTCTTCTTTTACCATACCCTCAGGCCAGTGGAGGAAGGAAGGATGAGCGAGTTCGCGGCCCGCCGACGGGGCTAAAGCAACGGACAGATCGTCACGGCGCGGAGTGAGGCGGACCTGCAGCACGCGGTGGCTCGCGCGGTGGTTGCCAGCGCGACCGAGGAGGAGAACAGATCTGCCCCGGCGATGGTTCCGCGTGGTTTCGCGGTGGGGGGCGTCTCGCGCGGAGGAGGAAGACGATCCAGAGGGACACGGCACGGACGGAGCTGGTCCTCGGTCCGGACGCGGTGGAGGACAAAGAACTCCGGGCGGTGGTCGCAGATCTGGTCTGAGTTCTGGGAGATGAAGGAGGAAGGGTGGAAGTGAAGAGGAAGCAGGGGTCAAGGTCAGAGGAAGTAGGAGATGGGTTTCTGGTGAGGGAGGAAGAAGGAGGGTGGTGGCTTTTTCTGTTTTTTTTTTGTTTTTTGTTTGTTTTGGGATGTTGCGGGAGAAGCACGAGGATGAAGATGATGCGAGGAAGAGAGGGACTCGGGTGATTTTTCTTTTTCTCCTCTCTTCAGAATTTTAATTTTTTTTTTTGCGTGCTCCCCCCCTTTACTTGTGTTTCTCGATTTGGTATTTATAGAGAGGTAGATGAACTCGCCTCCTCCTCTGGGACCAGTTAATGGAGTCCTCCTCCTTGGGACCAGATTGATGGAGTGTTGCAGTGATTTTTCTTCCTCTAGTCCCCTTTCAATTTCCTTTTATGTGTCCATTTTTCTGATCTAGGCACAAACCCTTCCCTAAGCTCTGGAAAATTACCCAAAATGGTGTTTACTTGCTTGAGCCTTGTGCTGTGGTGGAGTGAACTAGTGGAGAAGAAAGATTTCAGAAGCAATTTGATTGATTTTTTTGATTTTATTTATTTTATTTATTTATGTATTTATTTATTTTATTATTTTTTTCAAAACTTTAATTAAAAGGCATCCGGACAAAATTAGGTGTTCACAGCATGTACATCATCCACTTCATTTTCCTCATTGAAATTAGGCACTCGTATTGAGAAAGAAGGAGTATCAGAAATATCAAGAGTTGAATCTTGATTTCCCTCACTACCATTATACATGTTTTTTCCCTGGAGAACCACTGACCACCTTTTGTTAGAAGGATCACGGATATAAAACACATGTTTTGCTTGGGATGCCATGATGAAAGGCTCCTCTTTATTACCTACCTTATTAAGGTCCACCAATTAGAATCCTAACTCATCAGTTTGCACACCATTGTTATTGTCGACCCACTGACATTTAAAAACAGGTACTCTAAACTTCGTGTAATCAACCTCCCATATCTCTTCAATGATTCCAAAGTATGAAACGGATGCCATAACAGGGTTTTTATCTTTCGAACTAGAGAAATGCATGGACTCGGCGACGACCATAACCCCACTGTTTTGCATAGTACTTTTGTCATCCCGGGACTTTGTATAGAAGGAAAACTTATTAATATCGTACCCACTCCAGCATATGACATCAAAGTTAGGCTCCTGTGCTAGCCATTTTAATGTATCAGAAGCAATACCATCCTTTGCAATTTTTTCTTTAAACCAGTTCAAGAAAGTCTTGTTATGCTTGTTCAAACACCATTTTTCATTCATTCTAGGGTAAGTTTCATTGATGATGCTTTTATGCTCACAAAAGTATGGTTCAACCTCATCAGTGTTATTCAATATATACAAATGTGCTTGAAGCACTTCCTCCCGATCCATGCTCTTAACAGTGATACTTCGTGTACCCTTACCATCATATCTTCCTTCATGACGAGACTTCGGAAGCCCTACAGGTTCCGTTTCTGACATGTAGTCTGTACAAAACTCAATAGATTCTTCTGGAACATACCTTTCAACAATAGATGCTTCGGGACGGTGTGGATTCTTCATATATCCTTTCAAGATCTTCATGTATCGCTCAACCGGGTACATCCACCTTAAATAAACGGGGCCGCACAATCTAATCTCCCTCACTAGATGAACAATCAAATGAACCATGATGTCAAAAAATGAAGGTGGAAAATACATCTCCAATTGGCACAAGATAATGGCTGCCTCATTTTCCAAGTCATCCAACTTTTTAGTGTCAATGACCTTGCTACATATAGCATTGAAGAAAAAGCATAACCTAGTAATGGCATGTTTGACTTTTTTAGGCAATATGTCACGAATGGCCACCGGTAGTAGTTGTTGCATCAAGACATGACAATCATGAGACTTTAAGCCAACTAATTTGAGATCTTTCATTGAGACAAGTCTTTTGATATTTGAAGAGTAACCCTGTGGCACTTTGACTCCCCGTAGACATTCACAGAAACTTCTTTTCTCTTTTTTTGATAAAGTATGACATGCTGGGGGCAAATAAGGCTTCTTATCCCCCACTTTAAGTGGAGCTAACTGCTCTCGTATACCCATCGCAGCTAGATCCAAACGAGCATTCACACCATCCTTTGTCTTGCCTTGAATGTTGAGAAGCGTTCCGATTAAACTATCACACACATTTTTCTCCACATGCATCACATCAATACAATGTCTTACATCAAGCTTGCACCAGTATGGAAGATCAAAGAAGATCGACCTCTTCTTCCATATTTTCTTCTCGGTAGCCTTCTTCTGAGTCTTCCGATAGATAACATTAGTGTTGTTCACCTTTTCATAAACTTGCTCTCCAGTCAAGGCCACCGGAGCAATTTCATTCTCCGGAAGTCCATTGAAAGCTTTTCTCAATCTACGATAAGGATGATTACGTCGGAGAAATCTCCGATGCCCAAGGTAAACCTTCTTCCTTCCATGTTGCAGTTGATGGTAACATGTGCCTTCTTCACATATTGGACATGCTTTATGACCCTTAACACTATACCCACACAGGTTCCCGTATGCTGGAAAGTCATTGATGGTGCAAAATAACATGGCACGCAATCTGAATGTCTCACGGCAATACCTGTCGATCACCTCAACGCCTTCATCCCACAACATTCTCAAGTATTCAATCAAGGGACTCAGATAAACATCAATATCATTTCCTGGCTGTTTAGGACCCGAAATAATCATACTTAACATAATGTATTTGCACTTCATGCACAACCAAGGAGACAGGTTGTAAATTACCAGGAGAACAGGCCATGAACTATGAATACTACTTAAGTTTCCATATGGATTCATTACATCGGTAGCAAGTCCAAGCCTGAGGTTTCTGGGCTCATTGCCGAAATCCGGAAACAAACTATCAATTCTCTTCCATTACAAAGAATCGGTCGGATGCCGAAGCTGTCCATCATACTTCCTCTAATCTGCATGCCATCTAATGTTCTTTGCGTCATTTACATTAGCAAACAATCGCTTGAACTGCGGAATCACGGGAAGATACCATAACACCTTTGAAGGAGGACCTTTGGTGACCACATCACAACTAGAATCACCATCCTTCACTTTGTAGCGTGATACCCCACACCTGGGGCACTCGTGCATCTCTTCAAACTCTTTCCTGTACAATATGCAATCATTGGGGCAAGCGTGTATTTTCTTATACTCCATACTCATCGGACACAATATCTTCTTCACCTCATAGTTTTGAGATGGCAATGTATTGCCTTCTGGAAGCATGTCTTTCAACAACTCAAGCAATTCGGTAAAGCTTTTATCGCTCCACCCATTTCTCGCCTTCACATTGAACAATCTTAACACCACTGACAACCGTGTGAAATTAGTGCACCCCGGATACAAAGCCACTTCCGCATCACTGCACAAAGTATCATACACATGTGCACGCCGAAAAGACTATTGCCCAACATCACGGATCATGTCCTCTAGTCCATCGTCCATTTCCATGTCATCAACTTCCTCTCTATCCGACACCCTCGGCCTGTATAACGATTCACCATGACATATCCATGTTGTATAACTCTTGCAAATCCCCTCACAAATAAGATGATCACGTATCTCCTCAGCTTCTAGTAGTCTCTCATTCAAACAGTTAACACAAGGAAAATAAAACCTTCCGTTACCACTATCAGGAGCATTTGTTTTTGCAAACTGTAGAAAATATTCCACTACATTCTCATACTCATCACTTGTCCGTCTAGCATTCATCCAACCGCGATCCATGACTAAACCAATAACTTTGTACTTAGTCCAACATATTTATCAACCACTTCTTATGACATGGTATGGCCCTATCCCATTCGAGAAGAAACTTTTTCAACTTCGGTTTACAGTTAGTCCTTAACTCTCATGCTCATACTCGACAAAATTTTGGCAGCATTTCCCTTCGGTCTCCGACGTACACGACTTGAACGCGATGACATCCACCGCGATAAAGTATACACCCAGAGAACGAAAGGAATTGTATCAATCCGAACTTTCATCAAGTATATAACATTAGAATCAATGAATAACTATTTTAATTGAATTAAGAAAAAGTTTTTTCCCAAACTGTCCAACTTTGGACAATTCAAGATCCAACACAATGAGCGGCACATCAGGCACGCGTCACGACCGTGATGGCCATCACGGCCAGACCGTGACCAATTCTGCCAAGGGCGCGCATTCAAATTCTGGCCTGTCACGGCCGTGATGCCTATCACGGCCAGGCCGTGATCAATTCTGACTTTCAGGGTCTCCTCATCACGCCCGTGATGGTTATCACGACTGGGCCGTGATGTCTTCTGGTCTTCAGGGACTTCTCATCACGCCCGTGATGGGTATCACGGCTGGGCCGTGATGCTCTCTGACTTTCCTGGGTAGCTCATCATGGTCGTGACCAGTGTCACGACCTGGGCGTGATGGCTTCTGCTTCAAGTGTCCTTCCCTTTTTGCTCTTCTTATTAGTCTGAAAACATGAAATAGCAGTGAATGCTTTATTTGACTTTAAATTAACTAAAATATCCTAAAACTACTTAAGAAACTTAAAATGTTGCTTGAGGACAGTTAAATCCAAATTTGGGTGAAGACGAGATTAAACTCGAATAATTAGTGCAAAAACCATGGTCCTACTAGTTATAAAACTAGATGAGCCATAGACTTATCAAGGAGCGTTAGTATTGAAGCTGGAAGTAACAGACATGGGAACAATTAAAGGTAATGAAACTGAGGATTGATGGTGTAGTTTAAGCCAATATGTTTGATCTTTGAATGCCCTAGGAAACATAGTAAGGGTTTCCAACCCGTTCTGCCCAGATCAGTACAGTCATGCTCCAACGAGCACGATCGTGCTTGTTAGGTAGCAAGCCCGTGCTCAACTTAAAGTTCAGCACGCTCGTGATGAGGGTGAGCACGCTTGTGCTCACCTGTCCAGAACAGAATGCAGAATAGGGGTGGTCCACCCCAGTTGTTCCTAATAATGAAGAAGACACCAAACCAAGTAAATACAAGTTAGATAACTTAAAGATAATAATGTACCTTGGTAGCCGAGTGACCAAGGAGGCATTAATGCTTAATGTTCAAGGTGTTGAGCTCTAGTGCCTATGGGACAGAGTGTTAATAACTAAAGTGAAAAGATGTTGTCTTGTGCCTTGGTAGCCGAGTGGCCAAGGGGGGACTCGATAGCTGAGTGGTCGAGGTGCTGAGCTCTGGTGCTTTTTGGCCAGAGTGTTGTTGTTCTGTATCTTGGTAGCCGAGTGGACAAGGGGACCTTGATGCATAATGTCAAGGTGTTGTTAAAAGATATTGGACCGTGGTCCGAGTGGCCAAGGGGGCCTTGATGCTTAATGGCCAAGGTGTTGAGCTCTGGTGCTTTTTGGCCAGAGTGTAAGTGAAAAGATTATGTGATAAAAGATTAAAGACTAAAGATGAAAGATAACATTGATGATAATGATGAACTTGGGTAGCCGAGTGGCCCAACTGGAGATGGTGATTGTTGGTTGTGCACTGTGTTGCTCATTCATGCATTGGAGTAGTGGAGTAGCGTTGCATCACATAACATACCTTGTTTGGAATGATATATATATATATATATATATATATATATATATATATATATATATATATATATATATATATATATATGATATTAATATGATGAGATGATTATGTAGAGGACGGTGAGCAGCTTGCTGAGGAGCCGCTACTCGTAGTTTAGTTTATGTTCAGTTTTAGTTTGCTTATCCGAGTTGTTTTATCGGATTGGTTATACCTGCTCTGTAATGTGACATCGGGGTTGAGTTTCGTTTATATCTTTCGTTATATGTTTATGTTATGTCTTTATTTTAAACATGTTTAAATTTTCGTGTTTCGAAAAGTTATGTTACAATGCGGCAGCCTCTGCCCGGTTTTTATTATTATGATATAATATGCATGTGTTCTCTTTCTTTTATATCATTTACGTTTTATGAATACATACGGGGTAGGGGGTGTCACACTTGGAATATTCACTTAATTTGTGATCAATGGATATCGAAAATGGTAAGTGTGCTTGAATAATATAACCTATAATTGAATGGATCCTTAATTAAAGATGGATTGAATGGATCCATGAAAGGTGGGATCATTATAACTTTTCATGAAAGAGTATAGTTTGAAACATAGTGACTCTTGCGAGTTAATTAATTGTAACCTAGGGCTGAACATATTTACCTAGCCCGATCCAAAACCGAGTTAACCGAACAAAAAATTGAAAAGCGGGCGGGTCAAAACGGTCTGTCGAGTCAGTCGGTCAAACTTTTCAGTTTCATTCGGCCTACAGCGGTCGGGCTCGGGTGTGAAAAAATTATTCCATCGGTACCGGGCCCGACCAAACATTTAATGTAGTAGACAAAAAATCTCGGTACGCTCACTCCTCTGACCCTTCAACATCTCTTTCTCCTTTGGAAAGATAAAAAACTTTTAATTAGCTGTCAACCATCCAAAACTCTCTTCCCAAAGATAAAAAATTAAAAGCTGATTTTTAATGCGCTCTCTCACCCACACCTGTAAGTCTAACCAATGAAAAAAGAAAGCCTCCCACCCACATTCTTCAGACCCCCGCGCTCTCTCTTTCGGCCTGAACCATCAA
The DNA here is from genome assembly GCA_030762895.1 of Sophora flavescens. Classification (NCBI taxonomy): domain Eukaryota; kingdom Viridiplantae; phylum Streptophyta; class Magnoliopsida; order Fabales; family Fabaceae; genus Sophora; species Sophora flavescens. Next base: position 57,600,030 of record CM061064.1, read on the forward strand.
CCAACCATAGGCTCTCGGCCAACACCATCAAGGCACCAACCATAGCTGCCATTTCGCTTCCACCAACCGTCTCTCTCTGCCATCTCCCATCCTCTCTCGTTCTGCACCACCATCACAGAAAGGCCTCTGGAACCGCCACGTGAAGCTTGCACAACCACCGCCCCCAACTCCACCGCACGAAATGGTACATTTCGACCAAGTCTCCTCTTGTGCGGATCTTCAAGGTGGATGATCATATCTGCGAAGGTGTTCAGATCTACGAAGAAGAAGTTATTCCCTACTGATGCATGTTCGGATCTATGAAGAAGAAGGTGTTCCCTACAGATGCATGTTCATATATGCTAAGAAGAAAATGTTTTTTGTTTGAAAGATTGATCCTTTTGTAAAAAGTTTTAATCTTTATGGCTTAATGTTCTTGTTCCCCTTGTTTGAGTTGATTCTGAGTTTATGCATTTCTGTCTCTCTACTTCTTGTTTTTACATTTTGTTTGTTTGCTGTAAACCGTCGAAATTGACCGTCACCCGACCGTCAACCGCCATACCCACCCCCCGAGCAAACCGCTCCCCAAACGGACGGTGACAGGCTACATATTATTCTGATTAGTTTTGGTCGGTTTGGATTTTTTTACCTGAAACCGACCGCTGTCCACCCTTGTAACCTTCCATAAAAAGGTAGGTCCCCCTCCACTTTCTCTATCATGATACATAACTTTATGTTATTGTTTCCTATCACATCAAACAAATGAGAGAAAGATTCCATCCTAGAATCAAAGGCATTTGAGAGCATTCAAAACAATGAATATAAGATGTATCATTTGTACATTCTTGATGTTCTAGATTCTTGTATCAAAGTTGTTAGAGCATCTCGAATTGAAAAATTTTAAGGAACCTATTTTTAGTTTTTAAGTCGGTCCATGAGAGTTTATGACACTCACTCAATTTTCACTATAATGGTAGTTTCCAATATTTAAGTTCCTTAACTTCTATCTCTCTTCGACATCTCATGTTCTCTCTCCCACTTTTACATTATTAAATGAAAAAAATAATTATTTAAATGTTACGGAACTCTCTTTTAAGGTTCCTTATAGCAACCCCATTGTTCCGTTCTTAAAATTTAAGAATGCCTAAGTAACATTTTTAAATTTCCTCGGGGTTGGACCTCTCTTATGTGTCAGCCACGCTCTAGAATCGTTGCTCAATAAGAACGATTCTTACAGAATAAAAATATTATTTGTTTGACACCAACTGTAGAGATCACTGCAAAAGTGAAGGAAGAAAAACTGAAAAAGCGAAAGTGAGGGCATAGAAAAGTGTGCAACAATGGTTCTTGTTTCACTACTACAGAAAAAGGGCTTGAATAGGGCTTTTTTTTGGCCTTTAGTAGCGCTTACAAGCGCTATCTATTCACCCGCTACTGTAGGTGGAAGAGATTCAATAGCGCTTAAAAAAGTGCTACCGAAAGTGGGAATAGGTAGCGCTTCCTTGAGAAAGCGCTGTCTAAAGTTGGTAATAAGACAATCTATTACATACTTCAGACATTCTCAATGAAGCGTTGTCCTAAGTTTAAAATAGATAGCGCTTTCTCAAGAAAGCGCTATCTATTTTTAACTTTAGGCAGCATTTTTTAAGAAAACGCTACCTATCCCCCCCTTATTATTTGCATTTAGGTACATCGATCACACACATACACATATATAATGTACAAAGCTTACATACAATATTGGTAAGCATATATATATAAACCAAACCAAATATCAAAACCATGCATATAACCAATTAAGTAATATACTTTAACACAATTCACAGTAACGCTTACACATAACCAATTCTACTATTTAAGTCCATAAACCAGAAGGTCGCTAACCTACACTAGATAATAATCATGCATACTAACAATGTATACAAGCTAATCAACACACTAGTAATTATAAACAATTTGTGCATGCTGCTTCCATCTTCTGCTTGATCGCACAAAGTCCTTGTTGCCGGCCTGCATAAGATACACATACAGATCACTTGCACATACACACAAGTCTAATAATATAGGAGAGACACTAGCTAGGATAATATCAGAGTATGTCGTAGCCTTTAATTGTTGATAAATTTCATAACCACATAACGACACCACTCGTCTTTAAGTTGAGTAAGTTGATCGACAGAGTATGTGATGCATTTACATTCAGGAAAATATTTCAAAATGAAAATTAAATCAAAATAGAATGAATAAATCTGAGTAATTAAATTATATAAGGTAGAACTGAAATTAAATACCGTGGTTGGGATTTGCATTTGGTTCTGAATGATGATATCCTTGATAAATTTCAGAACGTAGTAGCCACAGTCGTGGTCATTCGGTTGACGATGGCACTATAAAACCAAAAATAATAAATTAATTATTTTAATTTTTTAATTTAAATTAAAAAATGGCATAAGGATTTTCGTAAATACCATTATAGATATCCATTTAGTCGTCCTGGATGATTTAGAAATTCGAGACTTGCCTCCATTTAATCCTCGATGAATTAGCAAAGCCCTGAGTGCAAAATCAAACAATTTCATTGAAGTAAAGGTTTCGAACCATCATATATATGAAGATAACAATAAATGCATATATATACTTACTGATTGTATGTATCCCTCATTTTTTTGTGATTGTTAAAATCCATATGCAAGGGATCTAAACAGTACACCGTGTCCTCTTTGGGATTGATCACTAACAATACTCAACGACCCATACAAAAATGTGGTCAGTTAGGAAATCTTAAGCAGCTAATCATATTTCATAAAAGTTACTATCGTTATTTAAATTAAATGACTCACACTACATTGCAAGGTGACAAAAACAAGGTCTCACCCTCTGGCTTTGCCAATGCCAAGCGTTCAGCACTCTTTTATTTCCAGAGTCAAAGTGCATATGTGTTCGCTGTGGGCATAGAAACACAAACCTCCGAGTCCGTTCTTCTGGGATTAGTATCTCACGGTACAAGTAACTTATATTAAAACTTGTATACAAAGAAATGAAAAAGAGAAAAACTGAAAATGAAAAACCAGGACAACACTTTTCATCAAACTCAATTCTTAGCATTCAAAAAAGATAACCACCAAAGATCAGTATCAATATTTAAAACACTTGAGATATATGCTAAAAACAGTATGTGATATACTTCGAAGTTGTATACTTCAAAGTTTGATGTAGTACCTGAGATATACGCTAATAACAGTCTGTGATAACCATTCATGATAAGAATTTCTCCAATCTTGGAACCTTCACCACCGAGCTCTAATGTGTGTTCATAACCCAGAATTTATGGCTCCATTGGTATGGCAATGTTTTCTCTATCTGTCATCCTTGTTAACACATGGACTCTAAGAAAGGTTGTAAAATCTGCACTACCATGAGTTATAGGAGGCTGGGAGGGCTAATGTTTGCTCTTGTTCTTTAATGGGGAAGTAACTGACCCTTTTGTTTGCTCCTTGCCAACTATCGGAGGTCTAGGGGAAGGTTGGGGTTTGCCCACATTCTTGCTAGCTCTGTGCTCCAGCACTTTGCCCTTGTCCTTGACTTTGGATTTTGTGGGTAACTACATTTTTTTTATTGCAACACATTAACTAGTTAGTGACCACTGATAAGCCTCTGGCTCATCTAGTTTTATAGCTAGTATGACCAGGGTTTTGTGCAAATTATATCGTATTTTCACCCAAATTAGATTAGATTGTCCTCAAGCAAGGTTTTGAGTCCCTAGAGTAGTTTTAAGTTAATTTAGCTAGTTTTGAGTCAAAATAATACACTTATGGTTATTTCCTTGTTTTCAGGTTAAGTAAAAGTTAAGAAAATAAAGAGCAGGGGATTCGCCCCGCGAAGGACATGCTCGCCACGCGACCCCGAAACCTGACTGTTCCAAGAAAATGCTAAGTCTCTGGTTCGCCCCGCGAAGAAGGTCTCGCCCCGCGAGTCTTGCAAACCTGAAAAAGTCAGAGACGATCACGGCTTGCCCGTGTTGAAGGTCATGGTCGTGGCAGTTTTGAAGTTGAAGAGTCTCGCCTCGCGAGCATCCATTCGCCTCGCGAGTCTGGAAGTCAGAGAGCATCACGGTTAGGCCCTGATGGCCATAACGGGCGTAAGGAGAAAACTCTTCATATCCTCGCCTCGCGAGCAAGCACTTCGCCTCGCGAGAATGCCAAAGGTTGCTGACTGTTCATGAAATTCGCCTCGCGAATGTGTGCTCGCTTCATGAGCCTTCAAATCTGAATTTGTATAAAAGGTCATTACGAACAATTTGTAAAAACTTTTGCTTCTCCAATTTTCTGTTTTACATTTTTCTCTGTGATTTCGATTTTGCCATGGAGAACTAAGTTCTAGGATTAGTCTACTGTTTGAGGATCCTATATACTTGAGGTTTTGTAAATCCCTATTTTAATTGCTTTTCCATTTTCAATACCATATTACACATTTCTGTTTGTTATTTCAGGAGTGTGTAGTATTGTATTGATTTGTTTCAGTGATGTTATTTTCCTATACATAATCGCGTTTGTTAATTCGCGTGTGTTCATTCATGATCGTTTGTTCATGAGAGCTTAACCCCGTTTGTTATTTCGGGAATAGGAATTTGCATCCATAGTAGCAATTACGTTGTTAGTTGTTCTTTATGAATCGAAAGGGGATTAGAGTCCGCTTAGGGCTTGGGATTACATTAACCAAGGATAGTTGGGAATTCTTGAGATGAGATTAATCGTTGTTTGATAATTGATAATCTCTTTTCAACCGCCTTTTTCGATTGCTCTGTTTTGTTTGTTTCTTATTTGCACTCCAATCCAAACCCCCCCCCCAATCCGGGTTTTTTGTGGAAGATAATATTCTCAGAGTCCTTGAGAGACGACATCCGAGTTGTCGCACTAAACTACAGTTTTAAACCCCCTCGTCCTTTTTGGCGCGTGCGCGATAGCGCGACCAAAAATTGGCGCCGTTGCCGGGGACTCTGAGTTGTTATTTTTCGCAACTTGTTTTATTTGATTTTTCTTTCTTTCTTTTATTTTCTGTTTTGTTTTGAATTGGTCTGGCTACTAGGTCTCATTGCCCTGAACTGTGTGATTTTGACCCGGAAATTGAAAGAACATCGCACACACTCGTAGGGGAATTTCGGGTTAGCACTAGTAGTGATTCCAATTTTAAAACTGTTTTTGAAAACATGGGAGACCAAAGGACTTTGAGGCAGCTTGCTGCCCCTGATGTGAATTACAATGGTTTGTGCATTGCTTATCCTGGTGCTGACACTCCTTTTGAGTTAAAATCTGGGCTAATCCATTTGTTGCCAAGATTTAATGGTCTTGCAGGTGAAGATCCACACAAGCACTTGAAGGAATTCCAAGTTGTCTGCTCCACAACTTTGAGGCCAGAAGGAGTAACTGAGGATCATATCAAGTTGAAGGCTTTTCCATTCTCACTCCAGGGAGCTGCAAAAGATTGGCTATTATACCTTGCACCGAATTCCATTACCACATGGAATGACTTGAAGAAGCTCTTCCTAGAGAAATATTTTCTTGCCTCCAGAGCCGCTGCAATAAGGAAAGAAATCTGTGGAATAAGGCAAGGAAATGAGTCGCTAGCTGAGTATTGGGAGAGGTTCAAGCAGTTGACATCCAGTTGCCCCCAGCATCAAATTTCTGAACAGCTTCTCATCCAATATTTTTATGAAGGGCTACAGCCGATGGATAGGAATATTTTGGATGCTGCTAGTGGGGGAGCGTTGGTTGACAAGACTCCATCTGCTGCCAAGCAACTCATTGAGAACATGTCATTAAATTCCCAGCAATTCACTACTAGAAGAAATTCTGTTGAGACTAGAGGTGTACATGAGGTCTGCACTTCCTCTTCCAGCCATGACCGTGATGATAGAATTGACAGGCTCACTTCCTTGGTAGAGAAATTGGCAATGGATAGGGTTCAGCCTGCGGTATTGTGTGGCATGTGCAGTTCTCCTGAGCACCCATATGAAGCATGTCCCATTTTGCAAGGAGGATCAGTTACTGAATCACTTCAAGCCTTTGCAGTCCATCCGTATAATCAGGGCAATAACCAGAACATATACAGCATTCCAGATCTTTCAACAAATAGGTACCATCCCAGCTGGAGTAATCATCCTAATCTGCGGTATGGGAACTCATCCCAACAACCGATGGCACCTCAGAATCCTCCAGTGACCACTTCTGCACCGTCCGGACCTTCAATTGATGATATGTGCAAGCAAATAACTTCACAATTGAATGCACAAATGACTACACTTTTCCCAAGCAAATGGGGACGGTTCCGAGGCACGATTCCAGGCCTCACAGGCACAATTTCAGCAGAGAACGGATGCGAGTATTCAGGCATTACATACACAGATTAGACAGATGGCCTCAGACATAAATAACATAAAGCAAGGTCGGAGAACAACCCGTACTGCCAAGACGACCCAAGTGATAAATCCTAATGCATCCAACCCTAATGTGAGTGCCATATCTCTGAGGTCTGGAAAAGTTGTTGAGGCCACCTCTGAAAAAGATGAAGCAACTGTTGGGGTAACTCCTGAGCCTATTGAGGTTGAAGTTGAGAAGGTATACAGACCACCAATCCCGTTCCCACACAGATTACAGAAAAATTTGAAGAGGGGTGGTGAAGACAAGGAGAAGGAAATTCTTGATGTTTTAAGAAAGGTAGGTGTTAATATCCCTCTGTTGGATGTGATCAAGCAAGTGCCCAAGTATGCCAAATTTCTCAAGGACCTATGCACTAACAAGAGGAAGATGAAGAATAATGAAAGGGTTGATTTGGGAAGAAATGTCTCAGCGCTTATACAGTCTAAGCCAGAAAGAGTTGTTGCTTTCACCCATACTCAGGCACTGCCACAGAAGTGCAAGGATCCAGGCACCTTCACTATCCCATGCACTATTGGGGACAAGAAGTTTGAAAACTGCATGCTGGACTTGGGAGCATCTATCAATGTCATGCCTACCTCCATCTTTAACAAACTTGATCTTGGTCCTTTGAAGTATACAGGTATGACCATTCAGTTGGCCAACAGGACCAGTGCCCGCCCCATGGGAATGGTGGAAGATGTACTAGTGCAAGTTGATGATCTGATCTTCCCAGCTGATTTCTACATCTTGGACATGGCAGGCGAGACACATTCCAGTAAATCACCAATCATCCTGGGCCGACCATTCATGAAGACAGCTAAGACTAACATTGATGTGGATGATGGGACCATGTCTATGAAGTTTGGGGATATAGTTGCAAAGTTTAACATATTTGATGCCATGAAACATCCAGTGGAAGAGTACTCTGTATTCCACATAGAGCTGATCACTGAGACTATTGAGGACACCCATGAGAACTTGTTTTCTAATTTTCCACTAATTAATTCGGCTGTGATGATATTTTTTCTTGTCTTGATTGTACTAACGCTAACCATTTTGTGGTTTGTGTCTGAGATTGCTGCATGTTTAGCAGGTGATAAAATTGTCGGTGCAGTGGATGAGAACCATGAAGAGGATGAAGCAGACCGGGAGGCCCTCTCTACCTCTTTGGCCTTAGACTGCAAGGAATGGGATCCAGGTGACAGCTCCCGCTTACACTGCACTTGATCAGGGAGTACTCTTTTCCTTTCCCTCACTATGATCTTATAGTTCTGTTGTTCATTGGGGACAATGCGTGTTTTAAGTGTGGGGGAGGGAACTAGTTGTAGTTTTTCTTTTCTTTGAATAAAGTTTTCTTTTCTTTGAATAAAGCTCCTGAATAATTTGAGAAGCTCAGGAGCATTTGTGTGTTGAGTCTTTTGTTGGCAAGTTTGCTAGATTTTGATTGATGTTGCACAGATTGCTTGCATGATTGATATGTGATGATTCCCCCTAGGCTGAAAATTTTTTGATTTTGAAAAGTGATTCCCATGTGAAATTGAAAATGAACTTTGAGATTTTATTATGATGGCATGATGTATGATAAGTTTGGGGTGATAGGGAGCACACACTAGGGATAGAATCTCTTTCAAACAATTTGCATGAATGTCCAGGTGAGGTTTTGAGCCTCCAGCATGTTTTAAACTATGTGAAAATCACTTTCAAGTTGCACTTCCCTGGATTTGATTGAATCTCTTTTTGGTTTGCATGATTATATGTGTGTAGCAAATGATTTAGGCAGTTTCTTTGTAAATAGCTACTTGGCCTGAATAAACCAATTCCTAATGTATGTTCCCTAGTTAGCCCTTTTGAGCCTATTAGCCTGTTAATTCTTGATAACCTAATGTTATAAGCCCAAAAATCTGGAAAACCATGTTAACCCAATCTTAGGATTAGGAGAGCATGTAATCTTAGAATGGGTGCAAGAAACTAAGTTTGGGGTGGCTACGAGGTGCAATATGTTGTTGGGATTGAGAAAAAAAAAAAGAGAAAAAAAAGTTGGAGCCAAAGGCTTGTGAAAGAAAAAGTGTACAAATGTTGAAAAAAATATATATAAAAAAAATAAAAAATACAAAAATGCCAAAAAGGAATAAAAAGGGCTGTAGCCACCCAGAAGTGTAAAGAAAAAATAAAGAAAGGAACTTGAGTGAATTTCAAAGTATAAATATAGTTCATGCTCTCTTAGTTCCTAGGGTCTTCAGCTTAGTTCCTTTTGTATATCCTTCCCTTAGCCAAGCCCCATTACAACCCATAAAAGACCTTTTGATGTTGCTTGCATGTTTTCTGTGGGAGCCATTTTGAGATGAAAAGCAAATTTTTGGGAAGTGTTCTTGAAAAGTGAAATTGAGTGCAAGTTGTTAGCCTGACATAAACTGAGTGACTGAGTGAACAAATAATGCCCTTGTGAGGAAGGCAGTTGTTTGGATTTGGTGATCTCCCTCTTGTGTGTGACTTAGATTCCCTTCTTAGATTTCTGATTGTTTTCATGATGAAATTCTCAACTGTTTAGAATAAATGAATGTGAGGATTGCTTTGTTTAAAAAGGGGGGACATTGAAGAAAACTGTTTCGATGTATTGCTTGAATGTGTGCAATGTTGATTGGATCTTTTAAGCTTGCCAGGTCTTGAGTCTTTTTGATTTTTTGAGTCTTAGTTTGCTTGGGGACAAGCAAAGTTTAAGTTTGGGGTATTTTGATAAGCCTCTGGCTCATCTAGTTTTATAGCTAGTATGACCAGGGTTTTGTGCAAATTATATCGTATTTTCACCCAAATTAGATTAGATTGTCCTCAAGCAATGTTTTGAGTCCCTAGAGTAGTTTTAAGTTAATTTAGCTAGTTTTGAGTCAAAATAATACACTTATGGTTATTTCCTTGTTTTCAGGTTAAGTAAAAGTTAAGAAAATAAAGAGCAGGGGATTCGCCCCACGAAGGACATGCTCGCCACGCGACCCCGAAACCTGACTGTTCCAAGAAAATGCTAAGTCTCTGGTTCGCCCCGCGAAGAAGGTCTCGCCCCGCGAGTCTTGCAAACCTGAAAAAGTCAGAGACGATCACGGCTTGCTCGTGTTGAAGGTCATGGCTGTGGCAGTTTTGAAGTTGAAGAGTCTCGCCTCGCGAGCATCCATTCGCCTCGCGAGTCTGGAAGTCATAGAGCATCACGGTTAGGCCCTGATGGCCATAACGGGCGTAAGGAGAAAACTCTTCATATCCTCGCCTCGCGAGCAAGCACTTCGCCTCGCGAGAATGCCAAAGGTTGCTGACTGTTCATGAAATTCGCCTCGCGAATGTGTGCTCGCCTCGCGAGCCTTCTGAATTCTGAATTTGTATAAAAGGCTGTTCTGAACAATTTGTAAAAACTTTTGCTTCTCCAATTTTCTGTTTTACATTTTTCTCTGTGATTTCGATTTTACCATGGAGAACTAAGTTCTAGGATTAGTCTACTGTTTGAGGATCCTATATACTTGAGGTTTTGTAAATCCCTATTTTAATTGCTTTTCCCTTTTCAATACCATATTACACATTTCTGTTTGTTATTTCAGGAGTGTGTAGTATTGTATTGATTTGTTTCAGTGATGTTATTTTCCTATACATAATCGCGTTTGTTAATTCGCGTGTGTTCATTCATGATCGTTTGTTCATGAGAGCTTAACCCCGTTTGTTATTTCGGGAATAGGAATTTGCATCCATAGTAGCAATTACGTTGTTAGTTGTTGCTGTAACTGAAAGGGGATTAGAGTCTGCTTAGGGCTTGGGATTACATTAACCAAGGATAGTTGGGAATTCTTGACAGTAGATTAATCGTTGTTTGATAATTGATAATCTCTTTTCAACTGCCCTGTTTTCGATTGCTCTGTTTTGTTTGTTTCTTATTTGCACTCCAATCCAACCCCCCAAAACTGATTTTTGTGGAAGATAATATTCTCAGAGTCCTTGAGAGACGACATCCGAGTTGTCGCACTAAACTACAGTTTTAAACCCGCTCGTCCTTTTTGGCGCGTGCGCGACAGCGCGACCAACCACCTAATCAGTCAGATGGACCATGATGTACAAGAATGAAGGTGGGAAATACATCTCTAGCTCACACAAAGTCACAACAATTTCTCTTTGCAATGCTGGCAACTTTCCAGGGTCAATCACTCTACTGCAAATTGCCTTGAAGAAGAAAGAAAGTTTAGTTAAGGTATGCCGCACTTTGTTCGGTAAAATGGACCATATACCGATGGGTAGCAAATTCTCCATGAGAACATGACAGTCACGGGACTTTAGACCCTTTAACTTAAGGTCTTTCATCGATACGAGGTTCATAATGTTTGAAGAGTACCCCTCTGGAACCTTAACTCCATGAAGAAACTTACAAAAAACAATTTTCTCTTTTCTAGATAGAGTATGAGCAGCCGGAGGTAAATATGTATTTTTCCCCTTCTTTACCGGTCCCAATTCTCGTCTCAATCCCATACTAACCAAATCCAGCCTTGCATTAATGACATCTTTGGTCTTCCCTGGCACATTGAGTAAGGTACCAACGACACTATCAAATACATTTTTTTCAACATGCATTACATCAACGAAGTGTCTTATGTATAATGACTTCCAATATGGCAGCTCAAAGAAAATCGACTTTTTCTTCCACCCTCGTGTGACAAGCTCTCTCGCAAAAGGTTTCCCAAATTCAATACTCAAATCTTGTACCTTTTCAAACAAATGTGCACCCGTCAACAGCAAAGGAGCTACACGTTCTTCTATATTCCCATTGAATGCCTTTCTCCACGACCGATAATGATGACTTGAATGCAAAAATCTACGATGCCCAAGGAAGACATTCTTCTTGCCATGTTCCAACCGCATCCAATCCGTATTATCTTCACATATAGGGCATGCACACTGACCTTTGGTAGTGTATCCTGATAAATTACCATATGTCGGAAAATCATTAATTGTGCCGAAGATCATGGTCTTTAGGGTTAAACTTTCTTCTCTATACCCATCATACACCTCTACACCGGTCTCCCACATTTGCTTCAAGTATTCAATTAAAGGAGCCAAGTATATGTCGATATCATTTCCTGGTTGTTTGGGCCCAGAAATTAACATAGACAACATCATGTATTTGCGCTTCATGCATAGCCATGGAGGTAGGTTATAAATCACCGAAATCACAGGTCATGTACTGTGAGAGCTACTCTGAACACCATGCGGATTAAATCCGTCAGTAGACAATGCAAGTCGTAGATTTCTTGGTTCTTGCCCGAAATCAGGATAATCATGATCAATTCTTTTCCATCGAGGAGAATCTGCCGGGTGTCGTAGCTTGCCATCTTTAATCCTTTCATCCTCATGCCATGTCAAGTGTCTTGCATCTTCTGAACTACGGTACATGAGCCTAAATCTAGGAATTATGGGGAAATACCATAGAACCTTCTCTGGAGCCGATTCTTTCTTCTTATACCATGAGGCATTACATTTAGGACATGTATTTAACGATGCATATTCATTTCAAAATAAAATGCAATCGTTAGGACAAGCGTGAATCCTCTCATAGCTCATGCCAATAGAGCGTAACATTTGTTTAGCCTCATATGTCCGACTAGGAAGCACATTATCCTCCGGCAACATATCTTTCAATAGTGTGAGTAAGTCCGTAAAGTTCTTATCAGTCCATCCATTCCCCGATTTCAAGTTATACAACTTTAGCATCACCGACAATCTTGTGAATTTAGTACAACCCTCATACAACGGTTTCTCAGCATCACTTACCAACTTCTCAAACATTCGAGGACAATCACTAAGATCTTCTTCAACTGTGTTTACCATCTCTTCAAAATGGTCGGCATCATATGTATTTATATTGGTGTCATTTGACGCACATCTCCCACTATTCCCCATATCACTAGATTCACCTCTAGTCTCACCATGCTTTGTCCAATAGGTATAACTTTGATCAATTCCATTGCACACTAAATGTCCTTCCAACTCAGCTACACTAACTCGTCATGTACAACAACAACTTAAACAAGGAGATATGATTCTGCTAGGGTTTTCTGCATGCTCAACTGCAAACCTAATAAAATCTTGCACTCCATCCTTATATTCCTTCGACAAACAATTGGAAAACATCCACTTCCGATCCATATTTTTATGATCTACCATAATTTTTTTGAGTTTGAACATGAAACGATGGTTAATGCATGTTTATACAGATAAAAATAAACATGTCTAATTATACAACTAAAGGTTTAAATAAAACACAGGGGAATAACAAGTGGTAAAACGTACCAGAGTGAAGTCAAGCAGCTTGAACAACAGAGAGAGTTGATTGACAGACGTACCTGAGAGAATCCAAAATTATTAGTTTCTTTCTTTCTTCCTAAATGAAATAGCATGCTTCTGGAAAAGGATGAAATTTGCAGACAATTGAATATTATCCCTGTTAAATAGCAAATGTGTAACAGGGTCTTCATGTCAACACATGAGTACATGATACAACTACTCAACGCAAGAAATCATGTGTTATGGTTACCATTACAATACATTTTGCAGGCAATATGTTGACAAGAACATGTCTTTTAAAAACATGGTGATAACAATTGTGGTACTAAAGAAACAAGTTCACGATGACAATGCAATGTAGTACCACAATAATCAGCTCATCCTAGCAATGGCAAAATGCTGCCATTAAATAAACTGCAAGAATACATGAGTTTGATATATTCTTCAGTCAACAGCTACATCATGTTAGGCCATTTGGACAGACCTATATCTGCCCAGTGATTATTTGAAAAATTCTTAGTGGAACACAGTAGTGAGATAATACATTCAAAAAATATATAGGATTTGTACAAGGCAACAATCTTTGATTCTTCTACATGATAGTTAACAACATACAAGTATGAATGAGCAACTACATACGGCAGAAGATCAACCTCAAGTGCTCATGAGCTGTTACAATTTCGGCAAGTATATCGAGTCGTACAAGTAATACGGTGATGAGACCGATATCGTTCCCACGAGGACTGTGACAAGTACTAGCACGTAACAAATCAACTACTATCTAAGCGGATATTTAACAATAAAGATAAACAAAAGAAAAGGAAAAAGCTCTTTTGGGATTTTTGTCAAACACTTGGAATGCAGAAAAAGAGACTCTTCGAATATGAAAGATGTTGGGATTAAACTTCACTAAACCTTAGCCTCATGCAATATCAAGACCACCAATCCAGTTTATACTTCAAATATTAAAATCAATCGACAAGATTACTCAAGCCTTAATTCCTTAGATGACAAGAGCCTAAATCCCCTAATTAAACACTAATTCCTTAGGTGGCCTAATTAGAGAATTTGCATTAAGAGTAGGGATTACACGATTACTAATAAACCAAAATCCATTCCTAGATGCAAGGTTTACTAGGTGATTAATTCCAGATCAAGAATTGATAAGAACGTCCCCATTGCAAATCAAATCTCAAAATCAATTCATGGATGGCCAGACCACAAAGAGCATTAAGCGTAGGAATTAAACACTAATACGAAGGCTTAAACACAGATCAATAAATCAAGGCAATTACATAATATTTGGTTTAGCTACATCTAATCCCAACACAAAAGGAGTTAGCTACTCATGATAATAGAGAAAGCCAAAACCAGAGCAATGGAGACAAAGGGGAGAAGGAACTCCATGGAGGCTTTCCACAGCAGCCACCACAGCCCTTGGCTCAGAGAAGAAGTCCTTTTAGGATTCCAAGTCTTCTAGGTCAAAAATCCCCCATTTCTGGTCTGTTATGATGCATATTTATAGATTAGGCGTACGTCACGGTCGTGATGGCCATCACGGCCAGGCCGTGACGGGTTCTGCCTTGGGCGCGCTTTCAATTTTGATTCATCACGGCCGTGATGCTCATCACGGCTAGGCCGTGATCGATTCTTCCTAGAAGGGGTCTGGTTCAATTAACATGTCACGACCGTGATGGGCATCACGGCTAGGCCGTGACAGCTTCTGACTTCTGCCTTCTTTCTTTCCAGTTATTGCTCGATCATGGCCGTGATGGTCATCACGGCTAGGCCGTGATGGGCTCTGTTTGGTACATTTTCTTCACTTTTCAAGCTCTATCTTCATCCGAGCTCCATCATGGTCAATCTTGAGCATTTTGCCCTTAATTCCTGCAAAACAACACCACGAAACCACCTCACCCGTTCCAAGGTAAAAAACTAATAAAAATCAATTTAAATATGCCTAAACTATATGAAAATGCATGCAAAAATGTACATTAAATATGAGGTGAAATCACACTCATCAAATCACCCCAAGCTTGTTCATTTGCTTGTCCTCAAGCAATCACTAAGGCCAGAAGAGATAAATAATCAGAGCATGGATAGTGAACCAAGAACCCGAGTAACTAATCCAAGTAACAGGAATTTTCAAATAATTCACCAAGAGACGATCAATTTCAAGTCCAATTAGAAGCTTAGGTCTCCTAGACTCATATTCTCACTGATTCGGGCACTCTTTCTCACCTCACTCAAGTGTTTAAGGATATATGACAATTCGCTCAGTTTCCTCAAGGAATGAATTCTACCATAAGCTTGACTATCAACCAAATCTCTACTTTATTAATGAAAACACATTAGAATCAATAGGTCTTTACTTTGGTTGTAACGGGGCCATGGGATTAATCGTTAGGTGGGGAAATCAAGAAAAGGAAATTTCAAAAAGGCTAAACAAAATATCAAGCATTGCAAAGCATGACACCTTCTAAAATACCTTTTTGGGTTTTGATTCACATTTTTCAACCTTTCTTTCTTTCTTTATTTTTTATTTTATTTTATTTCTCACTTCCTTTTGCCATCCCCTTCTCTATACATTTTTTTTTTGAAGAATGGGAGATTTTCAATTCAAGAGAAATATTTTCTGACTTTCTCATCCCAAACTTTTTCAACTGCCTTTTTACCTTTTTTTGTGCAATACTTTTGAAGGTCTCTTATCAAGCGTCATTCGTCAAAGTAATTCAAGGTACCAAGAAAAGTATTTTATTCTTTCAGGCTCAAAATTGGGCAACTAAGGGGTATCATTTAGTCAATCAAAGCTCAGAAGACCGGAAAAATACCTAGCGCCTCAATCATTTTCAAAAATGTTTTAAAAAAATTTTAAGCTTCAAAACGGTTTCAAGTCAAGTTCTAGATAATACAATCCAAGAGGAATTAAAACACTCTATAAAAAAGAATGGGGTAGATTTAGTGAGTACCCCTTTTTGGCTCAAAATCTCACATTTTAGTAGTTCAAAAATCAGTGAGAACACAAGTCTACGGAACCACATGCTAATTATCAACTATCACAGATCATCTCAAGCATTTTTATTTGTAGCCTTATCACAAGAATAAAAAAATTGGGTTCAAAAATTCACTAGCTCAATTTATTTGGCACTAAGTTCCCACAATTGGATGCATAATCTAAGCAAGGGGCAATCGAATCATGTGATCATGCAAAACTATGCCTATATGAATGCAACATGCAAACTGCAAAAATTCAAAATTTGCAAAAATACTCCTACCCCAAGCTTAAAAACTTACATTGTCCCCAATGTAAATAATCAAGTCGGAGAGAGGAGAAAAATGGAACAACTCACCGAGGCGGTAGTAGGTGCTGGTTCACATGCCTAGTCGTAGGGATTGCATGAAAAATGTGTCACGGCCGTGATGCTCATCACGGGCAGGACGTGATCAATTATGGTCCATAGGAGCTAGCCTGTCACGGCCGTGACTTCCATCACGGCTAGGCCGTGATGCTCTCTGATCTTCAGGGTCCTCTCATCACGCCCGTGATGGGTATCACGGCTAGGCCGTGATCCTTTCTGATCTTCATGGCTGGCTCATCACGGCCGTGACAGTGGGCGTGATGGCTGCTGACTTTGTTTGTCCTTGCCCTTTTTGCTTCTCCTTCCTTCTTGCCATGAAAACACTTAACACATCTATTAGTTTATGATTTTTTTTTCCTCTTGATCTTCTCAAATTATTCAAGAGTTAGAATTCAAGAACAAATGGAAAAGGAAAAGAAAACTTGGGTTGCCTCCCAATAAGCGCTTCTTTAACGTCACTATCTTGACAGGCCTAGGATCCTCCTCCTGGATCCCATGGCGTGTGGAGTGGCCGTTGCAGAAGCAATATGAATCTACCGTCGGTTCCGCTTGGGTCAAATGGCAAGCGATAAACTCCTTTTTTGACCTCTTCAGGCATACATGTTCCATGAAGCACATGAGGTTTTACTTCTGGAGCCAATTTTGTAGTATCCACACATGCAGGCAAACCAATATATTTATTCAAGGTAACGATATCAGGTTTCTTGGCAAGCATGGTGAAATATAGATCATCTTTGCTCTCCACCCCATGTTCTTTTTCTTGTGACTCATCTTCCACTATCACTTCATCTTCACTTTGAACTATCCCCAAAACCATATTTTGCTCAAATTGTGTTACATGTGACTCTTGTACTAACTGTTTACAAATTTCCTCAACTTGCGTTTTGAAATTTTGCATCACAGCTTCGATACTATCACAGTTGGTTCTTGCTTTGGCCTCAGAGATGGATAGCTCTTGGGAATATTGTTCTAGAGCAACTTTCAAAGGTGTTTGCTCATTCCATTCCCATTCCTCCTCGTGCTTCATGATTACACTATAAGCTTGTGCATGAGGGCATTGATATCCCCAGAGCCTGTAGTCCCCCAAGACTACATTAGGCCCAAAGTGATATTTTGTAACACTGTCCAAGGTTGGAAAATAATAAGTCTCCATATGTTGCATCCACCTTGCACAAACAAAACTCAAAAGAAAAAATCAAATATAAACAAAAAATAAAATAAATAAAAAGAAACAGATAATGAAACAGAAAAAAACAAAATTGTGCTTAAATTAGTAGTCGAAATGCGTATGCTAATATTGAAACTCAGTCCCCGGCAACGGCGCCAAAAACTTGTAACAATTTCGGCAAGTATACCGAGTCGTACAAGTAATACGGTGATGAGACCGATATCGTTCCCACGAGGACTGTGATAAGTACTAGCACGTAACAAATCAACTACTATCTAAGCGGATATTTAACAATTAATATAAACAAAAGAAAAGGAAAAAGCTCTTTTGGGATTTTTGTCAAATACTTGGAATGCAGAAAAAGAGACTCTTCAAATATGAAAGATGTTGGGATTAAACTTCACTAAACCTTAGCCTCATGCAATATCAAGACCACCAATCCAGTTTATACTTCAAATATTAAAATCAATCCACAAGATTACTCAAGCCCTAATTCCTTAGATGACAAGAGCCTAAATCCCCTAATTAAACCCTAATTCCTTAGGTGGCCTAATTAGTCAATTTGCATTAAGAGTAGGGATTACACGATTACTAATAAACCAAAATTCATTCCTAGATGCAAGGTTTACTAGGTGATTAATTCCAGATCAAGAATTGATAAGAACGTCCCCATTGCAAATCAAATCTCAAAATCAATTCATGGATGGCCAGACCACAAAGAGCATTAAGCGTAGGAATTAAACACTAATACGAAGGCATAAACACATATCAATAAATCAAGGCAATTACATAATATTTGGTTTAGCTACATCTAATCCCAACACAAAGGGAGTTAGCTACTCATGATAATAGAGAAAGCCAAAACCAGAGCAATGGAGACAAAGGGGAGAAGGAACTCCATGGAAGCTTTCCACAACAGCCACCACAGCCCTTGACTCAGAGAAGAAGTCCTTTTAGGGTTCCAAGTCTTCTAGGTCAAAAATCCCCCCTTTCTGTTCTGTTCTGATGCCTATTTATAGATTAGGCGCGCGTCACGACCGTGATGGCCATCACGGCCAGGCCGTGACGGGTTCTGCCTTGGGTACACTTTCAATTTTGATTCATCACGGCCGTGATGCTCATCACGGCTAGGCCGTGATCGATTCTTCCTAGAAGGGGTCTAGCTCCGTTAACATGTCACGGCCGTGATGGGCATCACGGGTAGGCCGTGACAGCTTCTGACTTTTGCCTTCTTTCTTTCCAGTTATTGCTCGATCATGGCTGTGATGGTCATCACGGCTAGACCGTGATGGGCTTTGTTTGGTACATTTTCTTCACTTTTCAAGCTCTATCTTCATCCGAGCTCCATCATGGTCAATCTTGAGCATTTTACCCTTAATTCCCGCAAAACAACATCACAAAACCGCCTCACCCGTTCCAAGGTAAAAAACTAATAAAAATCAATTTAAATATGCCTAAACTATATGAAAATGCATGCAAAAATGTACATGAAATATGAGGTGAAATCACACTCATCATGAGCCACGCCTTATATGAATATCCATCAGCTAGTTAAGTTGCACAATTAATATCTCATTAGATTGTTCTAATGAATATCGACAAGGGTGATTCAAGTCAAAGAAACTAATTAGCATGTATAAAAGCATACCCTGAATAACTTTGGGAATATAAAAGACAAGAAACGTTTAAAATAGTCCTTGAATTTTCAATTTGTCATTGAAGTTGATTCATATCTTAGATGATTCCTGTTAAAGTGTTATATGTGCCCAATTGACATGTAAAGTGGGTATGTGACAATGAGGTGTGGAAGCGTTTTCAATTTTTCTTGGTTTCACTGTCAACTATCGCATAATAAAGGTGATGATTACTGTTTACCCTTTTAATGGGGTTTAAAAACTGTTATTCCTAGTAAAATACCCCATCCAGTGAAAGTTATATTTTGTAATCCCCAAGTTTAAATTCAAGCCAGAAGGAAATCAACTAAAGTCTTTTTTCTAATAGAAGCTTAATGAAATAATAGAAACACCCCATCTCTCTTGTCTTCTTTTGGTTTTTCACTAAGTTACCATAGTTGAAACTTTGCTGATACTTCAGAGGTGGGTGATATATGAAGATTCTCAAATTGAATGTGCTTCTGGGTTTAAAAACTAAAAATTGAATGAAAGCTAAAGAAAAATGGTCTTTTACACCTCAAATATAACATTTGTGTGGGACATAATGCATCAAGTGCGTGTAACAAAGTAATATCATATATTATATACAAAATTACAATAAATATATTCTTATGTATATCTGTGTAAATTATATCTTGAATATTTAAATATCAGAACTCAAAAGTTGATCTTTATGTCAAACTTCGCTCACCCTTCTAATTACAGCCAGAGATTAATCATAAATATATATATATATATATATTTAAAAAAAAGGTTTAAAGAACTCCATAAAGTAAGGTAAAGGAAAATTACCAAAGTAACAGTGTTAGATTAATTTAGATTCCTTTTCTTCGGCAGGGAATGATTTTCCTATTCAGCATTGAATTTGAGAGAGCGTTTTGTTGAGTTGTTATTGTAAATGATTAATCATTCCAATCCTGAAATAATAGAAAAGGAAAGCTTAGAACTGTAGGGAGCACTCTTGAGATTCCTGAACTGCTTTAACATCAAAAGCAAACTTCTTTTGCTCATAGGAAGCTTTTATCTATTCGGTTCACTTTGAAAGCAATGGAGATGATGATGAAAATCCTCTCACTATATCCCTCATTGCATGACAAGTCTCTCTCTATGAGAGTTTTGTTGCTGTAATTCAAAATTCAACTACCCTTTTTTGGGGTGTGGGAATGTTAAATACTACGATATCATAAAAATTTCAGCGGTCACTTTCTTATTTCTAACCGTCTCTAATGCTTTTTGTCCCATGTCGGAAATTCATGCTCTGCCTCCTAACAAGGGTTCATAAGAGTGCTGCTTTAAAACAAAACAATAAAATAATACTGAAAGGGAAAAGATCACATAAAAGATTAGCAATATATTGGCCAGAGTCCAGTTTGTTGGATGCTAGACAAGCACAAATGGTGGTCTGCTGAACCACCCTCAATAAAGCAATGGCTGCCTAAGGTGAAAAGCCATATATACAAATACCACTGCTTCTTAGGTAGAATTGGATGGTGTTCTCAAATTTAATTCAACTATAATACATGCATTAGTTAAAACCAGAAACAGGAACAAGCAGAGGAGAAACTTTTAGGTAGGCACTGCATATTACTACATGATCTCTTAGACACAATTTACACAATCTAAGAACCTTAATGATAGAAAACAGAGTAGCAGGTAAATTTTTGAAGCATGAGTCGAGGTGCATTTGTAAGTTTCTAATTCACTAAAAAACTGAGAATGACTATGGAAAGGGATTGCATAAAAACATTTGAAGATTGTTGAACAGACTAGAAGTCTATTAGAGTGCATTTATGATTCAAAGTGCAATCAAATTTGAATATTAGTTTCCATCACTAGACTAACCAGCAACAAAAACACTGGACCAATCAAGAACTAACAATCTATCTGGACACAAAAGCTACCAGCACCCTACCACCTAGCAACATAGAAAGTTACAATTAAAATCAACTAGAAAACTACCCAGACAGTAGAGCATGAAGGTGGTAAAATAAAACACCCATAGTAATTCAATAGCAATACATTCCAAGAGAACCAGATAAGTCAAATAACAGACTTGAATGAAGCCAGAATTAATATAAACCCCTACATAATTACTCCATCACTGATGGAACTAGCACCATAAAAAATTCAGGAAACTAGATCACCCCATCAGAAATTAGCACCATAAATATGTAGACAGGGAAATTAGCAATAGAAATGTACAAATTATATTGCTCAAGTATCCTACACATGTGTATCCTAAAACTGTTTGACATTAAGGGGAGAAAAGGTATCACTCTATTGTTAAGTTAACATATCCATTGAAAAAGTATGATAATCATATAGGAGTTGAACATTGAAAATGCAATGGGAAAAAATTAAGAATCAAATTATTGTTTTAAAGGCTATAGTTTGTGAGTTGGGTTCGGCAAGTTCTGTTTGTCTACCATTCTCATGTATTTTGTTTGTGCATTTCCATCAATAGTGTAGTAGAGATAAAAACTGTATAGAGCCAAAAAAAATCCCAATTTTCACTCAGGAAACCCAAAACAGTAAAATGAAGCTCAAAACAGTAAATTGAGGCAATAATGATGAGAATGAAGGAAGGGGTAGAGTGAAAAAGAGGGAACAACATACCAAAGGAAGGGTAGAGAATGGCGCAAAGCAGTGAGTTCGACACACGGTGTGATGTGATGACGGCATCGAACGTTCACTATGAAAGGGTTGGAGCGCACGCCGTTCGAAAGGGTTATGGCGGTTAGGCGATGAGGCGGTGAGGGTTACAGCGGTGAGGCGGTGACGGTTGCGGTGGTGAAGCGGCGGTGGTGGTAGACGAACGACGGTGGAGGCTGCAGGGAAGGAACAGTGAGTGTGAGAGGGAACTTAATTACTAACTTAGGTCGCGCGGAGGAAGGAACGGTCGTAGTAGTGTGTTTGATAAGCGCGGGGGAGAATTTGTTTACCATGGGAAAGGGAAATATTTAGGAAAAGGGAATATACAGCGCTTTCTTAAGCGAGCGCTATATTATGTGGAGAACCTAAGATAGCGTTTCCTTAAAGAAGCGCTATCTATTCTTTTTTGTTGACTTTTAGTTGCGCTTTCTTATGGAAGCGCTATCTTAGGTTTTCCAATTGATAGCGTTTCCTTAAAGAAACGCTAAAAAAAGTCTTCCTTCTCCTTTACAGTAGCGTTTCAGTTAGAAACGCTATTGACGGTGTGCTATTTAATGTATAATTTGGCATAGTGTTGATAAGAACGGTTCTTATAGAAAAACTTCTACAACCTGGCTGTCATGTCATTCATCTCCAATAAAGGTTCTTATAAGAATCAGTTCTTATACTTGATAACCACCTTATGAAAAACCATTGACGTTGGTCTAACAATACTTTATTCTTAAGGAACCCCTAAGGAATTCCCACTAAAGATGCTCTCGGATACCTTCTTCATTTATGTTTAAATTCAACATGTGATATAAATGGATGTTATGAAAATGAGATGATGGGGTACAATTGTTCTGCAATTTTCAAGGTGGATGTTCTATTAGTGCATAAGTGAGCCAAAAAGGTCCTGACTCTTTAAACACTCAAACCATACTTATCATGTGTTTGAATGCACGTCACAATACCACTGACTCAAGTTTGCACGAAACTTACTAGTTTCAAACGCAATTATTTCTGGTCCACCCTGCAGCTGTTCCGATCATGCTATTATTATTGATTATCAACTACTAATGGCCATCTTTAATCTACATGTAGTAACTTTGTTGGGTTCTTATGTGTGTTGAGAAAAAGAGAAACAAAGAGACAAAGGAAGAGGGAGAGTGGGAGAAGCAAGCATGACTGTTTCAGAGAAAATGGTGGGATGGCTGAATGGTATGGACCATTTACTGCCATTTGTGGGAATGGTGTTGGCTATTCTACTTCAAAGTGGCAGCTTGGTGGTAATCAAAGTTGCTATGACTGATGAGATGAACAAGTATGTCATGATTGTGTATTCTTTTGCACTCTCAACCTTCATGCTTCTACCATTCATGCTTTTCCACAGGTTATCCTCTCTATTTTTATATATATATATATTTGCTTGTTTTCAATTTCAAAGAAGAAAGTTTAAGAGAAATATTTTGTTTACTGATCTCTTGCCTTTTTACTCAGCAGGTCAGAGCGTCCTCCTCTCAAGTTCTCCACACTTAGCAGCTTCTTTTTGCTTTCTCTGTTTGGGTTTGTACTATTCAGTATTCACTACTATGCTGCCATCTGCACTTTCATCAATCAGTATATTTTGTTTTGTGTTCCATTTTGCTTTAATTCATTCACGTTGCCCTTTGTCTGAGAAGATTGGAATTTTGGGGGTTCAATTATTTTACTGTGCAGATGTGTAGCAACAATATTTTCTTATGTTGGCATAGAACTCAGCTCGCCTACTCTTTCCTCAGCCATAACAAACGCCATCCCTGCTTTCACATTTGTACTTGCTCTCATTTTCAGGTTCTCTGTTCATTTTTTTTCCCTCTATGTTGATTGTGACTTTGGAACATTAATATTAAATTCAAAATAGGACTTTCTGTTGCTTCTCTTGAAAAAAAAAGAAAAAAGAAAAAGCTCTTCTAAAATGAATTAATGTATGCAGTAATCAAATAAGTGTAGATACATTTTTAATCACTCACTTTACTTTCATACTCACTTATGAGATTTATCCTTTAAAAAATAGAGTGCAGTGTTTAACATTAAATCAAACCGACACTTAACAAAAGGGGCTTTGATGATTTATCTTGATGTTTAGAGAAAATAAAAGGGGTCTAATTCACCTCTTAAAAGAAACAAAAGGCTGTTCAATTTCTTTATTTTGTTTGTACTTTAAATGATATGGAACTCCTTGTCACTATATGATGCTAAGATTGTTTACCATATGCTAGATTAATCTTGTAACTGCAGTATGCAAATTCTAAACTAAAATTATCTCAATTTAATGGTTTAGGATGGAACAAGTATATTGGAGACATTTTGGCAGCCAAGCTAAAGTGTTAGGAACTATAGTATCAATGGCAGGAGCATTTGTGGTGACATTGTACAAGGGCCCAGCAATCTTCAAGACACGCTCCCCGTACTCTTCTAACACACTTCTACTTTCATCATCACGACCAAACTGGATCTTGGGAGGGTTGTTCTGTGTTGGCGATTCTTTCTTAACTTCCATGTGGTACATATATCAGGTTAGGCTCATTACTTAACCTTCATGTAGTGGCTTTATAAGAAGATAAATTGAAAATTGATATATTTTTCCATTTCCTGCCACGTGTTTCAGGCTTCAGTTACAAAGAAATACTCTGCTGTAATGATCATAATCTTCTTCCAAATCTTATTTTCAACCATTCAGTCTGCAGCATTTGCCTTAATTGCTGTTAGAGATCATAGGGCATGGGTACTAAAGCTTGATACGGGGTTGATTGCTATTTTATACCAGGTAATAATCATTCATTTTCAACCATCACTAAATTCAAACATTTTACATTTGCTAACTGTACTTAACAAAGTAAGTGCCATTGGAAGAGTTTATAAATAATTTATGAAGACAAACTAGTGCAAGTAGTTTATAATATTCTTATAAACTCTTTTTAACTTATTTCAATAAATTTGTCTGAGAAACTTATGAAATAAGTTGCTTTTAGTTTATTTAAAAAAATTTATTGAATAAGTGTTTAATCCAAAAAAAAAATTCTATGATTGTTTGGCTTGATTTAACTGCTTTGATGCGGTTGCCTATTGACCAATAGGAAATTAGTCTTTCATTTAATAAGGTCAAGGCAATAAATGTTATATTTGACCTACAGGTATGTTGTTTTACACATTTGTCCCTAGTAACAAAAAACTGTTTTACCATTATTTATTTAAAAAAAAAAATCTATTAGATCTGCACGTAGAACAATTTGGAGAAGCTCAACTTCACATCCATCCATGGTAAGAGCAAAGACCTCCTGTTGAATTGTGTTTTGCATTAGTGAGAAATGCAATAGTTGAGCAATGTAATAGTTGACCATCACACACTAGCATTCATGTTTAGCAATTCTACCTCTCTTACATGTATTCAATCTATTGTTATTTATTATTTAACCAATTTAAAAAAATTTAAAATTTATATGAGTGATATTAGCTAAAAATAGTATTATTTATTATTATTTTAAATATTGGATAATGCTTATTTTAATTAGAAAAATATTTTTCTTTTATTTGAAAATATATTCTTTTAAATATGGTTAAGTCACAAAAGTAGTAGTATAATGGATAATTCAACTAAGTCCTTTGTAGGCTAAGATGTCCCTAGATGATTTTTTTTTCACTCCAAAGGTAAGGTTAAAAGTTATTAAGATTGAGTTAGGGTATCTGGAAGCTCATTCTATTTTTTCTCAAAAAAATTTAATTATTGTAGAAGACGATATGATTATGTCACGAAAACAATATAATAGTGGATATATACCCAACTAGGTCATCAGTAGGCCAAGATGTCCCAAGATGATTCTTTTTTTTTTTCCCACTCCAAAGGTAGGGTTAAATGCTACTAGGGTTAAGTTAGGGTATTTGAATGGTCATTCTATGTTTTAAAAAAATTTAAATTTTTTTAGAAGATAAGATGGTTATGTTACGAAAGCAGTAGTATAGTGGATGACCCAACTATGCCCTCTGTAGGTCAAGATGTCCCAAGATGATTTATTTTATTTTATTTTTCACTCCAAAGCTAGTGTTAAAGGTTAATAGGTTGAGTTAGGGTATTTGAAAGTTCAATCTATTTTTTAAAAAATTAATTTTTTTAAAAAGGAAATATGGTTATGTCACGAAAACAGTAGTATAGTGAACGATCCAACTAAGTCCTTCGTAGGCCAAGATGTAGCAAAGGGAGTCTGGAACATATGTAACCACATCATCAATTAATTTTATTACAATAAAAAAATATGTAAACATATGATAAATTAATTTTATTACAATAAAATATATAGGTAAGTATATACATGCAGTGATCCCAATTTTTTTTTACAAATCTTATCATTTTACCAAACTTATTTAATGCTCTCCTAAATTTGTTACAATAACTAATATAGTGGATAACCCAACTAAGTCCTCTATAAGTCAAGATGTCGTAGGATGATTTTTTTATCAGTCCAAAGGTAGGGTTAAATGTTATTATGGTTAGGTTAGGATATTTGGAAGCTCATTCTATTTTATTAAACAAATAATAATTTTTTAGAAGACGAGATGGTTATGTTATGAAAGCAGTGGTATAAAAGAACAAAGAAAAAGGAAAACAACTGTCCTGAAGATATAGTAAGTGAGAATCGACCCTAGGAGTAGTTGATATGTAATGGAGGCGCCAACCACTGTAACACTGAGAAGTATGTTGCTGTTCCCTGCCACTTTTTTATTTTATTTGAAGGTTAATCGAAAAGCAACGTTTGCACCTCATCCCCTACACGACCCATTTTACAGAGAATCGGATTTACGCTACCCGATTTCGAACCCGATTATTTTTTGCAGTCATAACATCTTTTCAACCCTAATTAGATTGGGCATTAAACCATTTGTTGTTTAAGATGATTTTTGATATTCAATATACAATCCAACAGAGTTTTGGTCATCGAAAATCTTCACTGCCCAGTAGAGTAGATGAAGATTTTATGGGTTATAGCTACAGTGCACATCACCATAGTATCAAACCACATCTGAGACCAAGGACCTCATCTTTTTCATTTGAGCTTGGTTGAATTCGTGCAGATGAGGGGAGGAAAGGTTTTTGGCTTACTTCTATTTGGGCATTATTATATATATTGATTTTTTAAATTTAATTTTATTGTTTAATTTACCATGATAACAAAGTAACTACTGAAGAACAAAATGGTAAAATTAGAAAATTACTAAACTGAACAAAAAATGACTCTAAATGACAACATTAAATGATAGCCTGTCATCCATTGATCTATTTGATAACTGCATCAATATATTTGAATTAGGCTAGGCATCATAGTAAGACCCTTGATTAAATTGTTTATCCAACTTGATCTTACCAAATATCAATGGGTAAAAATCAAAGCATCTGCATATACCCTTTCTTCTCCTCCTTTGTTTACTATTTGAAGATGCATCATACTTGCTTTAGTTAGCTGCAAAGAAAATTGGGCTCTTGTAGTCCTTAACACAGTTACTAGTTTAATGTTGATCGAAATAGGCAATAGCTGCAAACGTGATAAGCAACATCCTATGCATATGGTGCGTCCAAAGAGCTGGACCTCTGTTTTGTGCTATGTTCAGGCCTTTGGGAATCATCTTCACCGTTATCATGGGTACAATATTTCTGGGGGATGATTTTCACTTTGGAAGGTAATATTGTCAAACTATTTAGGGTCTGTTTATCCAGTTTCCTATTATTTAAGGCCCCATATTTATGTTTCCATTTCTATTTCCTATTTCCGGACTGTCACATTGTTTCCATTATATTCCTGCTTTCAGGAATTTGTACATGAAACAGTGAAACAAAATTTTTTCTGTTTTCACTACTTCCCGTACAAATATTTGAAATCAGGAAACATGATAAAAACAAGGTG
Organism: Sophora flavescens; assembly: GCA_030762895.1. Lineage (NCBI taxonomy): Eukaryota > Viridiplantae > Streptophyta > Magnoliopsida > Fabales > Fabaceae > Sophora > Sophora flavescens. The sequence goes on from CM061064.1 coordinate 57,627,498, forward strand.
GCAGTTAGTTTTGTAATTATTTTTTAAAACAGTAAATGAAAACAGAAATTTGGGAATAAATAATTACAAAATTGTCGCATTATTTTCATTATGTTTCCTGTTTTCAAACATTTGTACAGGAAACACTGAAAATAGAAAAAAATTGTTTTCAGTGTTTCATGTACAAATCTTTGAAAACAGGAAACTGGAAACAAAACAAACAAGTATTTAACCTCTTCCGTTTTTTATTTTCATATAATATATTTTTACTTATAAATTATATTTACAAAGATTTCATTATATTCGGAGTTTAATAAATATACACTGACAATGTAAAAAAGTTTTACACGGACGTCCAATTACATTTCACTATTTTGCCACTTTGTTATATTAACTCATAAAATATCTCCACAAATATCTATGTGGTGAAATATGATTGGATGACTGTGTAAAACCTTTTTACACTGTCAATGCATATACATTAAATCCTTATATTTTTCGAGTTTAATTGTTATACATTGAAAGTGTAAAGCTTTTTTACACATACACCCAATCATATATTGCCATATCAGCAAAATTGTTAACTATTATCCTAACTACCTTAAGAGTCATGGATAACATAAATGATTGATGATTGATTGGGAGTTAGTGTATAGCAATTAAACTCGTATCTTTCCCTTTTTTATTAAGTGACATTTTTGTAATTAGGAGTAAAAACACATTAAAAACCAAACATTTCAAAACTACCAATAAATGGATTTTGTTTACCGTTGCATTGACAATATTTTTTTTTTCAAATGATTACTATGCAGTTTGATTGGTGCTATTATAATCGTGGTAGGATTTTATGTTATGATGTGGGGAAAAGCCACAGAAGGGAAGAAGGTGGAGACAGGGATTGAGACCTTGGAGGAGTCGTGCTATGATATTCCTCTGTTACGAAACCAGACTTAATATGTGACCGGAATATGTGATATGGATGCAGCAGCCTCACGCTATGCTACCTGATTCAGCTGATAACAAGTTCTCAGGGTACAACATGTGAAATCAGATTAAGGGGGCGGGTGTTATTTAGTTATTTGTTGGATAAGAATTCTTTAAAATGAGTTTATGTATAAAGCGAGTAAGAGTGTATTATTTGTTGGAGAAGAATTCTTTAAAATGAGTTTATGTATAAAGCGAGTAATTAAGAGTGTATTATTAAGAATCTAAGATTTTATTTTAAATTAAATTAAGGAAGAATATGTCCTTACTTACTCACTTTACACGTAAAACTCACTTTGATGAACTTTAATTTATACCAACCTTTTTTCATTTTTAAAAAGTTTTTACAGTAAGTATTTAAATAGAAAAACTTTTTAATTACAAAATAAGATAATTCAATGATACTTATATATATTCTTTTGAAAAGAATCAAAGAAAGACTTATGGTTTGTCGGAAAGGGTTTGAGGATATCAAGGGAGGGGGAATGGGATGGTGAAGGGAGGATAGCCTCCAAACCCTCTCCTAGTCACCACCACCACCACCACCACCACCTCAACCTCAAATTGGAGGTTTTTTATTCTTTTGTTAAAGAACGAATTAAGGGAGGGGTTTGAAGGGCTTTCGAGGCTATCATTCCTTCCTCATCCCTTTCCCCCTCTCTTGCTCCTCAAACCCTTCCCCTCCTAACTCCCAAACAAACCCTTAAAGTTGAAATTTAAGAATAATAACTTGGGCCAACTTGTTCTACATGATGGTTTCTTAGGGTATGTTTGGATTGATGAAAGAGATGGAGTAGAGTGGAATAAAACGGAAAGAATGAGACTATCATCAAATAAAAATTGTCGCTTTTTGATTAATAATCCTTACTTGCTTCTTGAATGCTTGAGATACAAAATGAAGTTGACACATGGAAATACAAGAAAGGGGTTGAATTGTGTTTTTTAACCGATTTTTCAAAATCCTTTCTAAAACTCTTTTGCAAGCACACTATGAAATAAACACATAATAAAAATCTTTATCAAAGAGTTAGCAAACTCAAAGTGAAATCCCACAGTTGGTATAAACGAAAACTCTAAAGAGATAGGGATAGAAGATTAACACAAAGTGATTTTATCCTAGTTCACTCTCTTCCAACCAAGAGCTACGTCCAGTCCCTTCTACTTGAAGGTTTTTTCCACTATAATCCAATAGATTACAAGTATTATTTCACTTGCCTTTTAGGCTTACAATCTCACAAGTATTCAACATTTCTTCAGACACTCAAGTATTTTTTTTTTAAGTCAAGCCTCTTCAGGCCCTCTCTAATTTAGAGATAAAAAGATTTGATCTAAGAACTCACTACGTGTGAGGGTATGAAAGTTTAAGATCAAAGATTACAAAGTAATCGAGAGAAGATTTAACAATTTCGACACTTTCAAATATCAAAGTTTTGTTGTGGTTTCGGTGGTCTTCTTCACTGGGGTCGTCCAGTATTTATAGAAGGTGTTCAGCTTCAACTCTTGCTTCTTCTTCGACAGTCCTCAAGAAATCTGTTTAGATATAGCATTAAATGCTAGGATCCGTTGAGTCCGATAACTTGATATGAGATTGATAATCCGCTGGCTTATCACGTTTTATCTATTATTTTAGAGTGGATTTCATCAATTAAGTTGAGTTGAATGCTGGATTTAGTGAAAATAAAACTTTATTTTCCTATTTTGATTATTTTAGAGTTAATGTGTGTATTTAATTAATTTTAATTAGATTTTAGTTAATTTTCTCATAATTTTTATTATTTTGATTTTTAGGAAGATATCAAGATGAAGAAAGAGCATGGCAGGTTTTATAAGTGTTGAAATGAAGTGAAAATGCTACAATATTTTTTTTTGCCATTAAAACATGAGGCTCTGGATTGAAGGAATTGGATGATTCCAATTTAATTTGGAATGGAAGTATTGGATGTCAATTGACAAAAGTCCAGCAGCAACGTGAAGGTAATTGGATTCATTGGATTCAATCAACCTGTGGGGTCCATATCCTATAAAGTGGATATTTAGGAAATGTTTGGTTTGGCAAAAATGCTAGTATTTACTGGATAGCGGATGGAAAATTAGTCCTGTTTGATAATCGTTTTTAAAATTAGCGTATAGTGTTTTTTAACTAGCGTATAACGTTTTTTACGGACGCTACTTGAAGTAGTGTTTGAGCTTATAGTATATAACGTATCACTTTTTTTCTATTTTTATCCGTACTATCTTAATTAAATTTCTTACTTATTCTGCACTAACAAAATAAAATATTAATAAAAATCTTTAAAATTGATTTATTATAATTAATATCACTATTTAAATTTATATTTAAGATAAAAAAATAGAAATTATATTTTTATTTATAAAAAAATCGTATAAAAATCATATCAATATTTTTTTTGTTGCATATTATTTATAAAAAATTACTAAAACTAAATAAATATTAAAATTAAAAATTAATATTTTAATATTTGAAATAATAAATAATTTAAAATAAATTAAAGTGTTAAATTGATAATTATTTTAAAATAAATACATATATATAACTTATATAAAAAAAATCATGCAAACATGTCATTTTATGTAATTTTACATTAATCAACTAATCCAATCACTAGTTTTATTAAATATTTTAAATTTAATCCATTATTTTATCCGCTATCCACTAGTTTATCTGAAATAGAGCCTTAGAATTAAATTGATATGACAACTAAAATAGAAATAGGCCATGCGGGGCCCACGTCCAATTAAAAAGAAAGAATAATTCACTTGTGCAATTGATGAAAGAGAAAACTTGAATGGACAGACCCAACACGTACGGGTGGAAGTAGGCCAGGTTAGGCCAGGCTTTAGCTAAATAGGCCTGGCCTGTTTCAAAAAAATCAAGCCTAAGTATGGCCTATTACCTGATATAGGCTTTTTTTAAGGTCTGACCTGGCCTTTTTAAAAGCCTGGCCTGGCCTGAAAGCCTTTTTAAAGGCCTATTTCTTATGAAGGCCTTAATAAGGTCACAAGCCTGGTGCTAAATAGGCCTATTTCTTGTGAATGCCTTAATAAAGCCACAAGCCTTAATATATGCTTTCTACTTTATGTTTTGTCTAATTTGATTATTATTATCTATTATATATTATATTATATATATATATTTAATATTTATTTAAAAGTAATTTTAATCAGACCGGCCTATCAGGCTTCGTAGGCTTTTTCTGAAGCTCAAGCCTGGTCTATTTATCTAAAAAGGCTTTTGAAAAAATCTTTACCCGGCCTTTTTATTAAATAGGTCAGGTCAGACTATAAACAGATCAGGCCATAGATCCTTGTCGGGCGGCCTGGCCTACTTCCACCCCTACCAACACGTAACTCTTGCACACAACCAATCAAAATATGGCAACACAACAATTTAAGTGGTGAACCCCACATTTTCTCTTTCTAATTTATTTCGTCTTCAACCTCCATATGATGTACCGACTTCCATCACTAGACACACAACTTTAAGCAATAAAACAGAGCAAATCGTTGTGATCCCCCAAATAACTTCCTCTTAAAAGTCTAGGTCCATCACACAGACTATAAGATGTAAAAAACATGTGGTGTCCAAAATTTATGTCCAAATAACATAAAGAATCAAGGATCAGAGAAAGAGAAACAGAAGAAAAATGATAGCAGCATATTCAAAGTTGACACCTTGATTAATCGGTATAAATATTTGGTTAATTCAGTTCATTATATGATTAATCATGTGTAAATATTTGGTTAATTCATGATGATCCATTAATCATATAAAAAACTTAATTAACTATATATTTGCATGATATTAACCAAATATTTACATGATTATGAAAAATAAGCTTCATATAACCCATTAACCATATAATGAACTAAATTAACAAAAAATTTACATATGATTAACCAGGTGTCAACTTTGGGTGTGCAGCTATCATAATCGAAATAGAAAGGAAGATAACAAAGTAAGAGACTTTGACCATGGTGCAGCAATTTTTAGAGTGTGTTTGTTATTGCTTATTTTACTTAAAAAATCATTTTACCTAACTAATCATTTTTTAAAACTTTTAGTGTGTTTGTTATTACTTTTGAAAATAATAAAAAACTGAAAAAAATAATTTTCAGGTTTAAAATGAAAATCAATTTTCATTAGCTTTTGGAAAAAAAACTCAGTTTTTATAACAAACTACTATTTAAAAAAACGATTTTTTTATTGTAAACAAATACAAATATGCTTCTGTTTTTTTTTAAATCTATAAAAATAATCACTAAATTATTTTGTATCAAAATTATTTATTTTTTAATCTTAAACAAGCGACCTCTTAGTGACATTGAAAGTCGCCGAAAGGAAATGAAAAAAAATTAAAATAAAAATGTGAGCCCACTAAATTATAATTCGTTGGCATATTTTTATTGGATGTGTAAAAGGCTGAGCTGTTGGGTTTGTGCCCATGGAAGTCTTTCTCATGATGAAGTGGTAAGAAGCAAAAATTACAAGGGACCCACACCTGAACAAAGTTGATTTTTAAAAGGAAAATATGGGATTTAGCATTTAATAAAGCTGAATTATATATAACCTCCCATAATTTTAATGTAAATTTTACACTGTTTAGGTGGTTTAATTAGAATGAACCACCTCAATTAAATGATCCAACTCAGATGTACATTGGATAGACTTTCATTTTTATATAAAAACCCCCTTTCAATATTTAATTTTAATTTTTGACACAAAAGGACCTTGTTGCAACTTTTATTTTTATTTCTAGATTCAGATTTTGAAAGAAAAAATAAACTAATTAAAATTCACACAAGAAGACTCTTCGTCTCCTCATCCACCATGGTCATCTAATCTGCAAAAATGAAAGAACATCAATCCTTCTTCATCTGTATCGATATTTTTGAGCACTTATGCAAAGTTGTACCAACCCAGCACCTTCTTCGTTTCCGTTCTCCTCCTCCTATTCTTCTTCCTCTTCCTTAGTGCACATACTCATCCCAATCCATTGGCCTTCTTATTTCACGTTTGCTTCTAGAAGGTGTGGCATCAGACTTGGGTTGTGCAGTAACTTCCCCATCCAAGCTCTTCGTCCTTTCATTTTCAGCTTGCTTATCCTTGGGCCCAATAATTGTAACAGTGGGATCGTCGACATCTTCATCATCGAGTTCGTCCAGGTTGTTTTGTAGGAAACATGAGGAATCCGCCGTGATTTCGATGCAATCATTATCATCGTTAGTGTCATGGTCGGAAACCTCGGGGTTACTGGAACCATAAGCACAGGACTCGATGGGCGGCGGTTCCTTGAGAACTCGAGAGGGTTTGAAGGAGTTGTTTGGATCTTCATAAAGGATTGATGTTCTTTCATTTTTGCAGATGAGATGACCATCGTGGAGGAGATGAAGAGTCTTCTTGTGTGAATTTTTTTTTTTTTGCCTTTCAAAAATCTGAATCTAGAAATAAAAATAAAAGTTACAATAAGGTCTTTTTGTGTCAAAATTAAAAATAAAAGTTGAAAGAGATTTTTACATAAAAATGAAAGTCTATCCAATATGAATCTGACTTGAATCGTTTAATTGAGTTGGCGCCTTCTCATTAGACCATCTAGACACTATAAAATTTATACTAAAATTATGGGAGTTTCTTAAGAATTCACCTTTAATAAATAATAAAAATAACAACATATGCGGGATATTGATGAGCAGTTTATTGATAGGGATGATGCCGTATTTCAATCAAATTTGAATACTTTTTAAGGGATAGCATCAATCTGCAATAAAAAAGAACACAACGCCGGAAGTGAAAAAGGCAGTAGGAAGGGCAGTACCGCGTAGTTCCAGTAACACAGCGCCTCGTGCAATCCGATAGGAGATTCACAGTACTGTGTTAATGTAGTTTCTTTTTGTTTTTGTTATTTCTTTTAGTATTAGATTTTTATACCTGATGCACGGCTTAATAATCTAATATGTGTATTATATAAATAAATATTATTATTTAGGAGAATTTGTTCAAAATATTTAAAAAAAGTATATGGACCTACTGAAAAACTTTAACATATAGGCATATTTAAAAAATTAGTAACACAAAATATAATTAATTTTTAAATAATTTAATCTTTAATTAATTCATAATAAAAAAATTCGATATTGACTATGTTATTTACGAAAATTAAATGAATTTCAATTAAAAAAATATAGACAAACAAATGAAAAACTATTTATAATACTTACGAAAAATGGTTACTTGAAAATATTGTGCTAATTATTACTCCGTTCGATCCTATATATAAGAAACAAATGAGTATTTTTTTTTTGTCCTAAATATAAGGAACGTGTATCAATTTGATAAATATTAAATGTTAATTTTTAATTTTACCCTCATTTATAATAGGATTTATATTTACGAGTTAGTATCAACTTTCCATACAGGTGAGTTTCACTAGTACAGAAAAGGGATTCCACGTCGGTTATTTTTGGTTTTTCACATCGGTTTTCAAACTGATGTTGAAAAGACCGATGTGGTTTATTGCCACTTTACACATCGGTTTTGAAACCGATGTGTAAAGTACATTTTTAATAGCGGTTTTTATAACAAACCGATGTGGAAAGTTCATTTGTCAATTGGTATCCTATTGGAAATATCACTTTCCACATCGGTTTTATTGAAAACCGATGTGGAAATTTCACTTTCCACATCGGTTTTCTGTAAAACCGATGTGGAAATTTTCCACATCAGTTTTTTTAAAACCAATGTGTAAAGTCCAATTTTTTTTTGAAACTGTTATTTACATTTCTATCATTCCATTCCCCTGTTTCAGTAAAAATGCAGATCAATACCAGAATAACATACTCTAAATATTCTCAACAATTGTTTTTGTGCAACAAAAACACAATTAATATATACTGAATTTATTACGAACAATACATATGTACGTTCAATTACATTCAAACAACAAAGATAATTAGAAACCAAAAAGCTACATGATATATTATAGATTTCATATCAAAATACATATGATCAGTCAAAAGTACACTATAGCCAGTACATGATAAGTTTTTAAACTAACTACACACACACACACACAAACACACACACACACACACATATATATATATACAAACTATGGTTGGTACATTTCAAGAAAGAAAGTTGCTCAACGCCTCCTTATGTTGTTGATGTCGGAATCAGATAATGGAGTTGGATTGTTGAATATATGCAAGTTTAATTGGACAAAAGATTATATCTTTTAAGTAATTAGTAAACTAACATAAAACATATAACGAATCTATAACTGTTACTTCTAATTGTTATCAATTAACATTTACCTCGTGCCATCTTTCAGTGATCCTGGAGGAGATAATTTCCAACATCTACTGCATCACATAGTACCCACATTCCCATGATCCACGTTGTGTACGTGACTACATACAAATGAAACCCAATTAGAATATGAGGAATTAAATTAAATAGAAATCAATAATTATACCCACTGCATTTGATGCATTTGTACTAATAAATATCTTACCCTAGGAATAATCCATCTGATAGGCCGACGCCTTTAACCACGCAACATGTGACTTGCATTAATAGAACTATCATGACAAAATAAACATTAATTAAAATATATCTATATAGATTTCAGATAATTAAAACAACTGCATTACTGATTATAAAGTATTTTAATGCTTACGTTTCGATGATCGTCTGCAGTTCATTTTCCGGCTTATTTCCAATTGAGCAGAAGAAGACCACGACGTTCATCCTAGGGTACAAGATCAACAGTTGCCAATGCTGGCTGTATTTACGGAACAGTTAGTGACTATGTCATATATAGTTATAATTAAATAACAGGTACTTACTTATTGAGATAAGGCACAAGGTAGAATTGATGATCGTCTCGGGCAAGTATATCACGTATGGTGATAACCCGGTCTTCTGATGCTAGGAGAACATCACCCTGAATGAACATGGGGTCAATGAACCCATAAAGGGCGAGGTTACCCTGATCAACTAACATACGATGCAGATACCTAATATATTGAAAAAACATGTTAATTATCATAATATTTAAAAATTAATTACTTAACTTATAAATAAAATATACTTACGTGCACCATAATGATAGGTGTGCAGAACTAGTCATTTCTTTATTTAGTACAATCTCCACAAGTTCCTTCTTTGGAATATACAGTTCATCACCTGGGCTGTCATCATGTTCCAACCTCACCAAAGCTGCGTCATTCTCCATGGTGACAACCTATATAGCCAGAAGTTTAAAAACATCACCAGGTGCCCCTTTGTCGATCCCCTAAACAACAAAGATATATATTAGTAATCACAGATAATGAAGTTATTTCATTGTTAATTAATTAAATGGTCAAATGAATACCTTGGCTGGAGCAGACATCTCTAGTCTTCCTGGATCCGACCTTTTAGGCAGAATATGATCATTTCCAACATCCTATAACGAATAAAAATAAAGCATTATCTTTAAACAATAATAAATAATTTCAACTATGAATATGGAAAAACATAACTAATTGAATACCTCGGATGCAACAAGAAAGCTGACCAATCTTCTTGGCTAGAGGATGAAGTTACCGGGGGCCTGACCCACTGTTTGAACCTCCTCAGTGGGCACAGGGACTCGAGCATCAGCATCTCGAATAATCTCAACAACGACTCTCAACTGATCATCCGGTAATAAACGATGGTGTATGGTATTACCTAAGTTATTATGTGCCCTCCCCAATGCCACTAAGCGGCGATCATGATGATCATCAACATACAGCTCACACCTATCAGGGTCGTCATCATCATCACCATCATCATCATTTTCAGGATGATGAGGAGGATCACATGAGCCCTTAGTGCTCACATGGACAGAGGGTTGGACACCGGCTGTCATCTGCTGGGACATAGAAGTCAATATTGCCATCTGCTGGGCAAACTGCTCGGCCATCTCCTGTCTAAGCTCAGCTGCAATCTCCTGGTTTAGCCGTGCTCTATATGCATCAACATCCCTGTGGGATTGGTGTGAAGATGAACCATGGTATTGGTGAATGCCAACACCCCATCCAACACCAATGACACGGGCCGGATGGTATAGTTTACCGATGGCAGCAGCTAAGATATCATCGCGTCCTCTAGGAACAAAGGTTCCTTGGGTTACCTGCTCATCCAAGTCATCCTATCACATATAAAATATAAGGTCACATTACAATTCGGTAACAATCTTATAATGATAATTACAATTCAAATTATACTTACAATCTTCTCAGCTACTTGGCGAGCCTCATCAGATGTATATTGTCCCGTTTTTCTTTGTCGGACCCTCTTCAATTTACGATGGCGTGGGGGTGGAGGTGGATCAACAACCTCTGGACGATTTTCAGCATTAGGATCCGTCTGAGATGCTGTTTCCTGACGTGCTTTCTTCTCTTCTTCCACCATTATCTGACCAAGCTTTTTATATCCCCCATGAGACATGACATGGGGGTAGACATTCTTGCTTTGGTTTTCCTGCCCCTTTTTCCTCTTCTCTTGTTATAAATAGAAGACAATTAAATTACATAAGTAAATAAAATTAATGAAATTACATAAATTTAGAGACAAATCAAATAAATTAACCTGAAAGTCGGGATCATGTCGGCTCTGAACAAAGCGATCCCACGTCGCCTGGTCAAGAAACGGGTACACCTCAAGTGGGTTCTTTTCACATGTTGGATTTAATACATAGTATTTGCCCAGGTCGACCTTAAAAGCCCTCCAACACTCACCAGCATACTTTAACAAACGCTTCTTCACAACCATCGTATCCGGTATGTCAAAGGTGAGCTGCATTAAGACCAAAAGAATCAACGAATTACTATACGATATTAGTAAGATTAAAATAAAGTAGATACAAACAAACACAGGACGTAAAAGTATAGATACCAGAATATTCTCCCATATCTGATCCTTCACGTCCGCCGGTACATCTTTCCAATTATCAATGAGTATACTAGGCCTGCTCCTAGCAAGGGTCGCCACAAAACTGTTAAACTGCTCTGCCAATGGCCCAATAGGATTGAGGTTATTATCAAAGTCTATTCTTATCCTTTGTTTTGAACCACGGTTGGCAGTCAAATTCCTCATTCGTGTGGCACATCTACCCTTTCTACCCGTAGACGGGGTCTCCGACCCACTGCATGAAGGAGGGATATCCTCACGATCAGCCATGTATACCTGTTTAAACAATAAAAAAACTTGTTAGTATGTCAAGATAAATATCAAACATAACTTATAAATATCGATCAACGTACGTAAACATAACTTATAAATATCAACGTAAACATATAATATGCCTTTAAACATAACTCAAACTAAACTTACTTTGAGGTCAATTAGTAAAGTTCTCCCATAACCCTTCTTGGTGATCATTACGAGTAGCATGTACATCATCCACTTCATTTTCCTCATTGAAATTAGGCACTCGTATTGAGAAAGAAGGAGTATCAGAAATATCAAGAGTTGAATCTTGATTTCCCTCACTACCATTATACATGTTTTTTCCCTGGAGAACCACTGACCACCTTTTGTTAGAAGGATCACGGATATAAAACACATGTTTTGCTTGGGATTCCATGATGAAAGGCTCCTCTTTATTACCTACCTTATTAAGGTCCACCAATTTGAATCCTAACCCATCAGTTTGCACACCATTGTTATTGTCGACCCACTGACATTTAAAAACAGGTACTCTAAACTTCGTGTAATCAACCTCCCATATCTCTTCAATGATTACAAAGTATGAAACGGATGCCATAACAGGGTTTTTATCTTTCGAACTAGAGAAATGCATGGACTCAGCGACGACCATAACCCCACTGTTTTGCATAGTACTTTTGTCATCCTGGGACTTTGTATAGAAGGAAAACTTATTAATATCGTACCCACTCCAGCATATGACATCAAAGTTAGGCCCCTGTGCTAGCCATTTTAATGTATCAGAAGCAATACCATCCTTTGCAATTTTTTCTTTAAACCAGTTCAAGAAAGTCTTGTTATGCTTGTCCAAACACCATTTTTCATTCATTCTAGGGTAAGTTTCATTGATGATGCTTTTATGCTCACATAAGTATGGTTCAACCTCATCAGTGTTATTCAATATATACAAATGTGCTTGAAGCACTTCCTCCCGATCCATGCTCTTAACAGTGATACCTCGTGTACCCTTACCATCATATCTTCCTTCGTGACGAGACTTCGGAAGCCCTACAGGTTCCGTTTCTAACATGTAGTCTGTACAAAACTCAATAGATTCTTCTGCTACATACCTTTCAACAATAGATGCTTCGGGACGGTGTGGATTCTTCATATATCCTTTCAAGATCTTCGTGTATCGCTCAACCGGGTACATCCACCTTAAATAAACGGGGCCGCACAATCTAATCTCCCTCACTAGATGAACAATCAAATGAACCATGATGTCAAAAAATGAAGGTGGAAAATACATCTCCAATTGGCACAAGATAAGGGCTGCCTCATTTTCCAAGTCATCCAACTTTTTAGTGTCAATGACCTTGCTACATATAGCATTGAAGAATAAGCATAACCTAGTAATGGCATGTCTGACTTTTTTAGGCAATATGTCACGAATGGCCACCGGTAGTAGTTGTTGCATCAAGACATGACAATCATGAGACTTTAAGCCAACTAATTTGAGATCTTTCATTGAGACAAGTCTTTTGATATTTGAAGAGTAACCCTGTGGCAATTTGACTCCCCGTAGACATTCACAGAAACTTCTTTTCTCTTTTTTGATAAAGTATGACATGCTGGGGGCAAATAAGTCTTCTTATCCCCCACTTTAAGTGGATCTAACTGCTCTCGTATACCCATCGCAACTAGATCGCGACGAGCATTCACACCATCCTTTGTCTTGCCTTGAATGTTGAGAAGCGTTCCGATTAAACTGTCACACACATTTTTCTCCACATGCATCACATCAATACAATGTCTTACATCGAGCTTGCACCAGTATGGAAGATCAAAGAAGATCGACCTCTTCTTCCATATTTTCTTCTCGGTAGCCTTCTTCTGGGTCTTCCGATAGATAACATTAGTGTTGTTCACCCTTTCATAAACTTGCTCTCCAGTCAAGGCCAACGGAGCAATTTCATTCTCCGGAAGTCCATTGAAAGCTTTTCTCAATCTACGATAAGTATGATTATGTCGGAGAAATCTCCGATGCCCAAGGTAAACCGTCTTCCTTCCATGTTGCAGTTGATGGTAACATGTGCCTTCTTCACATACTGGACATACTTTATGCCCCTTAACACTATACCCACACAGGTTCTCGTATGCTGGAAAGTCATTGATGGTGCAAAATAACATGGCACGCAATCTGAATGTCTCACAGCAATACCCGTCGATCACCTCAACGCCTTCATCCCACAACATTCTCAAGTCTTCAATCAAGGGACTCAGATAAACATCAATATCATTTCCTGGCTGTTTAGGACCCGAAATCATCATACTTAACATAATGTATTTGCGCTTCATGCACAACCAAGGAGACAGGTTGTAAATTACCAGGAGAACAGGCCATGAACTGTGAATACTACTTAAGTTTCCATATGGATTCATTCCATCGGTAGCAAGTCCAAGCCTGAGGTTTCTGGGCTCATTGTCGAAATCCGGAAACAAACTATCAATTCTCTTCCATTACAAAGAATCGGCCGGATGCCGAAGCTGTCCATCACACTTCCTCTCATCTGCATGCCATCTAATGTTCTTTGCGTCATTTACATTAGCAAACAATCGCTTGAACTACGGAATCACTGGAAGATAATATAACACCTTCGCAGGAGGACCTTTGGTGACCACATCACAACTAGAATCACCATCCTTCACTTTGTAGCGTGATACCCCACATCTGGGGCACTCGTGCATCTCTTCAAACTCTTTCCTGTACAATATGCAATCATTGGGGCAAGCGTGTATTTTCTTATACTCCATACCCATCGGACACAATATCTTCTTCGCCTCATAGTTTCGAGATGGCAATGTGTTGCCTTCTGGAAGCATGTCTTTTAATAACTCAAGCAATTCGGTAAAGCTTTTATGCTCCACCCATTTCTCGCCTTCACATTGAACAATATTAACACCACTGACAACCGTGTGAAATTAGTGCACCCCAGATACAAAGCCATTTCCGCATCACTGCACAAAGTATCATACACATGTGCACACCGAAAAGACTATTGCCCAACATCACGGATCATGTCCTCTAGTCCATCGTCCATTTCCACGTCATCAACTTCCTCTCTATCCGACACCCTCGGCCTGTCTAACGATTCACCATGACATATCCATGTTGTATAACTCTTGCAAATCCCCTCACAAATAAGATGATCACGTATCTCCTCAGCTTCTAGTCGTCTCTCATTCAAACAGTTAACACAAGGAAAATAAAACCTTCCATTACCACTATCAGGAGCATTTGTTTTTGCAAACTGTAGAAAATCTTCCACTCCATTCTCATACTCATCACTTGTCCGTCTAGCATTCATCCAACCGCGATCCATGACTAAACCAATAACTTTGTACTTAAACCAACATATTCATCAACCACTTCTTATGACATGGTATGGCCCTATCCCATTCGAGAAGAAACTTTTTCAACTTCGGTTAACAGTTAGTCCTTAACTCTCATGCTCATACTCGACAAAATTTTGGCAGCATTTTCCTTCGGTCTCCGACGTACACGACTTGAACGCGATGACATCCACCACGATAAATTATGCACCCGGAGAACGAAAGGAATTGTATCAATCCGAACTTTCATCAAGTATATAACATTAGAATCAATGAATAACTATTTTAATTGAATTAAGAAAAAGTTTTTTCCCAAACTGTCCAACTTTGGATAATTCAAGATCCAACACAATGAGCGGTACATCAGGCACGCGTCACGACCGTGATGGCCATCACGGCCAGGCCGTGACCAATTCTGCCAAGGGCGCGCATTCAAATTCTGGTCTGTCACGACCGTGATGCAAATCACGGCCAGACCGTGATCAATTCTGACTTTCAGGGTCTCCTCATCACGCCCGTGATGGTTATCACGGCTGGGCCGTGATGTCTTCTGGTCTTCAGGGACTTCTCATCACGCCCGTGATGGGTATCACGGCTGGGCCGTGATGCTCTTTGACTTTCCTAGGTAGCTCATCACAGCCGTGACCAGTGTCACGGCCTGGGCGTGATGGCTTCTGCTTCAAGTGTCCTTCCCTTTTTGCTCTTCTTATTAGCCTGAAAACATGAAATAGCAGTGAATGCTTTATTTGACTTAAAATTAACTAAAATATCCTAAAACTACTTAAGAAACTTAAAATGTTGCTTGAGGACAGTTAAATCCAAATTTGGGTGAAGACGAGATTAAACTCGAATAATTAGTGCAAAAACAATGGTCCTACTAGTTATAAAACTAGATGAGCCATAGGCTTATCAAGGAGCGTTAGTATTGAAGCTGGAAGTAACAGACATGGGAACAATTAAAGGTAATGAAACTGAGGATTGATGGTGTAGTTTAAGCCAATATGTTTGATCTTTGAATGCCCTAGGAAACATAGTAAGGGTTTCCAACCCGTTCTGCCCAGATCAGTACAGTCATGCTCCAACGAGCACGATCGTGCTTGTTAGGTAGCAAGCCCGTGCTCAACTTAAAGTTCAGCACGCTCGTTCTGAGGGTGAGCACGCCTGTGCTCACCTGTCTAGAACAGAATGTAGAAAGCAGAAGATGGGTGGTCCACCCCAGTTGTTCCTAATAATGAAGAAGACACCAAACCAAGTAAATACAAGTTAGATAACTTAAAGATAATAATGTACCTTGGTAGCCGAGTGACCAAGGAGGCATTGATGCTTAATGGTCAAGGTGTTGAGATCTAGTGCCTATGGGCCAGAGTGTTAATAACTAAAGAGAAAAGATGTTGTCTTGTGCCTTGGTAGCCGAGTGGCCAAGGGGGGACTCGATAGCCGAGTGGTCGAGGTGTTGAGCTCTGGTGCTTTTTGGCCAGAGTGTTGTTGTTCTGTATCTTGGTAGCCGAGTGGCCAAGGGGACCTTGATGCATAATGTCAAGGTGTTGTTAAAAGATATTGGACCTTGGTAGCCGAGTGGCCAAGGGGGCCTTGATGCTTAATGGCCAAGGTGTTGAGCTCTGGTGCTTTTTGGCCAGAGTGTAAGTGAAAAGATTATGTGATAAAAGGTTAAAGACTAAATATGATAGATAACATTGATGATAATGATGAACTTGGGTAGCCGAGTGGCCCAACTGGAGATGGTGATTGTTGGTTGTGCGCTGTGTTGCTCATTCATGCATTGGAGTAGTGGAGTAGCGTTGCATCACATAACATACCTTGTTTGGAATGATATATATATATATATATATGATATTAATATGATGAGATGATTATGTAGAGGACGGTGAGCAGCTTGCTGAGGAGTCGCTACTCGTAGTTTAGTTTATGTTCAGTTTTGGTTTGCTTATCCGAGTTGTTTTATCGGATTGGTTATACCTGCTCTGTAATGTGACATCGGGGTTGAGTTTCGTTTATATCTTTCGTTATATGTTTATGTTATGTCTTTCTTTTAAACATGTTTAAATTTTCGTGTTTCGAAAAGTTATGTTACAATGCGGCAGCCTCTGCCCGGTTTTTATTATTATGATATAATATGCATGTGTTCTCTTTCTTTTATATCATTTACGTTTTATGAATACATACGGGGTAGAGGGTGTCACACTTGGAATATTCACTTAATTTGTGATCAATGGATATCGAAAATGGTAAGTATGCTTGAATAATATAACCTATAATTGAATGGATCCTTAATTAAAGATGGATTGAATGGATCCATGAAAGGTGGGATCATTATAACTTTTCATGAAAGAGTATAGTTTGAAACATAGTGACCCTTGCGAGTTAATTCATTGTAACCTAGGGTTGAACATATTTACCTGGCCCAACCCAAAACCGAGTTAACCGAACAAAAAATTGAAAAGCGGGCGGGTCAAAACGGTCCGTCGAGTCAATCGGTCAAACTTTTCAGTTTCATTCGGCCTACAGCGGTCGGGCTCGGGTGTGAAAAAATTATTCCATCGATACCGGGCCCGACCAAACATTTAATGTAGTAGACAAAAAATCTCGGTCCGCTCACTCCTCTGACCCTTCAACGTCTCTTTCTCCTTTGGAAAGATAAAAAACTTTTAATTAGCTGTCAACCATCCAAAGCTCTCTTCCCAAAGATAAAAAATTAAAAGCTGATTTTTAATGCGCTCTCTCACCCACACCTGTAAGTCTATCCAATGAAAAAAGAAAGCCACCCACACATTCTTCAGACCCCCCTCCCCCGCTCTCTCTTTCGGCCTGAACCATCAACCAACCATAGACTCTCGGCCAACACCATCAAGGCACCAACCATAGACGCCATTTCGCTTCCACCAACCGTCTCTCTCTACCATCTCCCATCCTCTCTCGTTCTGCACCACCATCACAGAGAGGCCTCTGGAACCTCCACGTGAAGCTTGCACAACCACCGCCCCCAACTCCACCGCACGAAATGGTACATTTCGACCAAGTCTCCTCTTGTGCAAATCTTCAAGGTGGATGTTCATATCTGCGAAGGTGTTCAGATCTACGAAGAAGAAGTTATTCCCTACTAATGCATGTTCGGATCTATGAAGAAGAAGGTGTTCCCTACCGATGCATGTTCATATATGCTAAGAAGAAAATGTTTTTTGTTTGAAAGATTGATCCTTTTGTAAAAAGTTTTAATCTTTCTGGCTTAATGTTCTTGTTCTCCTTGTTTGAGTTGATTCTGAGTTTATGCATTTGTCTCTCTACTTCTTGTTTTTACATTTTGTTTGTTTGCTGTAAACCGTCGAAATTGACCGTCACCCGACCGTCAACCGCCATACCCACCCCCCGAGCAAACCGCTCCCCAAACGGACGGTGACAGGCTGCATATTATTCTGATTAGTTTTGGTCGGTTTGGATTTTTTTACCTGAAACCGACCGCTGTCCACCCTTGTAACCTTCCATAAAAAGGTAGGTCCCCCTCCACTTTCTCTATCATGATACATAACTTTATGTTATTGTTTCCTATCACATCAAAAAAATGAGAGAAAGATTCCATCCTAGAATCAAAGGCATTTGAGAGCATTCAAAACAATGAATATAAGATGTATCATTTGTACATTCTTGATGTTCTAGATTCTTGTATCAAAGTTGTTAGAGCATCTCGAATTGAAAAATTTTAAGGAACCTATTTTTAGTTTTTAAGTCGGTCCAAGAGAGTTTATGACACTCACTCAATTTTCACTATAATGGTAGTTTCCAATATTTAAGTTCCTTAACTTCTATCTCTCTTCGACATCTCATGTTCTCTCTCCCACTTTTACACTATTAAATGCAAAAAATAATTATTTAAATGCTATGGAACTCTCTTTTAAGGTTCCTTATAGCAACCCCATTGTTCTGTTCTTAAAATTTAAGAATGCCTAAGAAACGTTTTTAAATTTCCTCGGGGTTGGACCTCTCTTATGTGTCAGCCACGCTCTAGAATCGTTGCTCAGTAAGAACGATTCTTACAGAATAAAAATATTATTTGTTTGACACCAACTGTAGAGATCACTGCAAAAGTGGAGGAAGAAAATCTGAAAAAGCGAAAGTGAGGGCATAGAAAAGTGTGCAACAATGGTTCTTGTTTCACTAGTACAGAAAAAGGGCTTTAATAGGGCTTTTTTTTGCCTTTAGTAGCGCTTACAAGTGCTATCTATTCACCCGCTACTGTAGGTGGAAGAGATTCAATAACGCTTAAAAAAGTGCTACTGAAAGTGGGAATAGGTAGCGCTTCCTTAAGAAAGCGCTGTCTAAAGTTGGTAATAAGACAATCTATTACATACTTCAGACAGCACTTTCTCAAGGAAGTGCTGTCCTAAGTTTAAAATAGATAGCGCTTTCTCAAGAAAGCGCTATCTATTTTTAACTTTAGGCAGCAATTTTTAAGAAAACGCTACCTATCCCCCCCCTCTTTTTATTATTTGCATTTAGGTACATCGATCACACACATACACATATATAATGTCCAAAGCTTACATACAATATTGGTAAGCATATATATATAAACCAAACCAAATATCAAAATCATGCATATAACCAATTAAGTAATATACTTTAACACAATTCACAGTAACGCTTACATATAACCAATTCTACTATTTAAGTCCATAAACCAGAAGGTCGCTAACCTACACTAGATAATAATCATGCATACTAACAATGTATACAAGCTAATCAACACACTAGTAATTATAAACAATTTGTGCATGCTGCTTCCATCTTCTGCTTGATCTCACAAAGTCCTTGTTGTCGGCCTGCATAAGATACACATACAGATCACTTGCACATACACACAAGTCTAATAATATAGGAGAGACACTAGCTAGGATAATATCAGAGTATGTCGTAGCCTTTAATTGTTGATAAATTTCATAACCACATAACGACACCACTCGTCTTTAAGTTGAGTAAGTTGATCGACAGAGTATGTGATGCATTTACATTCAGGAAAATACTTCAAAATGAAAATTAAATCAAATTAGAATGAATAAATCTGAGTAATTAAATTATATAAGCTAGAACTGAAATTAAATACCATGGTTGGGATTTGCATTTGGTTCTGAATGATGATATCCTTGATAAATTTCAGAACGTAGTAGCCACAGTCGTGATCATTCGGTTGACGAGGGCACTATAAAACCAAAAATAATAAATTAATTATTTTAATTTAAAATAAAAAATGGCATAAGGATTTTCGTAAATACCATTATAGATATCCATTTAGTCGTCCTGGATGATTTAGAAATTCGAGACTTGCCTCCATTTAATCCTCGATGAATTAGCAAAGCCCTGAGTGCAAAATCAAACAATTTCATTGAAGTAAAGGTTTCGAACCATCATATATATGAAGATAACAATAAATGCATATATATACTTACTGATTGTATGTATCCCTCATTTTTTTGTGATTGTTAAAATGCATATGCAAGGGATCTAAATAGTACACCGTGTCCCCTTTGGGATTGATCACTAACAATACTCAATGACCCATACAAAAATGTGGTCAGTTAGGAAATCTTATGCAGCTAATCATATTTCATAAAATTTACTATCGTTAATTAAATTAAATGACTCACACTACATTGCAAGGTGACAAAAACAAGGTCTCACCCTCTGGCTTTGCCAATGCCAAGCGTTCAGCACTCTTTTATTTCCAGAGTCAAAGTGCATATGTGTTCGCTGTGGGCATAGAAACACAAACCTCCGAGTCCGTTCTTCTGGGATTAGTATCTCACGGTACAAGTAACTTATATTAAAACATGTATACAAAGAAATGAAAAAGAGAAAAACTGAAAATGAAAAATAGGACAACACTTTTCATCAAACTCAATTCTTAGCATTCAAAAAAGATAACCACCAAAGATCAGTATCAATATTTAAAACACTTGAGATATACGCTAAAAACAGTATGTGATATACTTCGAAGTTGTATAGGTTGTATACTTCAAAGTTTGATGTAGTACCTGAGATATACGCTAATAACAGTCTGTGATAACCATTCATGATAAGAATTTCTCCAATCTCGGAACCTTCACCACCGAGCTCTAATGTGTGTTCATAACCCAGAATTTATGGCTCCATTGGTATGGCAATGTTTGCTCTATCTGTCATCCTTGTTAACACATGGACTCTAAGAAAGGTTGTAAAATCTGCACTACCATGAGTTATAGGAGGCTGGGAGGGCTGATGTTAGCTCTTGTTCTTTAATGGGGAAGTAACTGACCCTTTTGTTTGCTCCTTGCCAACAATCGGAGGTCTAGGGGAAGGTTGGGGTTTGCCCACATTCTTGCTAGCTCTGTGCTCCAGCACTTTGCCCTTGTCCTTGACTTTGGATTTTGCAGGTAACTACATTTTTTTCATTGCAACACATTAACTAGTTAGTGACCACCTAATCAGTCAGATGGACCATGATGTCAAAGAATGAAGGTGGGAAATACATCTCTAGCTCACACAAAGTCACAACAATTTCTCTTTGCAATGCTGGCAACTTTCCAGGGTCAATCACTCTACTGCAAATTGCCTTGAAGAAGAAAGAAAGTTTAGTTAAGGTATGCCGCACTTTGTTCGGTAAAATGGACCATATACCGATGGGTAGCAAATTCTCCATGAGAACATGACAGTCACGGGACTTTAGACCCTTTAACTTAAGGTCTTTCATCGATACGAGGTTCATAATGTTTGAAGAGTACCCCTCTGGAACCTTAATTCCATGAAGAAACTTACAAAAAACAATTTTCTCTTTTCTAGATAGAGTATGAGCAGCCGAAGGTAAATATGTATTTTTCCCCTTCTTTACCGGTCTCAATTCTCGTCTCAATCCCATACTAACCAAATCCAGCCTTGCATTAATGACATCTTTGGTCTTCCTGGCACATTGAGTAAGGTACCAACGACACTATCAAATACATTTTTTTCAACATGCATTACATCAACGAAGTGTCTTATGTATAATGACTTCCAATATGGTAGCTCAAAGAAAATCGACTTTTTCTTCCACCCTCGTGTGACAAGCTCTCTCGCAAAAGGTTTCCCAAATTCAATACTCAAATCTTGTACCTTTTCAAACAGATGCGCACCCGTCAACAGCAAAGGATCTACACGTTCTTCTATATTCCCATTGAATGCCTTTCTCCACGACCGATAATGATGACTTGAATGCAAAAATCTACGATGCCCAAGGAAGACATTCTTCTTGCCATGTTCCAACCACATCCAATCCGTATTATCTTCACATATAGGGCATGCACACTGACCTTTGGTAGTGTATCCTGATAAATTACCATATGCCGTAAAATCATTAATTATGCCGAAGATCATGGTCTTTAGGGTTAAACTTTCTTCTCTATACCCATCATACTCCTCTACACCGGTCTCCCACATTTGCTTCAAGCCTTCAATTAAAGGAGCCAAGTATATGTCGATATCATTTCCTGGTTGTTTGGGCCCATAAATTAACATAGACAACATCATGTATTTGCGCTTCATGCATAGCCATGGAGGTAGGTTATAAATCACCAAAATCACAGGCCATGTACTGTGAGAGCTACTCTGAACACCATGCGGATTAAATCCGTCAGTAGACAATGCAAGTCGTAGATTTCTTGGTTCTTGCCCGAAATCAGGATAATCATGATCAATTCTTTTCCATCGAGGAGAATCTGCCGGGTGTCATAGCTTGCCATCTTTAATCCTTTCATCCTCATGCCATGTCAAGTGTCTTGCATCTTCTGAACTACGGTACATGCGCCTAAATCTAGGAATTATGGGGAAATACCATAGAACCTTCTCTAGAGCCGATTCTTTCTTCTTATACCGTGAGGAATTACATTTAGGGCACGTATTTAACGATGCATATTCATTTCGAAATAAAATGCAATCGTTAGAACAAGCGTGAATCCTCTCATAGCTCATTCCAATAGAGCGTAACATTTGTTTAGCCTCATATGTCCGACTAGGAAGCACATTATCCTACGGCAACATATTGATGAGCCTCTGGTTGACCGGTTTTATAACTAGTAAAGACCTTGGCTTTGTGCTAATTTTATATCATTTTCACCCAAATTAGACTTGATTGTCCTTAAGTAAGATTTTGAGTCTGTAAAGTGTTTTTAAGCTAATTTAGTTGATTTAGAGTTAAATAAAATACTTACTGTTATTTCTTATTTTCAGGTTAATAAAAATGAATAATTCTGGTTCGCCCCGCGAAGGATATCTCGCCCCGCGAGTCACCCAGCCCAGAAGTCAGAGACGATCACGGCTTGCCCGTGTTGAAGGTCACGACTGTGGCAGTTTTGAAGTTGAAGCGTTCGCCTCGCGAGCATCCATTCGCCTCGCGAGCCTGGAAGTCAGAAAGCATCACGGTTGGCCCCTGATGTTCATAACGGACGTAATAAGAAGACTCTTCAGATTCTCGCCTCGCGAAGGTGTGTTCGCCTCGCGAGAATACCAAAGGTTGCAGGCTGTTCACAAGATTCGCGTCGCGAGCTGTGCTTCGCCTCGCGAGCCAGTGAAATCCAGAAATTGTATTTAAGCGTTTTTAGACAGAACTGATGGGGTTGGCGAGGGAGGCTAGTCAGTTTTGGCTAGTTTCTTAGCTAGTTAGTCAGTAGTTAGTCTTTTATTTTCTTCTTAGTTTATTGTTTCCTTTTTGTAATGGAGAGTTAGTCTCCTAGATTAATCTACTGGGATTGGTTTCCATTTACATTTGAGGTTCTGTAATTCCTGTTTTCACTTGCTTTTCTCTTTTCAATGCAATGCTATATGTTTCTGTTTGTTATTTCAGGAATGTATAGTGTTGTATTGATTCATTTCGGTGATGTTATGTTTCTATACTTAATCGCGTTTGTTATTTCGCGTGTGTTCATTCATGTTCGTTTGTTCATGAGAGCTTAACCCCGTTTGTTATTTCGGGAATAGGAACATACATCCGTAGTAGCGAATTGCGTTTGTTATTTGTTGCTACAACCGGTAGGGGATTAGAATCTGCTCAGGATTTATATGAACCGATGATAGTGGAAAACCGAGAACAGTAGGTTAATCGCTTTAGTTTATTTGTTAATCTCTTAACTGCTCTGTTTTCTTGCTTTGTTTTCTGTTTTGTTTCTTTATTTTATTTCAATCTCAAAACTCCCAAAACTAACTTTTGATTTTCTGTTAATAACAAACAACACTAAAGAGTCCTTGAGAGACGATACTCGAGTTGTCGCTCCCTATCTGCATTATTTTGTAAACGCTCGTTCTTTTTGGCGCGTGGCGACAGCGCGATCAAAAATTGACGCCGTTGCCGGGGACTCTTGTTTGTTGTTATTAGCAGAAAATAAATAAATAAATTAATTAATTAAAAAAAATATTTCTCTTTGCTGAATTAGTTTTGTCTGGTTGTGAATTTTAGCACCCCCCATGGATAATCACATATATGGTTACATGCCTAATGTTTACTATGAACCACCACCATGCATATATTTTCCTGATTTTCTTGGTTTATCGCACTGGTTGCCCAGGTTTAGTGGTTTTGCAGGTGAGAATCCGCAGGAGCATCTGAGGGAATTCCAGATTGCTTGTTCTATAATGCTGAGACCTGCAGGAATAACAGAAGACCACATCAAGATGGAAGCTTTCCAGTTCTCACTTGAAGGTGCTACAAGAGATTGGTTGTATTGTCTTGATGAGAATTCCATCTCAAGCTGGTTTGATTTGAAGGAAGCCTTCCTGTTGAGCTGGGGAAACTATCTAAACCCTTGGTATGGGGACTCACAACTGATGTTACCACTGGCACCACCACCGAACCCTCCCCAAGTGACCACCTCTGCATCTTCCGAACCTTCACTAGAGGATCTGTTCAAGCAATTGACTGCACAAATGGAAGCAAGTAATCTCGAATTTCAACGGATGATGGAGGCAAGTAATCTTGAATATCAGAGGGGAGAAGCTGAATCTCAGAAGTTGGCCATGCAAATTGATCAAATTGTCGCCAACTCGGCTGCAATGCTAACTCCACAGCCCCTTGAAGAACATACAGAGTCACAAGTTATTCTTGAAAATATTTCTGATGATAATTTTGATAATGTTTCTATTGATGAACTGTGTGTTGAATCCCCTGATTCTACTGATTGTTATTGTGATGGCACTGCTTTGTGTATAGACTGTTATGCAGCTTTATTCTGTTCAGGAAACATAGAAAAGGAGGATCAGGAGGACATCTGCTTCCCCGTGCCTGAGGATAATGAAGAACCCTTGGAAGTAGATGATTTAAGTAAATCAATTGCATGTGTTGAGAGTAATGGGGTGGATGAATTAATTGCTGAATTTCCAGACATTCAGAACTTTACTGATTCATTTTATTGTGATATATGTACTGACTCTACTAACTCTAACCTTTGTGTGGTGTGTGCTGAAATTTCTGCATGTATAGCAGGTGATAAATTTGTTAGTGCAGTGAATGAAGAAAATGCAGAAGTTGAAGCAGCACCAGTAACCCCAGCTAACTGTTTGCCACCTCCCCCTGTGGAACCAAAAGCTCCGGATTTTGCACCCTTGGATTTTGCACCATGGCCAGTCCAAGAGGTTGAGATCCACTTCTATTGGGGAGACTTTGTAGATAAAGAGGTCAGCTGTGACCTGAAGGGGAGTGAGAAGTCCGCCGCACTCGGCGAAGTCATCATAATTGTCAAGTGCTCACCCCCACATCAAGGCTGCGAGTTAAGGAAGCATGGAATGAGCTTCCGTCCTTTGGCTACCACGTGGGCCTTATGCTACAGACAATGGGATCCTGGTGGAACCGCCCTTAATGAGTTTTCTTAACCCTTTCTTCTTTTTAATTTTCTTTTCCTTGCTTTATTTCTGTTTTGTTTTTAATAAAGCTCCTGAATAATTTGAGAAGCTCAGGAGTTGTGTTGAGTCTTGTGTTGGCAAGTTTGATGGATTTGGTTGAATTTGCATAGATTGATGGCATAATATGTTTTGACTGTTTCCCCCTAGAATTTGAAATTTTTTTGAAAAATGATCCCCATGTGATTGAAAACTGAACTTTGAGATTTTGTTATGATGGCATGATTTATGATAAGTTTGGGGTGATAGGAAGCACACACTAGGGATAGAATCTCAGTCAAACAATTTGCAAAAATGTCCAGGTGAGGTTTTGAGCCTCCAACATGTTTTAAACTGTGTGAAATCACTTTCAAGTTGCACTTTCCCGAATTTGCTTGAATCTTTTTTTGGTTTGCATGTTTATGTGTTTGCTTCAGATGATTTAGGCATTTTCTTTGTAAATAACTACTTAGCCTAAAAATAACCAATCCCTAATACATGTTCCCTAGTTAGCCCCATTGAGCCTATTAGCCTGTTAATTCTTGATAACCTAATGTTACAAGCCCAAAAATCTGGAAAACCATGTTAACCCGATCTTAGGATTAGGAGAGCATGGAATCTTAGAATGGGTGCAAGAAACTAAAGTTTGGGGTGGCTGCAAGGTGTAATGTGTTGTTTGGGATTGAGAAAAAAAAATTGTGAAAAAAAAATAAAAATAGAAAAAAAAAAGAAGAAGAGAAAAGCAGAAAAAAAAAATAAAAAAAAATATAAAAAGTACAAAAATTTCAAAAAGGCTGTTTGAATAAAGAGGCTGTAGCCACCCAAGGCATAAAGAAAAATGAGAAAAGGAACTTGAGTGGAATTTCAAAGTGTAAATAATGTTCATGCTCTCTTAGTTCCTAGGGTCTCCAGCCTAGTACCCTTGTATATCCTACCCTTAGCCAGGCCCCATTACAACCCATAAAAGACCTTCTGATGTTGCTTGCATGTTTTCTGTGGGAATCATCTTGAGATGAAAATCAAATTTATGGAAAGTGCTCTTAAAAGTGAGATTGAGTGAATTGTTGATAGCCTGACACAAACTGAGCGATTGAGTGAAACACAAATTTCCCTTGTGAGGAAGGCAGTTGTTTGAATTTGGTGATCTCCTTCTTGTGTGTAACTTAGATCCCCTGCTTAGAGTAATGATTGTTTGAATGATGAAATTCTCAATTGTTTAGAATAAAAGATTGTGGGGATTACTTTGCTTTAAGGGGGGAACATTGAAGGAAAAATTGTTTTGATAAATTGCTTGAAATTTGTGTGAAAGTTAATTGAGTCCTTAAGCTTGCCATGTTTTGCCAGGTCTTGAGTCTTTTTAAGTTTTTAAGTTTTATTTTGCTTGGGGACAAGCAAAGTTTAAGTTTGTGGTATTTTGATGAGCCTCTGGTTGACCGGTTTTATAACTAGTAAAGACCTTGGCTTTGTGCTAATTTTATATCATTTTCACCCAAATTAGACTTGATTGTCCTTAAGTAAGATTTTGAGTCTGTAAAGTGTTTTTAAGCTAATTTAGTTGATTTAGAGTTAAATAAAATACTTACTGTTATTTCTTATTTTCAGGTTAATAAAAATGAATAATTCTGGTTCGCCCGCATGAAGGATATCTCGCCCGCGAGTCACCCGACCAAGTCAGAGACGATCACGGCTTGCCCGTGTTGAAGGTCACGACTGTGGCAGTTTTGAAGTTGAAGCGTTCGCCTCGCGAGCATCCATTCGCCTCGCGAGCCTGGAAGTCAGAAAGCATCACGGTTGGCCCCTGATGTTCATAACGGGCGTAATAAGAAGACTCTTCAGATTCTCGCCTCACGAAGGTGTGTTCGCCTCGCGAGAATACCAAAGGTTGCAGGCTGTTCACAAGATTCGCGTCGCGAGCTGTGCTTTGCCTCGCGAGCCAGTGAAATCCAGAAATTGTATTTAAGTGTTTTTAGACAGAACTGATGGGGTTGGCGAGGGAGGCTAGTCAGTTTTGGCTAGTTTCTTAGCTAGTTAGTCAGTAGTTAGTCTTTTATTTTCTTCTTAGTTTATTGTTTCCTTTTTGTAATGGAGAGTTAGTCTCCTAGATTAATCTACTGGGATTGGTTTCCATTTACATTTGAGGTTCTGTAATTCCTGTTTTCACTTGCTTTTCTCTTTTCAATGCAATGCTATATGTTTCTGTTTGTTATTTCAGGAATGTATAGTGTTGTATTGATTCATTTCGGCGATGTTATGTTTCTATACTTAATCGCGTTTGTTATTTCGCGTGTGTTCATTCATGTTCGTTTGTTCATGAGAGCTTAACCCCGTTTGTTATTTCGGGAATAGGAACATACATCCGTAGTAGCGAATTGCGTTTGTTATTTGTTGCTACAACCGGGAGGGGATTAGAATCTGCTCAGGATTTATATGAACCGATGATAGTGGGAAACCGAGAACAGTAGGTTAATCGTTTTAGTTTATTTGTTAATCTCTTAACTGCTCTGTTTTCTTGCTTTGTTTTCTGTTTTGTTTCTTTATTTTATTTCAATCTCAAAACTCCTAAAACTAACTTTTGATTTTCTGTTAATAACAAACAACACTAAAGAGTCCTTGAGAGACGATACTCGAGTTGTCGCTCCCTATCTGCATTATTTTGTAAACGCTCGTTCTTTTTGGCGCGTGGCGACAGCGCGATCACATATCTTTCAATAGTGTGAGCAAGTTCGTAAAGCTCTTATCAGTCCATCCATTCCCCGATTTCAAGTTATACAACTTTAGCATCACCGACAATCTTGTGAATTTAGTACAACCCTCATACAACGGTTTCTCAGCATCACTTACCAACTTCTCAAACATTCGAGGACAATCACTAAAATCTTCTTCAACTATGTTTACCATCTCTTCAAAACGGTCGGCATCATATGTATTTATATTGGTGTCATTTGACGCACATCTCCCACTATTCCCCATATCAATAGATTCACCTCTAGTCTCACCATGCTTTGTCCAATAGGTATAACTTTGATCAATTCCATTGCACACTAAATGTCCTTCCAACTCAGCTACACTAACTCGTCATGTATAACAACAACTTAAACAAGGAGATATGATTCTACTAGGGTTTTCTGCATGCTCGACTGCAAACCTAATAAAATCTTGCACTCCATCCTTATATTCCTTCGACAAACGATTGGCAAACATCCACTTCCGATCCATATTTTTACGATCTACCATAATTTTTTTGAGTTTGAACATGAAATGATGGTTAATGCATGTTTATACCGAAAAAAATAAACATGTCTAATTATACAACTAAAGGTTTAAATAAAACACAGGGGAATAACAAGTGGTAAAACGTACCAGAGTGAAGTCAAGCAGCTTGAACAACAGAGAAAGTTGATTGACAGACGTGCCTGAGAGAATCCAAAATTATTTGTTTCTTTCTTTCTTCCTAAATGAAATAGCATGCTTCTGGAAACGGAAGAAATTTACAGACAATTGAATATTATCCCTGTTAAATAGCAATTGTGTAACAGGGTCTTCATGTCAACACATGAGTACAAGATACAACTACTCAACGCAAGAAATCATGTGTTATGGTTACCATTACAATACATTTTGCAGGCAATATGTTGACAAGAACATGTCTTTTAAAAACATGGTGGTAACAATTGTGGTACTAAAGAAACAAGTTCACGATGACAATGCAATGTAGTACCACAATAATCAGCTCATCCTAGCAATGGCAAAATGCTGCCATTAAATAAACTGCAAGAATACATGAGTTTGATATATTCTTCAGTCAACAGCTACACCATGTTAGGCCATTTGGACAAACCAATATCTGCCCAGTGATTATTTGAAAAATTCTTAGTGGAACACAGTAGTGAGATAATACATTCAGAAAATATATAGGATTTGTACAAGGCAACAATCTTTGATTCTTCTACATGATATTTAACAACATACAAGTATGAATGAGCAACTACATACGACAGAAGATCAACCTCAAGTGCTCGTGAGCTGTTACAATTTCGACAAGTATACCGAGTCGTACAAGTAATATGGTGATGAGACCGATATCGTTCCCACGAGGACTGTGACAAGTACTAGCACGTAACAAATCAACTACTATCTAAGCGGATATTTAACAATAAAGATAAACAAAAGAAAAGGAAAAGGCTCTTTTGGGATTTTTGTCAAACACTTGAAATGCAGAAAAAGAGACTCTTCAAATATGAAAGATGTTGGGATTAAACTTCACTAAACCTTAGCCTCATGCAATATCAAGACCACCAATCCAGTTTATACTTCAAATATTAAAATCAATCGACAAGATTACTCAAGCCTTAATTTCTTAGATGACAAGAGCCTAAATCCCCTAATTAAACACTAATTCCTTAGGTGGCCTAATTAGAGAATTTTCATTAAGAGTAGGGATTACACGATTACTAATAAACCAAAATCCATTCCTAGATGCAAGGTTTACTAGGTGATTAATTCCAGATCAAGAATTGATAAGAACGTCCCCATTGCAAATCAAATCTCAAAATCAATTCATGGATGGCGGACCACAAAAGAGCATTAAGCGTAGGAATTAAACACTAATACGAAGGCATAAACACAGATCAATAAATCAAGGCAATTACATAATATTTGGTTTAGCTACATCTAATCCCAACACAAAAGGAGTTAGCTACTCATGATAATAGAGAAAGCCAAAACCAGAGCAATGGAGACAAAGGGGAGAAGGAACTCCATGGAGGCTTTCCACAACAGTCACCACAGCCCTTGGCTCAGAGAAGAAGTCCTTTTAGGGTTCCAAGTCTTCTAGGTCAAAAATCCCCCCTTTCTGGTCTGTTCTGATGCCTATTTATAGAATAGGCGCGCGTCACGGCCGTGATGGCCATCACGGCTAGGCCGTGACGGGTTCTGCCTTGGGCGCGCTTTCAATTTTGATTCATCACGGCTAGGCCGTGATCGATTCTGCCTAGAAGGGATCTGGTTCAATTAACATGTCACGACCGTGATGGGCATCACGGCTAGGCCGTGACAGCTTCTGACTTTTGCCTTCTTTCTTTCCAGTTATTGCTCGATCATGGCCGTGATGGTCATCACGGCTAGGCCGTGATGGGCTCTGTTTGGTACATTTTCTTCACTTTTCAAGCTCTATCTTCATCCGAGCTCCATCATGGTCAATCTTGAGCATTTTACCCTTAATTCCTGCAAAACAACACCACGAAACCACCTCACCCGTTCCTAGGTAAAAAACTAATAAAAATCAATTTAAATATGCCTAAACTATATGAAAATGCATGCAAAAATGTACATTAAATATGAGGTGAAATCACACTCATCAAATCACCCCAAGCTTGTTCATTTGCTTGTCCTCAAGCAATCACTAAGGCCAGAAGAGATAAATAATGAGAGCATGGATAGTGAACCAAGAACCCGAGTAACTAATCCAAGTAACAGGCATTTTCAAATAATTCACCAAGAGACGATAAATTTCAAGTCCAATTAGAAGCTTAGGTCTCCTAGACTCATATTCTCACTGATTCGGGCACTCTTTCTCACCTCACTCAAGTGTTTAAGGATATATGACAATTCGCTCAGTT
Organism: Sophora flavescens; assembly: GCA_030762895.1. Lineage (NCBI taxonomy): Eukaryota > Viridiplantae > Streptophyta > Magnoliopsida > Fabales > Fabaceae > Sophora > Sophora flavescens. Next base: position 57,658,554 of record CM061064.1, read on the forward strand.
TCCTCAAGGAATGAATTCTACCATAATCTTGACTATCAACCAAATATCTACTTTATTAATGAAAACACATTAGAATCAAGAGGTCTTTACTTTGGTTGTAACGGGTCCATGAGATTAATCGTTAGGTGGGGAAATCAAGAAAAGGAAATTTCAAAAAGGCTAAAGAAAATATCAAGCATTGCAAAGCATGACACCTTCTAAAATACCTTTTTGGGTTTTGATTCACATTTTTCCACCTTTCTTTCTTTCTTTTTTTATTTTATTTTATTTTATTTCCCACTTCCTTTTGTCATCCCCTTCTCTATACTTTTTTTTTTTTTTGAAGAATGGGAGATTTTCAATTCAAGAGAAATATTTTCTGACTTTCTCATCCCAAACTTTTTCAACTGCCTTTTTACCTTTTTTTTGTGCAATACTTTAGAAGGTCTCTTATCAAGCATCATTCGTCAAAGTAATTCAAGGTACCAAGAAAAGTATTTTATTCTTTCAGGCTCAAAATTGGGCAACTAAGGGGTAGCATTTAGTCAATCAAAGCTCAGAAGGCCGGAAAAATACCTAGTGCCTCAATCATTTTCAAAAATGTTTTAAAAAAATTTTAAGCTTCAAAACGGTTTCAAGTCAAGTTCTAGATAATACAATCCAAGAGGAATTAAAACACTCTATAAAAAAGAATGGGGTAGATTTAGTGAGTACCCCTTTTTGGCTCAAAATCTCACATTTTAGTAGTTCAAAAATCAGTGAGAAACACTAGTCTACGGAACCACATGCTAATTATCAACTATCACAGATCATCTCAAGCATTTTTATTTGTAGCCTTATCACAAGAATAAAAAAATTGGGTTCAAAAATTCACTATCTCAATTTATTTGGCACTAAGTTCCCACAATTGGATGCATAATCTAAGCAAGGGGCAATCGAATCATGTGATCATGCAAAACTAAGCCTATATGAATGCAACATGCAAACTGCACAAATTTAAAAATTTGCAAAAATACCCCTACCCCAAGCTTAAAAACTTACATTGTTCCCAATGTAAATAACCGAGTTGGAGAGAGGAGAAAAATGGAACAACTCACCGAGGCGGTAGCGGGTGCTGGTTCACATGCCTAGTCATAGGGATTGCATGAAAAATGTGTCACGGCCGTGATGCTCATCACGGGCAGGACGTGATCAATTCTGGTCCATAGGAGCTAGCCTGTCACGGCCGTGACTTCCATCACGGCTAGGCCGCGATGCTCTCTGATCTTCAGGGTCCTCTCATCACGCCCGTGATGGGTATCACGGCTAGGCCGTGATCCTTTCTGATCTTCATGGCTGGCTCATCACGGCCGTGACCACTGTCACGGCCTGGGCGTGATGGCTGCTGACTTTGTTTATCCTTGCCCTTTTTGCTTCTCCTTCCTTCTTGCCCTGAAAACACTTAACACATCTATTAGTTTATGATTTTTTTTTTCCTCTTGATCTTCTCAAATTATTCAAGAGTTAGAATTCAAGAACAAATGGAAAAGGAAAAGAAAACTTAGGTTGCCTCCCAATAAGCGCTTCTTTAACGTCACTAGCTTGACAGGCCTAGGATCCTCCTCCCGGATCCCATGGCGTGTGGAGTGGCAATTGCAGAAGCAATATGAATTTACCCTCGATTCCGCCTGGGTCAAATGGCAATCGATATACTCCTTTTTTGACCTCTTCAGGCATAAATGTTCCATGAAGCACATGAGGTTTTACTTCTGGAGCCAATTTTGTAGTATCCACACATGCATGCAAACCAATATATTTATTCAAGGCAACAATATCAGGTTTCTTGGCAAGCATGGTGAAATATAGATCCTCTTTACTCTCCACCCCATGTTCTTTTTCTTGTGACTCATCTTCCACTGTCACTTCATCTTCACTTTGAACTATCCCCAAAACCATATTTTGTTCAAATTGTGTTCCATGTGACTCTTGTACTAATTGTTTACAAATTTCCTCAACTCGCGTTTTGAAATTTTGCATCACAGCTTCGATACTATCACAGTTGGTTCTTACTTTGGCCTCAGAGATGGATAGCTCTTGGGAATATTGTTCTAGAGCAACTTTCAAAGGTGTTTGCTCATTCCATTCCCATTCCTCCTCGTGCTTCATGATTACACTATAAGCTTGTGCATGAGGGCATTGATATCCCCAGAGCCTGTAGTCCCCCAAGACTACATTAGGCCCAAAGTGATATTTTGTAACACTGTCCAAGGTTGGAAAATAATAAGTCTCCATATGTTGCATCCACCTTGCACAAACAAAACTCAAAATAAAAAATCAAATATATACAAAAAATAAAATAAATAAAAAGAAACAGATAATGAAACAGAAAAAAACAAAATTGTTCTTATATTAGTAGTCGAAATGGGTACGCTAATATTGAAACTCAGTCCCCGGCAATGGCGCCAAAAACTTGTTACAATTTCGGCAAGTATACCGAGTCGTACAAGTAATACGGTGATGAGACTGATATCGTTCCCATGAGGACTGTGACAAGTACTAGCACGTAACAAATCAACTACTATCTAAGCGGATATTTAACAATTAAGATAAACAAAAGAAAAGGAAAAAGCTCTTTTGGGATTTTTGTCAAATACTTGGAATGCAGAAAAAGAGACTCTTCAAATATGAAAGATGTTGGGATTAAACTTCACTAAACCTTAGCCTCATGCAATATCAAGACCACCAATCCAGTTTATACTTCAAATATTTAAATCAATCCACAAGATTACTCAAGCCCTAATTCCTTAGATGACAAGAGCCTAAATCCCCTAATTAAACCCTAATTCCTTAGGTGGCCTAATTAGTGAATTTGCATTAAGAGTAGGGATTACACGATTACTAATAAACCAAAATTCATTCCTAGATGCAAGGTTTTCTAGGTGATTAATTCCAGATCAAGAATTGATAAGAACGTCCCAATTGCAAATCAAATCTCAAAATCAATTCATGGATGGCCAGACCACAAAGAGCATTAAGCGTAGTAATTAAACACTAATACGAAGGCATAAACACAGATCAATAAATCAAGGCAATTACATAATATTTGGTTTAGCTACATCTAATCCCAACACAAAGGGAGTTAGCTACTCATGATAATAGAGAAAGCCAAAACCAGAGCAATGGAGACAAAGGGGAGAAGGAACTCCATGGAAGCTTTCCACAACAGCCACCACAGCCCTTGACTCAGAGAAGAAGTCCTTTTAGGGTTCCAAGTCTTCTAGGTCAGAAATCCCCCCTTTTTGTTCTGTTCTGATGCCTATTTATAGATTAGGCGCGGGTCACGGGCCAGACCGTGACAGGTTCTGTCTTGGGCGCGCTTTCAATTTTGATTCATCACGCCCGTGATGCTCATCACGGCTAGGCCGTGATCAATTCTTCCTAGAAGGGGTCTGACTCAATTAACATGTCACAGCCGTGATGGGCATCACGGGTAGGCCGTGACAGCTTCTGACTTTTGCCTTCTTTCTTTCCAGTTATTGCTCGATCATGGCTGTGATGGTCATCACGGCTAGACCGTGATGGGCTCTGTTTGGTACATTTTCTTCACTTTTCAAGCTCTATCTTCATCCGAGCTCCATCATGGTCAATCTTGAGCATTTTACCCTTAATTCCTGCAAAACAACACCACAAAACCGCCTCACCCGTTCCAAGGTAAAAAACTAATAAAATCAATTTAAATATGCCTAAACTATATGAAAATTCATGCAAAAATGTACATGAAATATGAGGTGAAATCACACTCATCATGAGCCATGCCTTATATGAATATCCATCAGCTGGTTAAGTTGCACGATTAATATCTCATTAGATTGTGCTAATGAATATCGACAAGGGTGATTCAAGTCAAAGAAATTAATTAGCATGTATAAAAGCATACCCTGAATAACTTTGGGAATATAAAAGACAAGAAACATTTAAAATAGTCCTTGAATTTTCAATCTGTCATTGAAGTTGATCCATATCTTAGATGATTCCTGTTAAAGTGTTATATGTGCCTAGTTGACATGTAAAGTGGGTATGTGACAATGAGGTGTGGAAGCGTTTTCAATTTTTCTTGGTTTCACTGTCAACTATCGCATAACAAAGGTGATGATTACTGTTTACACTTTTAATGGGGTTTAAAAACTGTTATTCCTAGTAAAATACCCCATCCAGTGAAAGTTATATTTCGTAATCCCCAAGTTTAAATTCAAGCCAGAAGGAAATCAACTAAAGTCTTTTTTCTAATAGAAGCTTAATGAAATAATAGAAACACCCCATCTCTCTTGTCTTCTTTTGGTTTTTCACTAAGTTACCATAGTTGAAACTTTGCTGATACTTCAGAGGTGGGTGAAGATTCTCAAATTGAATGTGCTTCTGGGTTTAAAAACTAAAAATTGAATGAAAGCTAAAGAAAAATGTTCTTTTACACCTCAAATATAACATATGTGTGGGACATAATGCATCAAGTTCGTGTAACAAAGTAATATCATATATTATATGCAAAATTACAATAAATATATTCTTATGTATATCTGTGTAAATTATATCTTGAATATTTAAATATCAGAACTCAAAAGCTGATCTTTATGTCAAACTTCGCTCACCCTTCTAATTACAGCCAGAGATTAATCATAAATAAATAAATATATATATATATATATATATATATATATTTAAAAAAAGGTTTAAAGAACTCCATAAAGTAAGGTAAAGGAAAATTACCAAAGTAACAGTGTCAGATTAATTTAGATTCCTTTTCTTCGACAGGGAATGATTTTCCTATTCAGCATTGAATTTGAGAGAGTGTTTTGTTGAGTTGTTATTGTAAATGATTAATCATTCCAATCCTGAAATAATAGAAAAGGAAAGCTTAGAACTGTAGGGAGCACTCTTGAGGAGATTCCTGAACTGCTTTAACGTCAAAAGCAAACTTCTTTTGCTCATAGGAAGCTTTTGTCTATTCGGTTCACTTTGAAAGCAATGGAGATGATGATGAAAATCCTCTCACTATATCCCCCATTGCATGACAAGTCTCTCTCTCTGAGAGTTTTGTTGCTGTAATTCAAAATTCAACTACCCTTTTTTGGGGTGTGGGAATGTTAAATACACTACGATATCATAAAAATTTCAGCGGTCACTTTCTTATTTCTAACCGTCTCTAATGCTTTTTGTCCCATGCCGAAAATTCATGCTCTGCCTCCTAACAAGGGTTCATAAGAGTGCTGCTTTAAAACAAAACAATAAAATAATACTGAAAGGGAAAAGATCACATAAAAGATTAGCAATATATTGGCCAGAGTCCAGTATGCTGGATGCTAGACAAGCACAAATGGTGGTCTGCTGAACCACCCTCAATAAAGCAATGGCTGCCTAAGGTGAAAAGCCATATATACAAACACCACTGCTTCTTAGGTAGAATTGGATGGTGTTCTCAAATTTAATTCAACTATAATACATGCATTAGTTAAAACCAGAAACGGGAACAAGCAGAGGAGAAACTTTTAGGTAGGCACTGCATATTACTACATGATCTCTTAGACACAATTTACACAATCTAAGAACCTTAATGATAGAAAACAGAGTAGCAGGCAAATTTTTGAAGCATGAGTCGAGGTGCATTTGTAAGTTTCTAATTCACTAAAAAACTGAGAATGACTATGGAAAGGGATTGCATAAAAACATTTGAAGATTGTTGAACAGACTAGAAGTCTATTAGAGTGCATTTATGATTCAAAGTGCAATCAAATTTGAATATTAGTTTCCATCACTAGACTAACCAGCAACAAAGAACACTGGACCAATCAAGAACTAACAATCTATCTGGACTCAAAAGTTACCAGCACCCTACCACCTAGCAACATAGAAAGTTACAATTAAAATCAACTAGAAAACTACCCAGACAGTAGAGCATGAAGGTGGTAAAACCAAACACCCATAGTAATTCAATAGCAATACATTCCAAGAGAACCAGATAAGTCAGATAACAGACTTGAATGAAGCCAGGATTAATATAAACCCCTACATAATTACTCCATCACTGATAGAACTAGCACCATAAAAAATTCAGGAAACTAGATCACCCCATCAGAAATTAGCACCATAAATATGTAAACAGGGAAATTAGCAATAGAAATGTACAAATTATATTGCTCAAGTATCCTACACATGTGTATCCTAAAACTGTTTGACATTAAGGGGAGAAAAGGTATCGCTCTATTGTTAAGTTAACATATCCATTGAAAAAGTATAATAATCATATAGGAGTTGAACATTGAAAATGCAATGGGAAAAAATTAAGAATCAAATTAATGTTTTAAAGGCTATAGTTTGTGAGTTGGGTTCGGCAAGTTCTGTTTGTCTACCATTCTCATGTATTTTGTTTGTGCATTTCCATCAATAGTGTAGTAGAGATAAAAACTGTATATAGCCAAAAAAAAATCCCAATTTTCACTCAGGAAACCCAAAACAGTAAAATGAGGCTCAAAACAGTAAATTGAGGCAATGATGATGAGAATGAAGGAAGGGGTAGAGTGAAAAAGAGGGAACAACATACCAAAGGAAGGGTAAAGAATGGCGCAGCAGTAGTAGTTCGACACAGTGACAGTGACGGCATCGAACGTTCACTACGAAAGGGTTGGAGCGCACGCCGTTCGAAAGAGTTATGGTGGTTAGGCGATGAGGCAGTGAAGGTTACAGCGGTGAGGCGATGACAGTTGCGGTGGTGAGGCAGCGGTGGTGGTAAACGAACGACGGTGGAGGCTGCAGGGAAGGAACAGTGAGTGCGAGAGGGAACTTAATTACTAACTTAGGTCGCGCGGAGGAAGGAACGGTCGTAGTAGTGTGTGTTTGATAAGCGCGGGAGAGAATTTCTTTACCATGGGAAAGGGAAATATTTAGGAAAAGGGAATAGACAGCGCTTTCTTGAGCGAGCTATATCATGTGGAGAATAAATAACGCTTTATCAAAGAAGCGCTATCTTGGATAACCTAAGATAGCGTTTCCTTAAAGAAGCGCTATCTATTCTTTTTTGTTGACTTTTAGTTGCGCTTTCTTATGGAAGCGTTATCTTAGGTTTTCCAATTGATAGCGTTTCCTTAAAGAAACGCTATAAAAAGTCTTCCGCCTCCTTTACAGTAGCGTTTCAGTTAGAAACGCTATTGACGGTGTGCTATTTAATGTATAATCTGGCGTAGTGTTGACAAGAACGGTTCTTATAAGAATCGGTTCTTATACTTGATAACCACCTTATGAAAAACCATTGACGTTGGTCTAACAATACTTTATTCTTAAGGAACCCCTAAGGAATTCCCACTAAAGATGCTCTCGGATACCTTCTTCATTTATGTTTAAATTCAACATGTGATATAAATGGATGTTATGAAAATGAGATGATGGGGTACAATTGTTCTGCAATTTTCAAGGTGGATGTTCTATTAGTGCATAAGTGAGCCAAAAAGGTCCTGACTCTTTAAACACTCAAACCATACTTATCATGTGTTTGAATGCACGTCACAATACCACTGACTCAAGTTTGCACGAAACTTACTAGTTTCAAACGCAATTATTTCTGGTCCACCCTGCAGCTGTTCCGATCATGCTATTATTATTGATTATCAACTACTAATGGCCATCTTTAATCTACATGTAGTAACTTTGTTGGGTTCTTATGTGTGTTGAGAAAAAGAGAAACAAAGAGACAAAGGAAGAGGGAGAGTGGGAGAAGCAAGCATGACTGTTTCAGAGAAAATGGTGGGATGGCTGAATGGTATGGACCATTTACTGCCATTTGTGGGAATGGTGTTGGCTATTCTACTTCAAAGTGGCAGCTTGGTGGTAATCAAAGTTGTATGACTGATGAGATGAACAAGTATGTCATGATTGTGTATTCTTTTGCACTCTCAACCTTCATGCTTCTACCCTTCTTGCTTATCCACAGGTTACCCTCTCTATTTTTTTATATTCTTCTTATCTTGTTTTATCTCTTGCACTGCTTGGAAGAAAAAAAAAATATTTATATATTTGCTTAGTTTCAATTTCAAAGAAGAAAGTTTAAGAGAAATATTTTGTTTATTGATCGCTTGCCTTTTTACTCAGCAGGTCAGAGCATCCTCCTCTCAAGCTCTCCACACTTTGCAGCTTCTTTTTGCTTTCTCTGTTTGGGTTTGTACTATTCAGTATTCACTACTATGCTTCCATCTGCACTTTCATCAATCAGTATATTTTGTTTTGTGTTCCATTTTGCTTTAATTCATTCACGTTGCCCTTTGTCTGAGAAGATTGGAATTTTGGGGGTTCAATTATTTTACTGTGCAGATGTGTAGCAACAATATTTTCTTATGTTGGCATAGAACTCAGCTCGCCTACTCTTTCCTCAGCCATAACAAACGCCATCCCTGCTTTCACATTTATACTTGCTCTCATTTTCAGGTTCTCTATTCATTTTTTTTTCGCTCTATGTTGATTGTGACTTTGGAGCATTAATATTAAATTCAAAATAGGACTTTGTGTTGCTTCTCTTAAAAAAAAGGAAAAGGAAAAAGCTCTTTTAAAATGAATTGATGTATACAATAATCAAGTAATCAAATAAGTGTAGATACATTTTTAATCACTCACTTTACTTCTATGCTCACTTATGAGATTTATCCTTTAAAAAATAGAGTGCAGTGTTTAACATTAAATCAAACCGACACTTAACAAAAGGGGCTTTGATGCTTTATCTTGATGCTTAGAGAAAATAAAAAGGGTCTAATTCACCTCTCATTAGAAACAGAAGGCTGTTCAAATTCTTTATTTTGTTTATACTTTAAATAAAATGGAACTTCTTGTCACTATATGATGCTAAGGTTGTGTACCATATGCTAGATTAATCTTGTAACTGCAGTATGCAAATTCTAAACTAGAATTATCTCAATTTAATGGTTTAGGATGGAACAAGTATATTGGAGACATTTTGGCAGCCAAGCTAAAGTGTTAGGAACTATAGTATCAATTGCAGGAGCATTTGTGGTGACATTGTACAAGGGCCCAGCAATCTTCAAGACACGCTCCCCATTCCCTTCTAACACACTTCTATTTTCATCATCACAACCAAACTGGATCTTGGGAGGGTTGTTCTGTGTTGGCGATTCTTTCTTAACTTCCATGTGGTATATATATCAGGTTTGGCTCATTACTTAACCTTCATGTAGTGGCTTTATAAGTGTTGGGAGAAACACACACACTCTGCAATTGAGAGAATGAAAGGCAGAAGATAGAAAGCAGAAACAGAAACGCAGAGAGAGAGAGTGGTGAATGAGTGTTATTTGATCAATGTGTGTATATTTCATCTCAGTCTTCATTTACACATATGCACTTTTTTTTATAGTGCTTGTACATCACATTGTAACTACAAAAACTGAATTAGTTACAAACTAACTAACTAATTGTTACTAACACTCTAACTGACTAACAAACTATGCTTTGGATTAACCACAACACTCCCCTTTAATCCAAACATTCTTATGATACAACTCCCAACTCACTTCTGAGTTTTACAAATCTATCAGGCCTAATTGCCTTAGTCAATATGTCAGCCAGCTGTGTTTCTGTTGAGCAGTATGCTACCTCGAGCTTTCCATTGTTCACTTGTTCCCTAAGGAAGTGAAATCTAGTCTCAATATGCTTACTTCTTCCATGAGAGACTGGATTTCTAGCTAAATTGATAGCTGGCTTGTTACCAATTAACAGTTTGATAGGTTTCTCCACTTTAATCTTTAGTTCATTAAACAAGGAATCTAACCAGATATCTTGGCAAGCAGCATATGAGCCAGCTATGTACTCAGCCTCACACGAAGACAAGGCCACCACAGGCTGTTTCTTAGAGCACTGATAGTGTGATTTTACATCATGTTTCCTGTACACTTTTGCATGCATTTTTCATATAGGTTAGGCATTCTTTATTTGATTTTATTTAGTTTTTCCCTTAGAACGGGTGAAGCGGTTTCTTGGTGTTGTTTTGCAGGAATTTAAGGAAAAATGCTCAGAATTAGCCTTGATGGAGCTTGGATGAAATAGAGCTTGAAAAGTGAAGAAAATGAGTCAAGCAGAGCCCATCACGGCCTGGCCGTGATGACCATCACGGCCATGATCAAGAAAACTGAGAAGATTGAAGGCAAAAGTCAGAAGCTGTCACGGCCTAGCCGTGATAACCATCATGGCCGTGACAGGCCAAGCAGAACCGATCACAGTCTAGCCGTGATGAGGCTCACGGTCGTGATGCTCCAAATTTGAAAGCGCGCCCACTCCAAAGCACGTCATGGCCTGGCCGTGATGGCCATCACGACCGTGACGCGTGGCCTCTCTATAAATATGAGCGCAGAAGACAGATTCTGAAGGCTAAGGGGTTCTAGGGTCTCTGACATAGACTTTTCAAACATAAAAAAGAGACTTGGAGCTGCTAAAGGACGGTGCGACCCAGATGGTTGCAAGGAGGGTTTCCAACCCTCAAAAGGAGCTGAGTTAGGGGGCTGCTGTGACGACAGTGGGAAGCTTCAATGGAGTTCTCCCTTTCCCTTTTCTCTACTGCTTTTCTGGTTTGGCTTTCTCTGTAATTATGAGTAGCTAATCCCCGTTCGTTGGGATTAGATGTAACTAAACTAAACTTCATGTATTTGTCTTGACTGATTGATCTGTGTTTATGTTTCTCTGTTAGTGATTGATTTTCCTTCGCTTAATGCCTGTTGTGGCTAGCACCCCCATGACTTGATTAGTGTTTTGATATGCAATTGGGAAATTCATATTAGAACCGGAATTGGAATCAATCACCTAGTAACCCTTGCGTCTAGGAATGGAGTTTGGATTACTAGTAATCGCGTAATCCTTAATCTTAATGCAAATTCATTAATCTAGGCCACCTAAGGAATTAGGGTCTATTAGTGGATTTAGGCTCTTGTCATCCGAGGAATCGGGGCTTGAGTAATTTAGTGGATTGATTTTAATATTTGAAGCATGAATGGGAGGTATCTAGTCCTGGTAGTGCATGAGGCAGAGGTTTGGTGAAGTCTAGTTCCAACATATCCTTTTCGCATTCCAAGTACTCGATAAAAATACAAAAAGATTTTATTCCTTTTGTTTTGTTTGTTTCGAATTCTCATCATAGTCTAGATAGTTGCTGAACTTGTGAATTGGTAATTGACATCCAATCCTCGTGGGAAAGATATCGGTCTCACCACCGTATTACTTGTACGACTAGGTATACTTGCCTAGATTTCGTCCTACAAGCACCAAGAGATTGGAGCACCAAGGAATTTGAATAAGTATCCTATTGTACTCCTTCTATCCACCCTATCTCCACACCAATCTGAATCCGAATATCCTAACAAATCAACCATTTGATGAGCTGACTTGCCAGGAAATAGCACACCAAACCTCATAGTTCCTTTCACATATCTCAGAATTCTCTTGGCAGCTAGCATACGAGACTTCTTTGGTTGGTTCATGAACCTGCTGATGTGACCAACTGAGAAGCACAAGTCGGGTCTGCTATTACAGAGATACCTCAAGGAGCCAACTAATTGCTTAAACACAGTTGCATCTACTCCTTCTTCTGTTTCAGTTGCTTCCAGCTTTAGATTTGCCTCTGCAGGTGTTGTTGCAGAGTTACAATCTGTCATTTTGAATCTCTCAAGTACCTCAAGAAAGATATTTCTGTTGGTGCAGTACAATTCCTTTTGGAGTAGTGGCAAACTCCATTCCAAGGAAATAGGACAACTTTCCTAGGTCTGTCATCTCAAATTCAGCCATCATTAGTGCCTTGAAACACTCAATTTCTGTGGAGTCATTTCCAGTCACAAGGAGGTCGTCAACATATAGACAAATGATCAACAGACTTGCCTTTTTCTTTACTTTCACATACACACCATACTCAACTGAGCATTTAGAAAACTCATGCTGAAGTAGGAATGTATCTATTCTTTTATTCCAGGCCCGAGGGGCTTGTTTAAGGCCATAGAGGGCCTTGTTCAGCTTGTAAACCATGTCTTCTTTCCCTTTAATCTCAAAACCTGGTGGTTGAGTTACATACACTGTTTCTTCAAGTGATCCATTTAGGAATGTTGATTTCACATCCATATGGCATAGAGACCATCCATTGTTGCTTGCCAAGGCCACTACTAGCCTTATAGTTTCTACCCTTGCCACTGGTGCAAAGACTTCTGAGTAGTCAACTCCATGCTTCTGCAGAAAACCTCTAGCAACCAATCTTACCTTGTGCTTAGCATTAGAGCCATCAGGATTCAATTTCAGTTTGAAAATCCATTTCACATCAATTGGCCTTTTATCTATTGGCTTGTCAACCAATTCCCACGTATGATTCCTCTCAATGGCATTAAGTTCATCAATCATTGTTTATTTCCAGTTATGTTCAATCATGTCTTCCTCATAGCTCACATCGGCTCGTGATCCGCCGTAAGAGAAAAGTGAACTAATTCACCTTCAGATGTTACTGCACTGTCAGGTAACATATCAAAATCATCAAATCTGCCTGCCCTTTGTCTTTGTCTCTGTGGCCTTGTTACATGAGATGCTTCAGTGATCAATTCCTGCTCATCCACTACATATTCTTCCTCAATTAATACTGGAATCACGGGATTGAAGCTACCTTTTTGCTCATTCTAATCCCATGACTCAGTTTCATCAACATACACATCTCTACTAACTTCAATTTTCTGTTTCAGTGGATCATACAGTCTATATGCACCAGTAATGTGATATCCTACTAAGATCATTGGCTTACTTTTATCTTGCAACTTTTTCCTTCTAGCATCAGGCACATGCTTGAAACATAAAGAGCCAAATATCTTTAAGTGACTTACCATAGGTTTCCGCTGCACAAGCATTCTTCAGAACCTTCTCGCTGAGTCTCTTAGTAGGACACCTGTTCAACAAATAGGCTGCTGTGGTGACTGCTTCACCCCAAAAAGAATGTGGTAGCTTCTTCTGTTTCATCATGCTTCTGTCCATGTTCAACACAGTTCTGTTCCTCCACTCAGCCAAGCCATTATGCTGAGGAGTATAGGGGGCTGTCACCTTATGTTGGATACCACACTGTTCAAGGAGGTCCTCAAACTCTTTTGATGTGTACTCACCTCCACCATCTGTCCTTAGCACCTTGATCACCTTGCCACTTTGCCTTTCAGTGAGAGCTTTGAATTTCTGGAAGACCTTAAACACCTCACTTTTGTTCTTTATCAAGTAGAGCCATTGCATTATGCTGAATTCATCAACAAAGGTCACAAAATACTTATTTCCACCTAATAAGGGGACCTCAAGAGGACCACAAACATCTGAGTGAATCACATTCAACACATCAGTTGCTCTCATAGGTAGATATGTAGCAAAAGTATTTTTGGACTGTTTTCCAACAAAGCAAACCTCACATATTTTTTCAGGTATAACTATTTTTGGAAGTCCTGTCACCATCTCATCTGCAACTAATTGTTTTAGACTTCTAAAGTTTAAGTGACCAAACCTCAAGTGCCAAAGCCAGCTTTCTTGGTTTGTCATAGTTGCCTGAAAACACTACATCTCAGCTGTGTTGATGTTGGCTTGGAAGGTTCTGTTTTTGGAGAGGGGAGACCTTAGTACCAATCTCTGATTTGGATCATATAATTCCAATGAATCATGCTGCATTGTGACTGAGAATCCTTTCTCAACTAGCTGCCCAACACTCATCAAAGTTGCATTTCATCCCAGTGCACAAACAACACACTTTCAATGAGTGTAATCTTGCCATCTTTTCTTGTAATCACAATGTTACCAACACCTTCTCACGCAAGTGTTCTACTATCCGCAAGCCCGATCTTTGCCTTTCTCGCTGGAATCAAAGTCCTCAACCATTCCCTCGTGGGCTACCATGTGGTTCGAGCACCCTGTATCAAGGTACCAAGCTTCACCGTGAGGATTCACATCATTGGTTGCCACCAATAGAACCTGATCTTCCTCTGAATCCTCATCCTGAGCCACATTGGCATCTTCTTCACTATCTTTGAACTGCTTCCCTTTTCCTTTGCCATGCCAACATTCTGATGCAAAGTGTCCCCACTTCTCACAATTGAAACATTGGACTTTCCTTCTATCTTGGACTTTCCTTCTATCTTGGACTTTCTTTCCACCTCTACCTCTGCTAGAACCTCCTCTCCCATTCCTGTTAGGAAAATCAGCTTTATCACCATTCTTTGAATGATCTTGGCTTGAAGACCATCCTTCTTTACTTGGTCTGCCACCATTTCTTTTGCCTTTCTTCCATTTCCCTCTATCTGTTCCCCATTTCTTGGAGACTTGAGCTTGCGGTGCTTGCTCTACTGCTGCCCTGCCAGTACTTCTTTCATTCAATTTCAGCTCATGAGCCTCCAAGGAGTTCTGTAGTTCCTCGAGTTTCATGTCCTCCACATCTTTGACTTCTTCAATTGCAACTACTATATTGTAAAATTTCACAGAGAGTGACCTTAACACCTTCTCAACCATATGCTGATCTGTGATAGTCTCCCCACAGGTTCTCATCGAATTCACTATGACCAAGAGCCTGTCAAAATAATCTGAAACAGACTCTTGTTCAGTCATTAGCAGTTGCTCAAACTGTCTTCTCAGGGACTGCAACTTGACCTTCTTGGTCTTCTTAGCACCCGCATAGAGCTTCTGAAGTGTGTCCCAAGCTTCCTTGGCTGTCTTTGCATTGGAAATTTTCTGGAAGCTTGCAAGATCCATGCATTGATGGAATAGACATTGTGCTTTATAATCCTTCTTCTTAGCTGCATCATCATCCCTCTCCGAGACTCCTCTTTTGACTATCTCCAAGAGTTCTTGGTAGCCAAGAATGGCTTCCATCCTTACAGACCAATAATCCCAATTCTTGCCATCAAGAATTGGTAAGTTAGACATGAAACTACTGCTTCCATTTGCTGCCATGATCACAGCAATGGCAACACTCACAGGCCCCTTATCTTTCTGCTCTAGATACCAATTTGTTGGGAGAAACACACACTCTGCAATTGAGAGAATGAAAGGCAGAAGATAGAAAGCAGAAACAGAAATGCAGAGAGAGAGAGTGGTGAATGAGTGTTATTTGATCAATGTGTGTATATTTCATCTCAGTCTTCATTTACACATATGCACTTTTTTTATAGTGCTTGTACATCACATTGTAACTACAAAAACTGAATTAATTACAAACTAACTAACTAACTAACTAACTGTTACTAACACTCTAACTGACAAACAAACTATGCTTTGGATTAACCATAACAACAAGAAGATAAATTGAAAATTGATATATTTTTCCATTTCCTGCCACGTGTTTCAGGCTTCAGTTACAAAGAAATACTCTGCTGTAATGATCATAATCTTCTACCAAATCTTATTTTCAACCATTCAGTCTGCAGCATTTGCCTTAATTGCTGTTAGAGATCATAGGGCATGGGTACTAAAGCTTGATACGGGGTTGATTGCTATTTTATACCAGGTAATAATCATTCATTTTCAACCATCACTGAATTCAAACATTTTACATTTGCTAAGTGTATTTAAGAAAGTAAGTGCGATTGGAAGAGCTTATAAAGAATTTATTTGGACTTATGAAAATAATTTATGAAGACAAACTAGTGCAAGTAGTTTATAATATTCTTATAAACTCTTTTTAACTTATTTTAATAAATTTGTCTAAGAAGCTTATGAAATAAGTTGCTTTTAGTTTATTTAAAAAAAACTTATTGAATAGGTGTTTAATTAAAAGAGAAATTCTATGGTTGTCTGACCTAATTTAACTGTTTTGATGCGATTGCCTATTGACCAATAGGAAATCAGTCTTTCATTTAATAAGGTCAAGACAATAAATATTATATTTGACCTACAAGTATGTTGTTTTATGCATTTGTCCCTAGTAACAAAAAACTGTTTTACCATTATTTATTAAAAAAAAAAATCTATTAGATCTGCACGTAGAACAATTTGGAGAAGCTCAACTTCACATCCATCCATGGTAAGAGCAAAGACCTCCTGTTGAATTGTGTTTTGCATTAGTGAGAAATGCAATAGTTGAGCAATGTAATAGTTCACCATCACACACTAGCATTCATGTTTAGCAATTCTACCTCTCTTACATGTATTCAATCTATTGTTATTTATTATTTAACCAATTTAAAATAATTTAAAATTTATATGAGTGATATTAGCTAAAAATAGAATTACTTATTATTATTTAAATATCGGATAATGCTTATTTTAATTAGAAAAATATTGTTCTTTTATTTGAAAATATATTCTTTTAAATATGGTTAAATCACAAAAGTAGTAGTATAATGGATAACTCAACTAAGTTCTCTGTAGGCTAAGATGTCCCTAGATGATTTTTTTTTTCACTCCAAAGGTAAGGTTAAAAGTTATTAAGATTGAGTTAGGGTATCTGAAAGCTCATTCTATTTTTTCTCAAAAAAATTAAATTATTTTAGAACACAATATGGTTATGTCACGAAAACAATAGAATAGTGGATATATACCCCACTAAGTCATTAGTAGGCCAAGATGTCCTGCGAGGCTGCGATGATTTTTTTTTCACTCCAAAGGTAGGGTTAAATGTTACTAGGATTAAGTTAGGATATTTGAATGGTCATTCTATGTTCTAAAAAAAATTAAGATGGTGATGTTAAAAAAAGCAGTAGTATAGTAGATGACCCAACTATGTCCTTCGTAGGTCAAGATGTCCCAAGATGATTTATTTTATTTTTCACTCCAAAGCTAGTGTTAAAGATTAATTAATAGGTTGAGTTAAGGTATTTGAAAGCTCAATCAATTTTTTTTAAATTATTTTAAAAAAAAAAGGAAATATGATTATGTCATGAAAGCAGTAGTATAGTGAACGACCCAACTAAGTCCTTCATAGAGGGCAAGATGTACCAAAGGGAGTCTGGAACATATGTAACCACATGATCAATTAATTGTATTACAATAAAAAATATGTAAACATATGATAAATTAATTTTACTACAATAACATATATAGGTAAGTATATACATGCAATGATCGCAATTTTTTTTACAAATCTTATCATTTTTACCAAACTTATTGAATGCTCTCCTAAATTTATTAGGATAACTAATATAGTCGATAACACAACTAAGTCCTCTATAAGTCAAGATGCCCTAGGATGATTTTTTTTCACTCCAAAGGTATGGTTAAAGGTTACTGTGGTTAGGTTAGGATATTTGAAAACTCATTCTATTTTATTAAAAAAATAATAATTTTTTTAGAAGACGAAATGGTTATGTTATGAAAGCAGTAGTATAGAAGAATAAAGGAAAAGGGAAAAAAAATTGTACTGAAGATGCAATAAGTGACAATCGACCCTGGGACTAGCGGATATGTAATAGGGGCGTCAACCACTGTGCCACTGAGAAGTATGTTGCTGTTTTGTGACACTTTCTTTTATTTGAAGGTTAATCGAAAAGCAACGTTTGCACCTCATCCCCTATCTCCGGACGGGTCAACACGACCCATTTTACAAAGAATCGGATTTATGCTACCTGATTTCGAACCCGATTATTTTATGCAGTCATAACATCTTTTCAACCCTAATTAGATTGGGCATTAAACCATTTGTTGTTTAAGATGATTTTTGGTGTTCAATATACAATCCAACAGAGTTTTGGTCGCCGAAAATCTTCACCGCCCAGTAGAGTAGATGAAGATTGTATGCGTTATAGCTACAGTATATCAAACCACATCTGCAACCAAGGACCTCATCTTTTTCATTTGAGTTTGGTTGAATTCGTTGCAGATGAGGGGAGGAAAGGTTTTTGGCTTACTTCTATTTGGGCATTATTATATATATTGATTTTTTTAAATTTAATTTTATTGTTTAATTTATCATGGTAACAAAATAACTACTAAAGGACAAAAAGGTAAAATTAGAAAAATATTAAACTGAACAATAAATGACTCTAAATGACAACATTAAATGATAGTTTGTCATCCAATGGTCTATTGGATAACCGCATCAATGTACTTGAATTAGGCCAGGCATCATAGAAAGACCCTTAATTAAATTGTTTATCCACCTTGATCTTACCAAATATCAATGGGTAAAAATCAAAGCATCTGCATATACCCTTTCTTCTCCTCCCTTGTTTACTATTTGAAGATGCATCATACTTGCTTCAGTTAGCTGCAAAGAAAATTGGGCTCTTGTAGTCCTTAACACAGTTACTAGTTTAATGTTGATCGAAATAGGCAATAGCTGCAAACGTGATAAGCAACATCCTATGCATATGGTGCGTCCAAAGAGCTGGACCTCTGTTTTGTGCTATGTTCAGGCCTTTGGGAATCATCTTCACCGTTATCATGGGTACAATATATCTGGGGGATGATTTTCACCTTGGAAGGTAATATTGTGAAACTATTTAGGGTCTGTTTATCCAGTTTCCTATTAGTTAAGGCCTTTGGTTTCCAGATTTATGTTTCCATTTCCATTTCCTATTTCCAGAAATAATTATAAAACTGTCACCTTATTTCCATTATATTTCTTGTTTTCAAAAATTTGTACATGAAATATTGAAAACAAATTTTTTTCTGTTTTCACTATTTTCTGTACAAATATTTGAAAACAGGAAATATGATGAAAACAAGGTGACAGTTAGTTTTGTAATTATTTTTTAAAACAGTAAATGAAAATAGACATTTGAGAAAAAATAACTACAAAATTGTCATATTATTTTCATTATGTTTCCTGTTTTCAAACATTTGTACGGGAAACACTGAAAATAGAAAAAAGTTGTTTTCAATGTTTCATGTACAAATCTTTGAAAACAAAAAACTGAAAACAAAACAAACAGGCATTTAACCTCTTCCGTTTTTTATTTTCATATAATATATTTTTACTTATAAATTATATTTACAAAGATTTCATTATATTTTGAGTTTAATAAATATACACTGACAATGTAAAAAAGTTTTACACAGACATCCAATTATATTTCACCATTTTGTCACTTTGTTATATTAACTCATAAAACATCTCCACAAATATTTATGTGGTGAGATATGATTAGATGACTGTGTAAAACTTTTTTACACTGTCAGTGCATATACATTAAATCCTTATATTTTTCGAGTTTAATTGTTCTACATTGACAGTGTAAAGATTTTTTACACATACACCTAATCATATATTGCCACATCAGCAAAATTGTTAACTATTATCCTACCTACCTTAAGAGTCATTGATAACATAAATGATTGATGATTGATTGACATTCGGTGTATAACTATTAAACTCATATTTTTCCTTTTTTTTTAAGTGACATTTTTGTAATTAGGAGTAAAAACACATTAAAAACCAAACATTTCAAAACTATCAATAGATGGATTTTGTTTACCGTTACATTGACAATAATTTTTTTTCAAATGATTACTATGCAGTTTGATTGGTGCTATTATAATCGTGGTAGGATTTTATGTTATTGTTGAAGTTTTCTATTTAAACATATGCCATATTTAACATTTAGTTTTCTGTTGTAGTTAGTTAGTTAATTTTTTGTTTTCAGCAGTTAGTTAGCAGTTAGTTTTCTATTTTCTGTTGCTTCTTAGTTAGTCAGCTTTACTTATATATAGCTAGCAGCAATGATTCTTTAGTTAAGTAGAGAGTTCATTTTCTTTGTAATACCTCTCTTAGATTCTTTCAATCAATTGATTGTTCAAGGCAAAATGCCATATGCATATTTCCATCTTCTTCCTCGCTCTGCATTATTCAACTTTGCTGCCATGAATTTCAACATGGTATCAGAGCTCCATTAATTGGAGCTCTGCTGCGCCTCTGTTTCCATTGTTATCTTCTCTTCTTTTTCATAGCTCTTTGTTCCCTTTTTCTTTCGATCAACTGTTCTTGATTGTCATGGCAAACCTTGAGGTTAACAACCCTTATGAAAACCCTTATTTTCTCCATGCGAGTGATAGTACTGGAACTGTTCTCATTTCCACACAATTGAGAAAGAACAATTATCATGAGTGGTCAATGGCGATGTCCTTGGCATTGAGTTCAAAGAACAAGATGCGATTTGTTGATGGAACGATTCTGAAACCAGAAGTGAATGATCCGCTGTATGGAGCTTGGGATAGGTGCAACATCACGATTCTTTCTTGGATCAGGAATGCCCTAGATCCTTCGATTGCTAGGAGTGTTCAATGGATGAACACAGCACATGCAGTCTGGTGTGATCTCAAGAAGAGGTTTTATCAAGGTGATGTCTTCAAGATTGCAGATCTGCAAGAACAAGTATATGCTCTCAAGCAAGGTGATCTTTCAATCACAGATTTTTACACTGAATTGATGATTTTGTGGCAAGAATTGGAAACTTTTAGACCAATTCCACCATGTTTGTGTCAAGTTGCATGTAATTGTCACCTAATTCCAACTATTCAAGGGTATAGAGACAATGATTATGTGATACGATTCTTGAAGGGGCTCAATGAGCAAGAGATCTGTCTGTGAGGTCTCAGATAATGTTGATGCAGCCCCTTCCTCCCATAGATCAAGCCTTTTCTATGTTGATTCAGCAAGAAAGGCAGATGGATTGTGTTCTTGATGAACCTAGGGTTATTTCTAATGTTGTGGATATGCGATATAAAGGAAAGGATAAGGGTAGTTACAAAAACAAATATGGCATGTGTTTAAATAGAAAACTTCAACAGTTATGATGTGGGGAAAAGCCACAGAAGGGAAGAAGGTAGAGACAGGGATTGAGACCTTGGAGGAGTCGTGCTATGATGGTGTTCCGATCTGTTACGAAACCATACGTAACATGTGGCCAGAATATGTGATGTGGATGCAGCAGCCACACGCTGTGCTACCTGATTCAGCTGATAATAAGTTCTCAGGGTACAACATGTGAAATCAAATTAAGGGGGCGAGTGTTATTTAGTTATTTGTTGGATAAGAATTCTTTAATATGAGTTTAAGTATAAAGCTGAATAACTAAGAGTGTATTATTTGTTGGATAAGAATTCTTTAAAATGAGTTTATGTATAAAGCGACTAAGAGTGTATTATTTGTTGGATAAGAATTCTTTAAAATGAGTTTATGTATAAAGCCAGTAACTAAGAGTGTATTATTAAGAATCTAAGATTTTATTTTAAATTAAATTAAGGGTGAATATGTCCTTACTTATTCACTTTACACGTAAAGCTCACTTTGATGAACTTTTATACCAACCTTTTTTCATTTTAAAATGTTTTTACAGTAAGTATTTAAATAGAAAAGCTTTTTAATTACAAAATAATATAATTCAATGATACTTATATATATTCTTTTGAAAATAATCAAAGAAAGACTTGTGGTTTGTCGGAAAGGGTTTGAGGATATCAAGGGAGGGGGGTGGGATGGTGAAAGGAGGATAGCCTCCAAACCCTCTCCTAGTTCTTTTTTTTTTTTTCCTCCTCAAATTGGAGGTTTTTAATTCTTTTGTTAAAAAAAGAATTAAGGGAGGGGTTTGAAGGGCTTTTGAGGCTATCGTTCCTTCATCATCCCTTTTCCACTCGCTTGCTCCTCAAACCCTTCCCCTCCTAACTCCCAAACAAACCCTTAAAGTTGAAATTTAAGAATAATAACTTGGGCCAGCTTGTTCTACATGATGGTTTCTTAGGGTATGTTTGGATTGATGAAAGGGATAATGGAGCAGAGTGGAATAAAACGGAAAGAATGAGACTATCATTAAATAAAAATTGTCGCTTTTTGATTAATAATCCTTACTTGCTTCTTGAATGCTTGAGATACAAAATGAAGTTGACACATGGAAACACAAGAAAGGGATTGAATTGTGTTTCTTAACTTATTTTTCAAAATCCTTTCTAAAACTCTTTTGCAAGCACACTATGAAATAAACACACAATAAAAACCTTTATCAAAGAGTTAGCAAACTCAAAGTCAAATCCCACAGTTAGTATAAACAAAAACTGTAAAGAGACAGGGATAGAAGATTCACACAAAGTGATTTTATCCTAGTTCACTCTCTTCCAACCAAGAGCTACGTCCAGTCCCTTCTACTTGAATGTTTTCTCCACTATAATCCAATACATTACAAGTATTCTTTCACTTGTCTTTCAGGCTTACAATCTCACAAGTATTCAACACCTCTCCATGCACTTAAATATTCTTTTTCAGTCAAGCCTCTTCAGGCCCTCTCTAACTTAGAGATAAAAAAATTTGATCTAACAACTCACTCTGTGTGAGGGTGTGAAAGTTTAAGATCAAAGATTACAAAGTAATTGAGAGAAGGTTTAACAGAGTTTTGACACTTTCAAATATCGAAGCTTTGTTGTGGTTTCGGTGGTCTTCTTCACCAGGGTCGTTCAGTATTTATAGGTGTTCAGCTTCAGCTCTTGCTTCTTCTTCAACAGTCCTCAAGAAATCTGTTTAGAGATAGCATTAAATGCTAGGATCTGTTGAGTCTGATAACTTGATATGCGATTGATAATCCGCTGGCTTATCATGTTTTATCTATTATTTTAGAGTGGATTTCATCAATTAAGTTGAGTTGAATGCTTGATTTAATCCAAATTAGACTTTGTTTTCCTATTTTGGTTATTTTAGAGTTAATGTGTGTATTTAATTAATTTTAATTAGATTTTAGTTAATTTTTTCATAATTTTTATTATTTTGATTTTTAGGAAGATATCAATAATAAGGAAGATCAACGTGTGGGGTCCATATCCTATAAAGTGGATATTTAGGCACTGTTTGGTTTAGTAAAAATGCTAGCATTTAACGGATAACGAATGAAAAATTTGTCTTGTTTGACAACCGTTTTTAAAATTAGTGTATAGTATTTTTTTTAACTGGTGTATAGTGCTTTTTTCGGACGC
This sequence comes from Sophora flavescens, assembly GCA_030762895.1. Taxonomy (NCBI): domain Eukaryota; kingdom Viridiplantae; phylum Streptophyta; class Magnoliopsida; order Fabales; family Fabaceae; genus Sophora; species Sophora flavescens. Next base: position 57,681,438 of record CM061064.1, read on the forward strand.
TGTTTAAAGTAGAGTTTGAACTTATAGCATATAGTGTATCACTCTTTCTTTTATTTTTATCCTTATCATCTTAATTAAATTTCTTACTTATTCTTCACTAACAAAATAAAATATTAATAGAAATATTTAAAATTTATTTGTTAGAATTAATATCACTATTTAAATTTGTATTTAAGATAAAAAATAAAAAATATATTTTTATTTATAAAAAAATCGTATAAATATCATATCAATATTTTTTTGTTGCATATTATTTATAAAAAATAACTAAAACTAAATAAAAATTAAAATTAATATTTTAATCTTTGAAATAATAAATAATTTAAAATAAATTAAAGTGTTAAATTGATAATTATTTTAAAATAAATAATATATATATATATATAAATACATATATATAACTTATATAAAAAAAATCATGCAAACATGTCTTTCTATGTAATTTTACATTAATCAGCTAGTCCAACCGCTAGTTTTATCAAAACACTTCGAATCCAATTCAATGGTTTATTCACTATCCGCTAGCTTATCCACTATCAACTAGCTTATCTGCTATCCGTTGGTTTTTATATAATAGAGCCTTAGAATTAAATTGATATGACAACTAAAATAGAAATAGGCCATGCAGGGCCCACGTCCAATTAAAAAGAAGGTTAAAGCAATCTTTTGGTCCCTATACGTGGCACTGATTTTCAATTTGGTCCTTATACGTAAAAAGTTATCAATTTGGTCCCTATACGTGACACTGGTTTTCAATTTGGTTCTCACCGCTAATTGGTCCCTATATAAGAGTGACCAAATTGCAAATTATTATCGCATATAGGGACCAAATTGAAAATAATTGTCACATGTAGAGACCGATTTCAAAATTTTTTATTGAATTGGTCCCTATATGTGATAATAATTTGCAATTTGGTCCTCTCATATAGGGACCAATTAGCGGTGAGGACCAAATTGAAAATCAGTGTCACATATAGGGATCAAATTGATAACTTTTTACATATAGGGACCAAATTAAAAATCAATATCGCGTATAGAAACCAAAATATTACTTTAACATAAAAAGAAAGAAGAATTCATTTGTGCAATTGATGAAAGAGAAAACTTGAACGGACATAGACCCAACACGTAACCCTTGCACACAACCAATCAATGGCAACACAACAATTTAACAAGTGGACCACACATTTTCTCTTTCTAATTTATTTCGTCTTCAACCTCCATATGATGTACCGACTTCCATCACTAGACACACAACTTCAAGCAATAAAACAGAGCAAATCGTTGTGATACCCCAAATAACTTCCTCTTAAAAGTCTAGGTCCATCACACAGACTATAACATGTAAAAAATATCTAGGAAGCATAGTATTGCTTAGAATTCAAAAAGATCCTTGAAATTCACTAAAAATTGTAACTTTAATTTTTTTTTCTTACAGTAGATGATGAGGTATCTTATGATGGATACAAGGGTGGTATATCAATGAGGGAGTACCGAAAATTGTAGATGTGGAAATGGGAAGAGAGAGTTCCGAGGGAAAGAGTAGAGAGAAGAGCAGAAGGAACATAGGAGTCGGTGATAACAAGGAGAAGACGGTGCAGGAAATTAGATGTGATACAACCATGGTGATTTAGAAGAACACAATCTTCAACCCCTTATATTTGCAATTTGGATTGCCTCCGTCCCACCATCCACTCCAACAGAAAATTAGAAGGAGATGATTTGGATCATAAAAAAAGAAAATGATAAATAATAAAGAGAGAAAATTGAGTAAAGAGAGAGATAGAGAGGCTGGAGGGATGATGGAGGGGCTTCTAGAGGCAAAGATGGATTTTTTTCCTCAAAAGGAGAGAAGTCCAAAATAGAGATACTATATGGTGTTTTCATTGTTTATTTTTATTATTATTTTTGAGAAATGTGTATACAGAAAACATAAAACATAAAAAATAAGTGAGAGATAGAGATAAACATATGCGATATTTAAAATTTGTGTTCAAATAACATAAAGAATCAAGAGAAATAGAAAAGAAATTATAGCTGCACACCCACAGTTGACACATTGGCTAATCGGTACAAATATTTGGTTAATTTAGTTCATTATATGATTAATCACGTGTAAATATTTGGTTAATTCATGATGACCCATTAATCATATAAAAAAACTGAATTAACTAGATATGTGTATGAGATTAACCAAATATTTACATGATTATGAAAAACAAGCTTCATATAACCCATTAACCATATAATAAACTGAATTAACCAAAAATTTATACATGATTAACCAGGTATCACTTTGGATGTGCAACTATCATAACCGAAATAGAAAGGAAGATAACAAAGTAAGAGACTTTGGCCGGGGTGCACCAATTTTTAGAGTGCGTTTGTTATCGTTTATTTTACTTAAAAAAATCATTTTTTAACTAAATAATCACTTTAAAACTTTTAGTGTGTTTGTCATTACTTTTGAAAATAATGAAAAACGAAAAAAATCATTTTCATGATTAAAATGAAAAACAATTTTCATTAGCTTTTGGAAAAAATCAGTTTTTATAACTAATTATTATTTTAAAAAAATAATTTTTTATTATAAACAAACGCAAATATGCTTCTACTTTTCTTTAAAACCTATAAAAGTAATCACTAAATTATTTTGTATCAAAATTATTTATTTTTTAATCTTAAACAAACATGCTCTTAGTGACGTTGAAAGTCGCTGGAAAAATTTTGGGTTGAAAATGAAAAAAAAATAAAAGAAAAATGTGGGCCCACTAAATTATAATGTGTTGGCATATTTTTATTGAATGTGTGAAAGGTTGAGTTGTTGGGTGTGTGCCCATGGAAGTCTTTCTCATGATGAAGTGGTATGAAACAAAAATTGCTAAGGACCCACACCTGAACAAAGTTGATTTTTAAAAGGATGATATGGGATTTAGCATTTAATAAAGCTGAATTCTCATGAATCTCCCATAATTTTAATATAAATTTTACACTGTTTAGGTGGTCAAATTAGAATGAGCCACCTCAATTAAATGATCCAACTCAGATCTACATTAGATAGACTTTCATTTTTATATAAAAACCCCTTTCAATTTTTAATTTTAATTTTTGACACAAAAGGACCTTGTTGCAACTTTTATTTTTATTTTTAGATTCAGATTTTGAAAGAAAAATAAACTAATTAAAATTCACATAAGAAGACTCTTCATCTCCTCATCCACCATGGTCATCTAATCTAATCTACAAAAATGAAAGAACATCAATCCTTCTTCATCTCTATCGATATTTTCGAGCACTTATGCAAAGTTCTACCAACCCAACACCTTCTTCGTTTCCGTTCTCATCCTCTTGTTCTTCTTCCTCTTCCTTAGTGCACATACTCATCCCAATCCATTGGCCTTCTTGTTTCACGTTTGCTTCTAGAAGGTGTGGCATCAGACTTGGGTTGTGCAGTAACTTCCCCATCCAAGCTCTTGGTCCTTTCATTTTCAGCTTGCTTATCCTTGGCCCCAATAATTGTAACAGTGGGATCATCGACATCTTCATCATCGAGTTCTTCCAGGTTGTTTTGTAGGAAACATGAGGAATCAGGCGTGATTTCGATGCAATCATCATCGTCGTTAGTGTCGTGGTTGGAAACCTCGGGGTTACTGGTGTTGGTGCAATAACACTTTAATCTTACACACACTCTCAAAGAAGAATTATGGAGAGAAAGAGAATTAGAAGAGAAGAGAGAATATGCACTGAAAAATTTATCACTTGTTAATCTCTTGCACACTTACATATTATCATCTCTATTTATTGAACATATAAAGTCCCACATGGACTCACTCACACATTGAGTTAGTTATAACAACTAACATAACTATCATGTAACTAACACTAACTAATAACAACCACTACAACTAATTATTGATATTTGAATTATTTCCAACACACCCCTTAAATCAAATATCCCACATACACTATTTTTATTACACTCAAATTTACATTTTTATAATGCACACATTATTATCACTAACACACATATAAGTCCACCTGGATCCCATGGAAAATTCAACAAGAATTGGACTTGGCCCATTAAAACAAAACCTTCACAAATCTGTGAAGTTGGCCCATATTTCTTCATAGTGTTGGTCTTGGCCCAATATGCCAAAAAATGACCTCCCAAGGCAGAAAACAATTTCTGCTCTTCCTCCATAACTTGGGCTTGTTGCACATGAAGCCATTTCTGAGCCCATATGCTGCCATCATAACTCGGTTGGGCTTGGCTCATTAGATCAAAAAGGTGACTCAAAATTCGAAATTCCCAAATTGTCCCTGACATCTCCTTCTTCCTCTCGATAGAACACAGCACCACCGCCATCCTCACAACGACTAACCACAGCAACACCGCCACCATGACACTACACCATTGCATCTCTGGCGATGACGGCGGCGATGTCCTGATCGAACCTCCGTATCTCAGTGTCATTGCGCCCCTCCCCACGGCGGTGCTATGGATTCGGGGTTGCGACGCCACCATCACTGCTTTCGTCGCCGCCGCTTGAGGACTCGGATCCGGCGGTTCTGTGACCGGCAACACCTCTTCAGACTCCTCAGAAACCATACAATGGCGATGTCATCTTCATCTCTGACTACTATGCACAAAACTTTGTCCCTCATCCATAGTAGCTCAACTGGCGGGTCTGGCGGTGGCTAATTCGATGGTTCCGGCGATATCTCTGCCTTCACCTCACCCTCGAATTGAACGCCATTATCGTCTTCTTTGCTCTGCTCTTCCACTCTGAGCTTTTCGGTTTCCCCTTCACGACAGCCATCATCATGACCGTCACCACCAGCACCGCGGCTGTATCCACGGTCACCGTTCAAGCCCTCGATCGTGTCCCTCGTCGACTGCTCAATCTCTCTCACGATCATTTTCTTTCTCCGCTCATCAACCATACCCTTAGAGCAGTTCAGGTCGAGTCGGTGAGTAATTTGGCGAGTCAACTCGGCTGTGTGTTCTTCCTAGTCGTTTATCGTATCCACCATCTCGACCGCCATCACCGGCACACCTTGCGCCGCCGTAGCAGCAGCCGCTTCTCCTGTTTTGCCTCCGTCATCGATGACATTCCTAATCTTGCTCTCACTTCCCATTCCTCTTTGTGCACGCGGAAGCTTTCTTGCCCTTTCTTGTTCCTTGTTGATCAGCACAGGCAAAAACATGGTGGGTTCGAACTCCTTCAACTTGTGCATTTTTGTGAGCTCAGTCTGAAAATTTTCCTGCTCACGTTCACTACTTTCAAACTCTTCCTCATTGCACTCATCTTTTTGGTTCTTGGCACTTATGTTAGCACCTTGCCCTGCTTCTATCCCTCTCACGGTTATGCCTCTTTACTGGCAGCTCTATGTCTTGTTCTTGACACTCTTTCTTGCAGCACCATGGACTTTGTTCAAGATGTCCCATACTTCTTTAGTATTCTTGAAACCAACAATCTCTTTAAGATTTTCAGAGTCCACACATTGATGGATGATGGAGAGAGCCAAGAAATCTCTCTTCTTGGATTCCTTGTAGGAGGCACTATCCTCCTCTTCTTGGATCTCATCCTTCACTGTTTCCAACACTTCATGGAAACCAAAGATTGCTTCCATTTTCACAACCCAATGCTCAAAGTTCTTGCTATCAAGAACAGGTAGAGGAATTGAAAAATCCTCACTCAACTCCATCTCTATGGACACACTCTCCCAAGATCGTTATAGCTCTAGATACCACTGTTGGTGCAAGAACACTTTAATCTTACACACACTCACAAAGAAGAATTATGGAAAAAAAGAGAATTAGAAGAGAAGGGAGAATAAGCACTGAAAAATTTATCACTTGTTAATCTCTTGCACACTTACACATTATCATCTCTATTTATTGAACATATAAAGTCCCACATGGACTCACTCACACATTGAGTTAGTTACAACAACTAACATAACTATCATGTAACTAACACTAACTAATAATAACCACTACAACTAATTATTGATATTTGAATTATTTCTAACAACTGGAACCATAAGCACAAGACTCGATGGGCGACGGTTCCTTGAGAATTTGAAGTTGTTTGGATCTTCAGAAAGGATTGATGTTCTTTCATTTTTGCAAATGTGATGACCATCGTGGAGGAGATGAAGAGTCTTCTTGTGTGAATTTTGATTTTTTTTTCCTTTCAAAAATCCGAATCTAGAAATAAAATAAAAGTTGCAATAAGGTCTTTTTGTGTCAAAATTAAAAATAAAAGTTGAAAGAAATTTTTACACAAAAACGAAAGCCTATCCAATATGAATCTGACTTGAATTGTTTAATTGAGGTGACGCCTTCTCATTAGACCAACTAGACAGAATAAAATTTATACTAAAATTATGGGAATTTCCACACAACTCACCTTTAATAAAAGATAACAATAACAACAAATGCGGGATATTGTTGAGCAGTTTACTGATAGTGATGACGCCGTATTTCAGTCAAATTTGAATCCTTTTTAAGGGATAACATCAATCTGCAATAAAAAAGAAACAGCACTGGAAGTGAAAAAGGCAGTAGGAAGGGCAGTACCGCATAGTCCCAGTAACACAGCGCCTCATGCAATCCGATAGGAGATTCACAGTACTGTGTTAATGTAGTTTCTTTTTGTTTTTGTTATTTCTTTTAGTATTAGATTTTTATACCCGTACGATGCACGGGCTTAATAATCTAATATGTGTATTATATAAATAAATATTATTATTTAGGAAAATTTGTTCAAAATATTTTTAAAAAAGTATATGAACCTACTAAAAAACTTTAACATATAGGCATATTTAAAAAATTAGTAACACAAAATATAATTAATTTTTAAATAATTTAATCTTTAATTAATCCATAATAAAAAAAATACGATATTGACTATATGTTATTTACAAAAATTTAATGAATTTTAATTAAAAAATATAGACAAATGAATGAATAACTATTTATAATACTTACCAAAAATTGTTACTTGAAAACATTGTGCTAATTATTACTCCATCCGATCCTATATATAAGATATAAATGAGTACTTTTTTTGTCTTAAATATAAGGAACATGTATCAATTTGACAAATATTAAATGTTAATTTATAATTTTATTCTTATTTATAATAGGATTTATATTTACGAGTTAGTATCAACTTTTCATACAAGTGGGTTTGTTCATTAATTTTAGAATATTGAAACTATAAAAATTATGTTTACATTAGCAAAAAAACATATAGTGCACCGTCCAAAGTAAAAAAAAACATCCCTGCAATGAATAGAGATGGCACTGTTTACAAGTTCCAAGCAATACATTAATTATAGACTATTAGAACATTAATTAATATTAAAAGAGGTATTTTTGTAAATTTATATGAATATTAATTATAATTAGATTATTTCAATATATTTCTTTGATCTGTGTATTTTAGGATTTTGTTTCTAATATACAGGACCAGAGGAAGTATGTGCTAAGCAAAGAGTTTAAATATAAACATGATAAATATATTCTTAATAAATTAATTAGTTCTTGCTTATCATTTATTATTCCATCATTATTTTAATAGTGACTTTTTGTTTGGTCTTATTTCTTAGTATTATTTTATGAATATTTTAATCAGTGACTTTTTATTCTCAATTCCATGTCCTATCATTCATTATTAATTTAAATAGTAATTTTATTCAATTTCATTTTATATTTTGTTATTATTTCAAAAAGTGTATATTATTTCAAAAAGTGTATTATCTTTCAAGAGCGTTTTGATAAGATGGCACGGATGACTTTCAGCTTAACCAGAAGTATTGAATTCGAATCTTGACCCTGGGAATGCAGCAGCATTAAAACTCTTGAGGGAGAGCTTTGTCGTCCTTGTGATCCTACCCGGTTTGAGGGATTAGTCGTCGCAGTTGTCGCGATCAGAAAGAAAAACTTACTCGTTTCACCTTTTAGGGAGAAAACATGGAGTCGCCACCAACTTTATTTAATTTCGGGAAAGTTGGAAAACCCTTTAAGAAAAATCTTTGGGTTCGGGAGTCGATTATGTCTAGGGAAGGCATGGAGACTTAACCCCACCGCACCCTAGAACATCCATAAAAATGGTTACACAAAATTAGTTGTATAAATTATTAATAACTTTGAAAATAATTGTTTTACCCCGAAAATCGTTTTCTTTAAAAAAAAAAATCTTTAGTTGTGAAATTTTTTATTAAACCTAAATGAGGTTGAACATGGCATGTAAGTCCACAGGGCAACCTCAAAATCTAAAGGGTTGAACATGACATTTGTCATAGAGCAACCCAAAAAAATATTGTTTTAATTAAGTATTTAGAACCGGTTGAAGGGGATTTAAGTGATCATCTTTTATTTTTTATGTAAAAGTAGCTTTACCTTATGAAAATAGAACAACAATGAAACATTTTACTAACTCATTCAGTGAACGGGGACGTAGAAACATCATAGTAAATAGAGACAAAAATGAAACATTTTACTAACTTATTCAGTAAATAGAGACACAAACATCATAGTAAACAGAGACAAAAATGAAACATTTTACTGACTCATTCATTTTTCCCAATGACGAAACATACAACACACATCATACTAACTCATTCAGTTTCAATATCCATGGGTTTTTCTTTCGCCATAAACAGAGACACTGAAAAATAAGAGTGTCAAGAGAAACTTATGAATAATATCAACAAAGAGAACAAGGATTACCAAATGAGAGCAGAATAACAATGATTTTGTTTTCTCCCAGTGGTAAGATTTCAAGATCAAAACCCTTACATTTCAATTTCACTGACTCTTTTAACGCTTCCTTCTTCTAAAAATTTGGAACCACTCTAATAACAGAGAAGAGAAAAAAAACTCAAATCCCTGATCTCTTTTCTTCACAAAGAAAATATCAGATAAAAATCTCTCTCTCCTTCTATTTCCGTCCCCCCCCCCCCCCCCCCCCTTTATGCTTTTTTCTCCTCTCCTTTTATAGACGGGGGAGAGGGCTTCTTGCTTCTTCTCACCCGGTGGCTTCAAGGTCGGTCTGCACGAAATCTGAGGCTTGGACGGTTCTGAGCAGCAATAGCGTGTGTTCAGATGGGGGCGACGCGAGTAGCGGAAAGGAAGTGATTTGATGTGAAGGTTGCGTGTTTGAAGAGAGAAAGAGATGAGGGGTTTTGTCTGATATGTAAGATGGGTTTTTTAGGATTAGGAGAAGTAACTCAATCTACTTTCTTCTTTTCGCTGATTGTCCTTTTCTCCTTGTTTTCTTCGTCCTTTATTCATTATCTTCTTTTTCTTTATTCTTTAACCTCCAGTCTGAAAGTTAAATTATAGTGGATGGAACCTCCCTGTCCAACAAAAGTTAGATATGCAAAATTAGATATGCACTGGACGGACCTCCTAGTCCAACAGAAGTTTAAACATGCAATGGACGGAACCTCCTCGTCCAACAAAAAATTAGATATGCAATGGACGCGACCTCCTCGTCCAACAGAAAATGCAAATGGATTGGACCTCACCGTCCAGCAGCAAATGCAATACAATGGACTAGACCCGTCCAACAACAAATGCAATGTAATGAACTGGACCTCGCCGTCCAACAGCAAATGCAATGCAATGGACTGGACCCGTCCAATAGCAAATGCAATGCAATGGACTAGACCCGTCCAACAGCAAATGCAATGTAATGGACTGGACCTCGCCGTCCAACAGCAAATGCAATGCAATGGACTGGACCCGTCCAACAGCAAATGCAATGGACGGGACCTCCCCTACCAACCGCAAATGCAATGCAATGGACTGGACCCGTCCAACAGCAAATGCAATGCAATGGACTGGACCTCGCCGTCCAACAGCAAATGCAATGTAATGGACTGGACCTCGCTGTCCAACAACAAATGCAATGCAATGGACGGGACCTCCCCGTCCAACAGCAAATGCAATGCAATGGACTGGACCCGTCCAACAGCAAATGCAATGCAATGGACTGGACCTCGCCGTCCAACAGCAAATGCAATGCAATGGACTCGACCCGTCCAACAGAAAATGCAATAGACGAGACATCCCCATCCAACATCAAATGCAATGCAATGGACTGGACCCGTCCAACAGCAAATGCAATGGACGGGACCTCCCCGTCCAACAGTAAATGCAATGCAATGGAATGGACCCGTCCAACAACAAATGCAATGTAATGGACTGGACCTCTCCGTCCAACAGTAAATGCAATGCAATGGATGGGACCTCCCCGTCCAACAGCAAATGCAATGCAATGGAATGGACCCGTCCAACAGCAAATGCAATGTAATGGACTGGACCTCGCCGTCAAACAGCAAATGCAATGAAATGGACTGGACCTCGCCGTCCAACAGTAAATGCAATGCAATGGACTGGACCCATCCAACAGCCAATGCAATCCAATGGACTGGACCTCGACGTCCAACAGCCAATGCAATGCAACGGACTGGACCTCGCCGTCCAACAGCAAATACAATGCAATGGACTGGACCCGTCCAACAGCAAATGCAATGCAATGGACTGGACCTCGCCGTCCAACAGCAAATACAATGCAATGGACTGGACCTTGCCGTCCAACAGCAAATTAGCTATGAGCCTCCTCCTTTCTTCATTATTTTATTTTCCTTCTTTATCTCTTCACTATTATTTTTGGTCTCCCTGAAACATAATAACATAAAAAATTAGAATAAAATGAAGACGGACAAAAATGGGTGTTCACAGTTGCCCCTCTTTACTTGTTGCATACTAGAAGACATGATTAGTCGTGACTCTTCATGTATTGTAGTAATGAACAAGTAAAGAAAATGAACACATATTTTGTCTAAAAACGTGAGGAGCTCCGAAGAAAACCTTACAGTTTGAAAATAAAATTGCAGTGGACGGAACCTCCTCGTCCAACAGGAAAGTAAATATGCAGCGAGCCTCGGAGCTTGAAAACCTAAGGATGGACACACCCTAAGGTTAGGACTCTAAACAGGTCGGCCACTAGGTTTGCTCTATTAGTGAAAATTGGGACGGGTCTAGACCTCTAAAAGTCATGGTCCCCAGATTGCCCTCATAAGGATATGATTAATGAATATAGCCATAAGTAGGGATAAACCCTCTCAATATGACTATTCCAAGATCTCATGTACAATCTGAGTGGTGAACCGACAAGTATCAGGGAGGTACAAGACCTCTTCAATGACAATGTCAGAGCACCGCCTAATCCTTGGGTTTTTGAGCAAGCTCGGGTATAGAGCTAAGAGTGTGTGTAATATGTGATAGTGATGTGTGTGAAGAGGGCATACAAACCTGTAACACTTAAAAAAGAAAATAAAAGACAAGAAAGACCTACAAAACAAAAACATAGGTATATATAAAAATGGTTATAAGTCATCTACCCTATTACTAAAGAAAAGAAAGGAGGAGGAAACAAAAACATTGTTAGTGAAACATATACAAGAGTAACATGAGTTAAAATGTATGTACAACTAATTTTTCTCATTTAAATAAAAGGAAAACCCAACAAAAAGACAATCCCAACAAACATCACTAAAAATAAAAATAAAATTTTTTTAGTTTCGTCATTTAATTATTATAAGGAAAAAAAGCAAGATATAGCCATAAAAGGTAAAACAAATAAGCTACAAGTTACTAAAAATTTGCAAAACCAATTTTTACGGGCTTGACTCTCTTAAAAGGGTTCTCCAGTGGAGTCGCCATCTGTCGCGACCAGAAAGAAAAACTTACTCGCTTCTCATTTTAGAGAGAAAACATGGAGTCGCCACCAACTTTATTTAATTTCGGGAAAGTTGGAAAACCCTTTAAGAAAAAACTTTGGGTTCGAGAGTCGATTACGTCTAGGGAAGGCATGGAGACTTAACCCCACGGCACCCTAGAACATCCATAAAAATGGTTACCCAAAATTAGTTGTATAAATTATTAATAACTTTGAAAATATTTGTTTTACCTCGAAAATCGTTTTCTTTTAAAAAAAACATCTTTAGTTGTGAAATTTTTTATTAAACCTAAATGAGGTTGAACGTGGCACGTAAGTCCACAGGGCAACCTCAAAACCTAAAGGGTTGAACATGACACCTGTCATAGAGCAACCCAAAAAAACATTGTTTTAATTAAGTATTTAGAACCGGTTGAAGGGGATTTAAGTGGTCATCTTTTATTTTTTTATGTAAAAGTAGCTTTACCTTATGAAAATAGAACAACAATGAAACATTTTACTAACTCATTCAGTGAACGGGGACGCAGAAACATCATAGTAAACAGAGACAAAAATGAAATATTTTACTAACTTATTCAGTAAACAGAGACACAAACATCATAGTAAACAGAGACAAAAATGAAACTTATTCAGTAAACAGAGACACAGAAACATCATAGTAAACAGAGACAAAAATGAAACATTTTACTAACTCATTCATTTTTCCTAATGACGAAACATACAGCACACATCATACTAACTCATTCAGTTTCAATATCCATAGGTTTTTCTTTCACCATAAATAGAGACACTGAAAAATAAGAATGTCAAGAGAAACTTATGAATAATATCAACAATGAGAACAATGATTATCAAATGAGAGCATAATAACAATGATTTTGTTTTCTCCCGGTGGTAAGATTTCAAGATCAAAACCCTTACATTTCAATTTCACTGACTCTTTTAACTCTTCCTTCTTTTGAAAATTTGGAACCACTCTAATAACAGAGAAGAGAAAAAAACTCAAATCTCTAATCTCTTTTCTTCACAAAGAAAATATCAGATAAAAATCTATCTCTCCTTCTGTTTCCGTCTCCCCCCCTGCTTTTTTCTCCTCTCCTTTTATAGACGGAGGAGAGGGCTTCTTGCTTCTTCTCACCCAGTGGCTTCAAGGTCGGTCTGCACGAAATCCGAGGCTTGGGCGGTTTTGAGCAGCAACAGCGTGTGTTCAGATGGGGGTGGCGCGAGCAGCGGAAAGGAGGTGATTTGATGTGAAGGTTGTGTGTTTGAAAAGAGAAGGAGATGGGGGGTTTTGTCTGATATGTAAGATGGGTTTTTTAGGATTAGGAGAAGTAACTCAATCTCCTTTCTTCTTTTTGCTGATTGTACTTTTCTCCTTGTTTTCTTCGTCCTTTCTTCATTATTTTCTTTTTCTTTATTCTTTAGCCTCCGGCCTGAAAATAAAATTGTAGTGGATGGAACCTCCCTGTCCAACAAAAGCTAGATATGCAGAATTAGATATGCACTGGATGGACCTCCCTGTCCAACAGAAGTTTAAACATGCAATGGATGGAACCTCCTCGTCCAACAGAAAATTAGATATGCAATGGATGGGACATCCTCGTCCAACAGAAAATGCAAATGGACTGGACCTCACCGTCCAACAGCAAATGCAATGCAATGGACTAGACCCTCCCAACAGCAAATGTAATGTAATGGACTGGACCTCGCCGTCCAACAGCAAATGCAATGCAATGGACTGGACCCGTCCAACAGTAAATGCAATGCAATGGACTGGATCAGTCCAACAGAAAATGTAATGCAATGGACTGGACCCGTCCAACAACAAATGCAATGGACGAGACCTCCCCGTCCAACAGCAAATGCAATGCAATGGATTGGACCCGTCCAACTGCAAATGCAATGTAATGGACTGGACCTCGACATCCAATAGCAAATGCAACACAATGGACTGATCTTCGCCGTCCAACAGCAAATGCAATGCAATGGACTGGACCTCGCCGTCCAACAGCAAATGCAATGCAATGGACTGGACCTCGCCGTCTAACAGTAAATTAGCTATGAGCCTCATCCTTTCTTCATTATTTTCTTTTCCTTCTTTCTCTCTTCACTATTATTTTTGGTCTTCCTGAAACATAATAACATAAAAAATTGGAATAAAATGAAAACGGACAAAAATGGGTGTTCACAACAGTTGCTCGTGGAGGATATCTTGAAAAACGAAAAAAGAAGAGTGTATTTTTTTTGTTCAAATTCATCTTTTATTGCTTGTTCGGGGAAATTCATCTTTTATTGTTTTACTAATTATTTTAGAGACTGGCTTTTTCCATTACTTTTTATTTTGTTATTTATTTTATGAATATTTTTTAAATAGCGTGTTTTTTACTCAATTTCATAACTTATTATTCTATAATTTAGTTCAAATAATGACTTTCTCTTCCAAATTTCATCTTGTATTTTTTTATTATTAAAAAAATTGGACCAATTTCATTTTTTTTATTATTTCAAATAGTAAATTTTCTCAATTTGTTTCACAACATATTATTTCATTAATTTATTATATTATATTATTATTTTTTAAAAAGACAATTTTATTGTTAAGTATGTATATTTTATTATTCTTTGAAAGGTCTTTGCTCAGTAAGTTCATTTGTTAATTATTGTACGCTTAATATTTTTTATTATTATTTTTTATTATTTGTACTTTGATAATAAAATGCCTAAATAATAGACAAATAATGATGAACGGTGAGGTTGAGTGAATATAACAAGGAAAAGTAAAATTTGGCGGAAATTTTGAAGGAGGAATTATTTTTGTACATCCAAATGGTACAGCAAATGATTTTTGGATGTATTTTTTAAAAACGTGTATATAAAGAAGATAAAAAATAAATAAGAAATAGAGATAAATATATACGATGTCGTATATGGTGTCTAAAAATTATATTCAAATATCATAATCTATTTTGAAGTAAATGAACAATAGAATATGACAATGAACAGTGTCAGTAAATACTGAACATCACGTTGTTTTATAGATATGATGATATGATATACGATGATGAATATAGATTATTATTATTATTATTATTATTATTATTATTATTATTATTATTATTATTATTATTATTATTATTATTATTGAATATAGATTTACTGTTGATCACTGTAGCGTCAGTGCATCATATTTAATTATAGTATATAGATAAGTAGCTAATTCCTCTTTTTCCTAGAGATAGATGAAATCGCTCATGATGGTATTGTTTCATTGTGACGTTCTTTTTATTCTCTTCTCTCAATTATTACTTTCTAATTGTGATTTTGTTGTGTTAATCAAAAGTACACGTGGTTAACTAGTCAAGTGCGAAAAGTCTGAGAAGAGATTCGTGTTTTGGGACTTGGGTTAGGAACACGGATTGAGCATTGCTAGAGATAAATTAGGAGATTAGTGCAATCGATATAGGGAACCAACGGCTTAATGAGTCTAACTTGTGGGTTGTTGGATAGAGATATAGGCAATTTGTATGCGTATGTATGTCCTTTTGTGCTTGAGAGAGACATTAGGATAACTTAAGGTTTCTGGTTGGCAAAGAAATTGAACCTAGGGATAGAAATAATCACTTGGATTTATTGCTTAATTGGATAGGTGAATTCGTGAACTTAGATCTCACTATCATAGTTAATATCTTGATAATTAATGCTTAGTTTAGATTTAGATAATTGAATTAGATAGCCCTTTCTATCCCAACAACTCTCATCCCATTGACTTGGTCAAAAACATTAATTATTATCTTCAAATCTAGACAATTTGGTCACTAAATTCTTGTGTTCGACCTCGGTATTTACTTATCGTGTTTTTATTACTTGCTTCGATCCAGTACACTCGCTGGAGTCCCATCAACGATCTTCAGAAAAGCACTCTTGATTATCATAAATGCTAAAAATGGTACTATCACTTCGCTGTTGCACCCGAAAGTTACCTTTTGTCTTTCCTTCTTTGTACAAGGTTAACTTTGCAGCAGCTTGTGTTAGAGTACAAAACATTTGTGTAATCGATGGTACTATGTTTCTCTTATCAAGAAACAAAGCATAAACAATTGAAACAACATAGGAAAGAAACAAGGAAACATCCGAAATAAACAATCATTTGAAATAAAAGTGTTGACTGGACGGGTTCATATGCAGCACGTCTTTGGACGTGCATTTTCAACATTGAACTAGAGTAATGATAATCCGCTGGCTTATCATGTTTTATCTATTATTTTAGAGTGGATTTAATCAATTAAGTTAAGTTGAATACTTGATTTAACCCAAATTAGACTTTGTTTTCCTATTTTAGTTATTTTAGAGTCAATGTGTGCATTTAATTGATTTTAATTATAATTTAATTGATTTTCTCAAGATTTTCTTATTTTTATTTTTAGGAAAGGACAAAGAAGAAGGATTGCAACTAAATTGAAGATTGCCAAGTAAATTGCAAGGGCCCACATGTTGGATTTGAATCCAAATCAATTTGGATTTGGATAATAATTTCCTATCACAACAATAAAGGATATGATAAGATTTGATAATTAATATGGAGATATTGATTTGGCAATTAAATACGAAGATTAAAATACTCAGGACCAGTTATGTTGGAGTTTGCATGAAGGTGTAGCTTGAAATACAAGAAAAATGAGCCAAACAGAGCCCATCACTGCCTGGTCGTGATAGGCATCACGGCCATGATCGAACAGGACTGAAAAAGAAAGAAGAACACAAAGTCAGAACCTGTCACGACCAGGCCATGATGGCCATCACGGCCGTGACAGGACAACCAGTGTCAAGTTCTCCAGGACAGAATCTGTTATGGCCTGGCCGTGACGACGGGCAAAATCTGGAATTTTGATTTGCTGATTTGATTTTATTTTGTAACGGTTTCAAATCCAAGTTAACCTACTCTTTAAATAGGGCAATTAGGCTCGAAAATAGGGAATCTCTTGGCTGCTACCTTGGGCAAAAATTAGGATTTCTCTTCTTTTCAATTTCTTCTTTTCTCTTAGTTTTTTTTATGCTTTTGTTATTCAAGGTTGCCATGACCATGGCAATGCTTGAGTAGTCTTTTTATTTCTAGGAATTGGGGCTATGCCCAAGACTTGTTTTATGTTATGAATTGATGTTTTCCCTTTGTTAATTCTAATTTGCTTTTGATTTAATTCCTATTGCATGAATTACTTGTGAATTTGGTGCACACTTATTTGCATGTCATAAATACTCTAAGGATGAACCTAGAGGTGAACTTAGGTATTGGATCTATAGGGATTGAACTTAGGACTTAAATCACGAGAGTTAAAAGCGGTCCTTCAAGGGTTCATTGAATTGTCACAAATCTTAATAGGTTCAATTTAAATACAATTACCACGAGAGTAGGGTTGGTTTAATTGAGCACGGTTCTTGTATCTCGAGAGGGAACATTAACTTATTTAGGATAAATTCACCTTCAAAGCAATTTTGATAAACCCAATTCCTGAAAATCTCTTTTAATTTAAAAACCCAAAAAATATTTGATTTATTTTATTGTTTATTTTATTTTCTTGAAATCTATTCACATTTATTTCTCAGTCTAAATGGTTGTTTAATTTGTGAAGTGACACTTGGTTTCCCAATCCCTGAGTTCAATACTCGGTTTCTCACCGTTTTATTATTACTTGCTTCGATCCGGTACGCTTGCCGGAGCCTATCAAGTAACTAGGTAGTCCATTGATAGATCGTCTAGTTATTCTATTGGGTAGACTAGTATAACTTAACTTTGCTTTAACCGGGTAGTCTACATGACTGCTCGTCTAGTTTCTATCGGGTAGTCCATCTATAAGATCGTCTAATCTTTTCTCGGATGAGCTACAAGTCATTGGACTTGTTAGTTTTGTTGGACTTGTTCTTTTACCTGATAGACTTAGTGACTCGTCTAGCGCCTTTCACTAGTACAGGAAGTGCTTTTTACGTCAGTCAAAATTGATTTTTGACGTCTGAATAATCCTGACGTTATTGGAGCAGTCATTAAAAGTGTAACTTTTTACGTCAGTTCAAAACTGACGTTAAAAGTATACTTTTAACGTTAGTTGATTACAAAACTGACGTTAAAAGTAACGTCAGTTGTTTCATTCAACTGACGTTAAAAGTTACCCCTTTAACGTCAGCTGTACTAAACAATTGACGTTAAAGGCTTTGTTTTTTTAAAAAAAATTGTTACAATATTTCCCTTCCCCCAGGTATCCCTGCATTCAGTAACCAGTCCAGTCCAATAAACAGTCTAGTAACAGGCCAATATTTCACTTAAATTTCATTAATAAAATAAAAGTATATATATACAAAGGAACAAATGGGGGGGATAAAAAACATACTAATTACTACACACCTACATATAAGTTTCTATACTAATTACTAACTACACATCTTCTATGTACTCCTGAGGTATACTTGCGGGTAATCATTTCTCTGTAGCATATTTGAAGAAAAATTCTACAAACATTGTACACCACCTTTCGTAACTTGCAAAGGTCTACCAATGTAAACCCCCATTCGTCGGTTTGTACACCACCCTTACTATCAACCTACTTACATTTTAAAACCGGCACCATAAACCTAGTGTAATTGATCACCCAAATCTCTTCAATGACTCCAAAGTAAGGTATCGGTGCTTTAACGGGTTTTTTGTCCTTTGAACTAGAGAAGTACATTGCTTCGACCACGATCATAACCCCACTATTTTTCATGGTACTCTTGTTATCTTGTTCCTTTGTATAAATGGAAAAGTTATTGATGTCGTATCCTCTCCAACATATGACATTGAAGCTAGGCCTACGTCCTAGCTATCTTACCTCGTCAGAAGCAGTACTATCATCCTTAAGTATTTCTTCCTTGAACCATTGTAAGAAAGTATTGTTATGCTTGTTCAAAAACCACCTTTCGTTCATTCGAAGGTTTTCTTCCTTGACTTTTCTTTTATGTTCACAAAAGTAAGGTTGAACAAAATCGATGTTGTTCAATACATACAAATGTGTCTACAACACTTCCTTCCGACCCTTGTTATTAATTGTTAAATCATATGTACCCTTACCTTGACATCTTCTCTCATCATGATGAGACTTAGGAACCCCTATAGGATCCGTGTTATGAAGGTAGTCTGAACAAAACTCAATAGCTTATTCTGCAACATACCTTTGAACAATAGATGCTTCAGGATGATGTAGATTCTTCACATACCCTTTCAAGATCTTCATGTAACGCTCAACCGGGTACATCCATCTCAGAAAAACAGGCCCACATAATCTAATCTCCCTCACCAAATGAACAATTAAGTGAACCATGATGTTGAAAAAGGAAGGAGGAAAATACATCTCCAATTGGCACAAGATTGTAGCAACCTCAACTTCCGTCAACAACTATACTACATATAGAATTGAAGAATGAACACAACTGAGTAATGGCATGTCTCACATTTTTTGGAGCAATACCACGAATAGCAACGGGCAGAAGTTGTTGCATCAAGATGTGTAAATCATGAGACTTTAAGCCAACCAATTTGAGATCACCAGAGACAAGCCTCTTGATATTTGAAGAGTAACCATGTGGAACTTTGATGCCCTGAAGACACTCACAAAACTTAGTCTCTTTTTTTTGACAAAGTATGACATGCTGGAGGCAAATAAGTCCGCTTACCATCCTCAACAACTGGAGCTAACTGCTCTCGTATTCCAATAGCAACGAGGTCGAGACGAGCATTCACATCATCCATTGTCTTGCCCTGAATGTTGAGAAGCGTCCCGATCACACCATCACACACATTTTTCTCCATATGCATCACATCAATGCAGTGTCTGACATCAAGCTTGCACCTGTATGGAAAATCAAAGAATATCGACCTCTTCTTCCATATGTTTTTCTCAGCAGCCTTACCCTTCTTTTTGAACTTGCCGAAGATAACATTGAAGTCCTTTACTTTCTGATAAACCTGCTCTCTATTTAAGGCCGTCAGAGCATCTTCAGTCTATTGGAATCCATAAAAAGCTTTTTTCATCTTACGATATGGGTGATCACGTCTAAGAAATCTCTGATGCCCAATGTAAACCGTCTTCTTTCCATGATGCAACTGAGTGTAGCATGTTCCTTCTTCACATATAGGGCATGCTTTATGCCCCTTGACATTGTACCCGGACAAGTTCCCGTATGCTGGTAAGTCGTTGATGGTGCAAAATAACATGGCACGAAGCTTGAAATTCTCATGAGAATACCCATCAACTACATCAACACCTTCCACCCACAATTTTTTCAAGTCATCAATCAAGGGACTTAAATAAACATCTAAGTCATTTCGCGGTTGCTTTTGCCCGAAATCATCATAGACAACATCATGTATTTGCGCTTCATGCACAACCAAGGAGACAGGTTATAAACTATCAACAGAACATGCCATGGACTATGAATACTACTCATGTTACCATATGGATTCATTCCATCCGTAGCAAGTCCAATCCTTAGGTTTCTTGGCTCATCGGCGAAATCCGAAACAAAGTATCAATATTCTTCCATTGCACAGAATCAGCCGGATGGCGAACCTTTCCATCACGTTTCCTCTCATCATAATGCCATCTAAGATTCTTAGCATCTTTCACATTGGAAAACAATCGCTTGAACCTAGGAATTATTGGAAGATACCACAACACCTTCATAGGAGGACCCTTTTTCTCACATCACATATCGAATCATCTAGATCATCACCATCATCACCATCCTTCACTTTGTAGCGTGATAACCCACACTGGGGGAATCGTGATTGTCTTCATAAACACCAGTGTACGATATGCAATCATTAGGGCATGCGTGTATCTTCTTATACTCCATACCTATCGGACACAATACCTTCTTGGCCTCATAGTTACAGTCAGGTAATGTGTTGCCCTCCGGAAGCAAGTCTTTCAACACTTCAAGCAATTAGGTGAAGCTTTTATCGGTCCAACCATTTCTCACATTCACACAAACCAATTTTAACACCACCGACAACCGTGTATAAGTAGTACACCCGGGATACAAAGGCTTATCCGCATCACAACACAACCTATCATACAAATGTGCTCGCTGAAAAGATTCTTGTCCAATATCACGGATCATGTCCTCTACTCGATCATCCTCCATATCTACGTCAATGTCCTCACTTTAGGAGACACTTGCCTTAGTACTTAACAACACATCACCATACCATATCCATCTTGTATAACTCAAGTAAATCCCAAAACAAATCGGATGAGTACGTATATCCTTCATCGTACATTTCCTCGTATTCAAACACTTGACACAAGGACAATAGAACATTCCGTTACTATTAGGAACATTCCTTTGAGCAAATTCTATAAACTCTCCCACTCCCTTCAAATACTCATCACTTGTGCTCTTACAAACCATCCAACTACGATCCATAGCTAGATAGGTTCTGTAGATATACACACATATATCCAATATAAGCACAATATAGGGGAGATTGGAAAAACGCACTAGTATTTGAAAAACTAACAACCATATATATACACCACTATTTGTTTCTTTTTTATTATTTAGCTTCACAGTATACATTTCAACTAAAAAATAAAATGAAAACTGCCCTCTAACAAAACAGTTCCAAAACTACACACTACACACACAAAAAAGCTCCACCATTGCAAACATCATCAATCTCAATATCATTCCATAAAAACAGTATCATCAACCCATTGCAACCAAAACTAGGAAACACCATAGACCGTCATTTACAACAAATGCACAGCAACCCCAACTCATTTCCTCTTCAACTATCATAAATTAACCCCTCAACCCACACCAAATACAAAAATGAAAATGAAACTTTGAGGGTTTAGGGAGTTACCCGAGTTTAGAGAGAGGAGAAGGAGAATGGCTCAGTGGTGATGCTTTCACAGGCAGCCGTCGTTCGATGTGGCTGAGAGTGAGTGGGAAAGAAAGAGTTAGGGCACACGAAGTGAGAGAAAGACAGTGTGTGATTCAGAGAGAGAGGGAGAGAAAGAGTGTACCTAACCGCATGAGGGGGGGAGCTCGCGTGAAGGAGAGGCCACCGTTTGATGTGGTTGCTGAGAGTGAGGGAGACAGAGAGAGTTAGGGCTCGCAAGAAAGAGTGTGAAGTTGAGAGAGAGAGAGAGAGAGAGAGAGAGAGGTACCTCACGGTGGTGAGGAGAGGAGTGAAAGGGTTAGACAGAGAAGGGCGCGGGTATACGTTGTGAACAGAGCAGAGTATGAAAGTGATGAAGAAAGGCGGGTGAAGCAATTAAGTTGTCCTCACTCAAATTTTTTTAATTAAATCACATTTTAACATCAGTTGTTAAAAGAACTAACGTTAAAAGTCAATATCATCACTTTTTATGTCAGTTCTATAAACAACTGACATTAAAAGTCAATATCATCCTTTTTAACGTCTACTTTTTGATTAACAAACGTTAAAAGCCACCGTTTATGCATCCCAATCAGTTATTCATTCTGCACGTTTATAATATATAACTGTATTTATTACTTTATTTGACTACCAACTCCCCATGTGCCTTGGAACCTAATCCTCTTAATGATCAATTTAATTTTTTTGCAACTTACCACGCCTAGTAACTTCATCCCATGCTCCTATAAATAGATTCCTTCCTTTTATTTTTCTGCTTCACAATATGGCTCTGTCATGGAGATTAACTTCATCACTCTTTCTTCCTATTGCTAGACTCAAAGGTCTTTGTCTTAATGGTCAAACAACTTCTGAGGTTGTGCAAATCACATAACATGGGTGATAAGGTTATGTAAATCACATAATATGAGTTGCTCACCTTATCATCCTTCAGGAGAATCGGCGGCTAGAGTTCCAAAACCTCAGCTTTGGCAGCAAGTGACTGTTCCAGAACCATTACTGAAATAGATCGAGTACACACTTGTTCAGCCGCTCTGGAAAACTCAGTCGCTCGACTCTCCTCTCTCTCACCCGTGAAGGGAACAAAAACTCAACAAATGTTTAGGATTTTATAGAATTTTAAACCCTTTCAATGTAACTTTTTATAAGATTTTACATTTTTGAATGTATCTTATAATTGTAGTATTGATACACTTCATGAATGAGATCCGATTTGAGTTATTGATTCAACTTATAGCTGTTTTACTTCGCACATATATTTTAGTTTTCAAAACAGAAACACAAAACATAAAAGCAAGTGAAACAGAAACTTTGAGGAAGGCAATGCGGGAGGGTACGTATACTAGCTAAAAAAAATCATTAAAATAACATTTAACGTCTGTTGATGAAAGAATGAGCGTTAAAAGTTAAGTGACTCACTTTTACCTAACTTTTAACGTCAGTTCAATAAACAACTGACGTTAAAATGTTCACTTTTAAGTCAGTTGTTTATAGGACTGACGTTAAAAGTGAGTCACTTAACTTTTAACGTCAGTCCTTACAACAACTGACGTTAAAATTGAATTGATGAAACCTGATATTTACAAAATTGTCACCGCCTCCTTTTTAACATCTAACTTTTGGTTAACTGACGTAAACCTTTCCCGTCTAATATATATTTTTCACTAGTGTTTAGACTTAGTTCTTTACTAGATGTGTTTAAAGGCTCGTCTAGCGAACATAGTTTGGACCCACGATGCCTTGGACTTTCATAAAGGAACTTTAGACTAGTTCCCTCGTCTAGCAATATTTAAAACGATCCTGCACACTAGAATTAATAGACGAGTTAGTTCATAACTTGACTTTGCCATACAAATTTAATCTGTCTATTAACATCAAAACTTAAGAGATTATTTAACCATAATCACTTTGGTTCAAACACAAAAGATTTGAAGTAGTAAACATAGACTTTCGATGTGTAATGGGTCATATATACAGAATTATGTAAGGTTAACTTCATAAATTTTTTCATAAAGAAGTGGGTATTTATAGAATTGGAAATATTATTGGTATGTTTTTTAGTTAATTTTGGTTTAATCTAAATTCGAAATCATTACGTTAGTACAACATATAATATGAATCATATGATATACAGTGATCATGATGATAATACAATTTGATAAAGGTCAAAATACTTATAAAATGCTGAAATTTAAATTTATGAGAAAAACAATTAAAAATAAAATTATTTTAGACAAAAAAGAAATGAATTTCATTTTGATTGTAGTATTATTAACATTGCGTAACATTATTTTATATAATAATAATAATAATAATAATAATAATAAACAACGTTATGTATGATTCAATTTGATTTTTTATTTCAATCAACTTGGTTTGGTTTGGAATCCGAAAAGTAAAATCAAACTTTATATAATATATTGCTGTTGTTATTATATTATTTTATATTCTAATATTATATTATATAAATTTATTTGAATTTCGTTGAAAGTAATTATAAATACTTAATCTAAAATTTTGGATGATTTACTTACGTGTTATTGTTATGTTAAATTTATTAATTGATCACTTTCTTTGTATAATATTTATAATTCTAGTACAATATTTTAAGTATAATCAATTTAATTTTCAGTATCAATTTGAATGCATTGAGTATAGAATCAATGACTCATCGTCAATCAACAAAAAAACTGACACACCATAAGAAATTTTTTACTAGTATTTTAATTACTTTAAAAGTCACACATGTCATGATTTATAATTACTTGACAGTGTAAAAAAATTATACATTATCATTGCATAGCAATTAAACCCTTTTTGAATTATTCATGATAATTTAGATTTGAAATTGAAATTGAATTAGATTAAAAGTGATAGACATTAATTTTAAAATTTAGATAGTTTACTTGTAATTTATTTTTAATTTTAATTTGTCAATTGATTAATTTATGAGTTTAATTTGTATGCGGTGTCAGTGTAAAGATTTTTAAATTTGACAACCAATTAGAAATCATGGAATTGATGACTTTTAAGGTGGTTAAGATAAAAATCAAACATTTATAATGGTACATCAATTTCTGATTGGTTGACGGTGTAAAAAAACTTTACATTGTCAGTGTATATCAATTAAATCCTTAATTTATTACTTTGTTTGTATAAGCTTGATAATTTAATTATAATGTTTTATGTGTGAATTATTTTAATTATAATTTTATTTTATTTTATTTTATTTAAAATATTATTTATTTATTTATAGATTTGTTTTTTCATGGATTAAAATGATAAAAATAATTTAAAAAAGGGATAAGTTTTTTGGAATAAAATAATTATGATAATGATGATGCATGAGATCTAATAAATTTAAGGAAAAAAACTTGATGTTCAAAATTTAATAATTATGTTGTAATTTTATCATATAAAAAAATTATAATAAAGTGGATGGGTCAGTCCACAAAATTGTGATTTAAATTAACGATTTATCTAACATGTGCAACTTTGCACATGTTAAATAATCAAAAGTAAAAATATTATATTGAAAATTGCGTATTTAATTCCTTAAAAGTATAAAAGTTACACTTTTTAATATAATATTTCTATTTTTTATTCATTAACATATGTAAAATTAAACAGGTTAAAAAAAATCATTAAATTAAAACTTTACAAATGCATATAGATATTTGTCTAATCTAATTAAAAGGCAACCAACTCAATATTATATATGACGTTTATCATATGCCCGTCATGGAACAATATGATAAACGAAAAATAAACATATTTTTAGGACATCAAGTATAGATATTATATGATGATGGATGTTTTTTAAGTGTTAAATACATGTGATGAGAGAAAAAAAATAATAAATAAATATAAATACATATATATATACACGATGTTGGATATCAAAAATATATTCATTTATTATTACTCGACCAATATTGTGATAAAATTTGCAAGTTGCAAGTTTTTTTTTTTTAACGGACAAGTTGTAAGTTCGATCAATAGAAGGACAACGGGGCATAATACCATAAAAAATAAAAGATAAAAAAGTAGGACGACCGGGCCGAAAGGTACGTCGCGAGCAGGGTTTACAAAACCGGATCGGACCGGCTGGTCCGATCGGTTTAATCGGGACCTGGGATCTAGGGTGGTTCCATTGGCCTCCAGAACCGGCCTTGCTTGAAACCGGTCTCAGAATCATCGAACCGGTTCAAAACCGATCATAACCGGTTGTGGATCGGCTTGAACCGGTTTCCTAAAAAAAATTTTTAAAAAAAATAGTATAAAAGGATTTGGGTCATCCTAGCTAAAACTCAATTCTTTTGTTTTCTAACATATTTGGGCTGGTTGTAGATTTTGGGTTGATTTTCCCTATGAAGATGATTTTAACATATATCTTTATATTTATTTAGTTTAATTTCAAAATTAAAAAATTTGTGCTTCATAATTTTAGTTGTTATGTTGTTTTTTTGTTTAATATTGTTATAAATATTATATTAAAAATTTAAATAATATTATTTAATTATAACCGGTTCAACCACGGTTCAACTTCGATTGGATCATTGACCCTCGAACCACTACCTTCATCGATTCGACCATCGGTCCGATTTTATAAATCTTAGTCGTGAGTGGTGCACCACTCGTGACTCTAGCCCCTCAAATCACAGCTAAATGGTTTGGACAAAAAAAAAAGGTGATTTTAATTACATGATTGACTACTAACTACAAAAGTAGTACTCGTTGTATACTTATTTATAAGAAAAAAAATATTTATATTTTGTGAAATCAAATATATATAAAAGTTAATTTATTTAATTTTATTTATGTTGTGTTTGGATAAACAACTTAACTAAATACTTATCGTATAAGATCTTATTGTACGAGAGTTTATGTCATAAACGTTTAAATTCAATAAGTTATGTATATTTGGATACATACTTCAAAAAATACTTATACAATATTAAGACGTTTGGATACATTTCTATATGAGCACTTATATATATTTTAAAATTAAAAAAATGTCTTAATAAATTACAATAAAAATATAAATAATGTTAATTGAAACTCACGTGCATTAACACGAAAAAATCACAGCAACACAGCAGTGTTAATTTATTTGAATTTGTTTGAATGTTGACCAATTTCGCTAGTGTTACTTACCTATGGTACATGCGTAGTCTTTGAAATGGATACTTTTATTTTTATATGTCATTTTCCTCACCCACGTGACCGTGCAGAACAAAGAATCTGTGCTAAAATAAAAATTGGATGGACAATTTTATAGATCAGTATTATGGTTTTTTGTATTTTTTTAAAATTATTTTTTTTTTTCAAAAAAGAAAATATTTCTTTACTTTTGTTTAAAAAACATTAATTTTTTTTACTTTTTTTTTTACATTTATTTTATTATTTTAAAATTTTAGAATTTTTTTTTACGTTGTCCTTAATTTTTTAAATTTTTGTCCTAATAATTTTTTTAAGGAATTTATTTGTATACATTGATAGTGTAAAGTTTTTTATACATTGTCAACCAATCATAAATTGACAAACAGTAAAAATAGAATTGTCATTTTCTTGATGTTTTAATTTTTATATACTTATATTTTAATATATATATATATATATATATATATATATATATATAATTTAATATTTTTTATTTATATATATATTTAAATATTTTTTCGGTTCGAACATAATCAAACCGAACCAATTTTAATTGGTTGGGAAATTGTTATTGACTTTTTAAAGTTTATAATTTTTTTTGGTTTTTAAATATTTTTAGCCAGAAAAGGTAGCAAAGCTACCCCGTTCTTCGAAAATTTTAGGGTCGTAAGACTCGAACCAATAATTAGATGAATTTGAAAATCCGAACCAACCAATTAAATTGGTTGGTTTTTTCTTTTTTATGCACGGCTCCAAATTGAACCAAACCCAATGGTTATTAATTCGCTTATTTTGGAACCGAACCAATTACTATACTTTAATATTTATATATTTTTTAATATTCAATATCTATATCACATTATCAACTAACAACTTTCTTCTACTATTCCATAAAAAACAGAAGGAGTTGTCAACCGGTGGATTATTTAAAATTATTTATTTATTTTTTAAACATATATTCTTTATAATATTTTTGTAAAATTTATTTTTTTCCCTAATTAGTTTTTTTATAATTTACTTTTTTTAAATGATCTTTTTAAAATATTTTTGTTTTCTAATTAATTTTATCTTTCTAATTTTTTTGAATATTTG
This sequence comes from Sophora flavescens, assembly GCA_030762895.1. Classification (NCBI taxonomy): domain Eukaryota; kingdom Viridiplantae; phylum Streptophyta; class Magnoliopsida; order Fabales; family Fabaceae; genus Sophora; species Sophora flavescens. The sequence continues at coordinate 57,709,386 of CM061064.1, forward strand.
TTTCTAACTATTATTTTCCAATTTTTTAAAAATATTTTTTATATACTTTTTCTAATTTTTTTTTTCCTGATTTACCATTTTTTTATAATTTTTTTAAATATATTTTTTAATAATTATTTTTATTTTTTTAAAATATATTTTTTTCTAATTAATTTATATTTTTTTATAATTGATTTTATTTTTATAATTTTTTTAAATCTATATTTTCCTAAAAAATATTCCTAATTTTTTTAAATATTTTATTCCATAAATTGTTTTCTAATTATTTTTCGTTTCATTTTTTTCTAATTTAATTTTTCCTTTTTCCTTTTAAAATAACTTTTTTATAATTAAGTTTTTTTTAAAAAAAATTAAAATATTTTTTTACGTTTTCCTTAATTTTTAAAAAAATTTTCCTAATAATTTTTTTTGCTGATACTTTTTTTTTTGAATTTATTTATATAAACTGACAGTGTAAAGTTTTTTTACAGTGTCAACCAAAAATAAATTGACAAACAATAAAAGTAGAGTTGTCGTGTTCTTGATATTTTAATTTTTATATACTTATATTTTAATGTATATATAATTTAGTAGTTTAAAGTTTAATATTTTATATATTTTTTATTGATATATATATTACTATTTTCCAGATCCAATCGAATCGAACAAACCAAACCAAACCAATTTTAATTGGTTCGGATATTGTTATTGACTTTTTAAAGTTTATAATTTTTTTTGTTTTTAAATATTTTTAGCCAGGAAAGGTAGAAAGCTACCGTGTTCTTCGAAAAAGTTTAGGATCGTAAGACTCGAACCAATAATTCGATGAATTTGAAAATTTGAAACAACCAATTAAATTGGTTCTTTTTTTTTCTTTTTTGTGCACAGCTCAGAATTGAACAAATCCAATGGTCATTAATTCGGTTATTTTGGAACCGAACCAATTACTATATTTTAATATTCAATATGTATATCACTTTATCAACTAACAATTTTTCTTCTACTGTTCCTGTAACAGTAGAAGGAGTTGTCAACTGGTGGATTATTTAAAATTATTCATTTATTTTTTAAACATATGTTATTTATAATATTTTTTTAAAATTTATTTTTTTACGACTCTGAATTGAACGAAACTCAATGGTCATTAATTCGGTTATTTTTGAACCGAACCAATTACTATATTTTAATATTTATATATATTTTAGTATTCAATATGTATATCACTTTATCAATTAACAACTTTTCTTCTATCGTTCCTGTAACAGTAGAAGGAGTTGTAACTGATGGATTATTTTGGATTATTTAAATTTATTTATTTATTTTTTAAACATATATTCTTTATAATTTATCTTTTTAAAAGTTATTTTTTTTCCGAATTAGTTTTTTTCTAATTTACTTTTTTTTTATATGTTTACTTTTATAATTTTTTTTAAATTCTTTTTTTTTCTAATTAATTTTGTTTTTCTAATTTTTTTGAATATTTTTTTCTAATTATTATTTTTATTTTATTTTTTTTAAAAAAAATATATACTTTTTATTTTTTTTATTTTGTGTTCTAATTATTATTTTTTTCTAATTTACTTTTTTTATTTCTTTAATATCTGTATTGACATAAATAGAGGCAGATATATTCATATTTTGTATTTTTTTTATACCATTGCCTTTGTTTTTTTATTTTAAATAATAAATCTATTTCTATACTAATTAAGAAGGGGAAATGTTGATTTTAGTGTAGCACAATGGTGCAAGCCACATGTCAAGTGATGAAAAAAATTTATTAATTTTTTTTTCTAAAATTTATATATATATATATATATATATTTTGTTTTAAAATATTTACAAACCGGTAAAGGTATAATGTTTTGGGAGTCAAATACGACAATTTCTGAATTGACATAAATAGAGGTAGAACTATTCATATTTTCTAATCTCTTTTTTTACATCCTTGCCTTTGTTTTTTATATTTTAAATAATAAATCTATATATATACTAATTAATAAGGGGAATTGATGATTTTATAATAAAGTGACACGTGTCAGCACTACATTATTTAAGAGGATTAGTTGATCATTAGTAATAATCAAAGAGAAACACTTGACACATAGTATTACATTACGTATTGTAATATCATTTTAAAATAAAAATAATTTTCAATTCTTTGCACTCAAATTATAGATAAAATTGTTTCAAGGTTTTTGCTCATCACTTCTGTCTATAAATAAAAAGTCTTGGAGATGAATGCATACCATCGTTATGGGTGAGAAGGATATATTGAAAGCAATATGTGAAATAAGTCAAGAAAATGTTTGACATAGTGAACTTAACTTGGATAAAGAAAAAATAAAAGTTTCGTACATATAGAGATATAATTCAAGTTATGAATAATAATAATAATAATCCTGTCAATAATAATAATAATTGATCACATGTGCATCCCATGGATGAAAAAATTTTATAAATGAAATCTCACAACTTAATATCTATTAATAAAATCTCTTTATATGCTGTTCAGTTTTAGTTTTAAGCGTAAAAAATAACTATTATGAAAACAAAATCCTGATATGCCTAAATAGTGGGGTAGCTCTAGCTGACCCAAAAATCTCTCAGACAGACATTTCAGGCGGCCTGCACAGAAAAGTTCAAGACACTGGAGCATGAACTGCTCAGAAAAACTAAGAGAGCTGGCGGGAAGAAAAGGGGAACAGAAAAACTAAGAGAGCTGGCGGAAAGAAAAGGCCGCACGCTTCGGTGGTCGACGGCGGCGCACGGACGGTAGGCGGCGGCGTCGGTCGCAGTGCTAGGGTTCCTCTCTCTGGGTCGCACGAAGAAGAAGGGTTTGGGTCCAAAGTCCAGACTGATCCAAGAAGAAGAACTGAAGAAGGGACAGGAACAAAACAATAGACAAATTAAATGTGAAAAAAAAGAAGAAGGGGTCACTGAGTGTCCATCAGTGAAAAACACGGAGGATGAAGCGCACAAGTTACTTTTAAAAATACTCGTAACCTTCTTCCACTTATTTATTAAAATAAATCTAAAACTTCTTATGATATGATATAAGATTTTTAAAAATAAATCTGAAACTCCTTATAATATGATATAAGATTTTTTATAAGCTCTATCAAATTATAAGAACTCATGTTATAAGATAAGTCAAAAAGTTTAAATAAGTTGTTCCAAACATCATCTTAATGTCAATTTTTCAAAAGTCAAGACAATCAATCAATCCAATCAATTCTCCTTTTACTTTTCCAAGAGTATTGCATACTCTCGAGACAAATAAAAGGTAATTTAGTAATTGTAACTATTTTTTTTACTTAAATCAAGATAATTAAAATAAATTAACTAACTTCCCTAATAAGTATGAAGTTAGCTAATTTTACTTATAATTGAGTCCGGGGATAGTTTTAATTAGTACTCCCTCCTATCCATATTATAAGCAAAAAAATCACAAATATTTTGGTCCAATATATAAGTAAATTTTGTTTTCCAATGACTCGTTCAATGATATTATTCCTAAAATACTATTCATTTAACACAAATTTTATTTTTCAATGACTCCTTTTATTCTCAACAATACAAATAACTTCTCATTACTATAAAGAATATTTTAGATAAAAACTTAATTTTTTAATCAAATTAAATAAGATTAACTAATCACTTTTGTGTTGCATTAAATTTTTTTTTCTTATAACATGGACAAGGCAGTAATGGATTAAGGATTAAAGGACTATCCACATCTCATGTCATGTCCGGAAGACTATTATAGATCCTTAGCACAGCTGGACAATATTTCAATATTTAATAAATTATTTTAAAATTCTTTCAAAAAAATTATTTTAAAGATTTGGAATTAATGAAACGTATTAAATAATTATTAACTGGTTATTGAAAAAATGTTTATTAACTGCTACTTATATTTAATAGATTTAAACAAGTAAATTTCTTTAAAATTTCTTACTACCTTTCATAAGTGTAAATCATCGTTTCTCTCATATTTTTAATGAATTTTTTAGTCCCTACAAAATGGATGAATTTTGGTTTTGATTCTTATACTTTTTTCAATGGTTTTGATCCTTGTAAGTTTCAGAACTTTGATTTTAATTTCTATCACTAATGTCCATTCGTTAAATGCTGATGTGACGCATCATGTATATTAATTTTTATATTTCAAAACCATATAGGATGCCATGTAGATTTTTTTAAAAAATTTTATAGTTTATAATAATAATAATTTATTATAATTATTACAATTTTTATTTTAATTTTTTTTCATTTAGTTTATAAACTAGTAAATAGAAACTCACTCTCGTTCTTCGGGTTTCCACTTCCGTCAACCTCCTTCTTCGCGTGCTAAAAAAGAAACTCCATACTCGTGTTTCGTTCATCCTGTTTCATCTTTGTTTTGGTCATTCTTCCCCTTTCCATCATCCAGACCGTCATAATGAGCCAACTTAATGATCATAAGACTCAATCAAATGCTTCAATCTCCAATATCCAAAATAGGGTTTGTGCTATAATACACCCACTAATTTTTATGAAGGAGCATTTTAGCAACATGCATATTTTTATTTTGACAGAAATACCCAATTTCTCATTGTGAAAACAACTTAATACCATGGGTAGTTATATAATTTTATATTTTCTATTATTTAGTTCAAATTGACTTTTTGACTCTTTCCTTCTTTACTTTATTTGTTCTCTGTCACAACCCACGCACTCTCTCTTTCACTGATTCACCAGAGTTGTCCTGTTTCTTCAAGTGGTTCTAAGAGCATCTCCATCGATTATTCTTAAGGGGTTCCTTAAGTTAAGAATCGTTTCTTAATTTTTGTCACCGCTGGAGCTCATCTACGTGGATGAGAGAGAGAACCACCATTCCTTATACAAAGAATGGTTCCTTGTGATTATAATACTATTTCATTGGCATTAATTAAAATAACATTTCCCGGCAGTCCGGCACCCACCAAAAAAAATAGCAGGAAAACAGATCTAGAGCAATGATCAACAGAGAATCCGCTTCTACGATGGCAGAGAATCCAAAACAGAGAACCAGAAATCAAAAATTAAAAAAAAATAGCATGAAGCACTACAACAAATTAGACTTTTAATAACGCACCTTTTATAGCATTTCCGTGTGAAAATGCTATTAAAAGTGATAGGGGACTTTTAATAGCGGTTCCTTAAGGAAACGCTAACCTAAGATAGCGTTTCTTTAAGGAACCGCTATTAAAAGTCAAGCTGCAAGAAAAGATAGTGGTTCCGTGTGGAACCGCTATCTTAACTAACAACATAAGATAGTGGTTCCACACGAAAACGCTATCTTTTCTAATTTGAAATTAATAAATAAAATAAAATTAACTTTTAATAGCGTTTGTAAAATGAAACGCTATCTTAGGTAACCTTTAGATAGAGTTTAAATATAGAAACACTATCTTAGGTGATTGTTGTTTTAGAGCTACCCGCGCGCGCGTTGCTTTGATCCTTCGATTCTCAGTTTCTGCGTACCCTAATCCTCAGTTCATCACTGACCTCAGTTCAAGTACACTAGGGTTGCCATTGCAGATTCATCCTCGCATTGCATCCAGAGAGCTCGTCCCCTCTCATTGCTCGCTGTCTCCACCATTAATTCGTGCGTTGTCTTCGCCATTCTTTGAGTCGTCCGTGTGCTTCTTTCTCGAAGTTCCTTTATTAAGAGAGTGGGTTTTCACTTTTCAGTTTCAAGTTTCCGCTGTCTCGAAGTTGCTTCTTTCGGTTTGATTTCCCTTTTACAGGTAACAACTCTTCTCGTTTATGTTTTGGGTTTTAGCGATCTGTTCGATTTTCATTGGATTAAATTGTTGGAGGAAGTTGATGAAAACTAAACCTTTCTATGTTGGCTTCTGATGTTCTGTCTCAATGACCATAGCAAGTTGCAACTAATTTATCTGGGTATGGATGTGCATGGTACAATCACTTCTTTGTTGGGTTGCTCACTGTTGTTTGAGGTGAGTTTCCACCTAAACTTTTGAGTCTGTGTGTGTTTGTGTGTTTGTTTTAATATTTTTATGTTTAATAACTTTTTTCTTTAGTAGCAATTGTTTTTGTCATTGACTTGATTGGCTTTGTATGGTTTTGCTGAAACATTATAACTGAATGAACCCATGTGTTTGTGAGTGGGGTACTACAATTTGCTGGATTGAATAACTCTGCTAAAACATATAGGTGAACACAGTCACGAGCTGAAGAGAATTAGATTGAAAGAATGCAGGGAGATAGGTGAGAAGGCAAGCTGAAACCTCTCTTGGAACACCAAATATTTTTGTTGGTAGAATAGAGACAAAGCTAACAGAGCAGAGTTCGCTTCTACCGTTTTAGTTAAGAAATTAACACTTAGAAGTTAGGACTTAGGACTAAGTTGGCAGAATATTGCATCAAATGATAAAATGTACTAATAAAGTGTACAACTTCTGAAGTTCTGTGAAACTGTACTAAAGACATTCTTTTTGTTTTCATCTCTGCAGAAGTCATGTGCTTGATAACACCATAATAATATAGCAAACCAAAGCTTCCTTTAATGAAATCTTACTAAAACCTAGAGACTCCATATAGATATTAAATCAAGAAAGGGTTTTTGGGGACTGAACTCCTGAATCAGTCTTCCAATTAACCACCATTGAGTTAGCTTATAAATGTTCAGTACCTTATATATTGCTAATATATAACTTCATTGTTCTAGATTCTAAAAATGCACAATATATAGACAAGTAACTTAGATATACATGTGTCTTTCATGCATATCTTTTCCCCATGATTCCTCATGGTTACAACTGGTATAGAAGAACAAAGAGAAAGATTAGGAAAGGTAGCAGATGTTCAAGTAATTTGGAAGATATGAACATAATGACTATTATTGGATGGATATTATTTTTGTATGATGGATATTATTTTTGCAGGATTGATCTTAATATTATTGGATTGAGGAACAGGTCATAAGTGCTCTGCACAGTTGTAGTTAAGATCAACTTTCTTTGTATTTTGTAAATCTTTCAGGAATGATATACTGGGTTCTGTTTTCATTGCACACCTTGTTGAGATTCTAAAGTCCTCTTCCCCCAGTGTACAAGAAAAAGCTGCATCTGTGCTTGAGTTTGTGGCACTGACGGACCCAACTCTGACCCCTATTATATCTGTGGAAATTGAATCTGTTCTCGATTCTGTTTTTCAGCAAATTTTTTTGAAAATTTCAGGTAAGAGATTTATGCTTTATAATCCATGATTTGTTATAAGAACATATTCTTTTTTATCTGTTTGCCATGTTTTGATTTTCTCTTTTAATTTGGATGTGTACTAAGTAGATAAAAATGATCTAACCTCATAGTAGTGTTTGTTTCAATATGTATATGTATGCATTTAGAATTAGACTTTAAAATGAAGAATGTTAAGTACTGTTCCATTAAAATTCAGACTGAAATGGAAAGCAAACAATTGTAAAAATGTTTAGTTTCAAGGAACAGATGAATAAACAAAACTCATTACCAATCAAGCCTAATAGAGGATGAAGGACCCAAAACAAGCCTAGCAAGTAGGCAAGTAGCAACTTCTCAAGCAAGAAAAGGAAGAAAAGGAAGTAAAAGCAATAACAATAGTGGACTGAAAATGAGACCATAAAATGGAAAAAGATGCATGGTGCGGGGGTGTAATTAAGAGGTTTATAGCTAAGAAGTTCAGCTGTGTTCAGGCTATTGCGTATGTATGCATGTGCTTTTCAATTATGAACTGCCAATTAGTTATTGACTATTTCCACTATATTTTTCCATGGAACTGTAGTTCATAGTTGTTCAAAGGATAAAACAAGTGAAGGACAAACATTCCAGCAGAAGGAAATGGGATCTTGATGTGTTTTGCTGGAACAATTTTGTTACAGTGTATACTCTTTTTCAAAATCAGGATAGCAGTACAGTCATAGAAACTAGTAACCAACCAGAGCATAGGCAGATGTAGATTGGTTGTTACTTTCACAAGGTTTGGTGATAAGGAGACAGACACGACATTTTTGTTTACTTGCGCCTTTCAAAGGTTATGTTATAAGAAAAAATACACAAAATCAAAATTAATGGACCTTGTGTAAATATCAATGAGTTGTATTATAACTCATTTGGTATCTTTAATCTGTATACATTGCATGTAGACATCAACCACTCCAAACTCATAGTAAATATGTTTAATAAATATTTTTTTAGATCGGGAAAGCATGGATCGGAAATGGATGTCTGCCAATCGTTTAACGAAGGAGTATGAGGATGGGGTGAAAGAGTTCATTAGGTTTGCAGTTCGGCATGCGGAAAACCCTAGTACAATCATATGTCCTTGTTTAGATTGTTGTTATGCAAGGCGAGTTAGTGCAGCCGATTTGGAAGAACATTTAGTATGTAATGGAATCGATCAAAGTTATACATGTTGGACAAAACATGGTGAGACAAGAGCTGAGTCTAGTGAAATGAGGAATCGTGTGAGATATTCATCATACGATACCGACACAAATACTTATTAGGGCGATTGTTTTGAAGACATTGCAAATGCTGTTGAAGAGGATCTTCGGGATTGTCCTCAAATGTTTGAGAGGTTGGTAAGTGATGCAGAGCAACCATTGTATGATGGTTGTACTAAATTCACAAGATTGTCGGCGATGTTAAAGTTGTATAACCTGAAATCGGGCAACGGATGGACTGATAAGAGCTTTACTAACTTACTCACACTATTGAAAGACATGTTGCCGGAGGATAATGTGCTTCCTAGTCGGACATATGAGGCTAAACAAATGTTACGCTCTATTGGCATGAGCTACGAGAGGATACATGCTTGTCCTAACGATTGCATTTTATTTCGGAATGAATATGCATCGTTAAAGATGTGTCCTAAATGTAATGTCTCACGATATAAGAAGAAAGAATCAGATCCAGAGAAGGTTGTGTGGTATTTTCCCATAATACCCAGATTTAGGCGCATGTACCGTAGTTCAGAAGATTCAAAGCACTTGACATGGCATGAGGATGAAAGGATCAAAGATGGCAAGATGCGGCACCCGGAAGATTCTCCTCAATGGAAGAAATTTGATCATGATTATCCTGATTTTGGGCAAGAATCAAGAAACCTACGACTTGCATTGGCTCTTGATGATTTAACCCGCATGGTGTTTAAAGTAGCTCTCACAGTACATGGCCTGTGATTTTGGTGATTTATAACCTATCCCCATGGCTATGCATGAAGCGCAAATTTATTATGTTATCTATGTTAATTTCTGGGCCCAAACAACCAGGAAATGATATAGACGTCTATTTGACTCCTTTGATTGAAGACTTGAAACAACTGTGGGAGACGGGTGTGGAGGTGTATGATGGGTATAAGGAAGAAAGTTTCAATTTGAGAGCTATGTTGTTTGGCACAATTAATGATTTTCCAGCCTACGTGTAATGTCAGGATATAGCATCAAGGGTCGCAGTGTGCATGCCCTATATGTGAAGAGGGTACGGATTGGATGCGGTTAGAGCATTGTAAAAAGAATGTCTTTCTTGGGCATCGTAGATTTTTGCATCCAAGTCATCATTATCGGTGGTGGAGAAAGGCGTTCAATGGGAACTCGGAAGAAGGTAGAGCTCCTTCACCGTTGACGGGTGATCAACTTTTTGAAAAGGTAAAGGATTTGAATATCCAATTCGGTAAACCTTTTGCGAGAGATATTGTCACAAGAGGGTGGAAGAAAAGGTCGATTTTCTTTGAGTTGCCATATTGGAAATCATTATATGTAAGACATTTCCTCGATGTGATGCACGTTGAAAAAAATATCTGTGATAGTGTCATTGGTACGTTACTCAATGTGCCAGGGAAGACTAAAGATGGCATCAATGCAAGGTTGGACTTGGTTAGTATGGGAATAAGAAGAGAATTGGGACCGACGAAGAAGGGTAAAAGTACATATCTTCCTCCAGCTGCTTACACTCTATCTAGAAAAAAAAAAAACTGTTTTTGTAAGTTTCTTGAAGGAGTTAAGGTTCGGAAGGGTACTCTTCAAACATTAGGAACCTCGTATCGATGAAAGATCTCAAGTTAAAAGGTCTAAAGTCCCACGATTGTCATGTTCTCATGGAGCAGTTGATACCCATTGGTATACGGTCTATTTTACCTAACAAAGTGCGAGGGGGCCTTAACTAAACTCTGTTTCTTCTTCAAGGCAATTTGCAGCAAAGTGATTGACCCTGGGAAGTTGCCATCATTGCAAAGAGAAATTGTTGTGACTTTATGCGAGCTTGAGATGTACTTTCCACCTTCATTCTTTGACATAATGGTTCATCTAACCATTCACCTTGTTAGATAGACACAACTGTGTGGGCCAGCTTATATGAGATGGATGTACCCGATTGAGCGTTATATGAAGATATTAAAAGGGTATGTGAAAAACCGATCACGACCAGAAGGTTGTATTGTTGAACGGTATATAGTCGAAGAAGCTATTGAATTCTGTACCGAATACCTATCCAATGCTGATTCTATAGGGCTGCCAAAGTCTCGTCACACATGGAGAATGATGGGGCAAGGAATTACTGGAACTGAAATAGTGACTATATCAAGGACAGAATGGGAGCAAGCACACTTATATGTTCTGCACAATGCCGATGAGTTTGAGCCATATGTTGAAAAACACAAGGACATGCTTAAGAGTTTGTATCCAAATAAGAATCAAAATTGGCTAACTAGAGAACACAATCGTTGTTTTATAACGTGGCTAAGAGATCACATTTATGCAGAGTTGACTGAAAATGCTACTTCAGTTTCAAATAGATTGAGATGGTTAGCCAAAGGTCCAAGTTTGCATGTCTTCTCTTATCACGGTTATCAAATTAATGGGTACACATTCTATACAAAAGAACAAGATGGTCGGAGTACAATGCAAAACAGTGGTGTCACTCTTGTAGCTCAGTTGATGCATATCTCAAGTGCCAAAGACAGAAACCCGATATATGCAAATATGTCATACTTCGGCGTCATTGAACGCATATGGGATTTGGATTACACAAAGTTTAAGGTTGGTGTGTTTGGTTGTAAGTGGGTTGACAATAATAACGGTGTTCAGATTGATGAGTCAGGGTTCATGTAGGTGGATCTTAATAGGGTGGGGTATAAAGATGAGCCTTTTATATTAGCATCTCAAGCTCAACAAGTGTTCTATGTCACTGATCCAGCTGATATGAAAAGGTCCATTGTTCTTTTGACTAACAAAATAATTACAAAGATTGATGATCAAGACCATGGAGATGTTGATATTGAAGATGATCCTTTCGTCGGGACATTACAATCACTTGAGATTGATCCAACTAGGGATGATGGTATGTATATGAGAGATGATCATGATGAGGGGCTTTTGGTCAATCCACCATTTCGTACTAATAAAGGACAAACAAATCTCAATCCAATGAAGAAAATAAAAAGGTTGACTTAAACATGTATGTAGTGTTTGTGTTTAAATGAACTTTCTGATCCTTTTATATTATAGTTAGCATCTTCCGGTAATGCTAGTGTTGATTTTGTTATCAATTGTTGTTTTATATTTTGCATCAATTAATATTATATTAATGTCCATTGATGTTTTACTTGTGTCTAATATTTTTGTAGGTAAATGGCATCTTCAAGTAATTCTAGTCTTTGCCAAAGTGACGAGACGTGGGCCAATGATTATGAAGGCGGTCATCCGCGCTAGGAGTAAATGACAAAAATTTGAGGTAATATACTTACTAATCTAAGGATTTCATAATGTTGTTTGATATCTAGATTTAATTACTTTATTATTTTTATTAGGTTGAATGGAATTATTTGGACCAACCAATTCGTGCTAATGGAAAAATATTGAAGAGTTACATTGGGGCCGTTGTTCGGCAAACGGTCCCAATTATTTGTTCTAATTGGAAGGATGAAGCTTTGGATGCTTTCAAAGAGAGCATATGGGCTGATGTACAGGTAATTGTTAAAATTTATGAATTATATTGTAAACTATGTAAACATACTTACTTTGACACGTTGTTTATATTGTTTTGCAGATGACTTTTAATGTTGATGAATCTCGGAAAAAATTTGTACTTGGGAAGTGGTAACCTACATAGGGCATTCAGAACTAGATTGACCAAAAAATTTCTAAGAGATGCTAACGGGAGTATCATAGAGGAACCTCCATCACAATATCCACACATATCAAGGGATGAGTGGATAGATTTTATAGCAATACGCACAGGAGATGCACGATTCCTGGTATGTTTAATATCACGTTAGTCCTTATAATTATATGTATACGTACATATGACATTAACCATGTATTAATATTACTTATATGTGTCAGAATAGAAATTAATCAATGAAAATCGCAACAGAGCGTTAGATCCTGCATGCCCTTACAAAGCATCACGTAAGGGGTATGCTGACATTGAGGATGAATTGGCATGTATATATATATTTAACTGCATGTGTGGTAAATATGACTTTTAAACTGTTTGGTTAATATATATTATCTCAATATACAGATACAGGAGGCGGGGCCAGAATTTAAGAAAATTAAACGCCATATTGTGTGGAGGAAAGCCCGCGAGAACAAGGCGGGTGTAATTGACAACAAAAATACGCAGACCGTGTGGAATAAATGTGTTAGTAGACTAACGTTTATATTTTCATTTGTTATTTTCTTATGACAATATATAATAATTTTAACATTTGCATTTCACCAATAACTATGTGTTAGGAGGAACTGTCACAGTCTGCAATAGAGGGAGAGATACAAAATTTTGGTCGCCAGGATATTCTTGCTAAAGCCGTGTGCCAGAGAACCCTGGTCCTGTTAGGGGTGTGGGTTTTGGCGTCTCTCAAAAAGACTACTTCCCACCTGAAGGTCGTGCAAAACATAACTCTGAAACGAAAAGGTGGGAGACATTGGTGTCTCAACTCTCAGAAAGATTGAACATTTTGGAAGAAAAGCTGAAAAAAAAGGAGGATGAGGAGAGGCAGGCTAATTTCACAAAGACCCATGAAGCGTCAAAGATAGTTGCACTCTACCATCTGCCATCAAGCTTCGAGAGGTAATGCATGCCTTTTTTTTTACTAGTATTGCATTAGCTGTTAAATACATTCAATTGGATGCCTTAATTCATAGCTTATTCATCTATCATTGGATTAGGCGTCAACTCATGTCGACTATATTTATCAACCCCAAACTATCGTATGGTTGGTATGGGTAAAGTATACAATGAGTCGGGTGTTACACCTTGCACATTTGGACCAGTACCCCTTAACCATGTGAAAGTTGGAGTTGATGTTGCAACTAAGGGGGATGCGCCATTGCCGGTACCTATCGATGGTGCAGATGTAATGACAGTAAGAGATGCAATAGGTACTTATGTGGCATGGCCAATTGATCTCGTGGTTGTAATTAATATGGTATGTAATTGCATTTTTCCACTTTTTCATATACGGCATATATTTATTACATTAGTTGATCACTAATTGACATATTGAAATGCAAAATTTCCAGGCACCTGCAAAATCTAAAGGCAAGGACAGAGTGTCTGGATATACAAAGGAGTCAATTACAACCCCAGAAAATAAAGGAGCCAACTCTGAGGCAAACCCTCCTACAGCTGGTTCAACTAACATTTCTCTGGAATATTTGAATTTTCCTAAAATACATGAGCGAAAGAATATGAAAAATGATGACCAATTGGACATAGAGATGGAACAAAATATTTTTGGTCAGCATATCATTGAGATGATCAATACTGAAAATATCAGAGAAATTGTAAATCATGAATGGGTATCTGCCTCCGTTATTTCCGTATATATCAGGTACTAAATCAGGCTTAAAGTGTACAATATTTTTTTAGTCTTTCCATTTAAATATTGATGTCATTGGTGTAATCCATTTTTATATTTTAATTGAAGGTATTTGTATGAAGAATTGTTGCTTCCAAAGGAAAGAACGAGGAGGTTTCTGTTCTTGTCCCCACACCAAACAAATACATACGGCTACTTCGGGAGGGATTCACAGACAACGTATATAGCTGACCGGTTTGCAACTAAAGAAAGAGAATATCAGCCCTTGTTTTTAGCGTCGTGCAATGTTGGGTGAGTCGCTTATCCTATAGGACTTAATTCACAATAATGAATTATATAAAAGTTGAGGTGCTTAGGATTTGTTATCTCAACATTTTTGTAGGAATCATTGGGTGTTGTGCGCGATAAATATTGGTGAAGAGATTATTTACTATCTGGATCCCTTGAATGTTGATCCTAGGAATCGCCCAGAATTAAAGAATCTGTTCGATAAGCAAGCATGCTTTTATATTTCTGATTTTCTATGATTCTGTCGAATGGCTTCCATGGTAGATACATGTTGCAAGTTGTCGTGGTCCTAATGTGCTTTTGATTTTTGACATTAGAATAACTGTGTTGAATTGACATATACTGGGTTGTGGCTATTGTGGTTCAAAATAAAAAAAAAGCATGCGTGTGTTTGTGATGATTGAAAATATGTTTCTTAATGAAGTCTGTTTGATTTTGTGATTAGTGCTTTGCAAGTTTATCGCGCAAATATCGGAGCTAAGGTGTCGCGTTTAAAGGCAACCAACATTAAATGGATTCAGATAGAGGTATATTTGCAAAAACTTAATGCGCAATTAGATAAAAAAAACTATATTGATTTACTATTTTATTTTTTATAGTGCCCAAGACAACCCAACAGTACAGATTGTGGGTACTATGTCATGCGTTTCATGAAGGAAACTATCTTGCAGAACCAAGTTAAAATACCAATGGCGGTATGTTGTTTACTTAGCTTTTAACTATGATTGTTCAAATGTTTTAGCAATTGTAACTTAATTTATTTAATTTTTATGTCGCAGTACTTCCCTGACTTCAAATGCTCCACATACTCCACTGCTAAACTATCTGAAGTCAAGGAAGATTGGTGTCGTTATATTGTTGAAAAGTTTATTTGATTATGTCAAATTGATCACAGTAGTTGCAGCAATACTCATTGGTATGTGAATAATGCTTTAGATTTCTAACTAGAGATCCACATCAACATTTTGTGTGGTTAATAGACTAATGGTCGAGGATAAAGTATTTTGCTCTTTGATATGAAGTCTTTGAAGGAATCATTTTGGTAGCATCATGATAAGCCTCTGGCTTATCTAGTTTTATGACTAGATGGACCGTGGTTTTTGTGCAAATTATTCGAGTTCAATCTCGTTTTCGCCCAAATTTGCCTTGTTTTGTTCCTAAGTTGGATTTTGACTCGTTTTGCGTCTTTTGTGTAGTTTTTAGCTTATTTTGGATAGAATTATGCTTTGGTTGCTTTTGGTGTTCTCAGGTCAATAAGTGAAGCTTCGGGAGTCAAGGAAAGTCAAGAACCAGTGGAAAAAGCACTTCTGGAGACACTCGCCCCGCGAGTGTATGCTCGCCTCGCGAGACTGAAGGTCAACAAAGCCGCAAAAGTCATCATTTCTGGATCGCCACGCGAGACTCTTCTCGCCCCGCGAGAATCATGAAGACCTGCAAGACAGAGACCATCACGGCCAAGCCGTGATAAAGATCACAGCCTAGAATTGAAGACTCGCCCCGCGAACACACTTTCGCCTCGCGAGAGTTCAAATTGAATGCGCACCAATTTTAATTCTCGCCTCGCGAGTGGCTGCTCGCCTCGCGAGCGAGCGCAGATCAGGAATCCTATATAAAGGCTGTTTCAGATCAGAATGGGGCACACACTGGAGGAGGCTATAGGGCTTTTGGAGGGCCGCGAATCCTCGTAGTTTTCCACTGTTTAGAGTAGCGTTTAGGGTAATTTCTTTTCTCTTTGGAGCTGCGTCTCCCTTTTTCTTATGGAGATTATGTCCGATTGTTTGTCTATGAGCATGAGGAACTAATCCCCTCGTCTGAGGGAACAATGAAGCCACCCATGGCAGTGTAGTGTTCATGTGATGTATGTCTTTCTCCCCTTCTTTTAATTGATGTTTTCCGATTCTGAATTGAATGCTTGATCATATGTATTGCGTGATTAATCAGTTAAACGTGTTTGAGGCCGAACGGCGATTCGCGTTTTAGAACTTGAATTGGGATCATCGGTCGAGTATTGCACGAGAGTGAATAGGAGATCGGTGCAACCTTATAGGGAACAAGAATTAATCAAATTTGAGATTAGGATTATGAGACCTAGTAAGTAATTAATCCAATCGTCGAATACGTCCTAATGAGCACGAGAGTGGATTTAGGAGAATTTAGGGGTCCCGGTTGACATTGTAATTGAACTTAGGGAGGAATTCATCATCACTTGGGTGTACATATTGGGTAGGTGGATTTGTGACCTTGGACATTTTAGTTTTCATATTTTTAGTTAATTATTCAATTAGATTTGTTAATTTAATTTTGATCATATTCTCTCTCTCAACCACCTTCTGTAACTTGACCAAACGTATCGGATTTCCCGCGGATTAGTCAAATTGGTAGCCCAATCCCTGAGTTCGACCTCGGTAATTACTTACCGTGTTATTTTTATTACTTGCGACGACCCGGTACACTTGCCGGAGTCACCAACAAGTTTTTGGCGCCGTTGCCGGGTATTGGCACAACCAGTTTTACTAATTTTAGGGAGTTTGATTATTTGGTTAAGTTATTTTTGTTCTTATATTTTTATTTTTATTATTTTCTTTTTATTTTCTACTATCTCTCTCTACTTCTTTGATTCCACTTGGTCTTGCCTTGTTTTGTATGCGAGGTACACGAAGGAATGCTTCTAGGTTGCGAATATTGTAATGGGAACCATGACACTTGGAGTTGTCCGTTCTACTTCCCTCAAGTATATGTGGAACCATGGCATAATGACAGCGTGCCCCAGAACAACTATCAGAGTCAGAATCAGTATTGGGGTGATATGAGTAGAGACCATCCGGATTTCGCTTGGAGTAATGCTGACGATGGTCTAGCCTGGCAACCACAACCTCAACAAAATTGGCAACAACAACCTCAACAGAGTTGACAACCACAACCTTGGGAGTTGGCTCTTGAGAAGTTGAGTGCGACAATTGAGAAAGCGTCAATCAATACAAACGCAGCCATTGATAAGATGGCCACATCATTTGAGAAGGCGAATGCGGCTTTAGAGATGCAGATTGCCCAGCTCACAAAGAAACTAAATGAGCATCGCCCATAGACTTTCCCAGTTGATACCGAGAACAACCCTAAGAACCAATGCAATGCCACAACAACTAGAAGCAGTGGGGTGTTGGGATATGACTGGGATGTAACTAGTTCTCAGGGAGTTGAGGAAGAACTACCACATGTTGAGGAAGAACAACCGGAGGAAAAGGAATTGGCAAGTGACAAGGCCCAGGAACAGCCACATGTTGAGGAAGAGCAACCTAAGGAAGAGGAGTTGGCAAAGGACAAGGCACCGGAGTAAGGGGGTAGAGATCAAGATGAAGATAAAGTGGCAGAGGATTTCACCATGCTTGCCAAGCAACCTAATTTTGATGTGTTAAATAACTATGTTGGCTTACATGCATGTGTGGACATGGGTAAGTTAGACCCTCCCACTTGTCTGGCACACTTCCTCGTGAAAACACAATTTGACCTAAGAGGAAGTGAGTTCATAATTATAGAGGTCAATGGAGTTTTCACACTCAGACTGGATGGAAGTATGGATAGAGTTGTATTGCTCCTGCGAGGGCCACTTCACAAACCATTTGATCCGGGTGGAGGATTTGATATGATGAGTGTCTCTTGGCCCCTGTACCACAGGCTATGGGATCCAGGTGGATGCTTCTTAATAAGTCAAGCTCAGGACGTTAAACAAGCGCTTCTTGGGAGGCAACCCAAGCTAGGTATCCCTCTCTTTTCCTAACTTTTGTTTTGTTTTTTGTTCGTCACTCTTGAATAATTTGAGAAGATCAAGAGTTTTTGTATGAAATGTCGTGTCGGCAAGCTTGTTGGATTTTAACTAGATTGAGCGTAGATTGATTGCATGAATTATTTGACCATTGATGATTTCCCCTAAGTTCTGAAATTAGAAAAGTTTATCCCCACTTAAAAATTGAAAACTGAACTTTGAGGATTTTATTGTGACTACTTGATTTATGATAAGTTTGGGGTGAGGGGGTGCACACACTAGGAATCGTATCTCGGTCAAACAATTTGCGAAATGTCCAGGTGAGGATTTTGAGCCTCCAACTCTATTTTTGAATGTGTGAATCACTGTTAAGTTGCACTTTCCCGAATTTGCTTGAATCTCTTTATGGTTTGCATGTTTATGTGTTGCATAAAATGATTTAGGCAATTTTCTTTGAATTAACTACTTGGCCATAAATTGAACCGACCCTGATGAATGATCCCTAGTTAGCCACATTGAGCCTTGAAGCCTATTGTTCTTGATGACCTTACATTACAAGCCGTTAACTCAGAAAAACCATGATTTTCCCCTATCCTAGGATTTAGGAGAGTATGGAATTTTAGCTTTGTGAGTGTTGTTGTGGAACTAAGTTTGGGGTAGCTACAAGTTCATGAATCATAGTTGAGAAAAAGAAAAACGGAAGTAAGGGCCGAAGGCTTGAGAAAAGAAAAAAAAAAGAAAAAAAAAAGAAAAAAAAATGAGTGATGAAAAGCATTGAATATATGCCAAAAAGGGCAAAGAAAAATAAATATAAAAAGGAAGAGGTGTGTAGCCACCAAATGCAAGGAATAGAATAATATGAGAGTGAATTCAATTGTTGTGATATTAGTTTCATGCTCTCATTGATCCTAGGGACTTAGCCTCTATCCTTTGAATATCTTACCTTGAGCCAGGCCTCATTACAACCTTTAAAAGACCTTCTGATGTTGCATGCATGTTTTCGTGGGAACCATTTTTGAGATGAAAATCAAATTCATGGGAAGTGCTCTTGATAAGTGAAATTGAGTGAAAAAGTTGAAAGCCTAGACGAATTTGAGCGAATGAGTGAAATTTTACATACCCTTGTGAGGAAGGCAATTGTTTGAAATTGGTGATCTTCCTTTGTGTGTATCTTTGATCCTCAACTTAGAGTAATGATGGCATAAATGATAAATTCTCAATTGTTTAAAGTAGATGAATGTGGGGATTACATTGATGTAGGAGGGGGAACTCATTGGAGAAAAACTGTTTTGATTGCATGAAATTTGTGCGAAATCGATTGGTTCCTTTAGGCTTGCCAAGTCTTGAGTCGTTTTTGAGTTTTAAGCTTGCTTGGGGACAAGCAAGGTTTAAGTTTGGGGTGTTTGATAAGCCTCTAGCTTATCTAGTTTTATGACTAGATGGACCGTGGTTTTTGTGCAAATTATTCGAGTTCAATCTCGTTTTCGCCCAAATTTGCCTTGTTTTGTTCCTAAGTTGGATTTTGACTCGTTTTGCGTCTTTTGTGTAGTTTTTAGCTTATTTTGGATAGAATTATGCTTTTGGTTGCTTTTGGTGTTCTCAGGTCAATAAGTGAAGCTTCGGGAGTCAAGGAAAGTCAAGAAGCAGTGGAAAAAGCACTTCTGGAGACACTCGCCCCGCGAGTGTATGCTCGCCTCGCGAGACTGAAGGTCAACAAAGCCGCAAAAGTCATCATTTATGGATCGCCACGCGAGACTCTTCTCGCCCCGCGAGAATCATGAAGACCTGCAAGACAGAGACCATCACGGCCAAGCCGTGATAAAGATCACAGCCTAGAATTGAAGACTCGCCCCGCGAACACACTTTCGCCTCGCGAGAGTTCAAATTGAATGCGTGCCAATTTTAATTCTCGCCTCGCGAGTGGCTGCTCGCCTCGCGAGCGAGCGCAGATCAGGAATCCTATATAAAGGCTGTTTCAGATCAGAATGGGGCACACACTGGAGGAGGCTATAGGGCTTTTGGAGGGCCGCGAATCCTCGTAGTTTTCCACTGTTTAGAGTAGCGTTTAGGGTAATTTCTTTTCTCTTTGGAGCTGCGTCTCCCTTTTTCTTATGGAGATTATGTCCGATTGTTTGTCTATGAGCATGAGGAACTAATCCCCTGCATCGAGGAACAATGAAGCCACCCATGGCAAAGTGTAGTGTTCATGTGATGTATGTCTTTCTCCTCTTCTTTTAATTGATGTTTTCCGATTCTGAATTGAATGCTTGATCATATGTATTGCGTGATTAATCGATTAAACGTGTTTGAGGCCGAACGGCGATTCGCGTTTAGAACTTGAATTGGGATCATCGGTCGAGTATTGCACAGAGTGAATAGGAGATCGGTGCAACCTTATAGGGAACAAGAATTAATCAAATTCGAGATTAGGATTATGAGACCTAGTAAGTAATTAATCCAATCGTCGAATACGTCCTAATGAGCACGAGAGTGGATTTAGGAGAATTTAGGGGTCCCGGTTGACATTGTAATTGAACTTAGGGAGGAATTCATCATCACTTGGGTGTACATATTGGGTAGGTGGATTTGTGACCTTGGACATTTTAGTTTTCATATTTTTAGTTAATTATTCAATTAGATTTGTTAATTTAATTTTGATCCTATTCTCTCTCTCAACCACCTTCTGTAACTTGACCAAACGTATCGGATTTCCCGCGGATTAGTCAAATTGGTAGCCCAATCCCTGAGTTCGACCTCGGTAATTACTTACCGTGTTATTTTTATTACTTACGACGACCCGGTACACTTGCCGGAGTCACCAACACATCACCTATGGATCCATCTTATTTAGTTACTCTGTCTGACATTTAATTTGGTTTAGTTAATCAGAACTCATTGGCAGGTGGTGTATGGCTTTTGGTGATGGTGATTGCTGCTACTTTTGCTAATGCTACTTATGAGAGGTTGCCATTGGAGGATGAACAAGCTGAGGAGGAGATGCAAGTGCAGCAACAACAGAATGTTGATGTCATTGGTGTCATTGGTGAATGCTTGAGAAAATACGAAAATGCCAATCTCTGGAAATACTTTACCGACTTGTTTGATTATTTACCTCTGACTGCCCTTATTGAGAGTCAGGTTTGAGTTAAATATGTTGCAGAATGTTCATCTGACTTTTATGCCAGTGTCTAACTTCCATGTATATATTACAGATTTTTACGCTTGCATGGAGGTCTCTCACCTTCTTTGGATACACTTGATAATATCGGGGCATTGGATCGTATACAAGAGGTTTGTGTGTAGTGGCTAGTATGTTTTATAGAACATTTTTATCGGAAGAATGATATCTTCACTAGATATATATTTGATGCTTAATATGGTTTGGGAAATATTTATTTTATGTTGCAATTGCAGTTTGTAATACTCTTGTTTTGCTCTGGAAATGTTTCATCTAGGACCTACGAGAATGACTGATTTCTCTTCTATTTAGTTTCATCAAATATATAATGTTATCGGAAGCCTAGCCAGTGCGGAAGACTTTTAGTAATGTCTCATCTTTTGGTCTATAATGGAATGCCATTACTTTACTCATGTTTACACATGCGATGGCGTTAATTCGATTGCTGGCGATTGTGCCACCTAAGTTAGGTTGCCTAACAAGCGCATCTTGGTGCATTACAGGTTCCACATGAAGGACCAATGTGTGATCTCTTGTGGTTTGATCCAGATGATCGCTGTGGGTGGGGAATATCTCCTCGAGGTGCTGGATATACATTTGGACAGGATATAGCTGCTCAGTTCAATCATACTAATGGTCTCTCCCTGATATCCAGAGCTCACCAGCTTGTTATGGAAGGATACAATTGGTGCCAGGTGACTGACAAAAATATTTTGAATAAAGTATATTATCTTTTTGTACTTTGGGGATACCTTTTTGATTATGTGTATCTACTTTATGAAGAATGTGGTGACTGTATTTAGTGCTCCAAATTACTGTTACCGATGTGGGAATATGGCTGACATATTGGAAATTGGGGAGAATATGGATCAGAATTTTCTGCAGTTTGATCCATCTCCCAGGCAAATTGAGCCTGACACTACACGCAAGACTCCAGATTATTTTTTGTAACTTCATATGTCTGCCTGTTTGTAGTTGCTGCTTTCTGCTTTTACTTTAGATGTGTCTGACTGTAATTAGGTGTTGATGATAGACATGAATGATATGGGAGGGGCACAAAATTAATTATGTGATCCACTATATATATTTGTTACTTGCATTCCTCTTATTTAATTCCGCCATCGATGTATACACTCTAAGATCATTTTCCTTTTTTAACAAATGCTATCTAAAGTCCGACTTTAGATAGCGTTTGTACACGGAAACGCTATCTAAAGTCTGCCTTTAGATAGCGTTTGTTTTAACAAATGCTATCTAAAGGCAGACTTTAAGTCACCTTTTAATAGCACTTCCTAAATGCTATCTTTGCTAACGAGTTTTAATAGCGGTGACATAGATAGCGGTTACAAGCGCTATTAAAAGGCATCCGGAAATGCTATCTAAAGTCATTTCTGTTGTAGTGAAGAAATAAAAAATAAAGAATCAACAGAGACATTTTTTTTAATAGATACCACATGCGATAGTCATATGCATTAGAAAGTATAAATACATTTAACAGTCCAGATAAATCAATGTATACATCTAACGATTCACAATATTGTTAGAGAGAGACTGCAGAGAACCCCGCCAAAGAGGATTTGGACTCAAGAACCAATTACTTATAGTAGCAACCGTTCTTATATCTGACATCCAAATTAGATTGTTCCAAAAATACAAGAACATATCCTTAATTTAAGGAACATATTAAGGAACTACAGTTGGAGTTGCTCTTAGAGTGCTCCCGCCACATAATTGCTAAAGAAAATATATACTATATTCAGATGTTTTTCTTGGCAGGAAAATGTTGAGTGTTCCACGGGAATGTAAATCTATGATCAAGAGGTTTGATCTAAGAAGCTCACCTTATTTAGGTACTTGCTTAGAAGTCAAGTAGAATCTTGAGCAACGTTTTACATTATTTTATTCTCATAATAATCATACGGTTAATGTGCAATGGTAGTTGGATCAGAAGAAAGCATAGAAGATTAAGTTCATTACGTTACATTATTTATTAAATTTTTGGGTATATGCCCCAACATTATTAATCCATACACCACATTACTAGCTATCCCTTCAAGTTCAAGGGCATGGGACCACTACACCTTTTGCATATAGGCATCCAATTCTTGGTAGGTCTGGACTTCAATTTCTTTGAGGATAGCTGGTTCAGGATCCTCTTGGCTAGTCTTCTCATACACAGCAGCCCATTTCAGCACGCTTCCATTTCCTTTGGGTATAACATTGATGTGTTCCTTTAATTTCTTGCAGTGCTGGAGAACGTTCCCCTCAGGCGAAGTCACATCAAAGATTATGATCTTCTTTGCATCATCAACGGTATCGATCTTCTCTCTGATTGTTTTTGCAAATGGTGAACCTACAACGTGAACCACCAGAGAACATATCAAAATACAGAGAATCAAGTTTCTTATATTCCGCAGCTGATTATGATCTATTTTTGTGATGAAAAATGTCTTTTTAATATTTACTTTTGTGACTCGGTATGTACATTACAATTTGATGTAAATGTTAACAAGTGTCTCATATTTTGAGATGGATTAAATATGTTATGTAAAAATTTAAAAGTATCCATTAAAATGCAAAATTCAAATATTCATATAACTTTGTGGTTTTTTAATGCTAATAGCCATACAAAGTCACTGAATAAGATTATAGCATAAGCATACACTTTAAAAACATAGAAGAGTTCAGTTTAAGGCATAGGTCAAGAAACTACAACATTTTTAATTTACAAGAACATTTAAAAATTGTAGCTATAATTAAGAAAATTGTTGTCTAAAGTTTCCAGCAACAGTTTCCTGCGTTGCCTATTCGAGTGTTACCCTACCGTGTAAGGTAACTGTTTTTCCCCTTCTGGCCACACTTTTCCCAATGTTGTTGTCTATAGTCTATACTATAGGAATATGCAACAATTATTAGCAAAGAAGTGTTGCCTAAAAGATTAAATTATTATAATATTAATAGCTAAATACTCCCTCCGGTCCTTAATATAAAATAAATGAGTATTGATTACAAGTAGACCGTTGGAATATTAATTAAGATTAGAAGGGATGTTTTTGGACATTTATATGAATATTAATTACAAATAGATCATTCCAATGTATTTCCTTGGTCTGTATGTTTTAGGGTTTTGTTTCTTATATTAAGATCCGGAGGAAGCATGAATACAATTAACAATAATATCAATAAATGAGGTAATAAGAGAGAGAATTAGCTGAAATTACAAATTAGCGTTATTTTCATACGTGGGGTAAAAAGGGAAAACGTTACTTATGCATCAAATATGCAGATGAAGATCCGATGTCCCATTTTGGTACTATACTAGTTAAAATTGCATGTTATTTTAAAAAAGTAAAATACATGTGACACACATGTTGTGATATACCAAAATGGGATAACAAATCTTCATCCATCCTGAATACACACATACCTCTCTTGATTACATTTATTTATGTGGAAAATTGAAGTGCAGGAGTGTACAAAATGAAATAAAACTAATTATGATCAAATGATAAAAATGTGTATACTCCCTTCGGTCCAATATATAAGCAAAAAAGTCTCAAGTTTTTTGATCCAATATATAAGTAAATTTTATTTTTCAATGACTCATTTAATGACATTATTCCCAAAATATCATTCATTTAATACAAATTCCAATGACTCATTTAATGAAGATTGAAGTTTTAGATGAAGGATAATTTATGTAACAAACATAATTTTTTATAAGATTCAATGAGATTAATTAACCACCTTAATATGTGTGTTCCATTAATTTTTTGCTTATAAGTAATATGGACCGGAGGGAGTATGAAATACTACCTCCGGACTCAAGTATAAGCAAAATTAACTACCTCCACATTTATTTAGGAAGTTAGTTAATTTAGTTTAATTGTCTCAATTTATGTAAAAAAACGAGTCACAATTACTAAACTATCATTTAATTGTCTCGGGAGTGTGCAATGCTCTTGGAAAAGTAGAAAGAGAATTGGTTGGATTGATTGATTGTCTTGACTTTTGAAACACTTACATTAAATAGAATTGAATTGATTGACTTTTACTTATATTTGAGTTTTTTTTTCTTATAATGTAGTATGATATGAATATAACTACATATATTTAACATTATTCATAAAAAAAAAACAAATAGAAGAAAAAAAACATTTCAGCCACCTGAGAAGAAGAAAGCTTTTACCTTCACCACTAGTTATTATGTGGTAGACAGAACCAACAGCTTTGCCATCACCCTCAATTACCTCAATACTTTCGAAATCATTTGGGAAGGCCTTAGGGAATACAGTTCCAAACTCCCTAATGGCTCCCCAGAACTTGTCTGCATTAGTCTTGAGCTCAATATTTGCCTCAAGCTTTCCGTGAGTAGGCATGGTTCAAATTGAAAGAATTCAAAAAGGAGATATTATATTGATTGGATATGCTATGAGAACATACCATAGTGATCACGTATATATAGAGTGAACACTTTGATTAAGGACAAAGGCTATAAATTCATTGCTAACTAGTTCAACCACCCCTTTATCATGAAGTGGTGATTAAAGTAATTTGAATTCGAAATTACATGTATTATTGCAGCTATCTTGACTTTGTTAAGGGTTATAGAAGCTTTTGTCCTTTCAATCTTTTCACTTCGTCTTCCATCTTCTTCAATTGAACTCGTGTTTATCCTTCCATTACTTGATTGAACTTCCTTGAAATTTGTGACCATTACCCATTTAGTTGAGGCTTACCCCACCAAAAAGTAGAACTTACCACTTTCTCCTACAATCGGAAATATTATTTGACAAATGCTATCCAGCGGTATTGGTTAAGAAATTTAAAATGACAAACTTTTGCTAGGAAGAGATGTATTCAATGAATTACAAATTAAAGTACTACACTGCTTAGTTAGAACCGTGTTATTTTGATACCAACAGCATCATCATATATATTTGTTTTAATTAGCTGCAAAGAAATTCTGTTGTTACGAAACAAGATGTAACAATTGCCTAGAATATGTGATATATCCATGTTAGTGTTGGGGAGTTCGGGGAGTACTGGAAGCAACAATGAGCTAATGATCAGGAGCACCAAAAATCTCCCCTCAAGTGTGAGTCTCCCACAACACTATACTTGCACCACCGTTACCAACCAACGGGACACGCCGCTCCCGCCTGACTCCACCTTGGTCAGGGAGACTTTCGATACAAGGATCCAATACACTTGGATCCACTCCCGCTCCACCATCAGAGCAACAATGAGCTAATGATCAGGAACACCAAGAGATCATGACACCACATCTCCACCCAAAATCTTAAGGCATTAGGTATATGGGTCACCTCTCTTATATATCCTTTATTTAGCTCATTCCTAACCAATATGGGACTAACCACTCACACTTGGATTTCCAACCGTTAGCCACACAAACTGGCACCTGGTTCAGCTGATAACATCTTTAGGTACTTCAAGGATGTGATTATGTGAAGGTAAAATCTATGGTCCTTCAAAGTTTTGTGGAGGATTAAAATTTCAAACCATTATTGGCTACTGATTTGTTTTCTTTTTAATTTTTTAAATTTTTAGTTAATTAATCAATAATTGCATTTTGGTGGAGTTGGAAGATGTAGAATTACCCGAATGTCAAGTCAAATTATGTAATCTATCAAGGAAATATTTTGTATGAAAAAAAGGAGCAGTTGGGATCAAAAAAAAAGAAAAAAAGGGGTGGTCCTGCTCCGAAAACATTGTAAAAGGCTCAAACAAAAGGGGTCATAGTTTTTTTTTTACTGGAAAAGGGACCATGCTTGATTGCTTGTCATATCAAGAAATGAAATAAAATTACAACTCAATAAAGAGAAGCGAGCCCACGTCTTAATTAAAGGCCCCAAGACCTTATTAATAGTGTGTTTAGAAAACACATTACACACAACCAGAATCATGTCCATGACACAGAAGCTACTCCCGTTAGCTTTCGCCTGACGTACGTCCAAGTGTCTCAAATCACGGATCCAAATATGCATTAATTGGTAGGCAAAGTAATGCAAGCAAAGAACTCCTGAAGTTGTAACATATCAATCTCGTCTTTGACATTAATGAAATTGTATCAATCTCGTCTTTAATATTAATAAAATTTTAAAAAGTCTCTAAAGTTGTCAAAAGTTTATCAATATAGTCCCAACCCTAATCAATTTAGTCCCTAACATTATTGACGGGATGTTAGATTGATTAACTTTTGACAACTTCGAGGATCTTTTTAGAATTTCTTTAATATTAGGTATGAAATTAATATAATCTTACAATTTTAGGGATCAAATTGGATATTCAGGGTGCGTTTGGGTAAATAACTTAATTAAGAGCTTATCACATAAGACCTTATCGCATGAGAGCTTATGCCATAAGCGCTTAAAGAAAGAAAAAGAAAGAAAGGGGCGTGAAAGGATTCGAATAGTGAAAAACACGGAGAGGATGTTTAGTGCATAAACTCTTATGATAATTCCATAAATTTCTCCCAGTGACTTATGAAAATAAGTCAAAAACTCCTTATGGAATGTCATAAGTTATTTTTATAAGCTCTGCCAAACACACTGCATAAAAACTTATGTCATCAGATAAGTCAAAAATAGCTTAAATAAACTCTTCCAAACGTCACCTTACTTCAACTTCAATTCATCACGGAGGAGTTGGGCTTCAGGCTTTCAAAGATATTTTCAATGCTATATTTAATGCTGTGCAGTTAGTCATTAATACAAAACAAAGCTATTGATTTAGAAGTTGAAAAATATGCTGGCAAGATTTATAAAAAATTGTAATAGTAAAAATAGAAACGTTATTTTGTTAGGAGAATGCTAACCAATGTCCTAACTCTTAGGGCATTGGTTAAAAATTAAAAGAAAAAAACTTTTATTGGAGAGTTATATATTTAATATTTTGATAAGTTAAATATTTAGCGGTCTAAGAAAAATTTGCTTTTTATGAAATATTTAACAAATATCCTTATAACACTTGTTAGCAACGTCCTTATAATATTAATCTTTCTCTTCTTTTTTTGAAATAATTAATCTTTCTGCTTTTAATGCTACTTATAAAGTGCATCAAGTACATTCTTCTTATCAAAAGGATAATATCATAGTAAAATATCGTTTTATAGAGAACATTTTTTTGGCTATGATTGATAAGCAGTTGCAAGAATTGAATCGCATGTTTAACGAGTAAGTAACGAAGCTTTTAACTAATGATAAAAAAAATGAAGCTTTTAACTCTAAGTACTAGTTTAGCTCTTCAATATGTTTATAAAACATTTGATTTGAATAATGGGTTGGGCTAAGGTGCACCACCCATATTTTGTACTACCCACTATACCACCTATATGTGACAAATTTTGGACCAATCAAATTACCACATGGGTTTGGTCAAAATTTCAAACTTTCTAGTTGTATTTATACTGTAGTCAAATATATGAATAAAATATATTGTAGTATAGTATATATACTCTTTGTATTTATAAATTTAACTCATATTAAAATAATATTTTTTGATTAAAAAAACTCATTATATTACAAAATATTATTTTAATATGAATTAAAATAATGTTCGCTGTCAATAATATTTTACAATATAATCAGTTTTTTTAATCAAAAAACATTATTTTAATATGAGTTAAATTTGCAAATACAAAAAGCACATATATTATACTATAATATACTGTATTCATATAATTTGATTACAGTATAATATAACTAGAAAGTTTGAATTTTTGACCAACCTATGAGACAATTTGATTGACCCAAAATTTGCCACATGGGTAGTGTAGTGGGTGGTTTAAAATATGGGTGGTGCACCATAGCCCAACCCATGAATAATATATGTGCTCCTATGAACAAATTCTATCATATGGCTTTCAATGAGTAACAGAAGATTAATTTGAGATTTTGGTTCCAACATTTTATTTATGATGTCGTTAAACCATTTAAATTTGAAGAATTTTTTAACTATGTCTGAATTATGTGAAGCTTAAAAAAAAAAAAAAGGTAAGGAAGACAAATCCATATTACTCGACTGATCGATTAATTTGCCTTATCTTAACTCTTCCTCTACAACTATTTTAGAAGGATTATTCTCATCAATGAAGATAATTAAGGCGTGTTACTTTGTATTAATATACTATTTTGAAACTTTGATAAAAAAAATGTGCATGATTAATTATGAAATTTGAGTAATCACTTTAGCTAGTGCCTAGTAGCTCTTTCTTAACACTGCTTGTGACAATAAATTAGCGCTTTGCATGAGACAATCTACCTACTATCCTTTAGATTATTTTGTCTCATTTTTTATTTATTTTATTTCACGGGGAAATTTTTAGGAGATCTTAAATGTGGGGAGAGGAGGAGGAAAGAAGAGAATGATGGATGAGTGAAATGTATTATTCGGATTTAAACCGGGGCTCTCATAATTAAATTAATCTGGAAAATGATATATATTTTAAAAAAGATTAATAATAAACATACTACTATAGAGGCGATAAAGTAATAAACAACTCGTAAAATCCAAAAACAAAAAATTGATATCACCCAAAACTAAAGTAAAGCCCAGGTTCAGATTTTTTAAGAATATGTGTTGTATTTATTTGGATTGCCTAACAGACCTAAAGGCACGGGAGCTGCTAGATGGACCTCTACATACGTCTCATCCACCTCCACACTTATAATTTCAATAAATCTATCTATCTATAAATAATGCATTTCTATCTCCTGTGTAATATCGTTTTGTCATGTATCGTCTTTCTATACAGAAAATGGATCAATTCTATAGATGTCAAGTATCAACGTTATAATTTTTTTGATTTATTATTGAATTTATAAACTTAAAAAAATCATACAACAAATATTGTTAAATTTAAAAACTAATTTTTAAATCGTGTTTTATTTAAAAACTAATTTTTACGTATTGTTATTTAAATTTAAGAACTAATTTTTAAATATTTTTATTTAAAACAAAAAATAAGATTTACGTAAATATTATTATTTATTTAAAAACTAATATTTAAATTTCAAATTTAAGGTGATATCAAAAATGGATTTACGTAAATCTTATCAGATTTGAAATCAAATTTAAATTCCGTAAATTGAAATCTTATCAGATTTTAATTTTAAATTTAACTAATCTTATCTAAATATTTAATTTATTTTAAATTTAAGGCCATACAAGATGTTGCTGAATATATCTAACTAATCTTGTCTCTCTTTGGTTCTTATGTGGATGTTTTCAATGCCTTTGTGAATTTGGGAAATGCTATAACTCAGTCATTGTTATTCAATGCGCGGAGTTAAAGACATTCATTCAACCAAACTTATCAAATACTATAAGTAAATTTAACCTATATTACCTAATCTGTCAAAATGATCGCATAGAATGTCTTCAAAATGTCATTCATTCAAACCAAACTTATCTTCAATCCCGAGGTTGAAGAAGCCGAAAATTTGAAGAAAAACAAGTGATTAAAATTAATTGGTGACATCATATATATGAAAGAGCATCTATTGGGAGAGGTAAACCCATTAAAAATATTATTATTATTTTATTTTTTATTTGGTACTAAATAATGTATTTATGTCATGAGAGGGCTCTCGAAAATAATGAATTTGGACAAAGAGATCAAATGTCAAATAAGTTGTTTTTCAAAAGTTTATATTGAAGAAGACTTTCTTATCAAAAGATAATTCAAAATCAAATATACAATACTCTATCATCGTCTCATAATATAAAAAAGCTTGATCCTAACAATATATCACATGCATTATATATTCAATATTTTATTTTTCAATTTATTAAATAGGTCATTTAAACTTAATTAATTATGATATTCACATACATTATATATTTTTTATAATTTGGATATATTTTGTTAAAATTTTTATATAATTTATATGTCAAAATTCAAAAATTATTATATAATACTAAAATTATTAATCAAATAAATTAAAAATCATCAATAATTTTGTCCGTTGGGATCAAACTCTAGTGAATAGACAATTATATCCCTCGTAAATTTTAAAAACCATGCCCCTCCTTCCTTTCTCTCTCAAACAGCGCACACCCCCAGATCTTCTTCATTCTTCTTCTCCACCCACCTTCTTCTTCTTCCTATATTCTTTTTTCTTTCGTCAGCCAAGGCACACCACCGCCGCCTTTCTCGATTGCGCGCCGCCGCCTCCTCTCTCTCTCTAATGTTATTCATTTTGGTTTCTCTAATTTTCTTTTCTGAATTTTTGTGATCAACCATCTTGAACTGAAAGCATCTCCACTGTTATGCGTTTGGTGGCCATGGCTTTTTATTTGCTGCTCTGTATTGAGGCGTTTTCTCTCTAACTGTAAGCTGTAAGATTTCTTCTCTCTAACAGAGAAATTAAAAGAAGAAAATGCGGAAGTTCGATCCTTGGCCTATGTTCTTCAAGCGCGAGCGGAAACGGAACAGGCCCTTCTTGATTGGGTTCGCAATCACCGGAGCCACAATTAGTCTCCTTTTTCGCAAATCTTGTTCTTTTATTTTCTCTTAAAGTCGGCGGTGGTGAATGGATTTTGAGAACACCGGCGGTGCTGCAAGGAAGTATGGGAGTAGTAGTCCTGGTGTGCGCAGGTGAGCCTCGTCATGATGTCGGATCCGAAATGTAGTGGTGTCGAGAAACGTTGCAACAGTGGTGGTGTTGCCGTGTCGGCACCTATGCGTGTGCACAGAATTTTGCCTCACCGTTAAATATTCAACCATTGAAGTTTATCTATCTTAGTGCCAATCATGTCTATGCTCTATAGCAATTCAGGGCCAATCCAAAAAAAAAAAACGTTTAATAAAGTTACATATTTGGTTTCTTTTTTTTTTCTTTCTCTAGTTTGTGAACGAGGGGTTTTTTTTTTTTTTTTTTGTACATGGTGGTGGGGAGGTTGGGTTAAGTAGTGATATTTTTGGAGAAGGGAGATGCCTTTTGCGAGAAAGGAGAGAGCGAAAATGGATTTTGGGGAAGGATTTTGAATGTTTTCTTTTAAAATATCCCAGCATCATGATGGAGAGATGCAGTAGAGAAGGCATGCAGGAGAGGATCCGGATTGGAGAGAAAATGGGGTGGAGGGAGCTTTGAGAAAAGAGGGGATGGGTGATGATTTTAATGAAGTAATTATAATAGATGAGTTTATTAAGGATAGTTTAGTAATATTTTAAAAAAAAAAAAATTGTGTGAGGATGGATGTCCAAGGGCCCCATGAATCACACCATGTCTTCAAACTCACAAAAAAACACACGCACTTACAAATGCACAAAGTTAGACAATTACAATAATATAAAAGGTCTTCATTTTAATATCTCCTTAATTAATTCGCTACTTCCCATCTCTATATTTTTTTTTAAAAAAATTATTCCTTTAAACACCCCCACTACATCCTTCCCCATCCCACCTCATTTTCTTCTTCTCCCATACATACCTCTGCCCTGCACTTTCCCTTTTCTTATATCCAAGAACCAGCATGTTGTGTTTAAGAAAATGTTGCTCAGTCTAAAATGAAAATTGTAAAACAACCTATGACGAATTGAACGGAACATGCGGCTTCTGTGAAAATTATAAAATATTTAAGATTGAACTGGAAATGTGACGGATATTTTCGAAGAGACAACATTAGGATAACAACCCTTAAATCGAAAACAACCTTTTTCTTAAATCACCGTACAGAAAGAAAAGAAAACCTTTGGATCTTGCAATAACATACATAAACTAAGTTTACATGTGTTACGATGGAAACTAAGTTCTTGTGTGTATTAATTTTTTTTTATTATAACACAGTGGAAATTAAGTTTTGGTGTGTCCAATTAAAATTTTTTATGGCACACCGACACTATAGTTTCCGTGTTATAATTTTCTGAGACACTAAACAACGACAAAATGTTGTCAACGTGTTCTGTTGTTATCCGTACTTGACCTAAGGTTGCAAAGGGATGATAGGGTGTAGTGTGGTGAGAGGTGGAAGGATAATAATAGAGAGAGTTGTGTTAATTTGATACAGAATTTGTGATATCATACACGAATACACGATATCATCTTACTGTAGCACATTGTAGCATCACTTTTTTTTCAAAAAAAATTTGACTATTTTAAAAAAATAAAAAAATTATTTCTAAAAAAAACTCATTCACCATATATTTGTACATGATTCACCAGATATTTGCACATACTTAACCAAAAAATTTATTTCTCAAAAAAAACTCATTCACCGGATATTTACACATACTTAATCAAAAAATTTATTTATAAAAAAAACACATTCATCAGATAATGAACTGAATTCACCAGATATTTATACCTGATTCAACATATATTTGCACATACTTAACCAAAAAATTTATTTCTCAAAAAAACATATTCACTAGATAATGAACTGAATTCACCAGATATTTATATCTGATTCACCATATATTTGCACGTACTTAAACAAAAAAATTATTTCTCAAAAAAACTCATTCACCAGATAATGAACTGAATTCACCGGATATTTGTACCCGATTCGCCAGATATTTACACATACTAAACCAAAAAAATTATTTATAAAATAATTTAATTTTTTAAAAAAAAAATCCGCTACAGTGCCGCACAGTGTAGCTACAGTGCCGCACAGTGTGACACATACGATATCAACGTAGATGTGAAAAACTTGTGTCAATTTAGCATTTCTGAAGATGAGAAAGTGATGGGCTAAGGAGGGTTGAGGGTCGATGAGGGTGGGATTATGGGGTAGGGAAAAGGGTATTTATGGAATATATAAAAAATTAAAGGGAGAGAGAGATGGGAAAATGAATTTATGGGGTATAAAAATTAAATGTCTAACATAAATAAATAAATAAGAAAACGCATAGGGACTTATTTTAAAAAGATTAGGTTAATGAGTGTCCTTATAATATTGATTATGGTATCAAAAAAGGTAAGTTTAAATTGGGAATGATTGTACTTATTACATTGAAAAGTTTTGACTTATATTCTCACTTGTTGGAGAATCAGGAAAATATCCCTGATTTTATCCTCTTTGATTCTATTTGATTTTATCTTTATTATTTTGATTTTATTTTGTGTTATTTCCTTCCTTAATTATAGGAAGAGATTCGATTTGATTTGTTTTGCCTTTATTATAATCTTTCTATAAAAGAGACCCGTACTATGAATGAATTCACAACAATTATTCCACCGCCTTCTATATGGTATCAGTAGCTTTAGGTTAGAGTTCTTTTCTCCCCTCCATGGCGGCACGCCCAAACTCATGGAAGCACGCCCTTACAGACGCTGTTGAAGACAGCAACACCGTGACAAGAGGCGGCTCAGGCAGTGGCGGTGGCGGCCCAGGTGGCTCAGGCAGTGGCGGCCCAGGCAGCAACGGCGTAGGCGCATGTGGTGAGAATCGAGCATTCCAAGCTAGTACATCTGATAAAGAGAAGCAGTCTTCTTCAAGCTCAATTCCTTTCACTAAGGAACAAATAGATCAACTATACAAACTTATTGAGTCTCAAACTCCTTCTTGCTCCATAGCCCAAAAAGGTAACTTTGTTAAAACTGCCCTTGTTAGTGTCAACCATACTTGGATTGTTGATTCAGGTGCTACTGATCATATGACAGGAGAGTCTAGTTTCTTTTCTTCATATAGTCCTTGTGCAGGTAACCAGAAAATTAAAATTACAGATGGCTCTCTATCAGCCATTGCAGGGAAAGGGTCCATTGTCCTGTCTCCAACAATAACTCTCTAAGATGTCCTTCATGTCCCAAATTTGTCATGTAGTCTTTTATCGGTCAGTAAATTAGCCCGGGATAAAACCTGTCAAACTAATTTCTTTCCTTCTTATTGTGTGTTTCAGGATTTGAACTCGGGGAGGATGATTGGCTTTGCTAAGAAGAATGGAGGACTCTATTACTTTTATGATGGACTTGGATCAAAACAATAATCCCAACCAATAGGTTCCTGCTTTGAATCTAGTTTTATTTCTGATAACAATAATGATATTATGTTATGACATTTACGATTAGGTCACCCGAGTTTTAGGTACCTAAAATATTTATTTCCAAAGTTGTTTTGTAATAAAGACCCGTCGTTATTTCATTGTGAAACTTGCGAATTTGCAAAACACCATCGCTCATTTTTTCTTATGCAATCTTATAAGGCAACAAAACCATTTTCTATTATTCACAGTGATGTTTGGGTCCTAATAAGATAAGTACACTCTCCAATAAAAAATGGTTCATTACTTTTATCGATGATCACACTAGACTTTGTTGGGTGTTCTTGTTAAAGGAAAAATCTGAGGCTGGCCAAGCTGTAAGAAATTTATTTAAAATGGTGCAGAATCAATTCCAAACAAATATTCAAGTCTTCAGAAGTGATAACGGAAATGAATATTTTAATATGATTTTGGGGAATTTCTTTCTTGAAAATGGGGTTGTGCATCAAAGTTATTGTGCTAATACACCCCAACAGAATGGGATTGCGGAGAGAAAGAATAGACATCTCCTAGAGGTGACTAGAGCCTTACTCTTCGAAACAAAAGTTCCAAAATACTTGTGGGGTGAAGCTGTTTTAACTGCAGCATATTTGATTAATCGTATGCTGTCCAAAGTTTTACAATTTCAAACTCCCCTTCATATTTTTAAAGAGTGTTTTCCTATGGCTCGTCTTTCAGCCAATTTACCTTTGAAGATATTTAGTTCTACTGTGTTTGTTCACGAACATAAGCATCTTGGGAAGCTAGCATCACGTGCTATAAAATGTTTTTTTATTGGATACTCTCCAACCCAGAAGGGGTACAAGTGTTTTGATCCAAAATCAAAAAGAATTTTTGTAACAATGGATGCCATTTTCTTTGAAAAACAACCTTTTTTTTAAGGACATTCATCTTCAGGGGGGAAATTCACATGAAGATTCTTTTGAAACCATTACTTTATCTGAAAATTCACACAATTCTGAGACTTATACTACTGCACCAATAGCAAATGACCAAGATTCGTTATCTGGACCTACTCCCATCATGGGTAAGGCTCCTGTGGAATCTGGGTCTACATCTCTAAATCAAAACTCTGACAAACAATCATTGAAAATTGATAATAATGAAGAACTAATCGAAATGCCACAACATGATGATTCTTGTGGAGAAGAAATTGACAGGTTCAAGGATGGTGACCGAAGGTGTGGAAAGTTCTTTGTTTCAAAAAACATAAGAAAAGGAATGAAGAATCAAGTCTCCAGCACGGTCATGAATCCGAACCGAGGGAAAATCCAATCGGTCAACCTGATACAGGTAAGTCCCCATCTGAACCTAATTGTCACAATGAATCAGTTGAGTTAGATATCCCCCATAGCGCTTAGAAAAGGTATTAGATCTTGTACTAAGTATCCTTGGTCTAAATTTATGTCGTATTCAAATTTGTCTTCCACTTTTACTGCATTTACGTCACAGTTGTCTAGTACAGAAGTTCCAAAAAATGTACAGGAAGCTCTAAAAATTCCAAAGTGGAAGGAAGTTGTTCTTGAGGATTTTCTCCACTATTTCCTGAATAGATTACAACCAAATATTCAACACCTCTCCAGGCTACAAGTATTTCTTTCTTAACAAGCCTCTCCAGGCTCTAACTCTAACAAAGAGATTTAATGTTTGATCTTCTTAACTCACTATGTGTGAGGATATGACAGTTTAACATCAGATGAATATTTTCACAATATTCAAACTAAGAAATACTGACTCTTGCTCTCTAAAGAAATATGAGTATGAGTGATTGTAGTTTTACAAAGTTGATCTTGTAAGGTTGTGCAATCAAGAGTTCTAGTTTCAGTATCTCAGGTCTTCTATTTATAATGGCATTCTTCTTCACTTGTATTTCTTCAACGGTTACTTTGAATAATCCAGTTTAGAGATAACATTTAATGCATGATACCCATTGTGACTAATAGCTTGATTGTGGCAATGCTGAATAGTACTCTTGGTTATCGAGGTAGCATGAAATTGGAGGTTCACTCCTCTGAGTATTGCAGCTTGAGAACTTGTTGTTCCTCCTTTATGAACAATCCAGCTTTTTCAGTCATAAAGTTATCATCGTACAGATCGTTTTGCAGTATCTTATTGTACGATTCTGCTTTTTATATTTCTTGATGGTACTATGTTTCTTTTATAACAAGGTAAAATATTAAAGCAGATAGGACAATAGTAAAGAACAAATATTCTATTGAAATAAATATCATTGAAATAAATTCAAGAGATTCGGATATCATTTATTTATTCTAGGGTGGAGCTCGTCTACTTTAAGAAACTTCGTCTACTTAATTATATGTAAGACTGAGTTTATTTTGCTCGTCTGATGACGTGGCATATCCTCTTGTCTATCAAGTCTTTGGACTTGTTATTCCTCAATGAGTTATAAATATCTCCGTCTAGTGATGTGACAGTTAGAGCTCGTCTACTAGATTACTTTATTTTTCAGTTCATTTACTTCTACTAATTACTTCTGTCTGCTTACGTGGCAAGATGGACGTGCTTATTATCTAGTCTTTGGACTTGTTGTATCTAACAAGTTATTTTGGTATTCACCTAGCAAGCATTTGGAGCCTCGTTCACTTAAGAAAACCAATCTACTCAATTAAATAAACAAGTAACTTTACCAAAGTATTTGAGCAGCCCGTCTACAAGGGTGGACGCGTATTCTTTCAATGAAAACTTATTAATCCATGTTTATTTTACTTATATTAAAGTATTTATGCATAACTGAAAGCACATGTTAGATCTCAACTAACACTTTGCCAAATAAATTTAATCCTTTTGTTACCATAAAAACTTAGAGATTATTAAATCCAAATAAACCACTTTTGTTCAAGCAATCTACGTGAAGGAGAGAGAGAACCACCATTCCTTATACATGGAATGGTAATCTACGTGAAGGAGAGAGAGAACCACCATTCCTTATACATGGAATGGTTCATTGTGATTATAATACTAGGAAATTGTAACGCATGGACTTCAATGGCAGAAGAAAAAAACAGCAAACATAAACACATGGATCACCAATGGCAGAAGAAAAAAACGCAAAAAATAGATCTAGAGCAATGATCAACAGAGAACCCGCTTCTACAATGGCAGAGAATCCAAAGCAGAGAACCAGAAATCAAAAATAAAAAAACAGCAACAAGAAATAAAAAATAAAGAATCAATAGAGACATATTTTTTTTGAATAGACACCGCATGCGATAGCCATATGCATTGGAAAGTATAAACACATCTAACGGTCCAGATAAATCAATGTATGCATCTAACGATTCACAATATTGCTGGAGAGAGATCGCAGAGAATCCTGCAAAAGAGGATTCGGACTCAAGAACCAATTGCTTATAGTAGCAACCGTTCTTACATCTGACATCCAAATTGGATTGTTCTAAAAATACAAGAACATGTCCTTAATTTAAGGAACATATTAAGGAACTTCGGTTGGAGTTGCTCTTAGAGTCGCTCCCGCCACATAATTGCTAAAGAAAATATATACCATATTCAGATGTTTTTCTTGGGAGGAAAATGTTTCTGAGTGTTCCACGGGAATGTAAATCTATGATCAAGAGGTTTGATCTAAAAAGCTCACCTTATTTAGGCTTGCTCAGAAGTCAAGTAGAATCTTGAGCAACGTTTTACATTATTTTATTCTCATAATAATCATACGGTTACTGTGTAAGGGTAGTTGGATCAGAAGAAAGCATAGAAGAATAAGTTCATTACGTTACATTATTTATTAAATTTTTGGGTATATGCCCAACATTATTTAGTAATCCATACACCACATTACTAGCTAGCCCTTCAAGTTCAAGGGCATGGGACCACTACGCCTTTTGCATATAGGCATCCAATTCTTGGTAGGTCTGGACTTCAATTTCTTTGAAGATAGTTGGTTCAGGATCCTCTTGGCTAGTCTTTTCATACACAGCAGCCCATTTCAGCACGCTTCCATCTCCTTTGGGTATAACATTGATGTGTTCCTTTAATTTCTTGCAGTGCTGGAGAACGTTCCCCTCAGGCGAAGTCACATCAAAGATTATGATCTTCTTTACATCATCAACGGTATCGATCTTCTCTCTTATTGTTTTTGCAAATGGTGAACCTACAACGTGAACCACCAGAGAACAGATCAAAATACAGAGAATCAAGTTTCTTATATTCCGCAGCTGATTATGATCTATTTTTGTGATGAAAAATGTCTTTTTAATATTTACTTTTGTGACTCGGTATGTATATTACAATTTGATGTAAATGTTAACAAGTGTCTCATATTTTGAGATGGATTATATATGTTATGTAAATATGTAAATATGTAAAAGTGTCCATTGAAATGCAAAATTCAAATATTCATATAACTTCGTGGTTTTTTAATGCTAATAGCCATACAAAGTCACTGAATAAGATTATAGCATAAGCATACACTTTAAAAACATAGAAGAGTTCAGTTTAAGGCATAGGTCAAGAAACTACATCATTTTTAATTTACAAGAACATTTAAAAATTGTAGCTATAATTAAGAAAATTGTTGTCTAAAGTGTCCGGCAACACTTTCCTGCATTGCCTATTCGAGTGTTACCCTATTGTGATATAAGGTAACTGTTTTTCCCCTCCTGGCCACACTTTTCCCAATGTTGTTGTCTATAGTCTATACTATAGGAATATGCAACAATTATTAGCAAAGAAGTATTGCCTAAAAGATTAAATTATTATAATATTAATAGCTAAATACTCTCTCCGATCCTTAATGTAAAAAACGAATGAGTATTTTTTTTTGGTTCAGAATATAAGAAACATGCATCAATTTTCACATATATTAAATGCTAACTTTTAATATCGCCTTTATTAATTACTGCCATCAATTATAGACCCTTAAAATATTAATTAAGATTAGAAGGGGTGTTTTTAGAAATTTATATGAATATTAATTACAAGAAGATCATTCCAATACATTTTCTTAATCTGTATATTTTATGATTTTGTTTCTTATATTAAGAATCGGAGGGAGTATGAATACAATTAACAATAATATCAATAAATGTGGTAATAAGAGAGGGAATTTGCTCAAATTACAAATTAGCGTTATTTTCATATGTGGGGTAAAAAGGGAAAAAGTTACTTATGCATCAAATAAACATTGGTTAATGATTTAATTAACCTTCATATTGGTTGCTAACCTATTTATTGAGTGTGCAGATTAAGAAATAGAATCAGACGTGCAACAAAGTGAAACAAGCAGACGTCCAACAAAGTGTGACAAGCAGACGTCCAAAACACAAGAGGAAGAAACCCGCGTCCAATAAAAGTATCATAAGGCCCCGTCTACTAAAAACAACAGAAGGCCGCGTCTACTAAAAGTATCAGAAAAGACCGTCCAGTGAGGTATCAGAAAGGTCCGTCCAATGACGTGGCAGATGGAGCTCGTCCATTAAGGAATCACTTTGAGCTCGTCCATCAAAGTATCAGAAAAGTCCGACCAGTGAGGTATCAGAATTATCCTTCTACTAACGTGGCACTTGGAGCGCGTCCATTAAAGTATCAGAACAGCGCGTCCAATAAAGTATCAGAATAGCCCGTCCACTAAGGTTATGGCTCGTCCAATGACATGGCATATGGAGCTCGTCCATTAAGGTCAGAATGCATCCGTCCAATGTCGTGGATGAGACTCTTGTCCACTAGAGTAACTGAGACTCTCGTCCACCAGACTAACTGAGGCTCTCGTCCAGTAAAGTAACAGAGGCTCTCGTCCACTAAAGGTGACAAGCTCTCGTCCACTAGAGTAACAGAAGTGCTCGTCCACTAAAGGTGACAGAAGCGCTCGTCCACTAGTCTTTGGACTTGCTGAGTCCTTAATATGCAGCTCGTCTACTAGCCCGAATGAAAACTCAAATGACTAGATAGACGTGATTATTTTCAAGATGGAAGCACTTATCTTATGAACGCAAAGTCTCTAAGGATTATCAGAATCTTAGTTCAAGAATCAGAAAGAGACTTGAAGCCTTCTCTCCTACTCAGTTTCACGATTATCAAGAAAAGTCAGAAGCTACTCTCTCAAGCAACCTTGGATAATCAGAACCAAAGACCGGTTAAAGAATGCTTCCAACATGTTTTATTCCCTAGTACCTCTGGTCCTTACACAAAAAGGGAAGTGTACTCAGTAAAGTACAAAAAGCTCTCTGCACAACTTTGATATGGCTGTAGCACGATGAATAAAGCCATGATCCTTCATGTTAGAGTACAACCAACGACTCTATTGCATTAATGGCTGCCCAGAACGACTCTATTGCAATTAATGAAGTTCTGCTTGAAGCCAACATCTTAGGAGATGTCTCTAACGGATCCTAAATGCTTGAAGACCATAAATACAGAAGTCATTGAAGATGAAGAACAGAGACAATACACATTGCATTAAAACGCCATTACTCTGAGCATTTATTTCTTCATTCTTTTATTCTTTATTCTTCAATCATTTTGAAGTTATTACGCAGACTTTCCCGAGCCTTACATTTAAACCACTCTCTGAGTGTTAGTGAAAGATCTGCCTGTGAGAAATTGTATTTATTACAAACCCAAATCTCTCAAACAAACCAGAGTGAGCCTGAAGAGGCTAGGTGTGCAAATAATACTTGTCTTGAGCCTGAAGAGGCTAGGTGTGCAAATAATACTTGAGTCTGTAACCTTATCATCTATAGTGGATAAATCTTGGTGCTGCCAAGGACTGGACGTAGCTCTTTGATTTGAAGAGTGAACCAGGATAAATCACCGTGTCAATCTCTCTTCCCTTAAACTCTTTAATTGCTTTAGTTTTTCTTGCATCTGTCAAGTGGTGTGTGTGCGATAGTCTCCCGTCCATCCTGTATTCTTCCACTCGTGCAAAGCTAACTTTCTGTTTGCGAAAAGATTTCAGCTTTGCTTAAATTCTGATAAACACAATTCAACCCCCCTTCTCATGTTTATAGTTGTCTATTTCAGTTGGTATCAGAGCTCAGCCTCTGGGTTGAGCATCTAACAGTGTAGAGGTAAAATATCCTGAAGAACAGACATGACGACTAGAGCTAGTTCAAGTGGAAGTCATCAGACTAAAGGAGCTTCCCTTACCAGACCTCCTTACTTCAATGGAGAAAACTACAACTACTGGAAGGATAGATTTCAATGGTTCATTCTATCCACAAACTATGATCTTTCGGATGTCATCACATATGGTCCATTCATTCCCAAGAATGATGATAACACTCACAAACCAAAAGCTCAGTGGACTGCTGCAGAAAAATCAAAATGGGAGCTGAACCACAAAGCCAGATACAACATCATTTGTGCTCTCAGTCCGGAGGAGTTTGAGAAGGTATGTGCCTGTGACTCTGCAAAAGAAATATGGGACACCTTAGCTGTCACACATGAAGGAACAACAAAAGTCAAAGAGTCAAAGATTGTCATACTTGTTAGAAAGTATGAACTATTCATCATGGAGGAAGGAGAATCTGTTGCTCAGATGATAGGAAGATTTCAAACTATCATCAACAGTTTAAAATCTCTTGGCAAAGTCTATACCAATGCTGAGAAGGTTGGTAAGATTCTGAGAAGTCTACCTAAACAGTGGAGACCTTTGGTCACTGCTATCTCCCAAGCCAAGGATCTCACTACCTTGACTATGGATGAACTTCTTGGAACACTCACTGTTCACGAGCAAGAACTTGGAGATGAAGCTGCACCAAATAAGGGCAAGTCAATTGCTCTGAAAGCTGATCAAAAGTCACAAAAGGTTCCAAGGCTCTGAAGGCAGATGAGTCATCCAGTGATGCTGACCTATCAGAACTCGAGGATTCTGAGAGTGATGAAGAGTTGTCTCTCCTGACC
The DNA here is from genome assembly GCA_030762895.1 of Sophora flavescens. NCBI lineage: Eukaryota > Viridiplantae > Streptophyta > Magnoliopsida > Fabales > Fabaceae > Sophora > Sophora flavescens. The sequence goes on from CM061064.1 coordinate 57,752,322, forward strand.
AGGAAGATAAAGCTTCTCCTACAGAAAAAGAAGTTCAGGAAGGATAGGCCATTCAGAAGGTCCAACAAGGACAGGAACTTCAAAGAATCCACCTCAACAGACAAAAGTCCAATTGTTTGCTATGAGTGCAAAAAACCCGGTCACTTCAAGGCTGAATGCCCTCAACTCAAGAAGACCCCTTTTAAGAAATTCTTCAATAAGAAGAAGAAAGGAATGATGGCTACTTGGGAGGATCTGGAGTCAACATCTTCTGATGAAGAAACTGAGGAAAAAGCCAATCTCTGTTTGATGGCCAACACTGAATCATACTCTGATGATGAGGTACATCCTGACTATGAGGAATTACTTGATGCTTATGAGGAGTTGTTGGAGGAATCTAACTGCTTATCTAAATCCTTCAAATCCCTCAAGAGAGAGTATGTAAAGCTCATCAGTAAGCATAAACAGAAATCTCAAGAGTGCGAGAAGCTGGATAAAGAGAACAGTGAGCTGAAGACTGAAAAGTCTAATGAAGCTAAGATCTCAAGTGAAACATCACCATCTAAAGAAGTTGAAAAACTTCAACAGAAAGTGGAAGAGCTCACTTTTGATCTTGCCAAATTTGTTAATGGTAGAGACAATCTGACTAAGCTACTTGGCATTCAGAAGCACTCTCTTAACAAAGAAGGTATTGGATATGTCCATCAGACACATCATAAAGTATCAACTAAAGTTCCTAAAGTATCTGTTAAGTCAACTGTAACTAAATCAACACCTATTTGTAACTTCTGCTGAAAAACTGGGCATGTTATGTCTAAGTGTATCCATAAGAAGAGAAGGAAGTCTTTACAGACTCCTAGAACTAACAGAAAAGGACCCAGAAAAATATGGGTACCTAAAGATCAAATAATTTTTGTTGCAGATGTCCTCAACAGGACAAAGAAAACACCATTGTTGGTACCTGGACAGTGGCTGCTCGCGTCATATGACAGGAGAAAGGTCTATGTTCCTAGACCTCCAACTTAAGAAAGGAGGACACGTTGCCTTCGGAGGAAATCAGAAAGGGAAAGTTATAGGTATTGGTACTATTGGTGGTAAACCCCCTCTTCCCTCTATATCTAATGTTCTTATAGTTAAAGGATTAAGACACAATTTGTTTAGCATAAGTCAATTATGTGATAGTGGCTTTGATGTTTCCTTTACCAAGGATGTATGCATAGTTAAAGACTGCAGTGGCAAAACCTTCTTTTCAGCTAAAAGGCAACAAAATCTTTATAAGATTGAACTGTCTGATCTCTCAGATCAAAGTGTAACCTGTCTGATGTCTCAAGAGGATGAGAGATGGTTATGGCATAAGAAACTAGGACATGCTAGTATGAAACTAATTTCTTAATTAAAAAGGAATAATCTCGTGAGAGGATTGCCAGATATTAGCTTTAAGAAAGATGTCTTGTGTGATGCATGTCAGAGAGGTAAACAGATAAAATCAAGTTTCAAATCTAAAAACCAAGTATCAACCTCTAGACCTCTTCAGTTGTTACACATGGATCTGTTTGGACCAGTTAGTGTTGCCAGCCTGGCTGGAAGAAAATATGGATTTGTCATAGTCGATGACTATTCTAGATACACATGGGTACTCTTCCTAACACACAAGGATGAGTCTTTTAATGTTTTCTCAGTATTCTTCAAAAGAGTACAAAATGAGCAGGGTTTCTGTATTTCTACCCTTAGAAGTGATCATGGGGGAGAATTTGAAAATGAGCAGTTTAGACAGTTCTGTGAGGAGAATGGAATTTCTCACAATTTCTCTGCACCTATAACTCCACAGCAAAATGGAGTGGTTGAGAGAAAGAACAGATCTCTGCAAGAGATGGCTAGATCTATGCTCAATGAAAATAATCTCCCTAAGTACTTCTCAGGCGAAGTCAGTAAACACTGCTTGCTATGTACAAAACATAATACTTATTAGACCTTTTCTAAAAAGGACTCCTTATGAATTGTGGAAAGGAAAAAGCCCCAACATATCTTATTTTTATACTTTTGGATGTGAATGTTTTATTCTGAATACCAAAGATAATCTTGGAAAATTTGATTCTAAGGTAGATAAAGGTATTTTCATAGGTTATTCTGAAAAGTACAAGGCTTTTAGAGTTTACAATTCAAGAACTTGTATTATTGAAGAATCTGTTCATGTTAAATTCAATGATGGTTTAAAGACTGATAAAGAACTATCAGATCTAGAAGATGGTCTTGCAGGTCTTGATATAAACAAGCCAGAAAGTCAACAACCAGATCTAACCAAAACAGAACATGTGCCTGAGGCTGAAAGACAAGTGGAACAGACCAGTCAGCAGACAAGTCAAGATCTTCATGATGATCTCAAAAGGGATTGAGAGTTCAACACTCATCATCCTAAGGATCTTATTATTGGAAATCCTTCTGAAGGAGTAAGAACCAGCTCCACATTAAGAGAATCAAGCAATGTGGCCTTTATTTCAGATTTGGAGCCTAAACGCATTGAAGAAGCTCTTGAGGATGAAAGCTGGATTCTTGCTATGCAAGAAGAACTTAACGATTCACCGTAAATGATGTCTGGACTCTTGTCTCTAAGCCTAAAAACAAATCAGTTATTGGAACAAGATGGGTCTTCAGAAACAAATTGGATGAAGATGGTAAAGTTGTCAGAAATAAGGCAAGGTTAGTAGCTCAAGGCTATAACCAACAAGAAGGTATTGATTATACTGAAACCTTTTCACCTGTAGCTAGAATAGAAGCCATACGCATTTTAATGTCATATGCTGCACAACACCAAATTACCCTATTTCAAATGGATGTGAAAAGTGCTTTTCTAAATGGTATAATTGAAGAAGAAGTGTATGTTAAACAACCCCTTGGTTTTGAGGATACTGATAAACCAGATCACGTTTTCAAACTTAAAAAGGCATTATATGGTTTGAAATAAGCACCTAGAGCATGGTATGATAGACTCGGTTCTTTTCTCATGCATAATGGTTTTACTAGAGGACAAGTAGACACTACTCTGTTCAAAAAATGCTCTAAAGAGAACTTTATTATAGTTCAAATATATGTTCATGATATTATTTTTGGAGCAACTAATGAAAAGCTGTGCAAGGAATTTTCAAATCTAATGCAAGCTGAATTTGAGATGAGCATGATGGAAGAATTGAAGTTCTTCCTTGGATTACAAATCAAGCAGACAAGTGATGGAATTTACATTCATCAACAAAAATATACCAAGGAGATAATCAAGAAATACAAAATGGAAAATGCAAAGCTCATGAAAACCCCTATGCAACCCAATGCAAAACTAAGCAAAGATGATGAAGGTAAAAAGGTAGATCAAACTGTCTACAGTGGTATGATTGGCTCTCTACTGTACTTAACTTCAAGAAGACCTGACATTCAATTTAGTGTCTGTATGTGTTCTAGATTCCAATCTGATCCTAGAGAATCTCATCTTAAGGCTGTTAAAAGAATATTTAGATATTTGCTTGGAACTACTAATCTTGGTTTGCTGTATTTAAGATCAAAAGAATACATATTAGTGGGATATTGTGATGCTGACTTTGCTGGAGACAGAATAGAAAGAAAAAACACCAGTGGAGGTTGTCATTTCATTGGATCAAGTTTAGTCTCATGGGCAAGCAAGAGGCAGACAAGCATTGCCTTGTCTACTGCTGAAGCAGAATACATCTCTGCTGCTAGTTGCTGCTCTCAACTCTTATGGGTAAAACATCAACTTGAGGATTACTCTATTTATGAACATAACATATCTGTATGTTGTGATAATTCTAGTGCTATATGCTTAACTAAAAATCCAATTCAGTATTCTAAGGCTAAGCATATTGAAATCAAACATCATATCATTAGGGATTATGTTCAAAAAGGCATCTTTGATATTAAGTTTGTTAAAACTGAAAATCAATGGGCTGATATTTTCACTAAACCCCTCGCAGAAGAAAGGTTTTTATTTATTAAAGATAATCTAAACATGCATTGCATTGTTGAATGACATGTCTGAATGTTAAGCTGTCTGTGCTTCATTACTCCTATATACATGTTCTTTCAACTAAGCATTAGTTCAGGGGGAGTAATGATACAATAATTTAAGTGGAATATGTCTAATATGCTTGCTGCATTACTATGATTTTCTTAACATATTATCTTGCCTTTAACATATCTCATAAATAAAACTTGATAACCCTTTTTGATGTTGACAAAAGGGGGAGAAAGGGAGATTAGGGAGAATGAGAGAATAGGAGAAATAGAATGGGAGAATGAATATGACATGACCTGTTCACACTTAAGAAAATTTCAACCTGTCTATATATGCTATTTTCTTTGTTGATATCTTCTGAGGTTCATTAAATCATCTCAATGTTTGTCATCATCAAAAAGGGGGAGATTGTTAAGTCTCTAAAATGTATGATATGCATTTCCCTAAGTTTTGATGAAAACTAAACATTGGTTAATGATTTAATTAACCTTCATATTGGTTGCTAACCTGTCTATTGAGTGTGCAGATTAAGAAATAGAATCAGACGTCCAACAAAGTGAAACAAGCAGACATCCAACAAAGTGTAACAAGCAGACGTCCAACACTGTAGTGTTTGAAGCGCACGTCCAAAACACAAGAGAAAGAAACCCGCGTCCAATAAAAGTATCATAAGGACGTGTCTACTAAAAACAACAGAAGGCCGCGTCTACTAAAAGTATCAGAAAAGACCGTCCAGTGAGGTATCAGAAAGGTCCGTCCAATGACGTGGCAGATGGAGCTCGTCCATTAAGGAATCACTTTGAGCTCGTCCATCAAAGTATCAGAAAAGCCCGACCAGTGAGGTATCAGAATTATCCTTCTACTAACGTGGCACTTGGAGCGCGTCCATTAAAGTATCAGAACAGCGCGTCCAATAAAGTATCAGAATAGCCCGTCCACTAAGGTTATGGCTCGTCCAATGACATGGCATATGGAGCTCGTCCATTAAGGTCAGAATGTATCCGTCCAATGTCGTGGATGAGACTCTTGTCCACTAGAGTAACTGAGACTTTCGTCCACCAGACTAACTGAGGCTCTCGTCCAGTAAAGTAACAGAGGCTCTCGTCCACTAAAGGTGACAAGCTCTCGTCCACTAGAGTAACAGAAGTGCTCGTCCACTAGTCTTTGGACTTGCTGAGTCCTTAATATGCAGCTCGTCTACTGGCCCGAATGAAAACTCAAATGACTAGATAGACGTGATTATTTTCAAGATGGAAGCACTTATCTTATGAACGCAAAGTCTCTAAGGATTATCAGAATCTTAGTTCAAGAATCAGAAAGAGACTTGAAGCCTTCTCTCCTACTCAATTTCACGATTATCAAGAAAATTCAGAAGCTACTCTCTCAAGCAACCTTGGATAATCAGAACCAAAGACCAGTTAAAGAATGCTTCCAACGTGTTTTATTCCCTAGAACCTCCGATCCTTACACAAAAAGGGAAGTGTACTCAGTAAAGTACAAAAATCTCTCTGCACAACTTTGATATGGCTGTAGCACGATGAATAAAGCCATGATCCTTCATGTTATGTAACACCCTATATTTCACTGTTTTAAATAACAGTAATACATATAAATGTGTTTATAAATTTATTAGAATTTTATAAAAATTGTTTTAAATAAACAGAGGGTAGTATTCAACCCTACTTGACCGTAGGAAGCTACGATTAAAATTTAGGTTGGAAAGTCAGGCGAAACCCGGCCCGTGAATTCCATTGACAGTATAATAATACTGCTCAAAAGACCTAATTTTAATTCGTGAACGAAAGACTTAAGTTTGGTATTTTATTTTCTACAACTTTGTATTTTTAGATTTATTTTGGGAAGAAATAAAAATAATTTACGTATTACGGGCGGAAAGCGTAATCGGGTAGACGACGGAAGGGAAATTAGAGTTTCTAAGAGCCGATAGAGGGTTTATCTTAGGATTTTGAGATGATTCAAGGGGATGAATCATATTTTTAAGTCTAGAAGGTTTTCAGGGTTAAATAGAAAATTTAGAAATTTTACGGTTAAGTCCCTGAACTTTCTGTAAATTACCCTTTTGTCCCTAAATTAGTTTTTTAAGTTTTTCTAAGTGGATTGGGCTAGAATCCTTGTTTCTAATCTTAAAGGGTCGTGGCTTAGAAGCCCAAAATTTTTAGTTCATAGTTTGAGTTCAAAAAGCCCATTTAAGTTTCTTATCATTAAGCTTAAATGCTTAAATCTTCAAGTGGGCCCCACAACAAGCAAGAAAATGAAATCAAGCCCAGATGTGCCAAGCCCAATGTGCAAGCCCATGTGAAATGTGGCTGTCTCATTGTTGTTGGACTCATCATGTTGAATCTAGAATTTTCCATAAGTTTCTACAAGTTTCTACCTTATCCTAGATTTTCCACAATGTTCTTGATTCTTCCTAAATACATTGAATTATCCTAACTTGTATTTGACTCATCAAATCAGCCAAAAAAGTCAAGATAAGCTAGCATTTAATGTGGCAAAATCATCATCATGACATTCTATTGATAATTTGCAAATTAGTCCTTCAACTATTGGAATCTTTGCAATTTGGTCCTTAGAACTTAATTGCATTTTGATCCTTGAACATGACAATTCATCATCATCTAGAATTTTCTTGAGATTTCGCCACTCTCACTATAAATACCCTACTCTCACTTTTCATTTAGTTTCTTTTGCCATTTGCTTCTAAAAACTCTAAAGTACAAGTTCCTTAGTTCTAAGTTGTAAAGCAAGTTCTTGGATTTACTTGGTCATTGATTTTCAAGAGGTAAATCCTAATCTTCATTCTTCATCATGCCTATGTTCTTTAGCAAGTTTCTTGATTCAAGGCTTATATCATGATTGTTCATCACTTTAAAGTTTCTAATCCTAGAACTTTGAAAAATCATAATAAATTCTAGGAAAATCTAATGATAATGAAACTACTTTCTATCTTCTAGATATCATGTCTACTATCTAAATCCAAGAGCATGAAGTAATCAAAAATCTTTTTCTTGAAAACCTAGCTTTGGCCGAATCTATCACCTTAGGGTTGGTAGAGTTTTGTTCATGTGTTTTCATGTATGATCATGTATTTTATATGGCATGTATGACTACACACTCTAATCCATGTTAGTTCCTTAAAAATGACTATTTTACTCAAAAATATTCATGTTGGCCGAACCCTAAGTGGGTGAGTTTTGTTGAGTTTTGTTCATGGTTTTCATAAATGATCTTAGAAATCAAGCTTTTAGTAGGTATGATTTATAAATCCAAGATGATTTGTTAAACTAAGAACCCTAGCTCTATGAACTTATTAAGGCCGAACCTATGAATAAAAGAGTTAGGAAGTTTTGAGTTTTAAACTTAGTTATTTAGTCACTAATCTATGATTTAGGTTAATTAAGGATCATTAATCCATAACTTAATCATGATTAGAAGTTTTAGTCATTCAAAAACCCTAGAGGCTGTGACTATGTATTAGGGTTTAGAATGTTTTAGTTTCTTGATTTGTAATTATTGGTTGTAATGGATGAAGGTTAGTTGAGTACGACGTTTACAAGGTAACTGAAATTCCGAAGGAGTCTGTAAGTTCATCAAGGAGTCTTCAAGAGGTAAGGGGGGAACACCAGAGGATTCTATTCAATGGCTATATGCTATCCAGTGGTTGTTTATAATTATTTGTTTGTTAGTATTTATTTATGTTGTTTATTGTTGTGTTATTTGTATCTGTGTGGTTTTAATTGCTTTAATTGTTTATCTGCAATTATACTATGTATTGTGATGCATGATCTGCCTGGGAAATATCTGTGATATAACTGTTGTTTGATGTGTGAGAAGCCTAACAGTGGTCAGTGAAAAAAAAAATTTAAGAAAGTCGGATAAAAGCTTTAAGAAGCTTCGCAAATTATATTCAATGTTTTAACGGCAAAATATTGATATATAATATTAAAGGGAATTTATTTTGAGAAAAATAAAGAGTTTTTGGAAAATATTATTATTTTAATAATTTATTTTTGGAAAAGTGAATCATGAGTCACAACGAGTGCGAAACTGTGAAAATATTTTGGTAGTGCTAAATTTTATGTAAGAAAACCCAGAATATTACAAAATATTCTTTTATGAAATTAATTGGTGAAAATAAGTTAACCATGATTTTATAAAATTAATTAAGTAGAAAAAGTTAAGTTTTTGACTCAAAAGCCTTAAAAATAATATTTGACGGCAAATTTGGAAAAGTGTAGACGGCAAGTATTTTCAAAACGGCAGTACTTATTTCGAGGAAATTAAACCTCAAGTGACTCATTGGTTTGTAAAAACTAAGTTTTATTATTTAAGGATTTTATAATGAATTTCTACCTTGGAAAAGGAATTTCTAAAAAATCAAAAGTTGATTTAAAAATGTTGAAAATACAGTTGGACTTAGTAACCGAGACGTCGGGGTACTAATGTTCTGTGTTGTGATGGACTCAGTCATTTGGACTTTGAGGGCCTATATTGTATACATGAGGTATACTATGATGAAACATTGAAGATGTTTTCTAGTAGCACGAACCTGGGACTGGTGCACCGGTCGAGAGGTGTCGTGATTGAGCACTCAGACAATAAGGTCCTGTGTTGTAATGAAAGTTTTAAAAGTATTTTAAAACTATGTGAGTCGTAAGCCATTTTGAGCTTCGGCAAAAGAAAGATTGAGCACAAAGAAAAGAACAAAACAAAAGTGTTTTGCATGCATTTGGCAGACGTGCCTGCGGTTTGTGACATAATGCATTAACTACCAGCGGCGAAAGGTAATTACGATGTGAATTTATCTCATGTGCCTAGGGAGGACATGGAGACCCCATCTTACTTGCTAATGGTAGGGCCCTTTGGTTGTGGACATTAGCAATGTGTTTGGCCTTGTGTGTGCCTGGTTGTGTATGCCTTTTTTTTTAAGATGGGAAGAGGTTGTTGCTTTGTTGGCGGTTGGCCAAGTTAGCCGGTGTGGCTATGGAGTCCGATCAACTCATATGATGTTGGGATATCTCATGAGATTAGGACGAAAATTAGATGATGAATAGAAGTGTCATGCATAATTTTATGGATGATGTTTGGGGGTGTTGAACCCATCGATAAAACTGCTCGTTTATAACTAATTGTACGTGATAAATGTTGATGTGTTATTTGATGGATAGAGTGTGGTTATTGAGTAAGATCCATGTATCGGTTTCTCACTCTTACAACATATTCAGATGAATCCGGACGTACCGTTGGTGCAGTCGAGGATTCGTACGATTAGTTTTGATCGGGCACAATTTGGTGGTGCCTGGGAGATAAATCTTGGGGCACTTAGCGCCACCTACCATGGCCCTAGTACGGAAGTTATTGGAACAATAGAAGAATGACCACATCAGAGAACTCATGTAGTGGAAACATTGATGAGGTATCGCTACCACCAGTTTGGCTGTACCTTCAATACCTGGAAGAGCATGGAATGATGGATCCTTTACCTCAACCACAACCTCTTCAGATGTTAGGACCTGGGGAACCTCCAGATGAAGTGGAGTTAGTTGATGGTGAGGAAGATCCAGAGGAATACATGGAGGACGATCCTGAGTTTCAACCTCCTGCGGTTGATGAGGAGGATTCTTCAGATGGCGCAGCGGAAGCGGAGGCATCATCATCAGACTCATCAGTTGTAGGTGGGATTGATCATTATGGTCTTCCCAATGGGTTTCACTAGCTTGACCAGCTTTAGGTATAGTTTCCGGGTGTAGTGAGTCTTGATAGTTTTATTTTGGTTTCGGAGAGCCATTAGTTTTTGAGATAGTCTTGAACTAGTTGTTGTTGATATGTATATATCTTTATCTCCTTTGCTTAGTTGGATGGAGAATAGTCTATGCTTATAAAGGCCTTTTTGTTATCTCCTAATATAGGTGTTGTGTATATAAATGATGAATTATATATATATATATATATATGTTGTTTATGTTTATAATGGTTTTTTGTTGTATGTTTAAAGAAAAAAAATTTCAGCACTATTTTCATATAAGGTTAGTCACTCTAAATTATATTTTCCGAAAGTAACCAGCTTTATATAATTATATTTTTGTATTTGGGTATTAATGTGATGACCCTAGAGTAGGGTGTCGCATGTTAGAGTACAACCAACGACTCTATTGCATTAATGGCTTCCCAGAACGACTCTTTTGCAATTAATGAAGTTCTGCTTGAAGCCAACATCTGAGGAGATGTCTCTAACGGATCCTAAATGCTTGAAGACCATAAATACAGAAGTCATTGAAGATGAAGAACAGAGACAATACACATTGCATTAAAACGCCATTACTCTGAGCATTTATTTCTTCATTCTTTTATTCTTTATTCTTCAATCATTTTGAAGTTATTACGTAGACTTTCCTGAGCCTTACATTTAAACCACTCTCTGAGTGTTAGTGAAAGATCTGCCTGTGAGAAATTGTATTTATTACAAACCCAAATCTCTCAAACAAACCAGAGTGAGCCTGAAGAGGCTAGGTGTGCAAATAATACTTGTCTTGAGCCTGAAGAGGCTAGGTGTGCAAATAATAATTGTCTTGAGCCTGAAGAGGCTAGGTGTACAAATAATACTTGTCTTGAGCCTGAAGAGGCTAGGTGTGCAAATAATACTTGAGTCTGTAACCTTATCAGTTATAGTGAATAAATCTTGGTGCTGCCAAGGACTGGACGTAGCTCTTTGATTTGAAGAGTGAACCAGGATAAATCACCGTGGCAATCTCTCTTCCCTTAAACTCTTTAATTGCTTTAGTTTTTCTTGCATCTGTCAAGTGGTGTGTGTGCAATAGTCACCCGCCCATCCTGTATTCTTCCACTCGTCCAAAGCTAGCTTTCTGTTTGCGAAAAGATTTCAGCTTTGCTTAAATTCTGATAAACACAATTCAATCCCCCTTCTCGTGTTTATAGTTGTCTATTTCAACGGCTAGGCTATGATGGGCTCTATTTAGCTCATTTTCTTTACTTTTCAAGCCCCATCTTCATGCAAGCTCCATCATGGTTAATCTTGAGCATTTTAATCCTTAATTCCTACACAACAACACCACAAAACCGCCTTACCCGTTCCAAGGTAAAACAAGCCAAAATCAAATTAAAAATACTTAAGCTATATGAAAATGCATGCAAAATGTCAATGAAATATGAGGTGAAATCACACTCATCATCAAGCAATCACTAAGGCCAAAAAATATAAACAATCAGAGCATGGATAATGAACCAAGAACCCGAGTAACTAATCCAAGTGACAGGCATATTCAAATAAGTAACCAAGAGACAATCAATTTCAAGTCCAATTAGAAGCTTAGGTTTCCTAAATTCATATTCTCACTGATTCGGGCATTCTTCTCACCTCACTCAGGTGTTTAAGGGTATATGACAATTCGCTTAATTTCCTCAAGGAAGGTATATATTCTACCATAAGCTTGACTATTAACCAAATCTCTACTTTATTAATGAAAACACATAAGAATCAAGAGGTCTTTTATTTTGGTTGTAATGGGGCCATGGGATTAAATGTTTGGTGGGGAAATCAAGAAAAGGAAATTTCAAGAAGGCTAAACAAAATATCAAACAATACAAAGCATGACAACCTTCTAAAATACCTTTTTGGGCTTTAGTTCACTTTTCCACATTTCTTTTTTTTTTTCTATTTTATTTTATTTCTCACTTTCTTTTTCTCATCCCCTTCTCCATTTTTTTGTTTATTTTATTTTATTTATTTGGAGAAATGGAGATTTTCAATTCAAGAGAAATACTTTTCTAACTTTCTCTTCCCACAATTTATTTTTTTTTAAACTACCTTTTTACCCTTTTTACAATACTTTAAAAGGTGTCATACCAAGCATCATTCATCAAAATAATTCAAGGTACCAAGAAAAGTATTTTATTCTTTTAGGGTCAAAACTGGGCAACTAAGGGGTAGCATTTAATCAATCAAAGCTCAGGAGGCCAGAAAAATACCTAGTGCCTCAATCATTTTCAAATATGTTTTGAAAAAAATTTTAAGTTTCAAAATGGTTTCAAGTCAAGTTCTAGAGAACACAATCCAAGAGGAATAAAACACTCAATCACAAAGAATGGGGTAGATTTAGCGAGTACCCCTTTTAGGCTCAAAAATCTTACATTTAGTAGTTTAAAATCAATGAGAAACACAAATCTAAGAAATCACAAGCTAATTATCAACTATCATAAGATCACCTCAAGCATTTTTATTTTTAGCCTTATATCAAGAATACAAAAATTGGGTTCAAAAATTCACTGTCTCAATTCATTTGGCACCAAGTTCTCACAATTGGATGCAAACTCTAAGCAAATGGCAATCTAATCATGTGATCATGCAAAACATATGCAAAACTAACCCTAATGAATGCAACATGGAAAATGAAAAAATGCAAAAAATTGCAAAAATACCCCTACCCCAAGCTTAAAAACTTATATTGTCCCCAATGTAAATAATCAAGTCGGAGAGAGGAGAAAAATGGAACAACTCACCGAAGTGGTAGAGGGTGCTGGCTCACATGCCAGTCAAAGAGACGTTGGAAAATGTGTCACGGTCGTGATCAATTCTGGTCTATAGGAGCTGGCTTGTCACGACCGTGAGTTCCATCACGGCTAGGCCGTGATACATTCTGATCTTCACGGTCCTTCTCATCACGCTCGTGATGGATATCACGGCCTGGGCGTGATGACTTCAGACTTTATTTTTCCTTGCCTTTTTGCTCTTACTGCTTTCATAACCTGAAAATACTTGGCAAAACCATCAACTAGTGATCTTTTTTCTCTTAATCTTCTCAAATTATTCAGAAACAAAATTCAAAAACAAATGAAAAAGGGAAAGGAAAAACTTTGGTTGCCTCCCAAGAAGCACTTATTTATGGTCTTAAGCTTGACCATACTTCTTTCAATCAACCAGGGTCGACTGGGATTGGAGGTGAAAGAATACCTCTCTTCCATGGAAGTCCTTCGAAGAGCCTATTTTGCTCATATGGCCAATTGCGCTTTCGCTTTGCTCTTTTCACTCTGAGTTTCATGGCCTTACTTCCTCTCGGCGGAAGTTCGAACTCCACATGATGAGCAACTCCCATTTCATCATTATTTGGTGCATCATTCGTCATGCAAAGTTTTGGAGTTGCTTCCATTTTCGGCTCTTCCTTCACCTTTGGAGGCATTGTCTTGATCCTGCACACATGACTCTCAAAAGGAGGGTTGTTATATGAGTTAGTCAAATCAAAATCTACCCTACCTTCATCTACATTTAAGGAGAGCTCGCCATTTTTTACGTCTATTATCGCTCCAGCTGTGGCCAAGAATGGCCTTCCAAGAATGATAGGGAATTTAGAATTCTCGTTCATATCCAATACCATGAAATCGGTAGGAATGAAAAATTTCCATACTTTTATGGGAACATTCTCTAGTATGCCTAGAGGTGTTTTACTCGAGCCATCCGCAAATTGTAAAGATAACATGGATGGACTCAATTCCTTGATTCCTAACCTCTCAAAGATAGTGAGCGGCATCAAACTCGTACTAGCCCCTAAGTCACATAAGGCTTGGTCTACTTTCACCTCTCCAATTGAGCAAGCAATAGAGAAACTTCCTGGATCTTTTAGTTTAGGAGGCATATTAGTTTTTATCATGGCATTATGCTCCTCAATTAAGCTCTTAGTTTCTATTTCTACTTGCTTTTTCTTGACCAACCTTTGTGGGAAAGGTATTGGGGGTTGGTACAGTGGTGGAGGGACATACTTTGGCTCTATCTCTTCATGTTAACTCATGTCCACCTCACATTCCACATCCTTTTCAACTACCCCAAGCTTATCATCCCTTAAGTATATAGCATTACAGTGCTCGATGGGATTAACTTCGGGCTGTCCTGGAAACGTACCCTTAGTTCTGGTATATGTACTAGCTTGTTGGGTAATCTGAGTTTCTAACATCTTATTATGGATGGCTAAGTTATCTATCTTAGATGCTAACTCTTTTATTGACTCATTGACTGCCCTACCTTGTTTCCTAAACTCTTCATTTTGCTTTGTTTGAGTTTCAACAAAGTTTTCCAAGAGAGACTCAAGTTTAAACTTTTGTACCTGAGGATACCCCGATGCGGGTTTCCTGTTACCTTGTCTTTCCTGGAATTCGTGGTTCAACGTGTTGTTGTAGTTCCCGTAAGAGAGGTAAGGGCTATTCTTCCTTCCTTGGTTGTAAGAATTTGGGGGAGCATAATCTGGCAACTTCGGGTTCGTGTCATAAAAGTTGTGACAAGAGTTCACTTGTTCCCCCGAAACACCGGATCCAGGAGTATTACCACGTGGGAACTCCATTATGTCATGTCCCTGTATTCCACAAATCTCACAAACAATATTAGTAGCACCTATTGAACTCACATTAGCCTTTTCAAGCTGATCAAAGCGTTTATTCAATGAGTCAATTTTAGACATAATTAGATTAGTGATATTCATTTCAAACTTACCCCCTGAAATCTTTTTCGGGTTATTACCTCTTTCCGAACCCCATTGGTGGTAGTTGGTTGCTACGTTTTCAATGATATTGAATGCCTCAGTCAGAGGTCTATTCATAAAGGCTCCACCAGCTACGGAGTCGAGTGACACCTTCGAAGAGTAATCCAATCCGTTGTAGAAGGTATGCACTAGCAACCACCTCTCGAGCCCATGACGTGGGCAAGACTCCAGCAACCCTTTGTAGCGATCCCAAGCTTCGGATAAGCATTCTCCGTCCTTTTGGAAGAAGCCGGTGATCTGAGTTCATAGGTAAGCCGTCTTGGATGGAGGGAAGAATTTCTCAAAGAATGCCTGCTCCAGTTGGTCCCAAGTCGACAATGTATTAGCGGGCAATTGCTTCAGCCAAGCTTTTGCCTTTCCAGTAAGAGAGGAGGGGAATAACCTCAAGCGTATAGCATCAATCGGGGCACCATGAATTCTAATTGCATCCGTGAACTCCAAGAATGTCTAAACATGATCAGTCGGGTCCTCCGAGGGCAATCCTCCGAATTGATGTTACCTAATCATGCTAATTAGCATAGGCGGTATAGTGTAGTTCTCCACCTCGATTTCTGGCCTAGCAATCCCAGTTCGTAAACCCCTAGCATTTGGGGCTGCGTAGTCCTTTAGTGGTTTCGTATCCGGTAGATTCGTCATGAGTGGAATGGGAATCAACCTCTCCGTCTCTCTTTGTAGTCTCCTACGTCTATGAAAGGTCCTTTCGATTTCAGGGTCAACTTCAATAAGGTTTCCAAGACTTATGGATCTTTGCATAAAAGATAAAAAAACACCTATAAGAGAGAGATAGATACTAAAAAAAAGAAAAAGAGATAAATGAAAAAAATAGAAAATTTAATATAAAAAAATAAATAATAATAAATAAGAAGATACAGAAAAATCAATTTAAAAATTAAATTGAGATTCAAGAAAGCACAGTCCCCGGCAACGGTGCCAAAAACTTGATGGCGTGTGGATTCCGACAAGTGTACCAGATTCGTCGTCAAGTAATAAAAAGATCGATCCCATAGAGACCGTGATCTCAAATAACAACTAATTATTAAATCGATTAAACTGGACTATATAAAAAAGGATTTAGAAAAGATTTGATTTTTTTTTGTAATAAGAATTAACTAGAAAATCAGATATTTAAGAACACAATCAATTAAAATAGGAAAGCAAATCAATTATGGGTTTTTCAAATCTAAAGAGATTTCTAGTAATTGGGTTACCAACAAGATTGTTCATGTTACCAAATTGACTACCCCTTGTTAATCATCAAAATTGCTTTGAAGGCGAATTTATCCTCAAATAGTTAATGCTCCCTCTCGGGTTACAAGAACCATGCCCGATTAAACCAACCCCTACTCTCGTGGTAATTGAATTTAAATCGAACCCTTTAAGTTTTGTGACAATTCATGAACCCTCGAAGGACCGCTTATAACTCTCGTGATTTAAGTCCTAAGTTTGATTCCTATAGATCTGATACCTAAGTTCACCGCTAGGTTCCTCCTTAGAGTATCTACGACATGCAAATAAGTGCGGACCAGATTCACAAGTAATTCATGCCATAGAAACCAAATCGAAAGCGAAATCAAAATTAACAAAGGGAAAACATCAATTCATAACATAAAACAGATCTTGGACATAGCCCCAATCCCTAGAAATAAAGCTACTACTCAAGCATTGCCATGGTGATGGCAAGCTTGATTATCATAAACATAAATGAAAACCTAAGAGAGGAGGAGAAGAAGAAGAAGAGAAATCCTAATTTTGCCTAAGGGTAGCAGCCCAAAAGTCTCTAAAAGTCTCCCTATTTTCGAACCTAAGTGCTCTATTTATAGATTAGGGTAACTTGAATCCTAAACAACCACAATTTCACATCAAATCAGTTTCTATACTAATATAAAAGTTTGATAGATAATTTTACTGTACATATATATGTCAGTATTATGATTTTTTGCCTTTTTTTTTATTTTTTTTTAAATTATTATTTATTTTGTTAAAAAATAATATTTTTGTTACTTGTTTTTTAAAAAACTTTAATTTTTTGTTTACTTTTTTTACGCTTATTGTTTTTATTTTTTAAAATTCTTATATATTTTTTTTGTTTTTAATTTTTTTTACGTTGTCCTTAATTTTTTTAATTTTTTTCCAAATAATTTTTTTTAGCTAATATTTTTGTTTTTGAATTTATTTGTATACACTGACAGAGTATGGTTTTTTTATACTGTCAACGAATCATACATTGGAAAACAATAAAAGTAGAGTTGTCATGTTCTTGATGTTTTAATTTTTATATACTTATATTTTAATGTATATATAATTTAATATTTTTTTATATATATTTTAATATTTTTCGATTCAAACCGAATCAAACCAAACCAATTTTAATTGGTTCGGATATTGTTATTGATTTTTTAAAGTTTATAATTTTTTTCTTTTTAAATATTTTTAGCCAGGAAAGGTAGCAAAGCTACCCTGTTCTTCGAAAATATTTAGGGTCGTAAGACTAGAACCAATAATTCGATGAATTTGAAAATCAGAACCAACCAATTAAATTGGTTCGTTTTTTTCTTTTTTATTGAACCAAACCCAATGGTCATTAATTTGGTTATTTTGGAACCGAATCAATTACTATATTTTAATATTCAATATGTATATCACTTTATCGATTAATAACTTTTCTTCTACTGTTCCTGTAACATTAGAAGGAGTTGTCAACCCGTGAATTATTTTGTATTATTTAAATTTATTTATTTTTTAAACATATATTCTTTATAATAGTTTTATAAATTTATTTTTTTCCCTAATTATTTTTTTCTAATTTAATTTTTTTAAATGATTTTATTAAAAATTTTTTGTTTTCTGATTAACTTTATCTTTATATTTTTTTTTAATATGTTTTTCTAATTATTATTTTCCTAATTTTTAAAAAAAAATTATATACTTTTTTTAATTTTTTTCCTAATTTACCTTTTTTTTAATATTTTAAATATATTTTTTCCTATTTTTTTTAAATATATGTATTTTCTAATTAATTTATACTTTTTATAATTAATTTTATTTTTCTAATTTTTTTAAATCTATATTTTACTAATTTTTTTAATACTTTTTTTTACATATTTGTTTTCATAATATTTTTTCTAATTATTTTTCGTTTAATTTATTTCTAATTTACTTTTTTTTCCATTTAAAATATTTTTTTATAATTAATTTTTGTAATTATTATATATACATATATATATTTTTACGTTTTCCTTAAATTTTAAATTTTTTGTCCTAATAATTTTTTTTTGCTAAGACTTTTTTTTTTGAATTTATTTTTATAAACTAACAGTGTAAAGTTTTTTTATACTGTCAACCAATAATAAATAGACAAACAGTAAAAGTAGAGTTGTCGTGTTCTTGATGTTTTAATTTGTATATTCTTATATTTTAATGTTTATATAATTTAGTAATTTTAAATTTACAATTTTTAAAAATTTTTATTTATATATATATATATATTAATATTTTCCGATTCGAATCAAACAAATTTTAATTGGTTCGGATATTGTTATTGACTTTTTAAAGTTTATAATTGTGTTTTGTATTTAAATATTTTTAGCCAGGAAAAGTAGCAAAGCTACCGTATTCTTCGAAAAAGTTTAGGATCGTAAGACTCGAACCAATAATTCGATGAATTTGAAAATCCGAAACAACCAATTAAATTTGTTTTTTTTTCTTTTTTGTGCACGACTCCGAATTGAACCAAACCCAATGGTCATTAATTCAGTTATTTTGGAAGCGAACCAATTACTATATTTAAATATTTATATATATTTTAATATTCAATATGAATATCACTTTATCAATTAACAACTTTTTTCCACTGTTCCTGTAACATTAGAAGGAGTTGTCAACTAGTGGATTATTTTGAATTATTTAAATTTATTTATTTATTTTTTAAACATATATTCTTTATAAATTTTTTTACGGCTTTGAATTGAACGAGACCCAATGGTCATTAATTCGATTATTTTTGAACCGAACCAATTACTATATTTTAATATTTATATATATTTTAGTATTCAATATGTATATCACTTTATCAATTAATAACTTTTCTTCTATCGTTCCTGTAACAGTAGAAGGAGTTGTCAATTGGTGGATTATTTTTTATTATTTAAATTTATTTATTTATTTTTTAAACATGTATTCTTTATAATATTGTTTTTTAAATTTAATTTTTTTCCCGAATTATTTTTTTTCTAATTTACTTTTTTTAAAATGTTTACTTTTATAATTTTTTAATTTTGTTTTTGTTTTCTAATTAGTTTTATTTTTCTATTTTTTTTGAATATTTATTTCTAATTATTATTTTCCTTTTTTTTAAAATAATTTTTTATATACGTTTCTAATTTTTTATTTTGTTTTCGAATTATTTTTTTAATTTATTTTTTTATTTTCTAATATCTGTATTGACATAAATAGAGGCAGAGTTATTCATATATTTTTTTTTCTATATCATTGCCTTTGTTTTTTCTATTTTAAATAATAAATCTATATCTATACTAATTAATAAGAGGAAATGTTGATTTTAGCATAACACAATGATGCAAGCCACATGTCAAGTGATGAAACTTGTTATTATTATTTTTTATTTTCTAAAATTTATATATTTTTTGTTTTAAAATATTTACAAATCGGTAAAGGTACAATGATTTGAGGGTCAAACACAACAATATCTGAGTTGACATAAATAGAGATGGAGTTATTTATATTTTCTTATCTATTTTTTTCTGCATCCTTGCCTTCGTTTTTTCTATTTTAAATAATAAATCTATATCTATACTAAGGGGAATTGATTATTTTCTAATAAAGTGACACGTGTCAGCACCACATGATTTAAGAGGATTAGTTGATCATTAATAAATAATCAAAGAGGAACACTTAACGCATAGTAATACGTATTACATTACGTATTGTAATATCATTTTAAAATAAAAATAATATTCAATTCTTTACACTCAAATCATAGATAAGATTGTTTCAAGGTTTTTGTTGATCGCTTATGTCTATAAATAAAAAGCCTTGGAGATGAATGCGACCGCCATTATGGGTGAGAAAGAAATATTGAAAGCAATGTGTGAAATAAGTCAAGAAAATGTTTGATATAGTGAACTTAATTTGGGATAAAGGAAAAAAAAAGATTCGTACATATTGAGATACAATTCAAGTTATTAATGATAAAAATATTATCAATAATAATAATAACTGATGATTCATATATCTTACTGATGCAAAAGTACTAGTACAGTTTATAAATGAAATCTCACAACTTAATACCTATTAATAAAATCTCTTTATATGCTGATCAGTTTTAGTTTTAAGCGTAAAAAATAACTATTATGAAAACAAAATCCTGATATGCCTAAACAGTGGGGTAGCTCTAGCTGCCCCAAAAATCTCAAACTGACATTTCAGGCGGCCTACACAGAAAAGTTCAAGACACTGGAGCATGAACTACTCAGAAAAACTAAGAGAGCAGGCGGGAAGAAAAGGGGAACAGAAAAACTAAGAGAGCTGGCGGAAAGAAAAGGCCGCACGCTTCGGTGGTCGACGGCGGCGCACGGACGGTAGGCGGCGGCGTCGGTCGCAGTGCTAGGGTTCCTCTCTCTGGGTCGCACGAAGAAGAAGGGTTTGGGTCCAGAGTCCAGACTGATCCAAGAAGAAGAACTGAAGAAGGGACAGGAAAAAAACAATAGACAAATTAAATGTGAAGAAAAAAAAGAAAGAAAGGGTCACTGAGTTTCGATCAGTGAAAAACAGGAGGATGAAGCGCACAAGTTACTTTTAAAAATAGTCCTAAGCTTTTCCAGTGATTTATCAAAATAAATCCGAAAATTTGTTAACACACTACATAAGAACTTAAGTGATAAGATAAGTTAAAAGAGTTTAAATAAGTTCTTCCAAACACCACCTCAATGTCAATTTTCCAAAAGTCAAGGCAATCCAATCAATTCTCCTTTTACTTTTCCAAGATTACTGTACACTCTCGAGACAAATAAAAGGTAATTTAGTAATTGTAACTATTTTTTTTACATAAATCAAGATAATTAAACTAAATTAACTAACTTCTTTAATAAGCGTGAAATTAGTTAATTTTACTTACAATTGAGTCCGGGGATATTTTTAATTTAGTACTCTCTCCGGTCCATATTATAAGTAAAAAAATCACAAATATTTTGATTCAATATATAAGCAAATTTTGTTTTACAATAACTCGTTTAATGACATTATTCTTAAAACACCGTTCATTTAACACAAATTTTGTTTTTCAATAACTCCTTCTATTCCCAACAACATAAGCAACTTCTAATTACTATAAAGGGTACTTTATGTAAAAACCTATTTTTTAAACCAAATTAAATGAGATTAATTAATCACCTTAATATGTGTGTTGCATTAAATTTTTTTCCTTATAATATGAACAGGAGGCGGTAATAGATTAAGGATTAAAGGAGGATGCGGCTTTTTGACCAAACTGGGTTCGTTTTAGAAACTATTTACCATTTTAGGGTTATTCTGAAACTATTTATCAATGGGGGTCTTTTTGGATACATGGCATTTTTTTTCCACTCTGACAGGTCAAAGGCGCCAGTCAGACTGTCACCTTCCAAGTCAAAGGCACTAGTCAGCAGTGTTTCTTTAAAATTGCTGGTAAGTTTCTTTTAATTCTTACAAGATAAATTTTTTTTACTACTGTAATAATTGATGAATATTTATTGGTGTAAATTGTTATTGCTATTATTTTTTTATGACTCTTGTGATATTATTTGCTACTTGTTATTATGGGTTTTTTTATTGTCTCTTGTTGTATTAAATTGCTTTTTGACCAAAATGAGTTTCTTTTAGAAACTATTTATCAGTAGCAAGCAGCAAATAACAATGACAAGTAGCAAATAATATCAAAAAAGGCATACAAAAATAATAACAATAACAATTTACATCAATAAATATTAATCAATTATTACAGTGGTAAAAAAAATTACATTGTAAGACTTAAAAGAAAGTTACCTGCAATTTAGAAGGAACACTGCTACAAAAAAAATTATACTATAAGTATACGGATTAACGATGACATTAATGATAAAGTATCTATTTAAAACAACAAGAGGCAATAAAAAAAATCCCCTTACAACAAGTAGCAAATAATATCACAAGAGTCATAAAAAAATAATAGTAATAACAATTTACACCAATAAATACTGATCAATTATTACAGTAGTAAAAAAAATTACCTTGTAAGACTTAAAAGAAAGTTACCTGCAATTTAGAAGGAACACTGCTACAAAAAAATTATACTATAAGTATAGGGAGTAACGATGACATTAATGATAAAGTATCTATTTAAAACAACAAGAGGCAATAAAAAAAATCCCATAATAACAAGTAGCAAATAATATCACAATAGTCATAAAAAAATAATAGCAATAACAATTTACACCAATAAATATTCATCAATTATTACAGTAGTAAAAAATTTTTACCTTGTAAGAATTAAAAGAAAGTTACCTGTAATTTAGAAAGAACAATGCTACAAAAAAATTATACTATAAGTATAGGGAGTAACGATGACATTGATGCTAAAGTATCTATTTAAAACAACAAGATGCAATAAAAAAAATCCCCTAACAACAAGTAGCAAATAATATCACAAGAGTCATAAAAAATAATAGCAATAACAATTTACACCAATAAATATTCATCAATTATTACAATAGTAAAAAAAATAATTTACTTCTTAAGAATTAAAAACAAATTACCTGCAATTCAGAAGGAACACTGCTACAAAAAATTATATATAGACTATAAGTATAGGGAGTAACGATGACATTAATGCTAAAGTATCTATTTAAAACAATAAGAGGTAATAAAAAAATCCCATAATAACAAGTAGCAAATAATATCACAAGAGTCATAAAAAAATAATAGCAATAACAATTTACACCAATAAGTATTCATCAATTATTACAGTAGTAAAAAAATTTACCTTGTAATAATTAAAAGAAAGTTACCAGCAATTTTAAAGGAACACTGCTAAAAAAAATTATACTATAAGTATAGGGAGTAACGATGACATTAATGCTATTACAAGGTAAACTTTTTTTTTTACTACTGTAATAATTGATGAATATTTATTGGTGTAAATTATTATTGTTATTATTTTTTTATACCTCTTATTATTGCTATCAATTATCTTTTTTTTTCTTTTTTTAATATTGGTAGGTGCCAGTCTGACTGGTGCCTTTGACCCGTCAGAGTGAAAAAAAGTAAAATATATCACGTGTCCAAAATGACCCCATATTAATAAATAGTTTCAGAACAATTCTAAACTGTTAAATAATTTATAAAACGAACTCAGCTTGGTAAAATCCCAGAGTATGCACATCTCATGTCATGTCCGGATGACTATTATACATCCTTAGCACAGCTGGACAATATTTCAATATTTAATAAATTATTTTAAAATTCTTTCAAAAAAATTTATTTTAAAGATTTGGAATTAATGAAACGTATTAAATAATTATTAACTGGTTATTGAAAAAATGTTTATTAACTGCTACTTATATTTAATAGATTTAAACAAGCAAATTTCTTAAAAATTTCTTACTACCTTTCATAAGTGTAAATCATCGTTTCTCTCATATATTTTTAATGGACTTTTTAGTCCCTACAAAGTGAATGAATTTTGATTTTGATTCTTATATTTTTTTTAATGGTTTTGATCATTGTAAGTGTCAGAACTTTGATTTTAATTTCTATCATTAATGTCCATTCATTAAATGCCGATGTGGCGCGCATCATGTATATTAATTTTTATATTTCAAAACCATATAGGATGCGATATAGATTTTTTTTTAAAATTTTTATAGTTTAAAATAATAATAATTTATTATAATCATTACAATTTTATTTTAATTATTATTTTTTCATTTAATTTATAAACTAGTAAATAGAAACTCATTCTCGTTCTTCAGGTTTCCACTTCCGTCAACCTTCTTCTTCACGTGCTAAAAAAGAAACTCCTTACTCGTGTTTCGTTCATCTTGTTTCATCTTTGTTTTGGTCATTCTTTCCCTTTCCATCATCCAGGCCGTCATGATGAGCCAACTTAATGATCATAAGACTCAATCAAATGCTTCAATCTCCAATACCCAAAATAGGGTTTGTGCTATAATACAACCACTAATTTTTATGAAGGAGCACTTTAGCAACCTGGACATTTTTATTTTGACAGAATTACCCAATTTCTCTTTGTGAAAACAACTTAATACCATGGGTAGTTATATAATTTTATATTTTCTATTATTTAGTTCAAATTGACTTTTTGACTCTCTCCTTCTTTACTTTATTTGTTCTCTGTCACAACCCACGCATTCTCTCTTTCACTGGTTCACCAGAGTTGTCGTGTTTCTTCAAGTGGTTCTAAGAGCATCTCGATCGATTATTCTTAAAGGGTTCCTTAAGTTAAGAATCGTTTCTTAATTTTTGTCAGTGCTGGAGCTCATCTACTTGGAGGAGATAGAGAACCACCATTCCTTATACAAGGAATGGTTCCTTGTGATTATAATACTATTTCATTGGCATTAATTAAAATAACATTTCCCAGCAGTCCGGCACCCACCAAAAAAAATAACAGGAAAAATATAAATCGCCGTGAACTTGTAACGCATGGAGCTCCAATGGCAGAAGAAAAAAACAGTAAACACAAACACGTGGATCACCAATGGTAGAAGAAAAAAACGCGAAAAACAGATCTAGAGGAATGATCAACAGAGAACCCGCTTCTACAATGGCAGAGAATCCAAATCAGAGAACCAGAAATCAAAAATAAAAAAACAGCAACAAGAAATAAAAAATAAAGAATCAATAGAGACATATATTTTTTTGAATAGACACCGCATGCGATAGTAATATGCATTGGAAAGTATAAACACATCTAACGGTCCAGATAAATTAATGTATGCATCTAACGATTCACAATATTGCTGGAGAGAGATTGCAGAGAACCCTGCAAAAGAGGATTCAGACTCAAGAACCAATTGCTTATAGTAGCAACCGTTCTTACATCTGACATCCAAATTAGATTGTTCTAAAAATACAAGAACATATCCTTAATTTAAGGAACATATTAAGGAACTTCGATTGGAGTTGGCTCTTAGAGTAGCTCCCGCCACATAATTGCTAAAGAAAATATATACCATATTCAGATGTTTTTCTTGGGAGGAAAATGTTTCGAGTGTTCCACGGGAATGTAAATCTATGATCAAGAGGTTTGATCTAAAAAGCTATCCTTATTTAGGCTTGCTCAGAAGTCAAGTAGAATCTTGAGCAACGTTTTACATTATTTTATTCTCATAATAATCATACGCCACATTATTTACATTATTTAGTATAGAAGAAAGCATAGAAGAATAAGTTCATTACGTTACATTATTTATTAAATTTTTGGGTATATGCCCAACATTATTTAGTAATCCACACACCACATTACTAGCTAGCCCTTCAAGTTCAAGGGCATGGGACCACTACGCCTTTTGCATATAGGCATCCAATTCTTGGTAGGTCTGGACTTCAATTTCTTTGAAGATAGTTGGTTCAGGATCCTCTTGGCTAGTCTTTTCATACACAGCAGCCCATTTCAGCACGCTTCCATCTCCTTTGGGCATAACATTGATGTGTTCCTTTAATTTCTTGCAGTGCTGGAGAACGTTCCCCTCAGGCGAAGTCACATCAAAGATTATGATCTTCTTTGCATCATCAACGGTATCGATCTTCTCTCTTATTGTTTTTGCAAATGGTGAACCTACAACGTGAATCACCAGAGAACAGATCAAAATACAGAGAATCAAGTTTCTTATATTCCGCAGCTGATTATGATCTATTTTTGTGATGAAAAATGTCTTTTTAATATTTACTTTTGTGACTCGGTATGTACATTACAATTTGATGTAAATGTTAACAAGTGTCTCATATTTTGAGATGGATTATATATGTTATGTAAATATGTAAAAGTGTCCATTGAAATGCAAAATTCAAATATTCATATAACTTCGTGGTTTTTTAATGCTAATAGCCATACAAAGTCACTGAATAAGATTATAGCATAAGCATACACTTTAAAAACATAGAAGAGTTCAGTTTAAGGCATAGGTCAAGAAACTACATCATTTTTAATTTACAAGAACATTTAAAAATTGTAGCTATAATTAAGAAAATTGTTGTCTAAAGTGTCCGGCAACACTTTCCTGCATTGCCTATTCGAGTGTTACCCTATTGTGATATAAGGTAACTGTTTTTCCCCTTCTGGCCACACTTTTCCCAATGTTGTTGTCTACGGTCTATACTATAGGAATATGCAACAATTATTAGCAAAGAAGTATTGCCTAAAAGATTAAATTATTATAATATTAATAGCTAAATACTCTCTCCAATCGTTAATGTAAAAAACAAATGAGTATTTTTTTTTTGGTTCAGAATATAAAAAACATGCATCAATTTTCACATATATTAAATGCTAACTTTTAATATCGCCTTTATTAATTACTGCCATCAATTATAGACCCTTAAAATATTAATTAAGAATAGAAGGGGTGTTTTTAGACATTTATATGAATATTAATTACAAGTAGATCATTCCAATACATTTTCTTAATCTGTATATTTTATGATTTTGTTTCTTATATTAAGAATCGGAGGGAGTATGAATACAATTAACAATAATATCAATAAATGTGGTAATAAGAGAGGGAATTTGCTCAAATTACAAATTAGCGTTATTTTCATATGCGGGGTAAAAAGGGAAAATGTTACTTATGCATCAAATATACAGATGAAGATCCGATGTCCCATTTTGATACTATACAAGTTAAAATTGCATGTTATTTTTAAAAAGTAGAATACTTGCGACACACATGCTGTGATACACCAAAATGGGATAAAGCCCTTGAATACGCACATACCTCTCTTAATTACATTTATTTATGTGGAAAATTGAAGTGCAGGAGTGTACAAAATGAAATAAAACTAATTATGATCAAATGATAAAAATGTGTATACTCTTTCGGGTCCAATATATAAGTAAAAAAGTCTTAAGATTTTTGGTCCAATATATAAATAAATTTTGTTTTTTAATGACTCATTTAATGACATTATTCCCAAAATATCCTTCATTTAATACAAATTTCAATGACTCATTTAATGAAGATTGAAGTTTTAGATGAAGGATAATTTATGTAACAAACAAATTTTTTTACAAGATTCAATGAGATTAATTAACCACATTAATATGTGTGTTCCATTAATTTTTTGCCTATAAGTAATATGGACCGGAGGGGGTATGAAATACCACCTCCGGACTCAATTATAAGCAAAATTAACTAACTTCATATTTATTTAGGAAGTTAGTTAATTTAGTTTAATTATTTTGATTTATGTAAAAAAAATGAGTTACAATTACTAAACTATCATTTAATTGTCTCGGGAGTGTGCAATACTCTTGAAAAGGTAGAAAGATAATTGGTTGGATTGGTTGATTATCTTGACTTTTGTAACACTTACATTAAATATAATTGAATTGATTGACATTTGCTTATATTTAAGTTTTTTTTGCTAATAAATGAGGCCAGAGATAGTAAGATATGAATATAACTACATATATTTAACATTATTCATAAAAAAAACAAATAGAAGAGAAAAAACCTTTCAGCCACCTGAGAAGAAGAAAGCTTTTACCTTCACCACTAGTTATTATGTGGTAGACAGAACCAACAGCTTTGCCATCACCCTCAATTACCTCAATACTTTCGTAATCATTTGGGAAGGCCTTAGGGAATACAGTTCCAAACTCCCTAATGGCTCCCCAGTACTTGTCTGCATTAGTCTTGAGCTCAATATTTGCTTCAAGCTTTCCGTGAGTAGGCATGGTTCAAATTGAAAGAATTCAAAAAGGAGATATTATATTGATTGGATATGCTATGAGAACATACCACAGCGATCACGTATATATACTATATAGAGTGAACACTTTGATTAAGGACAAAGGCTATAAATTCATTGCTAACTAGTTCAACCACCCCTTTATCATGAAGTGGTGATTAAAGTAATTTGAATTCGAAATTACATGTATTATTGCAGCTATCTTGACTTTCTTAAGGGTTATTCTTTTGTCCTTTCAATCTTTTCACTTCGTCTTCCATCTTCTTCAATTGAACTCGTGTTTATCCTTCTATTATTGATTGAAATTCCTTGAAATTTGTGACCATTATCCCTTTAATGTGTGTTTAGATGAGCGTCTGACAAACATGATTTTGAATAGAATTGATGTTGTAAAATTGATTTTGGTTAAAAGTAAATTGACAGTGAAGTGATTTCTGTTTGGATGTCTTTAAAAAAAATTGATTTTGTCAATTATTATTGTTTGGATAGTTTACAACAAAAATTACTTTTGAATGTATAATTACCAAAATGATATATATATATATATATAAAGATTTTATCGGCATTTTAATTATTATTTATATATACATAGATATTAACAAGTAGAATAATGACTTCATAAAAAAATAAAAAACAAGTAGAATAAATATATTAAGATAATTATTTTAATTTATGTTAAGTTATGAAACCTAAAATAATTATATTGAAGCCCAATCCCCCTCTTGTCTTCTTTAACCTAGAGACTGAGACAAATAGTAGTTGTTGCGCTGCAACCCATAAATTATAGAGAAGGAATGGAAGGGGCAAAGTTGAAAAATAAGAAACTCCGTCAAAAACAACTTGTGATTTGCATAAAATCGTTTTTATCCAAAAGCAAAAGCTACAAATTGCTGTTTCAGCCAGAATTGATTTTAGGGGGAAGAATCAAATTTTCAATCAAGAACCAATTCACTAGTGCAGAAAAGGCATTCTACATCGGAGTTTACACATCGGTTTATTAGAAACCGATGTGTAAAATGAGGCGGTGACATTTTTGAAATTAAAACCAAAGTATTACACATCGGTTTAGAGAATAACCGATGTGTAAAACGTTTCCACATCGGTTATTTCTAACCGATATTTAAAAGTAAAATAAAAAAAATTTAAAGTCAGAATTTTTAACATTCAACATCGGTTTCTTTGAACCGATGTGTAAAATAGAGATTAACTACATCGGTTTCTAGTTAACCGATGTATAAAATTATAAATAAAAAAAATAGAAATTAAAATTTACTTTTACACATCGGTTTTTATTAACCGATGTATAAAATTGAAAAAAAAAATTCAGAAGTTAAGGTTTACACATCGGTTTTTTTTAACCGATGTGTATAATATGGTTAACCATATCGGTTTTAGTCATAACCGATGTGTAATATTCCCTATTTTTTTCATTCCCTCCTTGATTCCGCGCCCCTATCCCTCGCATTCTTGATTCGGTTTGAGTTTGTTTTGCATTGAAGAAAATCAGAAAACCCCATTCTTTCTCTCTGCTAAAGCTTTTCCCAACACATTGTTCCTCCCTCCTCCGCGACCTAGTTCCCCTCCTCCCCCAAACATCAACTCACCACTACCACCATCTCTGCATCTGAACCACCGCGAGCACCACCACAACCCTAACCTGACCTGCATTTTTCGTGCAGCCCTTTGCACCACTGCGCCTCTCTGTAACCCAAACACCAACTCATTCGGTTTTCACTCACCGGTGGTCCTAAGCTGACTCACATTTTTCGCGCGGCCCTCCTCACTTGTCTCCCTTATCGGCACCTCTCTGTAACAGAACAGGTATTGTTTGTTTCCCTTCCCTTGCCTAAATGCTTTTAGTTTTTTGCTTCATTTTTTTCATGTTTAATACCTTTTTTAGGGTTCACTTTCCATTTGATGTTTGCTTCAATGATGTGTTTGAAATTGAACATCTTTTGAGTTATTCTTAGAATAGCAAGTGTTAGGTCTGATATAGGTGAGGAGGACAAGTTTATGTCCTTTCCCGTGCTTGTGCCTGTCTGTGTTTTATTGCTTTTTCTAGTGTGCATATATAGAGTTTATTTCTATTAATTCCGTGGGATTTAAAGGGACAGACTTTGGTTTTTCCTTTTTCCAGTGTTTGCTAGTTTCACTTAGTTGCTTGATTATGCATAAATTTCATTAGTATATAGCACAATTAAGTTGTGACCCTCTCTGCATTTTAGGTTGTTGCTTCTAATCCTGTAGTTAGGACCCATATTTGGGTGCAGGATTTTGATGTAGCTTGGATAGATGGTGAGGTCTTGGAGGTTAATAGAGAAGAAATCAAAGTCCTTGGCACTTCAGGGAAGATGGTGAGTGTGATTTGTAATATTTGCAAAAAGCTGATCCTGGTCTTCACTCTTCACTTATGGTATATTCATGTGGATTTTGATGAGGGTGGGAATTGGGCTAGTCTGCACTTATTTTTTTGGAAAGATCAGTAAATCTTCTGGTGGATGCTATCCTTTTGTGGTGTTATAGTGGTGTTTTAGTTTTGACAAAGTCCTTCTTTGTTTTAACTTTGGATATCTGGATAAATACAATTAGTTGGGGTTCGGTTTTTCTGGTTTTGGCATCTTTGGGTTTGAGGGTCTCGTTTCTCCAGGTGGGTGGGATTAGCTTGGGTAAGCTATGTTCTTTTGATTAAGGGATTTTTGAATATTTGTTCTGGTTTGGGATCCTTGTTGAGTGGCTAACTAGTGTAAATTAGATCTTGACTTTTGTCACAAGTATCATCTTTACATTGGTGATCTATTTTTTTGTAAAAGGATTGGAGTACACCTAATATTCCTTTTTAATATATATTTGGCTTATCAAAAAAAAAAAATCCTGTTAAAAATCCGAGACATAACTTGGTCAAAACAACAAGTCTTCGATTTAATCTCTTAACAATTTTAGTGCAGTTTTTGTGTTCAATTCCGTGTCTTATCTCGCATGTTTTCAACCTTGTCATATTCTTTAATTTATAACTTTGGCTATACAACTCAGAATCAAGCACTTGTTTTTTTTTTCTTGAAATAAGAAGTGGTTTCTATTATTCAATGGGTCTATATGACTAACTTCTATTTAACAGTCTATTTCTTATTTTAGTTGGCAGGTGTACAAGTGTCTTTGACTCCGTTGCATAGTGCTACTGCCTCTGCTTTGTTCACTTCTTTGCTGTCTTTGCACAATAACAACTAGGCGTGTCTCTCGGAAAGGTACGTTTTGGTGAAAAGCTTTCATTGGAGTTTTAATGTATTTTCTTGAAAATTTATTTGATTCGAGAATATGCCCACAATAATTAGTAAAGCCTTAGTTTCCCGTTTGAGATGCAATACTAATGAGCGTACGTGTACGTGCTTAATGTACCGCTCATTGTGTTGGATCTTGAATTGTCCAAAGTTGGACAGTTTGGGAAAACACTTTTTCTTAATTCAGTTAAAATAGTTATTCATTGGTTCTAATGTTATATACTTGATGAAAGTTCGGATTGATACATTTCCTTTTCGTTCTCCGGGTGCATACTTTATCGTGGTGGATGTCATCGCGTTCAAGTAGTGTACGTCGGAGACCATGGGAAATGCTGCCGAAATTTGGTCTAGTATGAGCATGAGAGTTAAGGACTAACTGTTAACCGAATGTTGAAAAAGTTTCTTCTCGAATGGGATAGGGCCATACCCTGTCATAAGAAGTGGTTGATGAATATGTTGGACTAAGTACGAAGGTATTGGTTTAGTCATGGATCGCGGTTGGATGAATGCTAGACGGACAAGTGATGAGTATGAGAATGGAGTGGAAGATTTTCTACAGTTTGCAAAAACAAATGCTCCTGATAGTGGTAACGGAAGGTTTTATTGTCCTTGTGTTAACTGTTTGAATGAGAGACGACTAGAAGCTGAGGAGATACGTGATCATCTTATTTGTGAGGGGATTTTCAAGAGTTATACAACATGGATATGCCATGGTGAATCGTTAGACAGGCCGAGGGTGTCGGATAGAGAGGAAGTTGATGACGTGGAAATGGACGATGGACTAGAGGACATGATCCGTGATGTTGGGCAAGAGTATTTTCGGCGTGCACATGTGTATGATACTTTGTGCAGTGATGCGCAAGTGGCTTTGTATCCGGGGTGCACTAATTTCACACGGTTGTCAGCGGTGTTAAGATTGTTCAATGTGAAGGCGAGAAATGGGTGGAGCGATAAAAGCTTTACCGAATTGCTTGAGTTGTTGAAAGAAATGCTTCCAGAAGGCAACACATTGCCATCTCGAAACTATGAGGCGAAGAAGATATTGTGTCCGATGGGTATGGAGTATAAGAAAATACACGCTTGCCCCAATGATTGCATATTGTACAGAAAGAGTTTGAAGAGATGCACGAGTGCCCCAGGTGTGGGGTATCACGCTACAAAGTGAAGGATGATGATTCTAGTTGTGATGTGGTCACCAAAGGTCCTCCTGCGAAGGTGTTATGGCATCTTCCCGTGATTCCGCGGTTCAAGCGATTGTTTGCTAATGTAAATGACGCAAAGAACATTAGATGGCATGCAGATGAGAGGAAGTGTGATGGACAGCTTCGCCATCCGGCCGATTCTTTGCAATGGAAGAGAATTGATAGTTTGTTTCCGGATTTCGGCAATGAGCTCAGAAACCTCAGGCTTGGACTTGCTACCGATGGAATGAATCCAAATGTAAACTTAAGTAGTATTCATAGTTCATGGCCTGTTCTCCTTGTAATTTACAACCTGTCTCCTTGGTTGTGCATGAAGCGCAAATACATTATGTTAAGTATGATGATTTCGGGTCCTAAACAGCCAGGAAATGATATTGTTGTTTATCTGAGTCCCTTGATTGAAGACTTAAGAATGATGTGGGATGAAGGCATTGATGTGATCGACGGGTATTGCCGTGAGACATTCAGATTGCGTGCCATGTTATTTTGCACCATCAATGACTTTCAAGAATAAGGGATCATGTGTGGGTATAGTGTTAAGGGGCATAAAGCATGTCCAATATGTGAAGAAGGCACATGTTACCATCAACTGCAACATGGAAGGAAGACGGTTTACCTTGGGCATCGGAGATTTCTCCGACGTAATCATCCTTATCGTAGATTGAGGAAAGCTTTCAATGGACTTCCGGAGAATGAAATTGCTCCGGTGGCCTTGACCGGAGAGCAAGTTTATGAAAGGGTGAACAACACTAATGTTATCTATGGGAAGACCCAGAAGAAGGCTACAGAGAAGAAAATATGGAAGAAGAGGTCGATCTTCTTTGATCTTCCATACTGGTGCAAGCTTGATGTAAGACATTGTATTGATGTGATGCATGTAGAGAAAAATGTGTGTGACAGTTTAATCGAACGCTTCTCAACATTCAAGGCAAGACAAAGGATGGTGTGAATGCTCGTCTGGATCTAGTTGCGATGGGTATACGAGAGCAGTTAGCTCCACTTAAAGTGGGGGATAAGAAGACTTATTTGCCCCAAAGATGTCATACTTTATCAAAAAAAGAGAAAAGAAGTTTTGTGAATGTCTACGGGAGTCAAAGTGCCACGGGGTTACTCTTCAAATATCGGAAGACTTGTCTCAATGAAAGATCTCAAATTAGTTGGCTTAAAGTCTCATGATTGTCATGTCTTGATGCAACAACTACTACCGGTGGCCATTCGTGACATATTGCCTAAAAAAAGTCAGACATGCCATTACTAGGTTATGCTTATTCTTCAATCTTTGTATGTAGCAAGGTCATTGACACTAAAAATTTGGATGAGTTGGAAAATGAGGTAGCCATTGTATTGTGCCAATTGGAGATGTATTTTCCACCTTCATTTTTTGACATCATGGTTCATTTGATTGTTCATCTAGTGAGGGAGATTAGATTGTGCGGTCCCGTTTATTTAAGGTGGATGTACCCGGTTGAGCGATACATGAAGATCCTGAAAGGATATATGAAAAATCCACACCGTCCCGAAGCATCTATTGTTGAAAGGTATGTTGCAGAAGAAGCTATTGAGTTTTGTACAGACTACATGTCAGAAGCGGAACCTGTAGGGCTTCCGAAGTCTCATCACGAAGGAAGATATGATGGTAAGGGTACACGAGGTATCACTCATTACATGACATGGATCGGGAGGAAGTGCTTCAAACACATTTGTATATATTGAATAACACTGATGAGGTTGAACCATACTTATGTGAGCATAAAAGCATCATCAATGAAACTTACCCTAGAATGAATGAAAAATGGTGTTTGAACAGGCATAACAAGACTTTCTTGAACTGGTTTAAAGAAAAAATTGCAAAGGATGGTACTGCTTCTGCTACATTAAAATGGCTAGCACAGGGGCCTAACTTTGATGTCATATGCTGGAGTGGGTACGATATCAATAAGTTTTCCTTCTATACAAAGTCCCAGGATGACAAAAGTACTATGCAAAACAGTGGGGTTATGGTCGTCGATTGAGTCCATGCATTTCTCTAGTTCGAAAGATAAAAACCCTGTTATGGCATCAGTTTCATACTTTGGAATCATTGAAGAGATATGGGAGGTTGATTACACGAAGTTTAGAGTACCTGTTTTTAAATGTCAGTGGGTCGACAGTAACAATGGTGTGCAAACCAATGAGTTAGGATTCAAATTGGTGGACCTTAGTAAGGTAGGTAATAAAGAGGAACCTTTCATCATGGCATCCCAAGCAAAACAAGTGTTTTATATCCGTGATCCTTCTAACAAAAGGTGGTCAGTGGTTCTCCAGGGAAAAAACATGTATAACGGTAGTGAGAGAAATCACGATTCAACTCTTGATATTTCTGATACTCCTTCTTTCTCAATACGAGTGCCTAATTTCAATGAGGAAAATGAAGTGGATGATGTACATGCTACTCGTAATGATCACCAAGAAGGGTTATGGGAGAACTTTACTAATTGATCACAAAGTAAGTTTAGTTTGATATTACCATCAAGTTTGGCATATTATATGTTTACGTTGATATTTATAAGTTATGTTTATGTACGTTGATCGATATTTATAAGTTATGTTTGATATTTATCCTGACATACTAACAAGTTTTTTTTTTGTTTTGTGTTTAAACAGGTATACATGGCTGATCATGAGGATATACCTCCTTCATGCAGCGGGTCAGAGACCCCGTCTACAGGTAGAAAGGGTAGATGTGCCACACGGATGAGGCATTTGACTTCCAACCGTGGGTCAAATCAAAGGATAAGAGTAGATTTTGATGATAACCTCAAACCTATTGGGCCAATGGAAGATCAGTTTACCAGTTTTGTGGCGACCCTTGCTAGGAACAGGCCTAGTATACTCATTGATAGGTGGAGAGATGTACCGGCGGACGTGAAGAAGCAGATATGGGAGAGTATTCTGGTATCTATACTTCTACGTCCTGTGTTTGTCTGTATCTACTTTATTTTTATCTTAATAATATATACAGTAATTCGTTGATTCTTTTGGTCTTAATGTAGTTGACATTTGACATACCAGATACATACGCTATGAAGAAGCGTTTGCTGAAGTATGCTGGAGAGCGTTGGAGGGGTTTTAAGGCCGACCTGGGCAGATACTATATATTCGATCCAAAAAGTAAAAAGAACCCACTTGAGGTGTATCCGTTTCTTGACAAGGCGACGTGGGATCGCTTTGTTCAGAGCCGACGTGATCCCAGCTTTCAGGTTAACTTATTTGATTTGTCTCTAAATTTATGTAATTGCATTAATTTCATTTACTTATGTAATTTAATTGTCTTTTATTTATAACAGGAGAAGAGGAAAAAGGGGCAGGAAAACCAAAGCAAGAATGTCTACCCCCATGTCATGTCTCGTGGGGGATATAAAAAGCTTGTTAAGAAAATGGTTGAAGAGGAAAAGAAAGCACGTCGTCGGCAAAGCATCTCAGGCGGATCCTAATGCTGAAAATCTTCCAGAGGTTGTTGATCCACCTCCACCCCCACGCCAACGTTCATGGAAGAGGGGCCGACAAAGAAAAACGGGACAATATACATCCGAGGAGGCCCGCCAAGTAGCTGAGAGGATTGTAAGTATAGTTTGTTGTAATTGTCATTTTAAGATTGTTACCGAATTGTAATGTGACCTGATATTTTTATGTGATAGGATGCCTTGGATGATCAGCTAATCCAAGGAACCTTTGTTCCTAGAGGACGCAATGATATCTTATCTACTGCCATCGGTAAACCAGACCACCCGGGCCGTGTCATTGGTGTTGGATGGGGAGTCGGCATTCGCCAATACCATGGTTCATCTTCACACCAATGCCACAGGGATTCGGTTGCAGATAGAGCACAACTAAAACAGGAGATTGCAGCTGAGCTTCGACAGGAGATGGCCGAGCAGTTTGCCCAGCAGATGGCAATATTGACTTCTATGTCCCAGCAGATGACAGCCGGTGTCCAACCCTCTGTCCAACCCTCTGTCCATGTGAGCACTAAGGGCTCATGTGATCCTCCTCATCATCCTGAAAATGATGATGATGGTGGTGATGCTGCTGCTGCTGCTGCTGATGATGATGATGATGATGATGATGACGACCCTGATAGGTGTGAGTTGTATGTTGATGATGATCATCATCATCGTCGCTTAGTGGCATTGGGTAGGGCATATAATAAGTTAGGTAATATCATACACCATCGGTTATTACCGGATGATCATCTGAGGGTGTCTGTTGAGATTATTCGAGATGCTGATGCTCGAGTCCCTGTGCCCACCGAGGAGGTTCAAACAGTGGGTCAGGCCCCCGGTAACTTCATCCTCTGGCCAAGAAGACTGGTCAACTTTCTTGTTGCATCTGAGGTATTCGGTTAGTTGTGTTTTTCTATATTCATAGTTGAAATATATTTATTATTGTTTAAAGATAATGCTTTATTTGTATTTGTTATAGGATGTTGGAAATGATATTGTGCCTAAAAGGTCAGATCTAGGAAGACTAGAGATGTCTGCTCCTGCCAAGGTATTCATTTGACCATTTAGTTAATAACGAATTAAATAACTTAATTATCCGTGATTACTAATATATATCTATGTTGTTTAGGGGATCGACAAAGGGACACCTGGCCATGGTGATGTTTTTAAAGTTCTGGCTATACAGGTTGTCACCATGGAGGATGATGCAGCCTTGGTAACGTTGGAACATGATGCCAACCCTGGTGAACTGTATATACCAAAGAAGGAACTTATGGAGATGGCACTCAATAAAGAAATGGCCAGTTCTGCACACATATCGTTTTGGTGCACGTAAGTACATTTTATTTATAAGTTAAGTACGTAATTAATTTTTAAATACTATGATAATTAACATGTTTTTCCAATATATTAGGTATCTGCATCGTATGTTAGTCGATCAGGGTAACCTCGCCCTTTATGGGTTCATTGACCCCATGTTCATTCAGGGTGATGTTCTCGTAGCATCAGAAGACCCGGTCACTACCATACGCGATATACTTGCCCGAGACGATCATCAATTCTATCTTGCGCCTTATCTCAATAAGTAAGTACCGGTTATTTAAGTATAACTATATATGACTTAGTCACTAACTGTTCCGCAAATACACAGTAGGCATTGGCAATTGTTGCTCTTGTACCCAAGAATGAACGCCGTGGTCTTCTTCTGCTCATTGGGAAATAAGCCGGCAAATGAACTGAAGACGATCATCGAAACGTAAGCGTTAAAATACTTTATAATCAGTAATGCAGTTGTTTTAATTATCTGAAATCTATTATATATACTTTAATTAATGTTTTTATCATGATAGGTCTATTAATGCATCCCACATGTTGCGTGGTGAAAGGCGTACTCGGGCTATCAGATGGATTATTCCCAGCGTAAGATATTTATTAGTTCAA
This sequence comes from Sophora flavescens, assembly GCA_030762895.1. Lineage (NCBI taxonomy): Eukaryota > Viridiplantae > Streptophyta > Magnoliopsida > Fabales > Fabaceae > Sophora > Sophora flavescens. Next base: position 57,789,747 of record CM061064.1, read on the forward strand.
ATGCATCAAATGCAGTGGGTACAATAATTGATTTCTATTTTATTTAATTCCTCATATTCTAATTGGGTTTCATTTGTACGTAGTCACGTATACAACGTGGGTCATGGGAATGTGGCTACTATGTGATGCAGTGGATGTTGGAAATTATCTCCTCCGGGATCACTGAAAGATGGAGTGAGGTAAATGTTAATTGACACAATTAGAAGTAATAGTATAGATTCGTTATATGTTTTATGTTAGTTTATTACTTAAAAGATATAATCTTTTGTCCAATTAAACTTGCGAGATATTCAACAATCCAACTCCATTGTCTCATTCTCGACATCAACATCATAAAGAGGCGTTGGGCAACTTTCTTTCTTGAAGTGTACCACCCATAGTTTGTATATATGTAGTTAGTTTAAAAACTTATCATATACTAGCTATAGTGTACCTTTGATTGATGATATGTATTAGTGCTCGTGTCCTGGTTCAATTCTTCTTCTCTCGTGTTTTGATGTAGCCTTGATAAAGTGTTGTTTTCATTCATTCGAAATTAATTAGGCCACGATGCCCCTCTGTTTTCAGATTCTGTGCTCACTAGTCATTTGATGAAATGTCAGTATTTTTAACCATATGTGTAAGAGCTGATTGTTTGTGCTAAGAAAATTGAATGAAGTATGTTTTGCTTTTGAATGATTGTGTCAAAACTGGTTTGGTGTTCTGTTGTTGTTTCTTGTTTGATCAGGGTACTGCTGGTTTGTTTATTGATCTGCATTACTGAAACAGGGGAAAGGAATGATTGAAATGTAAATAACAGATTAAAAAAAAAATGAGATTTTACACATCGGTTCTCAATAACCGATGTGTAAATTTAACTTTCTACATCGGTTTTCCCAAGAACCGATGTGTAAATTTCACTTTACACATCGGTTCTATATAAAACCGATGTAGAAAGTCAAATTTACACATCGGTTTTAAGCAAAACCGATGTAGAAAGTTAAATTTACAACTGCTTATCAATTGATAAATTAATTTTCCACATCGGTTAATATAAAACCGATGTTTAAAATATACTTTACACATCGGTTTTTTAACCGATGTGTAAAGTGGCAATAAACCACATCGGTCGTTTCCACATCAGTTTTAAAACCGATATGGAAAGCCAAAAATAACCGACGTGGAATCCCTTTTCTGCACTAGTAAACATCTTTGTTATCTGGTAAAATCACGTTTTATACTTATAAACACACGTTTGGTTCCGTTGAACGTGGAATCAAACAGGCACTTAGTTGAGGCTTAACCCCCCCCCCCCCAAAAAAAAAAAGTAGAACTTACCACTTTCTCCTACAATCGGAAATATTATTTGAGAAATGCTATCAAGTGGTATTGGTTAAGAAATTTAAAATGACAAGCTTTTGCTAGGAAGAGATGTATTCAATGAATTACAAAGTACTACACTGCTTAGTAAGAACCGTGTTATTTTGATACCAACAGCATCATCATATTTGTTTTAATTAGCTGCAAAGAAATTCTGTTGTTACGAAACAAGATGTAACAATTGCCTAGAATATGTGATATTATATCCATGTTAGCCACACAAACTGTCACTGGTTCAGCTGATAACATCTTTAGTTACTTCAAGGATGTGATTATGTGAAGGTAAAATCTATGGTCCTTCAAAGTTTTGGGGAGAATTAAAATTTCAAACCATTATTGGCTATTGATTTGTTTTCTTTTTAATTTTTTAAACTTTTAGTTAATTAATCAATAATTGCATTTGGTGGAGTTGGAAGATGTAGAATTACCCCAATGCCAAGTCAAATTAAGTAATCTATCAAGGAAATATTTTGTATGAAAAAAAGGGGCGGTCCTGCTCCGAAAACATTGTAAAAGGCTCAAACAACAGGGGCCATGTTTTTTTTTTACTGGAAAAGGGACCATGCTTGATTGCTTGTCATATCAAAAAATGAAATAAAATTACAACTCAATAAAGAGAAGCGGGCCCACGTGTTAATTAAAGGGCCCAAGACCTTATTAATAGTGTGTTTGGAAAACACATTACACACAACCAGAATCACGTCCATGACACAGAAGCTACTCTTAGTAGCTTCCGTCTGATGTACGTCCAAGTGTCTCAAATCACGGATCCGAACATACAATAATTGGAAGACAAAGTAACGCAAGTAGGGAACTCCTGAAATTATCACATCATATCAATATCGTCTTTGACATTAATAAAGTTGTATCAATCTCGTCTCTAACATTAATGAAATTTTAAAAAGTCCCTAAAGTTGTCAAAAGTTTATCAATATAGACCCCAACCCTAATCAATTTAGTCCCTAACATTATTGACGGGATACTAGATTGATTAACTTTTGATAACTTCGAAGACCTTTTTAAAATTTCTTTAATGTCAGGTGTGACATCCTAATTTCGAGTCATCACATGATTACCCGTTTGCGGAAATAAAACTTAATTTGCTGGCTGCTTTCGAAAAATAATGTTTTCTCAACGTTCATCTTTTCAAAATATGGTGAATTTTTTTTTTCTTTTTAACCTCATACCATCAACAACGTAATCAAACCACGCTTAAATACATAAGGTATATAAGTCATACAACTATACTACCTCATATGTTTTCACACCTAAATCATAATCAGTCTTATCCTCAAAACACAAAATATCATAATAGGACCTAAGCTGGTCGTAACTAACCGACACTACAGTCAATAGGAGCAGCACAGCATGCCTCGAACTAGACAACCTTCTTCTTCTTGTAGGGATCATACCCCTTGTACGACTCTGATATGCTTGTAAGGGCGAGACGCCAATGTATGGATTTATCACAGTAACTAAATGTGCGACTCAAAGAAAAGCATATATATATATATATATATATATATATATATATATATATATTCATACAACATCAATTCTTAAATAAACAAGTAGTCATCATTGGGTTTCATACCCGAAACATCATCGTTTGAAAAACTATGCATGTACACTTCAATAATCATCATCTAACTTTTTCCTAATCTCCGGAGATCCCACAACACCGCGTAAATGAGTTGATCAAGCTCAATAGCCAAATATATTAGGCACTTCGTGGCATGGAATACTTTATTCATCAAAGCACCATACATACTTCGTAGCACGGAATACCTTATTTATCAGGCACCGTACATAACTTCGTAGCATGGAATACCTTATTCACCAAGGCGCCATACATAACTTCATAGCCAAAATACCCTATCATTAAGGTATCCGACATAGGATGTGGGCACGTCTGCCAATGCATGCATATAAAACATTTTGTTCTCGTCGTTTTCTTTGTGTAAAATCTCTCCTTTGCCAAAGCTCTAAAGCTTACGACCAACGTAGTTTTCAATGTCTTAAAGTCTTTTATTAACAACCCAGGACACGCAGTCCGAGTGCTTAGTCACGAAACCCTAAACCTTGCAATCAGTCTTAGGTTCGTGGTACTAGAAAACATCTCAAAACGTTTTAACTTCTTTAAGTATTATACCCAGTCTGCAACACAACGAACCTTAATACCCCGACGTCTCGGTTATTAAGTTCCATATCATCGTTTTACATCGTTTTTGTCTGTGAAAAACAAATCCAAAATAAGACAACTTCTTAAGAACACTAGTACCCCGACATCTCGGTTACTAAGTTCTATATCGTCATTTACATAAAATCCTTTCTACTTGAAATTCGTTTGTAAAACGTCAAATCATCAAGAACTCTTCTACTGAAACTTCAACTCTAAAAATTAAATCAATTCAGATTAAATCTCTTCTCAAAATAAGTATTGTTGTTTTTAAACTTTCACCGTAAATAATTTCGAAACTTGCCGTCGTTTATCATTTTCCAAGAAAAAGTTTTAAAGTCAAACTTTGACTTTTTTTATATTATTATTATTATTATTATTATTATATATTTTATAATATTTTTTTTATAAATAAGATATTTTCGAATTTAAATTTCACAAAATAACTTTTTATAACATTACATAATTTCTTATGTAAAAATTAGTAGTACAAAAAAAATTTCACGGTTACGCTCTCACCGTGACTCATACATTACTTTTACACTAATAAATTATTAAAATAATAATATTTCTCAAAACCCATTATTTTTCCAAAATAATATTTTCCACCATTATTATATTCCAACATTTCCCATAAAATATTGAATATAATTTTCACAGCTTATTAAGGCTTTTATCTGATTAATCGGTTGTGCAACATTCAAGAACATCATCATAATTATATCACCAGGCAGATCATGCATCATAGCAATATAATATACTACTGCAGATAATTAAATAAATTAAAAGCAGATTAATCACCGATGCACAGATAAACAACACAACGTAAACAACATAAACAAATAACCACAACCACATATAAATCATATAAACCACACTACAAGCAAATAGTTATTCAGAAAATCCCTCAGGTAAGCTCCCCTTACCTCTTGAAGACTCGAACTAACGTTTTCAAACAATCTCCCGATTTGATCCGGTTTCCTTCGTCGGCTTTAGGTCAAACCAACCCGATCGATTCATTCATAATGAATTGCAACCAAAATAAATCAAAATCAAACAACAACACACTTAAATCAATAGGGGTAGGGTTCGGCCTCTTCTAAAATTCTAGGTTAGGAAAGTTAAAAATTTTCTAACTTAGGGATTTATGATCCAAGAACTAGGGTTTTTCGGTTCTCACAATACCAAAAGGCTAGGGATTTTGAAATCTTCTCAACTATTGGATTCAACAAACATACATAACATAAAGTTGGATTTAAGTGTCACAAGACAACTTTGAATAAAAAGAATTCATCCAACAACAAAATTTAGGGTTTCGGCCCTTTTGAAACAAATAAGCTAGGGTTTGATTTTTTTGTTCTCAAATCACTTGTATACAATATCTATCATGATATCAAGAGATTAAATCATGAATCATGGCTTAAAGTTGAAACACAATCCAAGAACACCTATTTGACATAGGTTCGGCCTAGCTTAAAAAAATAGGGAAGAAATTTCTCATGATCACATGCTTATAGATGATGAAAACAGAGATGATTATGAGATTATAGCAATTGGTTTCATGTCAAAATGATTTTTCTACAATCAGTTGTGAATTTTTGAAGAAAGCTTCAAGAACTTTGAATCATATGAAGAACATGATGATCAAAGGCATAAACTCAAGAATCTTGTGAAGAGAAAAGCTTAGAATAGCAAGATTAAGAGAGACTACCTCTTGATGATCAAAGAAAATGATGATTTGGATGATGTTCTTCACAAAATCACCTTGGTGTTCTAAGTGTTCTTGACAAGTTTAGAGAGAAAGATGAAGATTTAGAGCAGTTTTGGTAATCTGGACATATCTCTCACTATACTTGTCCGTTTTTTATGATCTTTATGTCGTTGGAAAAAAGAGAGAAAGATGAACAACTTTCATGTAGAAAGTTTTTCGAGATTCAGAATAGAAAATGGTTAGAATTTCGTGGCAATTTCAGGGGATTGATGGGGAGAAAATGACTTTGCCTTAATGAAAATTGAATGACTCATCCACTTAACATAAATGCTCATTTATGGCTTAGGAAAAGTGATGTCCAAATTCTTGTAATGGAGGAAGGAGCCATGGGTTTTAGGGTTAGTTTGGTCAAAATTCTCAATGGCATGGCTTGAAATATTCATGAAGAGCCAAGGGTAAATTCGTCCTTTCCAGGCAAAATATTCCCTTGTCATAAATGCGTCATTATGGCCATTATGACACGGATAAGCTTGTCATAAATGCTTGTCACATCGGTCAAATCTGTCACCTCAGCCCCATTGCCGACTCCCTGGTTCATCTGACGCAGGTTTTTCCTAGAGATATCTCGACGTATTTGCCCTCAGCAAATATAATATTTTAATTTTTACGCTAAATTTTTCAAAACTTCCAGTATCGTAGTAAATACGATAAAACATTTTTCATCTCGTTCACGAATTAAAATTATGTTTTGAGCAGTAAACTTTTACTGTCAGTGAAAATGCAGAGAACGGCAGACCAGTTTCCGTCTGAATTCTCAACCAAAAACTTTCCCGTATCCTTATAAAAATTAATATAACATGGAAATGACCTTGGTTTATCCAAAATCATTTTGAGTATCAGATAAAAATATATTTTTATATATTTATTATCGATATTGGAAAACAACGAAAAGTCGGGATGTTACACCAAAAATGAAATTAATATAATGTTACAATTTTAGAACCAAATTGGAGATTTACTCCAACTTCAATTCATCAAGGAGGAGTCGGGCTTCAGGCTTTCAAAGATATTTTCAATGCTACATTTAATGTTGTGCAGTTAGTCATTATTACAAAAAAAGATTATTGATTTAGAGGTTGAAAAATATGCTGGGCAAGATTTATTAAAAATTGTAATAGTAAAAATAGAATGCTAACCAATGTCCCAACTCTTAGGGCATTGATTAAAAATTAAAAGAAAAAAACTTTTATTGGAGAATGATATATTTAATATTTTGACAAGTTAAATATTTAGCAGTTTAAGAAAAATTTGCCTTTTATGAAATATTTAACAAATATCCTTATAACACTTATTAGCAAGACGCGTATAATATTAATCTTTCTGCTCTTTTTTTGAAATAATTAATCTTTCTGCTTTTAATGCTACTTATATAGTGCATCAAGTGCATTCTTCTTATCAAAAGGATAATATCATAGTAAAATATCGCTTTATAGAGAACATTTTTTTGGCTATGATTGATAAGCAGTTGCAAGAATTGAATCGCATGTTCAACGAGTAAGTAATGAAGCTTTTAACTAATGATAAAAAAAAATGAAGCTTTTAACTCTAAGTACTAGTTTAGCTCTTAAATATGTTTATAAAACATTTGATATGAATAATATATGTGCTCCTATGAACAAATTCTATCATATGGCTTTCAATGAGTAACAGAAGATAAATTTGAGATTTTGGTTCCAACATTTTATTTATGATGTCGTTAAACCATTTAAATTTGAAGAATTTTTTAACTATGTTTGAATTATTAGAAGCTTTAAAACAAAAAGGTTAAAGTAATCTTTTGGTCCCTGTACGTGACACTGATTTTCAATTTGGTCCCTATACATTAAAAGTTGTCAATTTTGTCTCTATACGTAGCACTGGTTTTCAATTTGGTCATCACCGCTAATTGGTCCCTATATAAGAGGACCAAAATGCAAATTATTGTCACATGTAGGGACCAATCCAACAAAAAAATTTGAAATTGATCCCTACATGTGACAATTATTTTCAATTTGGTTCCTATATGTGATAATAATTTGCAATTCGGTCCCTCTTATATAGGGACCAATTAGCGGTGAAGACCAAATTGAAAACCAGTGTCACGTATAGGGACTAAATTGATAACTTTTTACATATATGGACAAAATTGAAAATCAATATCACGTATTGGGACCAAAAATTTACTTTAACCAAACAAAAAAAAGCAAGACAAATACATATTACTCGATTAATTTGCCTTATCTTAACTCTTCCTCTAAAACTATTTTAGAAGGATTATTCTCATCAATGAAGATAATTAAGACGTGTTACTTTGTATTAATATACTATTTTGAAACTTTGATAAAAAAATGTGCATGATTAATTATGAAATTTGAGTAATCACTTTAGCTAGTGCCTAGTAGCTCTTTCTTAACACTGCTTGTGACAATAAATAAGCACTTCGCATGAGACAATCTACCTACTATCCTTTAGATTATTTTGTCTTTCTTTTTTTTTTTTCACGGGGAAATTTTTAGGAGATCTTAAATGTGGGGAGACGAGGAGGGAACGAGGAATGAGTGAAATGTACTATTCGGATTTAAACCGGGGCCCTCATAATTAAATTAATTTTGAAAATGATATATATTTTAAAAAAGATTAATAATAAACATACTACTATAGAGGCGATAAAGTAATAAACAACTCGTAAAATCCAAAAACAAAATTGATATCACCGAAAACTAAAGTAAAGCCCAGGTTCAGATATTTTAGGAATATGTGTTGTATTTATTTGGACCGCACGGAAGCTGCTACGTGTATCCAACATGTGCCTCATCCACCCCACACTTAATTTCAATAAGTGAATGGACAATTTTACCCCCCCCCCCCCCCCCCCCAAACTTTAAAATCCATTCCCCTCCTTCCTTTCTCTCTCAAACAGCGCACACCCCACACTTTCAGATCTTTCTTCATTCTTCTTCACCACCCGCCTTCTTCTTCTTCCTTTATTCTTTCTTCTTTCGTCAGCCAAGGCACACCACCGCTCCCGCCTTCTTTTTCTTCCTTTATTCTTTCTTCTGTGTTATAATTTCCATGAGACACTAAACAACAACAAAAAGTTGTCAACGTGTTGTGTTGTTATTTGTACTTGACCGAAGGTTGCAAAGGGATGATAGGGTGTAGTGTGGTGAGAGGTGGAAGGAGAATAATAGAAAGAAGATGAGAAAGTGATGGGCTAAGAGGGTTGAGGGTCGATGGGGGCGGGATTATGGGGTAGGGTATTTATGGAATATAAAAATAATTAAAGGGAGAGAGAGAGGTAGGAAAATGAATTTATGGGGTATAAAAATTAAATGTCTAACATAAATAAATAAATAAGAAAACATATAGGGGACTTATTTTAAAAAGATTAGGTTAACGATTGTTCTTATAATATTGATTATAATATAAAAAAGATAAGTTTAAATGGGAAACAGTTTTACTTATTACATTGAAAAATTTTGACTTATATTCTCATTATAAATATTTTTTTTATTGGTTCCTTACGTTTTGTCATTCGTGGGCAACACCCATTTTAAAAAAAGAAAATCAAACCTACATCGTGAAGCCTCTTGGCTATTTGGTTATGGGTTTCTGCATAGATTTGCAGGTCAGAGCACGCGTCTGGGACTGGTGGCTCGCTTGGCGTTGGCTGACAGTGGTTTTAGTCCTCTGTGTTTGGTTTACAATTGGGAGATTGAATTTAACACAAAGACTCATTTGATGGTCAGGATAAGAGAGACAGGATATGATAAACTATTATATACTGTCTGAAACTATTGTTTGGTGAGCCAGCAGGATAGGATAAACCAATCCTGTCTCTTATCCTATCATGTCTATCTAGTTAAAATTTTATCCTGAGGGGAGATGATTTAAATATAATAAAGTATAAAAATATTTTATACATAAAATAGTTAAAGTATAATAAAATATAATATGGTTACCAAAAAAGATATAATAAAACATAAAATAATAAAAATATTAATAATTAATTTTAAAAATTATTATTTTTCTCTCGAGGCTAATTTTGTTATTTTATGTTATTTTAAAAAACTAAAAAATAAATAAAAATATTCTAATAATTTAATTATATGTAAAGTAAAAACTAAAACTAAATATTTAAATTTATAAAAAATTTAATTTAAGTTAAACAATATTTTAAAAAATTTAAATATTATATGTAATTTTATCACAAAGGACAATTTTGTCTTTTTATATAATATTAAAAAATGAAAATTATAAAAAACTAAAATATAATAAAATATGAAAACAATAAGAACAAAAACGAAAATTTTAAAATTCATACTAAAATTACAATGTTATCCAGTTGGTTATCTGGTGGACACCAAACGTCGGATAGGATAACGGCTTATCCTGCTCGTATCCTATCATACTCCTATCCTGCTCTCTCATCCTATTCGTCCTTATCCTATCCTAACCACCAAACGAGCGCAAAAAATGTAAGAATTTTTAGAGCCTCATCTGTATTGGCTCTCATAGGAAAACAACGTAGAAGCACCCTATTTTCTCGTCAAAAAATTCCTCACCCTTCTGTTATGCTGAATTTATGCACTATCAATGAGGAAAATGACAAATTATGTTTTTGGCATGATAGTGTAGGAGAGCATGTATGTTGTTTTGGAAAAACTAAGCAAAAGCCGAAGGGGTATTTGGGTTATACTTGAAAAAAAGAAGGAACGAGTGTATTTGGGAAAGCTAGAAAAAAAGATTATAGTGATAATATGTTTTCAAATAATCGATTATTGTGATAATGGATTATAATCCGAATATGTTTTTGTTTGGATATGTTTGTTGAAAAGCGATTTTAAGATAATTTAATTCATTTGGGTGATACAAAAATAATCACTTTTACATAATAAATTACTAAAAAAGATAGGAAGATATTTGTTTATAATGTTTGTTTTTCTTTTAACATTAAATTTTTTATATCTTGTTATTAAAATTTTATTTATTTATAAAAATCGAATAAAATTTCTAATTTTTTTTTGTTGTTGATATAAACGGATTTTATTAACTAAACAATAGTTGAGGAACAAATTCCTCTTACATCATTTTCCAGGAGCAAGGATAACATGGGCCAAGACCTTTCAACTAGACACAAGGAAAACTGTCCTAGATGCCCTGAATGAGCTATATGATCAGCACATGTGTTGGCTAATCTTGAGATATGGTGGAACTCCACATTCCAATCCCTCCTTCTAGTAAGCAACTTAATTTCTCCAACCAGAAAGTGAAGAGCTGGACTAGAGGAGCGGCCTTTATCAATCAAGTCAAAAGCTGTTTTTGAGTCTGTTTCCACAATGATATTTTGGATGTTCATACTCCTGGCCAGTTGAAGTCCCGACAGCACTCCCCATAGCTCAGCCCAGATCACATTGCTGGATGTGATTTTGTTATGAAAGCCCCTAATAAAAATCCCTTCTGCATTTCTGATTAATCCTCCTCAAGCAGAGCTACCATTTCATATGAGAGCCATCTACATTAAGCTTAAACACTTCCTGAGGTGGATTTCATGATTATGGAAATCATGTGAAAATATATTATTTTTAACAATATTTTTTACAACATAAATATCAATCACAATGAACTTGTAATAAAAATTATAGAGAAGTTTGGAAATAAATATTCTTACATAGTTAACTTGAAATTAGCCAATCCACAAATAATTAACAACAATGCCACAATCGACGGACATGTATTTTATTTACGTTATAGTCCCAGTTCCAGAACAAAGAGCCAGACGCCACACAGAGTCTCCATGCTTATGGTGGTGCTGCTTCATTCCATTGTTTTCTACTACTCTAGAGGGTGTGGTGATTGGTGAATTATACATTTGCAACTGCTACAGCCATTAATTTCAAGCAGAGCCCAAGCCCCAATTGGGGAGGTTTATTACGGGGAAAGGAAAGGTGTAAGTGCTAAATAATCAAAACATAAACATCAAAGAGTCCTACCTTATAGATGGTAATAAACAGCTGAAAATTGTCTAAAAAAGCTTTTTATAGTGTTCAGCTAAAAATCCAAACACAATTAATTATGTACAAAACAGCTGAAAAGTGTAAAACAGCAGAATGAGAAAGATCTTCCCCAAACATGCTAGAAAAGCAGACAGAACCAGAGTTGCAGTGGTAGTGAGGATAAAACATTTATTATTTCTATTTGATTTCAATTGGTATATATTTATACACTATCTCCACAGATCATGGTTAAAAGTGATTTTTAAAATAATTATAATATTGTAGAGGTGTTAATTGCTTCATGCTTTGTGTTGCTTGTAATGTGGAACCAGAAACTTGTTGTCATCTCTTCATAGATTGCCCAGTTAGCAGTGGTTGCTGGAGAAGTGCAGGTTTATGGCAAACCATCGATCCCATTCGTGTATCTTGTGAAGATTTTACGGATCTTTTTTCCCAAGTTTCAAGCAAGCTTTCCAAGCATGAGTTAGCAACCTTTGTAATGACACTTTGGAGTCTTTGGAGATATAGAAATAAGAAGTATTGGGACAACATAGAGGAGAATGCTCAGCAAATCATGTGTAGAGCAACTGAAGTGCTTAAATCCTGGAGCCATGCACGCATGCGCATAGCGTCACCAAATTTAACATAATATACGCAAATTATATAAAATATATAATGCATGTGAATATCATATAATTAACTAGGTTTAAATAATCTATTTAATAAGTTTAGAAATAAAATATTGATTATAAAATTTGATATATTGTTATGATCAAGGATTAAAATGTTTTAAACAGTGAACACCAACGGACGCCCAATAAATAGGAGTAATTGAAATTAAATTTGAAACTATTAATCTATAATGACAGTATCAATATCCATCATTGTACAACTCTAAAACTCTTAATTTGGATTTCTTTTCATCCTTAAAATTTCTCGTTTAGGACGGAAAGCAATAAAAAGACCAATTGCATCTGTACATGAAACGATAAATACTTAAAATGAGAAAGGAATATTTCGACTAAAACATGAGACGATAATCGTAAACAAAAGTAGGACTCACCAACTAAATAACATCTGTTCAAATTGTTGTCACTAACATTGGAAAACGAATAAAATGTGTAACGATTCCCTTCAATATTAAAATTCTCCATAATATACACATCTGTCTCATATTTCAAATTAGTCGATATTGATGTCTCGTTGTTTTATAGTCACCATCATTTGAAGCCACCCCAAAATCAAATATTGTATAAACACGTGATTTAGCTAGTTTTGGCTGAATCCTATATATTATTGTCCTCCGTATAGAAGCTTGTATTTTTATCCCTACAAAATATAGACAAATTAGTAAATATCAAATAAGAATAGAAAAGTAAATTTTCAAAAAAAAAAGCATGTAAATATAACTAATCAACCTTTTCATCCATCAATATCATCTCCATACAATATGATTTTTTCGCATCATCGAAACCTGATACATACCATATCCGCATAACCTTAACTTTGATAGTTCAATCCTTCTTTTCAGGTGTTATGTCATCAAGAAAAGTATATTCAGAGTCAAAACGGAAATTGAAGGGAATACGTAAGTAGTGAAGATATATAAATTAAGATAGAGATTTAAGAAAAATAATTTCATTTAATTATAAATCTAATATTTTATTTTATCTCAAAGTTGGAATTTAAAATTTAGTCTTTAAACAATTATTGTAGATAAGATTTACATAACTAAATAAAATGGTTGGTATACATTTAAAAAAGTGAGATAAAATTTAGTCTTTAAACACATGTTCTTTCATCAATTAAATTAAAATTGAAATAGTTTAAATATTTTGATAATATTAGTTAAATTTAAAATTTAAATTCTAATTTCAATTTAAATTTACGAATTCTAAATTTAATTTCAATTTTGTTAAGATTTACGTAAACATTGTTTATTCAGTAACATCTTCTATGACCTTAAATTTGAAATTAAATTTGAAATAATTTAAATAATTAGATAAGATTAATAAAGTTTAAAATTAAAATCCCAATTTCTATTTAAATTTATGGAATTTAAATTTAATTTCAAATCTGATAAGATTTACGTAAGATTTAGGTAATTCCATTTTAGGTATGACCTTAAAATAGAAAATAAAATTTAAATAAATTAAATAATTATATAAGATTGGTTAAATTTAAAATTTAAAATTTTGAAACTAACCTATAATTTATAGTTGATTTAGTTCAATTCAATTTTGAAATTTAAAAATAATTTTTCAATAACAATACTTATGCAAACTTCAAATTTGCGTAACCCAAATTTAGATTTGATTTATTATTTGATTGAAATTCAAATTAACGTAACCCAAATTTGATTTTTTTTTGTGGGTAAACCTGGGTATCCTCCGGCCGCGAGTCAGAGACTAATCCCTCGAGGTACTGAGATCCATTTAAGGAGTTTACCTCTCCCGACAGATGCTCCTATGTACAGATGAGTCAATAATCGAACCCCTGACCACATGCTTAAAGGTCACAGTTATCTACTAACTGTGACACATCATGTTGGTCCAAATTTGATTTACATTTAAAATTTAAATTTACGAATATTAACCTAAATTTTATAGTTGATTTAAATTCAATTTTGAAATTTAAAAATTAGTTTTTAAGTAGAAATATTAAAGTAAACTTGAAATTTGATTTATTATTTGATTTTTTTGGTTTTGATTTATTTTTTGATTTAATTTCAAGTTTTTAAATAACAATATTTACGTAAACTTGGATTTTTATAATTGATTTAAATTCAACTTTGAAATTTTAAAATTAGTTTTTAAATAACAATATTTACGTAAACTTGAAATTTGATTTATTATTTGATTTAATTTAAAGTTTTTAATTAAAAATATTTACGTAAACTTGAAATTTTATAGTTGATTTAAATTCAATTTTGAAATTTAAAATTAGTTTTTAAATAACAATATTTACGTAAACTTGAAATTTAATTTTTTATTTGATTTAAATTTAGTCGATTTTGGTTCACTTTTTATTTTTGGTGTGCTATTTTGTATTAAGTTTATTTATAAATCAAATAATAAATAAAAAAATTGTAGTGTTGACACTTGGCATCCATAAACATTAATGCATCATAGAAATATACAATTGGAAGTCATTGTTTTGGAAAGTTTTGACACGTGTCAACTTGTGAGACTTTGCTTAAAAAACTAACCTTCATTTATTTGCCAAAATTGGAAAGTTTGGAGGGATTGAATATAAAAGTAACATTTTGTCCCTGTTGGTCTGTAGCTCCATTTTTTCAAATTTCAAATTTTAATTTCGGCGCCACTTTTCATTCTTCAATTTCAATGCTTTGAAAAAAGTACCCACTTTATTATCAAAGACAATCTTTATCTTTATCAGAGACAATGTCTCTCCTCTTCTCTTCTCACATTCCACGATTCATCTTTCTCCATCTCTCATTTTTTCAGTTTTTTTTCACTGCTCTCCTCTCATTCTTTCTTCTTTTGTTTCTGATTCAGTTCGGAGACTCCTCTCGCTTCCGGCATCGCTCGAAATCCTCGCCGTCACTACTTGCCATCGCTCCTTGCCATCACTCCTCTCACACCCACAAAGAAGAGAACTTCAAGAGAGATAAAGAGAAAGCATTAAAACGATTGTCACCGGAGATGATGAACATCACCGTAAGGGTGAGCTTCAAGGTGCATGTGAAAGTAATCAAGGTGGCCACCGTCTCCGTCTCGGTTTTCTTTTTATCTTTCTCCCTCCTCTATGAGGTACCTCTCTATTTCCTCTCTCTGTTTCCTCTCAGTTTTCTTTTTATCGTTGAGAAACGGGGTTCATTTTAGATGTTATTACTTGGATTATTCAAAGATTTTTCTTACTGGGGTTTAAAATTGCAAAAATTTGATGTGAATTTTTTAATTCTTTTTTGCAGTTTTCAAGTGTTCAAGTTGCGCTTGAATCTCTAGGTTGCTCTTTGAAGTTTGTTGTGGTAGTAGAACCTGCAAAAGGAAAAGGGGAGAAACATGCTTGTAGGGTTCTCTTTAAGATGGTACTCATGATCTCAAAGTTTCCTTTTGATTCATTTTAGGTGTCAGAAAAGAAAGCAAAAGGTTTGCTTGTGATTTTAAATTTTTTGATTAGTAGTTATTATTCTAGAAATATTGGCTTCCTTAAATTATTCTTTATATGTGGTACTATGATGCTTTAATGAATTTGAATATCATGACAATAGTTTTATATTTTATACATTGTAGGTGGATATAGAGCAGACGGCAAGAGCATTGCATGACGATATGCATATTTATTTGTTCTTTAATTTGGTTCCCCGGTTTTGTGTTGTTGATGGGTTCTGTGTCACAGCTTTCCAGCTTGGTAGTTGGTTTTTATATGATCTGGCCAAGAGTATTGATTAGGTTATTATTAATTTATGAATTTATGTATTTATAATTATTGTTTTTTGTTGTGTTTTATGTTTTTCTTCTTTTGATGTTCTTCTTTTTCATTGCTGTTTTTTCAATAGTCATAGGATTCAGTGTACTCTGTTTGGGAATTATGTTGATGAGCTCAACACTTTCCTAGCTTCTGGAGATTTCCAAAATGTTGTTGTAGTTATTCAGCTTGAAAAAGTTAATACTTTCCAAGGTATATAGCATATTAAACCTGTATATAACTCTGTTTGCTGCCCATGGTTATATGTTGGCTTTCAATAACATTGGTATTTCTATCATTCATGCAGACAAAAATCATATTCAAAACTGTATGGGTTGCACTAAGTTGATCTTCAATCCTGTTTGTCAAGAGGCTTACCAACTTAGACAGAGGTTAACTTTGTGTGCAGTGGTGTGATTCTGTGTGTTATATGTTTTTTTTTTCATGACAATCATATGCCTTTCAAATATAAATTTGGATTTTTTTTTTCTTATTCAAATGTGTTACTTCTTCATGACACTCCCTAGCTTAGCCTTTTGATTTAAAAAATTAGAAGAGATTGTTTTGATAGTTAAAAAAGTCATGAATCAGATAAAGCTCAAAGCTGAAGTGAAAGAATCTCTAATTAGTTGGAATGGAACAAAGGTAAGTTTTCTGAACCTTGATCAGTTTATCTGCGATATCTAGATGATTCTCTCTCTCTATCTCTATTTTTCTTTTCTCATTATTCTGTTGTTCATTTGCATTTAAGCTTTCATCGTGAACTGTTTCGATATATTACACTTTGTATTGTAGTGGCCTTTGCCTGTGTCAAGGAGTTGTTTTTTTGTGCGTTCTCTTCCATCTTTTCTTCTCTTTCTTTGATTTAATTCCATACATGTGTGTGTAGGTTGGGTGTGGAGCGGTGTCCATTAATTTCTTGGATGCGGTTGCCGCCTATCCTAACCCAGATGACAAAATCAGAACCACCAACTTGAAGGTACTCACTCATATCATAAATTCATCAATTTCTCTTAATAATACTTGTGTGCTCGGCTCACAAATCCTATCTTAACCCTAACTTTGTGAATTATTTTCTCATATTCAAGGAGGTGGCAATCCAGGCAATGCTTTATAATTTTTTAGACATGTATCCTATTCTATCATCCTTTTTTATTTTCCCTACCATTTTTTTAGATTGGCATTCCCTATCGGTTACTTTAGATGTATTATCTTACTCTATTCTTATTTAGCAAACATGGTTTTAGAGAAGATGATGGTTTGCTTAATTGCTTTAGCTGAGTGATGTCGATGATTAGCTCTTGCTTTATATTCTTTTCACAAAAGTAACTCCCAACGATTTTATTTGGTTCTGTTTTTGTGAAGGTAAAAGAAATTAATAACCATGACTATGGTGCAATTTGATGAATCTATGAAAAGACCACTTTTGCGGGCTTTAAAGTGGTGCAAAGAGGAGGAGACTCCTTGCAAATTGATGAGGTAGGATAGGTATGGCTAATGTAACTTATTTTTTGTACCCAATTTAACTTTTCAGTACATTCTATTAGTCCTTTGAATGTAATTAAGGCTGTTGTTCTGCTAAATTTGGCATTATGCACGATCTCTTGGGTTTTGTGCTACTTTACCTCTCTTACTATTTTAATTTTTGGAAACTTATATTTGAAAGATGATGATTTCTGCAGGGTTGGAGATATGACTTAAATGGAGCACTTATTAAGACAACTATTCAATGCGAAACTATGCAATTCTGTGGCAAATGTTGGTTTATTTCTCTAATCATTAAGGGGAGGATTTTGGGCTTATACCAATCATAGTAGCTACTTGGGAGCCTTTTGTTCATATCAATCTGTAAAAAGAGTCTTTCTCATAATGAGAAGTTGGTATTCATAATGTGGCAAAGGAATGACTTGGTGGCTATCAAGACAATGGTTTTTTTATCCCCGTGACAAAACTTTAAACATTCATATTCATTGCCACGATTGCACATGTTGGAAATTTATGTGCCTCGCTACATTTAATGTTATGCAACCTTTGTTTATTTCAACAATTCCTTCATTCAGTTTATGTATTTGAGTCCTTTTTTTGTAAGCATTATATTTTATAGTCTTAACAAGACATGCCTTGATTGAATAGTGTGAACTTTCAGAAAACAACAAAATTATTTTTTGATTTCATTTAGCAAAATAGTTAATCCCTCTAATTTAATTTTTGTATTTAACAATATTTCAATGACTTTGTTAAAATGAAGTCATTTTGTTAATATTTGAAGTTTTTTCCCCGGGTTAATCTAATATTTTGTTATATGGAAATATTGTAGGTTCAAGTTATCCACTGTTAAAGGTGGGCGTGAGTGGGCAGCAACATGAGGTTAGTAAATAATCTATGTTGTCAATATTCGTTGAACTTGATATATACATATGTTAGCTGTTTTAAATTTTCATACATTTGTAACAGTGAGTGCAAGAAAACTTTGATATGGAAGTAGGGACTATGATTAGAATAAATAGTGATGCAAGATCTTTCGCGCTTGCTGAAGTTAAGCTATTGGTGGCTAAAAGTAATGGAAAAAGTAATATGCTAAAGGTTGAGGGCTCCTTTACTTAAAGGAAATAGCTATCAAGTGGTCTTGTGCTGCTAACCTTGAATTCTGAGCATGATACCATATTATTCACTTGGACTGTACAATGTTACATATAAGATGTCGTTGTTGAAAATAAAATGTGCAAATTAATGTTATCTCTTGGCATAACTATACATGTATTTTTATGGGTGCTCCATTTGTTTCCACATCATGTACTGAGTTTTATGCAATGAATGGCTCGCAAGTTAAGTTCCTCCAACAACATCTCTCAACTTTATGCAATTAACTAAGTTTTATATACAATTTTTATAAAATAAAGTAGGTATTATTATGAAATGGAATCTTTATTATACTATTATGTAATGATTGTTGCTTGGCAATGCATCTTAAAATGCATGCTGTCATGTTCGAACAAAGTTCTTCCAGCTAGCTGTCATTTTTCTAAATGCTGGTGCTGATATTCTATGTGCAATCTGCCATGTGGTATATGTTATATTTACTATATGTTATATTTGCTATGATTGTTATTAATTTTTGCTGATATCAAGGTGAATAATTTGTACCATATTATGACAAGATTGTTTCATGTTGTATAGGGCGTAGAAGCTGTACTTACAAGGTTGTGCTGACCGAAGATGGTAAAAGATAACAAGAGTTGACTATGATAGCATACTTTGGCTTATCACTCACCAGATAAAGATAGATCGGCTAATAATTGTCTGAGTACCTAGCTCTAGCACTAGATGCAACTTAATTATTACTTATTACTTATTTATTACTTATTTTAAATATAAAAAATAGTGTTTTAGTTAATATGTAATGATTCTTTAGGTTTGTGAACATTCCATCTTCATTATTCTTAATTTGGTTTGTGCAATTGAATTGTTATTTGTCATTTAGTGAAATAGCAACCAGAATGGCCCAATTCTAGGGACTTCAAGAGCTTTATGGCGAACCTAATTTATACAGGTATCCATTTCTGTACTAAAATGATAAATAACGAGACAAAATCAAAGAGGCATCAGCATTAAGTTAACTGGATATAAAGTAGAGACAACTTTTGGTAGAAGGGATACAGGGTCAGTTTCACCATAAACTTGAGATGTCAATTCCAAATAATGACAATCGTACAGGTATGCGCATTGTAGGGTATTATTGAAAAATTGACTGAAAATTCTATGTGGAGTGATGCCAATAATTAGTGTTAGGGAGAATAACAAATTCATTAAATATTGGTAAACATACCCAATATAAGAATTGATCGAAGTTGGAAAGAATGGGAGATGTATGTTCAGTTAGTGGTTAATTGTTGGCCAAACACTAACGATGCGTTTGATTTGTAAAAAGTATCAGAACAGGACAGACAGGATAATTCTTTGTTTTGTACATTGTTTGATGGATAATGGACAACACAAACAAAATAATATTAAATTTACCGGAATACCCTTTATAATATATATTAGTTAATATATAAATATACAATATATAATTTTGTATAATTATGTATAGAGAGAGGAGAGAGAAAGAGATAAAGAGGAGAGGGGGAGAGAGAGCAAGGAGAGAGAGGGGGGAGAGAGAGAGGGAGAGAGGAGGGAAGGAGAGATAGAAGAGAGAAGAGAGAGGAGAGAGATGTAGGGATAATTTTGTCTTTTGTTAGCCTATCCATGGGACAACTTTTTGTCCCATGGTTTGGTAGGGGACAAAATTTTGGATTTTTGTCATGTCCCTCACCCCTTTTTTGTCCTGTCCCCTGATCACTTTTCAGATCAAACAGGGGACAAATTTTTGTGCTGTCCAGTCCCCTGAATTTTTGCAAATCAAACGCACCCAAAGTAACTATGTATAAAACACGACTATGGTTAATATTGAGAAATGGGATCAACAAGCCAACTTTACTATGCATTTGCTTCGTTATTTCCATTGTGGTAAAGGAAATTTCATTTTGTAATGCCAATGTATTTTTTACTGTAGGTTCATCTGTTTGGCACTAAGTATATTGAATTGATCAATTGAAATACAAAGCAAACTCATTAATAGGAATGGTGTTTATATTATATTTAGAATATGGGGAGGAACGATATACAAGCTTATCTTGGTCGGGAATGAGAAACCTTCTATAAAAAAAATGGTTTGGAGGGAGAAATGATTTTTTTTTCCTCCTGAAATTGGTGGAGAGAATCACCCATTTTGGCTAATATAATGAAGATCATGTGACAACAATAATGTTGCTTGATTGATTAGTCTTTCGTTTTCTCTTTATCAGTTCAATTATTCATGGAGGAATTTACTTTCAGAGAAGAGAAAGGTAGAATAATGAACCGCAACAAGCACAGTAACGTGTTCAATATTAATAGTGGAGTGTGAATACGTCCAACGACTTAAAAGAGAATTTTCTTAGAGAAGTTGCATTTGCTGAATCTAGAGTTGCTTCTTTGAGACTTTTCACTTTCTTGGCTGTATGTTGACATATATAGCTCACTATAGCCTCTTTTGTCTTTATATAAAGTATGTCTTTCATACACAAGAATCCTCATTCAATCCAAAATTCATAGATATTTTGATGTTTATGGAAGATGCCATGTTTTGTACATTGGAAGTTGGAACAATTCACCATGGAAATCTTACATTTCCCATTGCAATCTAGGATGTCTCTCAACAAATGGGAATCTCATATTACTAGATTATAAATAAGATAAATTTTTTCATTGATGAAAATTTCAAATTTAGATTATGCTTATTAGTGAAAGCATTTTAGAATGTTCCAATATAGTAAAATTGTATATTATCATATTTAAATTATTTATTAGTTTTTTTTTTTGAAATTTTAATTGAGCTTAATAAATGTGTACGATCTTCACCGCAAGTATTACATTGTCATTTGGTGAAAACCACAGGACATGGTTGGAGGTACTATACAGGTAACTTAGAAGGAATTAGAGGGAATCCGATAATAGAATAGAATTTGCGGCTTTCATGCTTAAAAGGTGTCTATATTTATAATGGTATTATAATTATAAATAAGTATAATTAATATGTTTACTTTAATTTTTAAACATTAATCACATATCTTGCATCTATTAAAATTATATTTTAAAAAAAATAGAATCGTAATTTAATGTATTTTTATATGCCGGTACATCACACGGGGATCCTATTAGCTGTAATGGAATGATATTTTAGTAAAGTATTAGTAATTAGTAATGGAGTGGGGTAGAAACATCAAAACATATCACTCTATTGTTTGCAAGTTGAATGAGAGGGTGGAGAAAAATCACTAACCCCCAAATTTGAGGGTAAGAAAATGGTAGAGATTGGGTTGGACTGAGTAGTTTGGGTTACCATCCTTAATTATCTTATTTCATTAATGAAGTAACTTTCAAACAACGATTCATATATAGTACATAGATAAATAGATCAATATATTTTTTTTAAATAATTCATTTGCACGGGGAAAAAGAGGATAATTAAATCAAATATATTTTCAAGAGAGAAAAAATAATAAAATGATAAATTAATATATTTTCTAAAAATGATTAATTTGCGTGAGAATAAAGGAGAATTAAATCAAATAGATTTTCAAGATAAAAGAAAAATAATATGATATATAAATATATTTTCTAAAAATAATTAACTTATACGATACAAAAAGAAGAAATAAATCAAAAATAATATCTTATGATATATCTTATATCTTATATCTTATATCTTATAATTATATAATATAATATGTAACATAATAAATATTTCATAAAAATATAATAATATATTAATATCTTATATATAAAAAATTTATATATAACAATATAAATAATATAAACATATTAGAAAGCAAAAATAAATTATTTATCTAATTCATAACCCGTGCATTGCACGGGTACAAAACTAGTTTCCTATATAGGAAAGATGATAGATGACAAACGTACATTGTATAGGGGATAGAATTGTATTGTACATTCAAAAAGTTTGTTTTTCTTTTTTTGTTTATGCTTTTTGTCTTTGTTCACTTGGGTTTGGACTTGCGACAAATTAACATTGACTAAAGTAAGATCAAGTGATTGGGCCAAGACCATGAATTTTTAGGGATTTGATTTTCCAACCTCTAGTTTGAATATTCCCACCCCTCATTTTCAAATTTTCTTACACTTTATCAAATTTACCCCTAACCCCAACCACCAACTCATCCACTAACGTAAATCCTACTTCCTCTTGCCACCATCTATTTCTTATCCACCTCCTCACTTCCGTTCATTTTTCTGCAACCGAGGCACAACAACAGCTACACACCTGCGAGGAGGAGACATCAACGAGGAAGCAGCAATGAGGAGGTGGCAAGCGGCAACGAGGCGGCCAGATAGAGTTCGGTTCTGTTTTTCTTTTTTTATGTTACCGAAAATAGTTTCCATAAGTATCCAAAATATTGATACTAGTTTCCGTAAGTATCAATATTTTGGATACTTACATAAACTATTTTCTGTAAGATGTTTTTTCTAAAAAAAATAAAAATAAAAACTTACGGAAACTAGTTTCCATAAGCATAAAAGTGAATCTGGATGGAATATAGTTTCCGTACGTGTTTACTTTCTTCACATTACGGAAACTAGTTTCCATAAGTGTCAATAAATTAAATACTTACGAAAATTACATTCAGTAAGTCAACCAAAAATAAAAATAAAAACATGAGTCAAACCAAAAAACTAAACAAAAGAAGCTTACTTCTCTCCCTTATGTAAATTGTCTTCATTCGACTGGACTTAGGATGCGAAAGATATAGTTGAATCTTGAAATGTAGAGTGTGGTGTAGTGAGAGGTGGGAGGAGAATGAATGAGAATAATAGAATTAAGGGAGGAAAAAAAAAAGAAAGAGAATGCGGTGGGTTCCATGGGTAAGGGATTTGAAGGGTTGTGGTTAATAAGGGTTTTTAGGGAATAAAAAAAGTTACAGGGAAAAGAGATGTGGAAATAACGATTTATGGAGTGGGAAAATCAAATCCCGAATTTTTATTGATACTGGGATTTCTGGTATTTCTGTTTTTATTTTTAATCTCCTTTTCTCTAATTTAATTAATTAGAAGTTTTTTTTTTTTGAGTGAATCAAAAAAAAAAAGTTTATTATCCAAACAACACCGCATGGATTTATATGAATAAAGAAAAATGCTAAATGGACTCAGATTTGGGACACACATACGGTGACGTCGTATGAACAGTGCCATACAGTGCGGCATTGTAACGGATTTCTTTTTAAATTTAAATTTTTTTTATAAATAATTTTTTTGATTAAGTATGTGTCAATATCTGGTGAATCGGGTACAAATATCTGGTGAATTCAGTTCATTATTTGGTGAATGGGTTTTTTTGAGAAATAATTTTTTGATTAAGTATGTGCAAATATATGGTGAATCCGGTATAAATATCTGGTGAATTCAGTTCATTATCTGGTGAATTGGTTTTTTTTAGGAAAAAATTGCGGTTTAAGTATGTGTAAATATATGGTGAATCGGGTATAAATATCTGGTGAATTCAGTTCATTATCTGGTGAATGTGTTTTTTTTATAAATAAATTTTGTTGGTTAAGTATGTGTAAATATCTGGTGAATCGGGTACAAATATCTGGTGAGTTCAATTCATTATCTGGTGAATGAGTTTTTTTGAGAAATAATTTTTTGGGTTAAATATGCGCAAATATCTGGTGAATCAGGTATAAATATCTGGTGAATTCGGTTCATTATCTGGTGAATGGGTTTTTTTGAGAAATAAAGTTTGGTCAAGTGTGTGCAAATATATGGTGAATTAGGTATAAATATCTGGTGAATTTAGTTCATTATTTGGTGAATGTGTTTTTTTTTATAAATAAAATTTTTGGTTAAGTATATGTAAATATCTGGTGAATGGGTTTTTTTGATAAATAAATTTTTTGGTTAAGTATGTGCAAATATCTGGTGAATCATATACAAATATCTAGTGAATTCAGTTCATTATCTGGTGAATGGGTTTTTTTAGAAATAAATTTGTTATTTTTTAAAAAAAATCAAAATTTTAAAAAAGAAAATTGGTGCTATAATTACACTACCGTATTTGTGTTGCGTGTCCGTTCAGCACAACTCATGAATAAAATTATGTATGGAAAGAGAATGACACCGTCATACTGAAATTAATTAACGGGTAGTTGGATCAGAACTACCATTAAAGAGGACAGAATTCATTTAGACAAAGCAAGGACAGGGCCATGTCCCACAAATTACAATATGAAATTAGAAATGGCAGTATGGTACCACCACATTATTTAAAATTCCAGAACCACCTAGCCCAATTCAGTGGCATAGAACCCTAAACTGTAGCAATATCGTATTTGTGTTGCGTGTCCGTTCAGCACAACTCATGAATAAAATTATGTATGGAAAGAGAATGACACCGTCATACTGAAATTAATTAACGGGTAGTTGGATCAGAACTACCATTAAAGAGGACAGAATTCATTTAGACAAAGCAAGGACAGGGCCATGTCCCACAAATTACAATATGAAATTAGAAATGGCAGTATGGTACCACCACATTATTTAAAATTCCAGAACCACCTAGCCCAATTCAGTGGCATAGAACCCTAAACTGTAGCAATATCGTATTTGTGTTGCGTGTCCGTTCAGCACAACTCATGAATAAAATTATGTATGGAAAGAGAATGACACCGTCATAATCGAAATTAATTAACGGGTAGTTGGATCAGAACTACCATTAAAGAGGACAGAATTCATTTAGACAAAGCAAGGACAGGGCCATGTCCCACAAATTACAATATGAAATTAGAAATGGCAGTATGGTACCACCACATTATTTAAAATTCCAGAACCACCTAGCCCAATTCAGTGGCATAGAACCCTAAACTGTAGCAATATCGTATTTGTGTTGCGTGTCCGTTCAGCACAACTCATGAATAAAATTAT
This sequence comes from Sophora flavescens, assembly GCA_030762895.1. NCBI lineage: Eukaryota > Viridiplantae > Streptophyta > Magnoliopsida > Fabales > Fabaceae > Sophora > Sophora flavescens. Next base: position 57,814,981 of record CM061064.1, read on the forward strand.
GTATGGAAAGAGAATGACACCGTCATACTGAAATTAATTAACGGGTAGTTGGATCAGAACTACCATTAAAGAGGACAGAATTCATTTAGACAAAGCAAGGACAGGGCCATGTCCCACAAATTACAATATGAAATTAGAAATGGCAGTATGGTACCACCACATTATTTAAAATTCCAGAACCACCTAGCCCAATTCAGTGGCATAGAACCTCTATCTATGCCTTTTGAATATAGTCATCGACCTCATGGAAGTTCTTGACTGCAAAGTCCTTGATGATAGTTGGGTCAGGAATCTCGTGGTGAGCCTTTTCATACTCAGCAGACCATTTCACCTCACTTCCATCTCCATTGGGTGTCACACTGATTTGTCCCCTGAATTTCTTATAGTACTGGAGGAGGTCCCCATCAATTACAGCGTAGGATACAGTCTTCTTTGCATCATCAGCAGCTTCAATCTTCTCTATGGATGATTTCACAATTGGTGAACCTGGACCATAAATCACGACAAAGAACTGAATTTCTTATTCCACACCTGATTTTGATCCTTTTTTTTTTCAGTGCTAAATTGCTAATAGTCAATCAAAGTCAATCTATAAGGTTATATATATCATGGTTAAGGGGGTTCAAAATTTTGGGCATAGCTCAGGTGATAAGAGAAAATTGGACTGAAATAACAGTATCAACAGCCAAACGTGACATCAATAGAATATCACTAAGTGCAGTTACAGCAAGATTATAAAAAAAGAAGTTAAACTAAACAATTAGTCCTATAGTTTCCTTCAATTTGAATTTTGATTTTATAGGGTTTTTTTTTATAAAAATTATTCCTATAACTTCTTTTAATTTTCATTTTAGTTTCTCATATACCAATATCTTGATAATTTGAAACTGTAAATAACAATTTAAATAAAACCAATACCTCAAATAAGTGGGGAAAAAAACAATACCAAAACAAAGGGACCAAGTTTCTAAAAAACTTTGGTAAGAACCAATATTAACCTTTAAGATAGGGAAAATAGTGGATTTCCTACAAAAAGAATCGGACAAGCAAATGGAGGCTTTTTTTTTTCCCTACTAGAGTATTATCTCGTTTGATAGGTAAGAGATTAATTTTTCGGGATATTGTCATACGTTTAAGCAAAGACTCTTTTCAGTAGTGTTTTTTATGCACATAAATTCAGGGATTGAACTCAAAATCACATATTTAAGAGATTGAAGTCCCTTCCACTTGAATAAACAACGTTGGTAAATGATTGATTACTCAAACTTTTGCTGTTTCTTTCAATTTAAAATTTTAAAAGAATTACTGCATTTTTTTAATTAACTAGTTAGTATATATTTTTGTCAGAATTTTTTTTTTTTTTGCATAATATTGAGTCATACTTAATAACACTCAGATAGAGGCAATATCCAAATCACACATATTTGATTTGATTTCCATATTAGGGGAAAAAGAAAGAGAAGAAAATAACCCTTCACCTTCCTGGAAAGAAGAAATTCTTTACCTTCACCATAAGTTATGTGGCGGACAGAACCAGCTGCCTTGCCATCACCCTCAAGAATCTCAATGCTTTTGTAATCATTTGGAAAGACCTTAGGGAATATAGTTGTTGACTCCCTAATGGTTTCCCAGAACTTATCTGCATTAGACTTGACATCAATATCTACCTCAAGCTTTCCACGGGTAGCCATGAAATTGAAATTTAGATTAATGGATATGTTATGACAACATTGCAAGATAGTGATCACGTATATATAGAGGCAACACTTTGGTTCAGGAAGACAAAGGAAATAAATTCATTGGGAAATAGTTCAACAACCACTCTATATATGAAGCCATATCTAACTTTTCATTAAGATATATACGATCAGCACTCACATGCCACCAGTGAAAATTGGGACCCAATCACTAATGTGCCAAAAGTTTGGTGATATGTTAATCATAAGAGAAAAAAAAGGTATGTATGATACTATAATATTTTTTAAGATATAAGTAATTTTTAAAATAACTAGTATAAGAGTCAAATACTTTTAATGATGTTGCAATTTATAATTAGTTGATTGTGTATAATTTTTCACACTAATAACAATGCATATCAATTAAATTTTAATCATGAATTTGAATTCATTGTTGATGAGATAAAATAAGAAAGGAAAAAGTAAAAATTATGTAATTGTTTATGTCACAAAAAAGTCCCTCAACATGTAAATATCAATTAAATAATTTTTCTTCAGTTTTTATTTAATTAAATTATATGTAAGTTTCCATTTGTATATACAGATATAAATTAAGAGAAGGGATCGACTTATACCAATGTAAGTCATTTTTTTTACTTACACTCAATTCCGGCCATTGATTTTATCTTCATCCAATAGCACTATAAAAAATTCGCGTATTACCAACGGAGAAAAGACGTCGGAAACGGCAAAAAACTGTCTATAATGACATATTACCGACGGCTATCCGTCGGTAACAAGCTCGTCGGTAACAGACTAATGGTTACCGACGGATTTGGGTTATCCATTGGTAATTATCGTTGAATTTTCCGTTGGTAATGACCTCGGTAGGCTGCCCCATTAATGACAGAAAAAGTTGTTGCTAATTCTCTCAGAGCCTTACCGAGGACCTTTTCAGTCGATAATAGAGAACCCAACTTATCGACGGATTAGTCCGTCGGTAATCTATTTGAAGAATATTATCGAGGAAAATGTCTGTTGGTAATAATGATTTTAATTGTTTATATCGTTAGATGAAAATAAAATCAACAATTGAAATTGAAAAAAAGTAAAAAATGACTTACGCTGATATAAATCGACCTCTCTTCATAAATTAAATGAACACCTAATAGTTTTACCTAATTTAGATTTTGCTCTTTGTAGTTTATCTTTTGGATTTTTGGTTCATATATTTTTACTTTTTTGAGATTTGGTATTTGTTGTTATCGTATTAGTTCTTATATATTTTACTCGTGTTACTTTTAATTCTTACAGTTTCTTCATTTTTTTTGGTCTAAACTTTAGTATCCATAAGTTATATTGGGCCCGAGTAATTGAGTTTGGATAGGTGGAATCATAAAAGGGGTCAAAGCTCTTCAAGCGCCTTTTTTTTATTCATCCTAAAACCTTACTTAATAAGAACCAAGCTCCAATCACTTAAACCAATAAACGTTGATAATTCTCAAAGTTTTCGGTCATTCTTATGATTTTTATTAAGATATAGACCAAAAGCCAAATTAGTAAAACTATAAGGATTAAAAATCAACTATAAGAACTAAGATTAAAACCACATATAGTATAGAGACCAAAAGTTTATTTAAAACAAATTAAAATGGAATCAAATAAATTCGACATTTTTTATATATTTTATAGGATTAGGTCTGAATTATGTATTGTGTTTTAACTTCTAAGTAGGTGATCTTGACCATACTATGATATATGGATGGTCGAGAGTAAAAGTTGCTTATCGTCACATGACTTCTTAATTTTTTTTTAATATATTTGTCTAATAATTTTAATTATTTGAATGAAAAAATTATCATGATTTATTATTTTCATATCATAAATGTTAATGGCAGTAGTTAAGAAATAAATAAATAAAACCGTAAAAAGAAAGAAATAAAAAAGATAAATTTATATTGGAAATGATGCATTTAATATATTGATAAGTGTTATAATCAATTTTCTAACATATAAGTTTATCCCCTTTTTTATTTTCTTAATCAATTCCCTTTTGACACTCGTTAACAAGAACCTCATCATATTTTTAAAATATGGGTCTTTTTGTTTTTAGCAAAGCAAACTTAATTCATATCATTACTCAAATGTTGCAAAATACAAGTAGGAGGAGAATTAAACTCTAGGGGACTAGCATTACATATAGAAACCCCTGCTAGGCAGTGAGTCACTATATTAGCTTGTCTCCTAATAAACTTTACTTGAAAGTTTTGAGTAGTATCCAGGATGTTTCGACAGTTTGATAGAATATGACCAATATCTGAAAAGTTTGCTTGCTTTTTGTATAAAGAATCCACCATAGTCTTGTTGTCCATCTCAAAGTATTGGACAATACTTAAACTATTACACTTTGTAATTATTCTCTTATCATTATGTCAGTTTTGTGATTAGCTTAGCAAGTTAGTTAGCATAGACAATTAGTTAGTTAGAAGCTTTTACTCTTTCCTTACTGTATATAACCAACTCATGTAAGCATTTGTAAACTTGAGAAGTGCAATAGATTATTTCATTGAAATCTTATATGGTATCAGAGCTCTCATCCTGAAAGCTCTGCTGCGCACACACTCCTTTGCATTTTCCTTGATTAAAAATCCAGTTTCTCACCTTTTCTTGCATTTTCTTCCATTTTCTTGTTTCTGCCATGGCGTCTGAAGCAGAAATCGATAACCAAACTACAACACAAACACCGGTTCCAATTGATCCCAACGAGAATCCTTACTACCTTCATCCTGGAGAAAATCTAGGAGCGATAATCATCAATCCATCACCGGATGGATCCAATTATCTCATTTGGAGCAAAGCTGCAAAGAGGGCTTTGCTTGCAAAGAACAAGTTCGTGTTCGTTAATGGCTCAATTCCAATTCCTGATACCAACCATGCGAAAGATGGTGCTTGGGTAAGATGTAATACCATGATTGTTTCTTGGCTTACTAATGAGTGTGATTACACCTCATATTTCTTTATCATATTGCATGCATTTTCATATACTTTAGGTATTTTTAATTTGATTTTTGTTACTTTTTACCTTGGAACGGGTAAGGCGGTTTTGTGGTGTTTGTGTGCAGGAATCGAAGATTAAATTGCTCAGGCTCAGTTGTGTTGGAGTTGGCATGAAGATGGAGTTTGAAAGGCAAGAAAATGGGGCAAACAGAACTGATCACGGCCTAGCCGTGATGGCCATCACGGCCATGATCGAGTAGAGCTGAAAAGAAAGAATAGAAAAGTCAGAGCTGGTCACGGCCGTGACAGACCAACCAGTGAAGCAACCTCCAAGGCAGAATATGTCACGTCCTGGTCGTGATAGCCATCACGGTCGTGACGCGTAATTTCTGGATCTTTATAAATGGATTTGATCTGATTTTTGTATTTGCTTGGGATGCAAGTTACCCTACCTTATAAATAGGACCTAGAGCCTCGAAAATAAAGGACTTTTTGGGCTGCTACCCTTAGGCAAAATTAAGATTTCTCTTCTTCTTCTTCTTCTTCTTCTTCTTCTTCTTCTTCTTCTTCTTCTTCTCTTCTCTTAGGTTTCCTTTCATGTTTTTGTTAATCAAGCTTGCTATGAACATGGCAATGCTTGAGTAGTAGTCTTATTTCTAGGGATTGGGGCTATGCCCAAGATTTGTTTATGGTGACAAATTGACGTTTGGTCTCTTGTTAATTTCGATTTTTCTTTCGATTTGATTTCTATTGCTTTAGTTACTCGTAAATTCGGTGGCCACTTATTTGCGTGTCGTAGATACTCTAAGAAGGAACCTAGCGGTGAACTTAGGCATCGGATCTATAGGAATCAAACTTAGGACTTAAATCACGAGAGTTAGAAGCGGTCCTTCGAGGGTTCACGAATTGTCACAAAGCTTAAAGGGTTCAATTTAAATTCAACTACCACGAGAGTAGGGGTTGGTTTAATTGGGCACGGTTTTTGTAACCCGAGAGGGAGCATTAACTTATTAAGGATAAATTCGCCTTCAAAGCAATATTGATAATTAACAAGTGGTAGTCAATTTGGTAACATGAACAATCTTGTTGGTAACCCAATTCCTAGGAATCTCTTTTGATTTGAAAAACCCTTAATCGATTTACTTTCCTATTTTAATTGATTGCGTTCTTAAATATCTGATTTTCTAGTTAACTCTTATTACAAAAATCAAATCTTTTCCAAATCCTTTTTTATAAATTCCAGTTTAATTGATTTAATAATTAATTGTTATTTGAGACCACGGTCTCTGTGGGATCAATCTTTTTATTACTTGACGACGAATCCGGTACACTTGCCGGAGTCCCATCAAGTTTTTGGCGCCGTTGTCGGGGACTGTGTTTTCTTGAATTCAATTTAATTTTTAAATTGATTTTTCTGGATATTTTTTTATTATTTAATTCTTTTTTTTTCTTTTTCTAGTGTATCTACCTCTCTCTTTGCAGGAATTTTTCTCTCTTATGCAAAGATCCCAAAGTCTTGAAAATCTTGTTGAAGTTGACCCTGAGATCGAAAGGACCTTTCGTAGACGTGGGAGACTACAAAGACAAGGAGAGAGAGAGGTTGATTCCCATTCCACTCATGGCGAATCTACCGGATACCAAACCACTGAAGGACTACGCAGCCCCAAATGCTAGGGGTTTGTGAACTGGGATTGCTATGCCAGAAATTGAGGCGGAGAACTATACCATCCCGCCTATGTTAATTGGCATGATTAGGCAACATCAATTTGGAGGATTACCCTCGGAGGACCCGACTGATCATATGGAGACATTCTTGGAGTTCACCGATACAATAAGAATTCATGGTGAACCGATTGATGCAATTCGCCTGAGGTTATTCCCCTCCTCTCTGACTGGAAAGGCAAAAGCTTGGTTGAAGCAAGTGCCCGCTAATACCTTGTCAACTTGGGACCAACTGGAGCACGCATTCCTGGAAAAATTCTTCCCTCCATCCAAGAATGCTTACCTACGAACTCAGATCACCGGCTTCTTCCAAAAGACAGAGAATGCCTATCCGAAGCTTGGGATCGTTACAAAGGATTGCTAGAGTCTTGCCCACATCATGGACTCGAGAGGTGGCTGTTAGTGCATACCTTCTACAACGGATTGGATTACTCGTCGAAGGTGTCGCTTGACTCCGCAACTGGTGGAGCCTTTATGAATAGACCACTAACAGAAGCATTCAATATCATTGAAAACGTGGCCACCAACTATCACCAATGGGGTTCGGAAAGAGGTAATAACCCGAAAAATATTTCGGGCGGTAAGTTTGAAATGAATAGCATTGATCTAATTATGTCTAAAATTGACTCACTGAATAAACGCTTTGATAAGCTTGAAAAGGCTAATGTGAGTTCAATAGGTGCTACTAATGTTGTTTGTGAGATTTTTGGAATGCAGGGACATGACATAATGGAGTGCCCACATGGTATTGCTCCTGGATCGGGTGCTTCGGGAGAACAAGTGAACTCTTGTCACAATTTCTATGACACGAACCCGAAGTTCCCAAACTATGTTCCCCCAAATTCTTACAACCAAGGAAGGAAGAATAGCCCTTATCTCTCCTATGGGAACTACAACAGCACTTTGAACCACGAATTCCAGTAAGGCCAAGGTAATAGGAAACCCGCATCGGGGTATCCTCAAGTACAAAAGTCTAAACTTGAGTCTCTTTTGGAAAATTTTGTTGAAACTCAAACAAAGCAAAATGAAGAGTTTAGGCAACAAGGTAGGGTAGTCAATGAGGCAATAAAAGAGTTAACATCTAAGGTAGATAACTTAGCCATCCATAATAAGATGTTAGAAACTCAGATTGCCCAACAAGCTAGCACATATTCTAGAACTAAGGGTACATTCCCAGGACAACCCGAAGTTAATCCCAATGAGTACTGTAATGCTATATACTCGAGGGATGATAAGCTTGGGGTAATTGAAAAGAACGTGGAATGTGAGGAGGACATGAGTGAACATGAAGAGACAGAGCCAAAGTATGTCCCTCCACCACCTTACCAACCCCCAATACCTTTCCCACAAAGGTTGGTCAAGAAAATGCAAGTAGAAAAAGAAACTAAGAGCTTAATTGAGGAGCGTGATGTCATGATAAAAACTAATATGCCTCCTAAACTAAAAGATCCAGGAAGTTTCTCTATTGCTTTCTCAATTGGAGAATTAAAAATAGACCAAGCCTTATGTGACTTAGGGGCTAGTGCGAGTTTGATGCCGCTTACTATCTTTGAGAGGTTAGGAACCAAGGAATTGAGTCCATCCAAGTCCTCTTTACAATTTGCGGATGGATCAACTGAAACTCCTCTAGGCATACCAGAGAATGTTCCCATAAAGGTAGGGAAATTTGTTATTCCTACCGATTTCATGGTGTTGGTCATGAACGGGAATTCTAAATTCCCTATCATTCTTGGAAGGCCATTCTTGGCCACAGCTGGAGCGATAATAGATGTAAAAAATGGTAAGCTCTCCTTGAATGTAGAGGAAGGTAGGGTGGATTTTGATTTGACTAACTCATATAACAACCCTCCTTTTGAGAGTCATGTGTGCATGATTGAGATAATGCCCCCAAAGGTGAAGGAAGAGCTTAACATGGAAGCAACTCCCAAACTTTGCGTGACAAATGATGCACCAAATAAAGATGAACCAGGAGTTGCTCAACATGTGGAGTTAAAACTTCCCCCGGAAGGAAGTAAGGCTATGAAACTCAGAGTGAAAAGAGCAAAGCGAAAGCGCAATTGGCTATACGAACAAAATAGGCTCTTTGAAGGACTTAATTCCATGGAAGAGAGGTGTTCTTGCACATCCAAGCCCAGTTGATCCCGGTTGATCCAAGGGAGTATGATCAAGCTTAAAACCGTAAATAAGCGCTTCTTGGGAGGCAACCCATGTTTTCTTTCCCTTTTCAATTTGTTTTTGAATTTTGTCTTTGAATAATTTGAGAAAATTAAGAGAAGAAATATCACTAATTGATGGTTTTGCCAAATATTTGCAGGTTATGAAGGCAGGAAGAGCAAAAAGGCATGGAAAAATAAAGTCAGAATTGATCACGCCTAGGCCGTGACCTATCTTCGGCAGCTCTTTGACTGGCATATGAGCCAGCACCCTCCACCATCTCGGTGAGTTGTTCCATTTTTCTCCTCTCTCCAACTTGATTATTTACATTCGGGACAATGTAAGTTTTTAAGCTTGGGGTAGGGGTATTTTTATATTATTTTTTTGCATTTCTGAATTTTTGCATTTGCATTCATGTAGGCATAGTTTTGCATAATCACATGATTAGATTGCCCCTTGCTTAGAGTATGCATCCAATTGTGAGAACTTTGCACCAAATGAATTGAGACAGTGATATTTTTGAACCCAATTTTTTTATTCTTGTGATAAGGCTAAAAATAAAAATGTTTGAGATGATCTTCTGATAGTTGATAATTAGCATGTGGTTCCTTAGATTTGTGTTTCTCATTAATTTTAAACTACTAAATGTGAGATTTTTGAGCCTAAAAGGGGTACTCACGAAATCTACCCCATTCTTTGTGATTGAGTGTTTTATTCCTCTTATATTGTATTCTCTAGAACTTGACTTGAAACCGTTTTTAAACTTGAAATTTTTTGAAAATATATTTGAAAATGATTGAGGCACTAGGTATTTTTCCGGTCTTCTGAGCTTTGAGTGATTAAAATGTTACCCCTTAGTTGCCCAATTTTGAGCCTACTAGAAGAAAATACTTTTCTTGGTACCTTGATTTATTTTGATGAATGATGCTTGGTATGACACCTTTTAAAGTATTGCAAAAAGGGTAAAAAGGTAGTTTGAAAAATAAATTTTGGGATGAGAAAGTGGAAAAATATTTCTCTTAAGTTGAAAATCTCCCCTTCTCCAAATAAATAAAACAAAGTAAACAAAAAAAATGGAGAAGGGGATGAGAAAAAGAAAATGAGAAATAAAGAAATAAAAAAATAGAAATAAAAAATAATAAAAAGAAAGAAAGGTGGAAAAGTGAGCTAAAGCACACAAAGGTATTTTAGAAGGTTATCATGCTTTGCATTGTTTGATACTTTGTTTAGCCTTCTTGAATTCTCATTTTCTTGATTTCTCCACCTAACGATTAATCCCATGGCCCCATTACAACCAAAATAAAAGACATCTTGATTCTTATGCGTTTTCATTAATAAAGTAGAGATTTGGTTAATAGTCAAGCTTATGGTAGAATACGTTCCTTGAGGAAATTGAGCGAATTGTCATATACCCTTAAACATATGAGTGAGGTGAGAAGAGTGCCCTAATTAGTGAGAGATGTGAATTTAGGGAACCTAAGCTTCGAATTGGACTTAAAATTGATTGTTTCTTGGTTTCTTATTGAATATGCCTGTTACTTGGATTTATTACTCGGATTCTAGATTCATTGTCCATGCTCTGATTGATTATCTTTTCTGGCCTTAGTTATTGCTTGAGGACAAGCAAAATCTTAAGCTTGGGGTAGTTTGATGAGTGTGATTACACCTCATATTTCTTTATCATATTGCATCCATTTTCATGTAGTTTAGGCATTTTTAATTTGATTTTTGTTAGTTTTTACCTTGGAACGGGTAAGACGGTTTTGTGGTGTTTGTATGCAGGAATCGAAGATTAAATTGCTCAGGATCAGTTGTGTTGGAGTTGGCATGAAGGTGGAGTTTGAAAGGCAAGAAAATGGGGCAAACAGAACTGATCACGGCCTAGCCGTGATGGCCATCACGGCTATGATCGAGTAGAGCTGAAAAGAAAGAATGGAAAAGTCAGAGCTGGTCATGGCCAGGCCGTGATGCCCATCACGGCCGTGACATGTCAACTGAGCCAGACCCTCACAGGCAGAATTGATCACGGCTAGGCCGTGATGGTGGTCACGGCCATGACAGACCAACCAGTGAAGCAACCACCAAGGCAGAATCCGTCACGGCCGTGACGTGCAATTTCTGGATCTTTAGAAACGGATTTGATCTGATTTTTGTATTTTCTTGGGATGCAAGTTACCTTACCTTATAAATAGGACCTAGAGGCTCGAAAATAAAGGACTTTTTGGGCTGCTACCCTTATGGAAAATTAGGATTTCTCTTCTTCTTCTTCTTCTCTTCTCTTAGGTTTCCTTTCATGTTTTTGTTAATCAAGCTTGCTATGAACATGGCAATGCTTGAGTAGTAGTCTTATTTCTAGGGATTGGGGCTATGCCCAAGATTTGTTTATGGTGACAAATTGACGTTTGGTCTCTTGTTAATTTCGATTTTGCTTTCGATTTGATTTCTATTGCTTTAATTACTCGTAAATTCGGCGGCCACTTATTTGCGTGTCGTGGATACTTTAAGGAGGAACCTAGCGGTGAACTTAGGTATCGGATCTATAAGAATCAAACTTAGGACTTAAATCACGAGAGCTAGAAGCGGTCCTTCGAGGGTTCACGAATTGTCACAAAGCTTAAAGGGTTCAATTTAAATTCAACTACCACGAGAGTAGGGGTTGGTTTAATTGGGCACGGTTTTTGTAACCCGAGAGGGAGCATTAACTTATTAAGGATAAATTCGACTTCAAAGCAATATTGATAATTAACAAGGGGTAGTCAATTTGGTAACATGAACAATCTTGTTGGTAACCCAATTCCTAGGAATCTCTTTTGATTTGAAAACCCCTAATCAATTTACTTTCCTATTTTAATTGATTGCGTTCTTAAATATATGATTTTCTAGTTAACTCTTATTACAAAAATCAAATCTTTTCCAAATCCTTTTTTATATAGTCTAGTTTAATTGATTTAATAATTAATTGTTATTTGAGACCACGGTCTCTGTGGGGTCGATCTTTTTATTACTTGACAACGAATCCGGTACACTTGCCGGAGTCCCATCACTTACTTGTTATCTCAGTCCTGAAATTGCTCATATTGTTTCATGCTTTGATAATGCAATAGATTTATGGCAAGATTCGAGGGATAAATTTTCAAAGGGAGATCATTTTAGAATTTTAGACCTGCTTCAAGAAGTGCATTCTATAAAGCAAGGGGAAAGAAGTGCACGAGCTATTATGCTCATATGAAGGTCTTTTGGGAAGAATTAGAAACCCTAAGGCCCACACCTGTATGTTCTTGTGCAATAAAATGTAGATGTGATTTAGCAAAAAATGTTACAAAGTTAAAAGAAAATGAGCTTGTAACTTGTTTCTTGAAAGGGCTCAATGACAATTTTAGCACTGTGAATAGTCAGATATTAGCAATGGATCCACTGCCACAATTCAGAAAATCTTTCTCTATGGTTTTGCAACAAGAGAGACAAATTTTGGGTAAAGATTTGGCTTTAGTTGAATCCAAAGTTCTGTACAATGCAGCAGATCAGAAATCCAATTGGAAAAGTAACAACTCTTATGGCAGAAACAACAATTCCTATGACAGAAACAACAATTCTTATGGCAGAGGCAACAACAATTATGCTAGAGGGCGTGAAAGATCCTCATCTGGAAGAGGAAACAACAACAAAGTGTGCACATTTTGTGGAAGGGAAAGACACACAGTTGATACTTGTTATTTCAAACACGGATTTCCTCCCAGTTTCAAGTTTAATAAGCCAAGAAACATCAAAAATGTCCCTGCTGAATCTGAAGACTCATTTGATCAAGATGAGGCACTGCCTATTAACACTTCCAAAGAACCAAGCTCCCTTTTTAGTCAAGAACAGATAGCTCAGTTAGCTGCTATGATCCATAAAACATGCATTGAGACACAATCTCACAGTGTCAACCAAGTAAGCAATCACACGGTTGGTGAGTCCTCCACTCATCAACTCTCATTAGGTAATCTCACATGGATTTTGGATACTGGTGCAACAGATCATGTTACACATTCTCTTTCAAATTTCATCACTTATAAACGTATCAAACCTATAGCTGTAAAATTGCCTAATGGCTCTATGACTTTTGCTAAACACTCAGGCACAATTGCCTTTTCCAAAACCTTTTTCTTGCACAATGTTCTTTACATTCCAGAATTTACATCAATTAGTTTGTAAACTGACTTTTGACACCTTCTCTTGCAAAATACAGGATATCAATACCTTGAGGACGATTGGGCTTGCTGAAGTTTAGAACAACCTTTACATATTGACCAAGCCAAACACACCTCTCAAAGCTGTAATTTCTTCTAGAAACATCATTTCATCTGTACCTTTCTTTGATTTGTGGCACTTTAGGCTAGGCCATCCTTCTTATTCTATACTACACACTGTGTGTAAACATTTTCCATATGTAAAATTTGATTCAAATAAAGTTTGTGATTACTGCTATATGGCCAAACAAACTCGACTGCCTTTTCCCATCAGTCATAGAAAAATTGTTGCAGCAGCATTTGATTTGGTGCATATGGACATATGGGGTCCCTTAGCCATTCCATCCATTCATGGTCACAAGTATTTTTTTAACCGTGGTAGATGATTTTACAAGGCATACTTGGTTATTCCTAATGAAAACTAAAGCTAAAGCAACTTCTTTAGTCAATAATTTTGTTCAATTCATAAAAACTCAGTATGATAAACAAGTAAAGGTCATTCGCACTGATAATGGCCGTGAGTTCCTTTTAACTCAATTCTATAATGAAAATGACATATTGCATCAAACTTCTTGTGTAGAAACTCCACAACAAAACTCTGTAGTAAAAATAAAACATAGACACATACGTAATGTGGCTAAATCACTATTATTTCAGTCACACTTACCAAAGATGTTTTGGAATTATGCTGTTACTCATGCTATTCACATTATCAATGGATTACCAACTCCTGTTTTACACAATGTTTCTCCAATAGAGAAACTGAGTGGAATTCCACCCACTCTGATGGATCTAAAAGTGTTTGGCAGCTTATGCTTTGCCTCAACACTCACAAATCATAGAACCAAACTTGATTCCAGAGCAAGGAAATGTGTTTTCCTTGGAATAAAACTAGTACGAAGGGCCACATCCTTTTTGATTTGCACAATAGAGAAATATTTGTTTCAAGAAATGTTGAGTTCAATGAACACATGTTTCCATACACTACTTTGCACACTGCACCAACTGTCACACAAAACAATTCAGCAGATGGCACCATTGATCATTCCGACTCACTAAACTTCTTGCTTTATGACACACTAATAACTCACACTGCACCATTTCATGCTGCACCACATCATGTTGCTGCACCACATAATGCTATCATTGATACTGATATTGTTAATCATAATCATCCTGCCATACCTTATCCTCATAACACCACAATTCCCACAATACCTGAACCTGTTACCAACAATAGCCAGCAGCAAAATCACCAACACTCACCTGAACCTTCCCCAAAACAGTCACCAGAACTTCATCTCAGAAGGTCTACCAGAAACAAAAACCCTCCTGTCTACCTCACTGATTTCCACTGCAATATTCTGACTTCATCATCTCCCACATCATCCACAAGTGTTAGGTATCCTCTTTCTTCTATACTTTCCTATTCCTCTTTATCACCTTCACACTTGCACTACGCTCTTGCTTTATCTACAAACACAGAACTTAAATCCTATAGTCAGGCCATCAAATCCCCCGAATGGATCAAAACTATGCAAGCTAAACTATCTGTAGTTGATCAAAATAGGACTTGGTCTCTAACTGAATTGCCAGAGGGAAAGACTCCAATTGGGTCCAAATAGGTTTACCGAATTAAGTATATATCAGATGTCACCATTGAAAGATTCAAAGCCAGGCTAGTGGCTAAAGGTTACACACAGACGGAGGGACTAGATTACCTAGACACTTTTGCACCTATTGCAAAGCTGATAAGCCTTTGGCTTATCTAGTTTTATAACTAGATGGACTGGGGTTTTTGTGCAAATTATTCGAGTTCAATCTTGTTTTCGCCCAAATTTGGCCTTGTTTTGTTCCTAAGTAGGTTTTGACTCGTTCTAGGCATTTTTAGTAGTTTTTAGTCTATTTTGAATAGAATTACGCTTTTTGTGTCTTTTTATTGTTTCAGGTTAGAAGTGAAGCTCCGGGAGTCAAGGAAAGTCAAGAAGTAGTGGAAAAAGCACTTCTGGAGATACTCGCCCCGCGAGTGGATGCTCGCCTCGCGAGCTTGAGGACCAGCAGAAGCAGCAACAGTCATACATTCTGTCTCGCCTCGCCAATCACATTTCGCCTCGCGATCATTCAAACTCAGGATGGAGCCAAAACTGAACTTCGCCCCGTGAAAGTCATCTCGCCCCGCGAGAGCCTGAAGACCCTGCAAGACAGAGACCATCATGGCTTAGCCGTGATGAAGGTCACGGCTGTGGCAGATTAAGGTTTGAAGTCTCGCACCGCGAAGGACAGCTCGCCCCGCGAGAGTTTGAAGACCCTGGAAGACAGAGACCATCACGGCCTAGTCGTAATGAAGGTCACGGCTGTGATAGTTTGAAGTTGGAAGACTCGCCCCGCGAATACACTTTCGCCTCGCGGAAATCCAAATTGAAAGCGCGCCAAAATTAATGATTCGCCTCGCGAAATCTTGTTCGCCCCGCGAGCGGCCGAGAACCAGAATCCCTATTTATAGGCTGTTTCAAATGAGTTTTTGGGGAGCTTTGGATCCAGATCCGAATCCTAGTTTTTTCCACAAAAGAGGGTTTTTCCACTTGTTTTAGATCAGATTTTGTGTGAATCCTTGTTTCTGGAGCCGCGTCTCCCTTCGCTTTTCTTTTCTTATTTGATTATGGAGATTATTGCCGATTATTTGTGCGTCGTCACAGGCATGAGGAACTAATCCCCTCGTCCGAGGGATCAATGAAGCCGCCCATGACGGTATAGTGTTCATGTGATGTATATTTTTTCTCCCTTTCTCTCAATGAATGTTTTCCAATTCTGAATTTAATGCGTTGATCATATGTGTTGCGTGATTGACTAGTTAAACGTGTTGAGGCTGATCGGCGATTCGCGTTTTAGAACTTGGATTGGGAACACTAATTGAATAATGAGCACGACAGTGGATTTAGGAGATTAGTGCAAACTTATAGGGAACAAGAATTAATAGAATTCGAGATTAGGATTATGAGACCTAGTAAGTAATTAATCCAATCGTCGAATACGTCCTATTGAGCACGACAGTGGATATAGGAGAAATTGGGGGTCCCGGTTGACATTGTAATTGAACTTAGGGAGGAATTCATCATCACTTGGGTACTATACATGATTGGGTAGGTGGATTTGAGACCTTGGATATTTTAATTTCAGATTTTAATACCTTAGTTTTAATTGATTTGATATCTGAATTGCGATCTTCATCTCTCTCTCAACCACTTTCTGTGACTTGACCAAACTTATCGGATTTCCCGCGGATTAGTCGAATTGGTAGCCCAATCCCTGAGTTCGACCTCGGTAATTACTTACCGTGTTATTTTATTACTTGCGGCGACCCGATACACTTGCCGGTGACATCAACAAGTTTTTGGTGCCGTTGCCGGGGATTGGCACAACCAATTTTCCTAATTTTAGGGAATTTGATTATTTGGTTAAGTTATTTTTATTTTTATTTTTATTTTTACTTATTTTTTTAATTTTATTTACTATTATATCTCTCTCTACTTCTTTGATTCCACTTGGTCTTGCCTTGTTTTGTATGCGAGGTACACGAGGGAATGCTTCCGGGGTGCGAATATTGTAATGGAAACCATGACACTTGGAGCTGTCCGTTCTACTCCTCGCAAGAGTATGTGGACTCGTGCCATAATTTCTATGACAGCGTTCCCCAGGACAACTATCAGAGTCAGAATCAGTATTGGGGTTATATGAGGGGAGACCATCCGGGTTTCGCTTGGAGTAATTCTGGCGATGATCTAGCTTGGCAACCACAACCTCAACAGGATGGTGGAATACAACCTTGGGAGTTGGCTCTTGAGAAGCTGAATGCGGTAGTTGAGAAGTTGGCAATCGATACAAGCACAACCATTGATAAGTTGGCCACTCATACAGGGTCGGCAATTCAGAATCTAGAGATGAAGATTGCCCAACTCGCAAAGCAAATAAATGAACGTCTCCCAGAGACTCTCCCAGGTGATACCGAGAACAACCCTAAGAACCAATGTGATGCAACTAGTTCTCAGGAAGTTGAGGAAGAACTACCACATGTTGAGGAAGAGCAACCGGAGAAAGAGGAGTTGACAAGTGACAAGGCACCGGATCAAGGGGGTAGAGTTCAAAATGAAGATAAAGTGGTAGTGGACTCCACCATGCTTGCCAAGCAACCTGAAATTACTGCATTGGATAACTATGTTGGCTTACATGCATGTGTGGACATTGGTAAATTAGACCCTCCCACTTGTCTGGCACACTTCCTCGTGAAGACACAATTTGACCCGAGAGGAAGTGAGTTCATAATTGCAGAGGTCAAAGAAGTTTCCACACACGGGCCAGATGGAATCAATGATAGAGTCGTATTGCTCCTGCAAGGGCCACTTCACAAACCATGGGATCCGGGTGGAGGATTTGATATGATGAGCGTCTTTTGGCCCTTGTACCATAGACTATGGGATCCAGGTGGATGCTTCTTAATAAGTCAAGCTCGGGACGTTAAACAAGCGCTACTTGGGAGGCAACCCAAGATAGGTATCCTTTGGTTTTAGTTTCTGTCATTTATATATAAAAAAAAAAAACTTGATTCACCACGCGAATCCACGGTGGTCGCGCGAGACAGGAGCCCTGTATCTCAGAGGCTTGCTCATTTTTCTGTCTCGCGCCGTGAGGTATACTGTCGCCTCGCGATTATGGGCATCATCATCTGTTGGAATTCCAGATTCGCCTCGCGAGATACTACTCGCCTCGCTATTCTGGAAAGTGTGAATAACAATTTTCCAGATTCGCCTCGCGAGTGGTATCTCGCCTCGCGAATCTGCACTTAAGGTTTTCATTTGCAGGAGTTCTTCCAGGATGCTATGCAACAGAAGGGAGGCCGTGAGACCAATTGGATGAGGAGGCAACCATGGAAACTTGATCAGGGAGCACCCTCTCCTCTCCTCACTTTTATTTTTGTTTTTGTTTTGTTTTTGTTTGTCACTCTTGAATAATTTGAGAAGATCAAGAGTTTTTGTATGAATGTGTGTCGGCAAGCTTGTTGGATTTTGATTAAATTGAGCATATATTGATTGCATGAATTATTTTGACCATTGATGATTTCCCCCTAGGTTCTGATAATAGAAAAGTTTATCCCCACTTAAAAATTGAAAACTGAACTTTGAGAATTTTGTTGTGATTACATGATTTATGATAAGTTTGGGGTGAGGGGGTGCACACACTAGGAATTGTATCTCGGTCAAACAATTTGCAAAATGTCCAGGTGAGGATTTGAGCCTCCAACTTTGTTTTTGATTGTGTGAATCACTATTAAGTTGCACTTTCCCGAATTTGCTTGAATCTCTTCATGGTTTGCATGTTTATATGTTGCATCAAATGATTTAGGCAATTTTCTTTGAATTAGCTACTTGGCCTAAAGAGAACCATCCCTAATGCATATTCCCTAGTTAGCCCCGTTGAGCCTGATTAGCCTATTGTTTCTTGATGACTCTAAATTATAAGCCAAAATCTGAAAAACCATGCTAACCCAATCTTAGGATTAGGAGAGCATGGAAGCATAGCAAGAGGAGGGTTGTGAGGAACTAAGTTTGGGGTGGCTACAAGGTGGTGTGTCATTTTGGGTTGAGAAAAAGAAAAATAAAGGTTGAAACCCAAGGCAGTAAAAAAAAAATGTTGCCAAAAGAAAAGGGGCAAAACAGAAAAATAGCAAGGAAAAGGTTGTAGTCACCCGAGGCAAAAAGAAAAATAGAAAAAGGAATTTGAGTGGAAAATGTGTTTAATGCTCATGCTCTCTTAGTTCCTAGGGACTTAAGCCTAGTATCCTTGAATATCCTACCCTCAGCCAGGCCCCATTACAACCTTGATAAGACCTTCTGATGTTGCATGCATGTTTTCGTGGGAACTATTTTTGAGATGAAAATCAAATTCATGGAAAGTGCTCTTAATATGTGAAACTTGAGTGAAAAGTTAAAAACCTAGACAAAATTGAGCGAATGAGTGAAATTTTACATACCCTTGTGAGGAAGGCAATAGTTTGAAATTGGTGATCTTCCTTTTGTGTGTAACCCTGATCCTTAACTTAGGTTAATGATTGCATGAATGATGATGAAGTTCTCAATTGTTTAAAGTAAATGAATGTGGGGATTACGTTAATGTAGGGGGAAATCATTGGAGAAAAACTGTTTTGAGTGCATGAAATTTGTGCGAAATCGATTGATTCCCTTAAGCTTGCCAAGTCTTGAGTCGTTTTTGAGTTTTAGCTTGCTTGGGGACAAGCAAGGTTTAAGTTTGGGGTGTTTTGATAAGCCTTTGGCTTATCTAGTTTTATAACTAGATGGACTGGGGTTTTTGTGCAAATTATTCGAGTTCAATCTCGTTTTCGCCCAAATTTGGCCTTGTTTTGTTCCTAAGTAGGTTTTGACTCGTTCTAGGCATTTTTAGTAGTTTTTAGTTTATTTTGAATAGAATTACGCTTTTTGTGTCTTTTTATTGTTTCAGGTTAGAAGTGAAGCTCCGGGAGTCAAGGAAAGTCAAGAAGTAGTGGAAAAAGCACTTCTGGAGATACTCGCCCCGCGAGTGGATGCTCGCCTCGCGAGCCTGAGGACCAGCAGAAGCAGCAACAGTCATACATTCTGTCTCGCCTCGCCAATCACATTTCGCCTCGCGATCATTCAAACTCAGGATGGAGCCAAAACTGAACTTCGCCCCGCGAAAGTCATCTCGCCCCGCGAGAGCCTGAAGACCCTGCAAGACAGAGACCATCACGGCCTTGCCGTGATGGAGGTCACGGCTGTGGCAGATTAAGGTTTGAAGTCTAGCCCCGCGAAGGACAGATCGCCCCGCGAGAGTTTGAAGACCCTGGAAGACAGAGACCATCACGGCCTAGCCGTAATGAAGGTCACGGCTGGGACAGTGTGAAGTTGGAAGACTCGCCCGCGAATACACTTTCGCCTCGCGGAAATCCAAATTGAAAGCGCCAAAATTAATGATTCGCGTCGCGAAATCTTGTTCGCCCATGAGCGGCCGAGAACCGTAATCCCTATTTATAGGTCTGTTTTGAGATGAGTTTTTGGGGAGCTTTGGATCCAGATCCGAATCCTAGTTTTTTCCACAAAAGAGGGTTTTTCCACTTGTTTTAGATCAGATTTTGTGCGAATCCTTGTTTCTGGAGCTGCGTCTCCCTTCGCTTTTCTTTTCTTATTTGATTATGGAGATTATTGCCGATTGTTTGTGCGTCGTCACGGGCATGAGGAACTAATCCCCTCGTCCGAGGGATCAATGAAGCCGCCCATGGCGGTATAGTGTTCATATGATGTATGTTTTTCTCCCCTTCTCTCAATGAATGTTTTCCAATTCTGAATTTAATGCGTTGATCATATGTGTTGCGTGATTGACTAGTTAAACGTGTTGAGGCCGATCGGCGATTCACGTTTTAGAACTTGGATTGGGAACACTAATTGAATAATGAGCACGACAGTGGATTTAGGAGATTAGTGCAAACTTATAGGGAACAAGAATTAATAGAATTCGAGATTAGGATTATGAGACCTAGTAAGTAATTAATCCAATCGTCGAATACGTCCTATTGAGCACGACAGTGGATATAGGAGAAATTGGGGGTCCCGGTTGACATTGTAATTGAACTTAGGGAGGAATTCATCATCACTTGGGTACTATACATGATTGGGTAGGTGGATTTGAGACCTTGGATATTTTAATTTCAGATTTTAATACCTTAGTTTTAATTGATTTGATATCTGAATTGCGATCTTCATCTCTCTCTCAACCACTTTCTGTGACTTGACCAAACTTATCGGATTTCCCGCGGATTAGTCGAATTGGTAGCCCAATCCCTGAGTTCGACCTCGGTAATTACTTACCGTGTTATTTTATTACTTGCGGCGACCCGATACACTTGCCGGTGACATCAACAAGTTTTTGGTGCCGTTGCCGGGGATTGGCACAACCAATTTTCCTAATTTTAGGGAATTTGATTATTTGGTTAAGTTATTTTTATTTTTATTTTTATTTTTACTTATTTTTTTAATTTTATTTACTATTATATCTCTCTCTACTTCTTTGATTCCACTTGGTCTTGCCTTGTTTTGTATGCGAGGTACACGAGGGAATGCTTCCGGGGTGCGAATATTGTAATGGAAACCATGACACTTGGAGCTGTCCGTTCTACTCCTCGCAAGAGTATGTGGACTCGTGCCATAATTTCTATGACAGCGTTCCCCAGGACAACTATCAGAGTCAGAATCAGTATTGGGGTTATATGAGGGGAGACCATCCGGGTTTCGCTTGGAGTAATTCTGGCGATGATCTAGCTTGGCAACCACAACCTCAACAGGATGGTGGAATACAACCTTGGGAGTTGGCTCTTGAGAAGCTGAATGCGGTAGTTGAGAAGTTGGCAATCGATACAAGCACAACCATTGATAAGTTGGCCACTCATACAGGGTCGGCAATTCAGAATCTAGAGATGAAGATTGCCCAACTCATAAAAGCAAATAAATGAACGTCTCCCAGAGACTCTCCCAGGTGATACCGAGAACAACCCTAAGAACCAATGTGATGCAACTAGTTCTCAGGAAGTTGAGGAAGAACTACCACATGTTGAGGAAGAGCAACCGGAGAAAGAGGAGTTGACAAGTGACAAGGCACCGGATCAAGGGGGTAGAGTTCAAAATGAAGATAAAGTGGTAGTGGACTCCACCATGCTTGCCAAGCAACCTGAAATTACTGCATTGGATAACTATGTTGGCTTACATGCATGTGTGGACATTGGTAAATTAGACCCTCCCACTTGTCTGGCACACTTCCTCGTGAAGACACAATTTGACCCGAGAGGAAGTGAGTTCATAATTGCAGAGGTCAAAGAAGTTTCCACACACGGGCCAGATGGAATCAATGATAGAGTCGTATTGCTCCTGCAAGGGCCACTTCACAAACCATGGGATCCGGGTGGAGGATTTGATATGATGAGCGTCTTTTGGCCCTTGTACCATAGACTATGGGATCCAGGTGGATGCTTCTTAATAAGTCAAGCTCGGGACGTTAAACAAGCGCTACTTGGGAGGCAACCCAAGATAGGTATCCTTTGGTTTTAGTTTCTGTCATTTATATATATAAAAAAAAAAACTTGATTCACCACGCGAATCCACGGTGGTCGCGCGAGACAGGAGCCCTGTATCTCAGAGGCTTGCTCATTTTTCTGTCTCGCGCCGTGAGGTATACTGTCGCCTCGCGATTCTGGGCATCATCATCTGTTGGAATTCCAGATTCGCCTCGCGAGATACTACTCGCCTCGCTATTCTGGAAAGTGTGAATAACAATTTTCCAGATTCGCCTCGCGAGTGGTATCTCGCCTCGCGAATCTGCACTTAAGGTTTTCATTTGCAGGAGTTCTTCCAGGATGCTATGCAACAGAAGGGAGGCCGTGAGACCAATTGGATGAGGAGGCAACCATGGAAACTTGATCAGGGAGCACCCTCTCCTCTCCTCACTTTTATTTTTGTTTTTGTTTTGTTTTTGTTTGTCACTCTTGAATAATTTGAGAAGATCAAGAGTTTTTGTATGAATGTGTGTCGGCAAGCTTGTTGGATTTTGATTAAATTGAGCATATATTGATTGCATGAATTATTTTGACCATTGATGATTTCCCCCTAGGTTCTGATAATAGAAAAGTTTATCCCCACTTAAAAATTGAAAACTGAACTTTGAGAATTTTGTTGTGATTACATGATTTATGATAAGTTTGGGGTGAGGGGGTGCACACACTAGGAATTGTATCTCGGTCAAACAATTTGCAAAATGTCCAGGTGAGGATTTGAGCCTCCAACTTTGTTTTTGATTGTGTGAATCACTATTAAGTTGCACTTTCCCGAATTTGCTTGAATCTCTTCATGGTTTGCATGTTTATATGTTGCATCAAATGATTTAGGCAATTTTCTTTGAATTAGCTACTTGGCCTAAAGAGAACCATCCCTAATGCATGTTCCCTAGTTAGCCCCGTTGAGCCTGATTAGCCTATTGTTTCTTGATGACTCTAAATTATAAGCCAAAATCTGAAAAACCATGCTAACCCAATCTTAGGATTAGGAGAGCATGGAAGCATAGCAAGAGGAGGGTTGTGAGGAACTAAGTTTGGGGTGGCTACAAGGTGGTGTGTCATTTTGGGTTGAGAAAAAGAAAAATAAAGGTTGAAACCCAAGGCAGTAAAAAAAAAATGTTGCCAAAAGAAAAGGGGCAAAACAGAAAAATAGCAAGGAAAAGGTTGTAGTCACCCGAGGCAAAAAGAAAAATAGAAAAAGGAATTTGAGTGGAAAATGTGTTTAATGCTCATGCTCTCTTAGTTCCTAGGGACTTAAGCCTAGTATCCTTGAATATCCTACCCTCAGCCAAGGCCCCATTACAACCTTGATAAGACCTTCTGATGTTGCATGCATGTTTTCGTGGGAACTATTTTTGAGATGAAAATCAAATTCATGGAAAGTGCTCTTAATATGTGAAACTTGAGTGAAAAGTTAAAAACCTAGACAAAATTGAGCGAATGAGTGAAATTTTACATACCCTTGTGAGGAAGGCAATAGTTTGAAATTGGTGATCTTCCTTTTGTGTGTAACCCTGATCCTTAACTTAGGTTAATGATTGCATGAATGATGATGAAGTTCTCAATTGTTTAAAGTAAATGAATGTGGGGATTACGTTAATGTAGGGGGAAATCATTGGAGAAAAACTGTTTTGAGTGCATGAAATTTGTGCGAAATCGATTGATTCCCTTAAGCTTGCCAAGTCTTGAGTCGTTTTTGAGTTTTAGCTTGCTTGGGGACAAGCAAGGTTTAAGTTTGGGGTGTTTTGATAAGCCTTTGGCTTATCTAGTTTTATAACTAGATGGACTGGGGTTTTTGTGCAAATTATTCGAGTTCAATCTCGTTTTCGCCCAAATTTGGCCTTGTTTTGTTCCTAAGTAGGTTTTGACTCGTTCTAGGCATTTTTAGTAGTTTTTAGTTTATTTTGAATAGAATTACGCTTTTTGTGTCTTTTTATTGTTTCAGGTTAGAAGTGAAGCTCCGGGAGTCAAGGAAAGTCAAGAAGTAGTGGAAAAAGCACTTCTGGAGATACTCGCCCCGCGAGTGGATGCTCGCCTCGCGAGCCTGAGGACCAGCAGAAGCAGCAACAGTCATACATTCTGTCTCGCCTCGCCAATCACATTTCGCCTCGCGATCATTCAAACTCAGGATGGAGCCAAAACTGAACTTCGCCCCGCGAAAGTCATCTCGCCCCGCGAGAGCCTGAAGACCCTGCAAGACAGAGACCATCACGGCCTTGCCGTGATGGAGGTCACGGCTGTGGCAGATTAAGGTTTGAAGTCTAGCCCCGCGAAGGACAGATCGCCCCGCGAGAGTTTGAAGACCCTGGAAGACAGAGACCATCACGGCCTAGCCGTAATGAAGGTCACGGCTGTGACAGTTTGAAGTTGGAAGACTCGCCCCGCGAATACACTTTCGCCTCGCGGAAATCCAAATTGAAAGCGCGCCAAAATTAATGATTCGCGTCGCGAAATCTTGTTCGCCCCGCGAGCGGCCGAGAACCAGAATCCCTATTTATAGGCTGTTTCAGATGAGTTTTTGGGGAGCTTTGGATCCAGATCCGAATCCTAGTTTTTTCCACAAAAGAGGGTTTTTCCACTTGTTTTAGATCAGATTTTGTGCGAATCCTTGTTTCTGGAGCTGCGTCTCCCTTCGCTTTTCTTTTCTTATTTGATTATGGAGATTATTGCCGATTGTTTGTGCGTCGTCACGGGCATGAGGAACTAATCCCCTCGTCCGAGGGATCAATGAAGCCGCCCATGGCGGTATAGTGTTCATATGATGTATGTTTTTCTCCCCTTCTCTCAATGAATGTTTTCCAATTCTGAATTTAATGCGTTGATCATATGTGTTGCGTGATTGACTAGTTAAACGTGTTGAGGCCGATCGGCGATTCACGTTTTAGAACTTGGATTGGGAACACTAATTGAATAATGAGCACGACAGTGGATTTAGGAGATTAGTGCAAACTTATAGGGAACAAGAATTAATAGAATTCGAGATTAGGATTATGAGACCTAGTAAGTAATTAATCCAATCGTCGAATACGTCCTATTGAGCACGACAGTGGATATAGGAGAAATTGGGGGTCCCGGTTGACATTGTAATTGAACCTAGGGAGGAATTCATCATCACTTGGGTACTATACATGATTGGGTAGGTGGATTTGAGACCTTGGATATTTTAATTTCAGATTTTAATACCTTAGTTTTAATTGATTTGATATCTGAATTGCGATCTTCATCTCTCTCTCAACCACTTTCTGTGACTTGACCAAACTTATCGGATTTCAGCGGATTAGTCGAATTGGTAGCCCAATCCCTGAGTTCGACCTCGGTAATTACTTACCGTGTTATTTTATTACTTTGCGGCGACCCGATATACTTTGCGGTGACATCAACAAGTTTTTGGTGCCGTTTGGGATTGGCACAACCAATTTTCCTAATTTTAGGGAATTTGATTATTTGGTTAAGTTATTTTTATTTTTATTTTTATTTTTACTTATTTTTTTAATTTTATTTACTATTATATCTCTCTCTACTTCTTTGATTCCACTTGGTCTTGCCTTGTTTTGTATGCGAGGTACACGAGGGAATGCTTACGGGTGCGAATATTGTAATGGAAACCATGACACTTGGAGCTGTCCGTTCTACTCCTCGCAAGAGTATGTGGACTCGTGCCATAATTTCTATGACAGCGTTCCCCAGGACAACTATCAGAGTCAGAATCAGTATTGGGGTTATATGAGGGGAGACCATCCGGGTTTCGCTTGGAGTAATTCTGGCGATGATCTAGCTTGGCAACCACAACCTCAACAGGATGGTGGAATACAACCTTGGGAGTTGGCTCTTGAGAAGCTGAATGCGGTAGTTGAGAAGTTGGCAATCGATACAAGCACAACCATTGATAAGTTGGCCACTCATACAGGGTCGGCAATTCAGAATCTAGAGATGAAGATTGCCCAACTCGCAAAGCAAATAAATGAACGTCTCCCAGAGACTCTCCCAGGTGATACCGAGAACAACCCTAAGAACCAATGTGATGCAACTAGTTCTCAGGAAGTTGAGGAAGAACTACCACATGTTGAGGAAGAGCAACCGGAGAAAGAGGAGTTGACAAGTGACAAGGCACCGGATCAAGGGGGTAGAGTTCAAAATGAAGATAAAGTGGTAGTGGACTCCACCATGCTTGCCAAGCAACCTGAAATTACTGCATTGGATAACTATGTTGGCTTACATGCATGTGTGGACATTGGTAAATTAGACCCTCCCACTTGTCTGGCACACTTCCTCGTGAAGACACAATTTGACCCGAGAGGAAGTGAGTTCATAATTGCAGAGGTCAAAGAAGTTTCCACACACGGGCCAGATGGAATCAATGATAGAGTCGTATTGCTCCTGCAAGGGCCACTTCACAAACCATGGGATCCGGGTGGAGGATTTGATATGATGAGCGTCTTTTGGCCCTTGTACCATAGACTATGGGATCCAGGTGGATGCTTCTTAATAAGTCAAGCTCGGGACGTTAAACAAGCGCTACTTGGGAGGCAACCCAAGATAGGTATCCTTTGGTTTTAGTTTCTGTCATTTATATATATATAAAAAAAAAAAACTTGATTCACCACGCGAATCCATGGTGGCCGCGCGAGACAGGAGCCCTGTATCTCAGAGGCTTGCTCACTTTTCTGTCTCGCGCCGTGAGGTATACTGTCGCCTCGCGATTCTGGGCATCATCATCTATTGGAATTCCAGATTCACCTCGCGAGATACTACTCGCCTCGCTATTCTGGAAAGTGTGAATAACAATTTTCCAGATTCGCCTCGCGAGTGGTATCTCGCCTCGCGAATCTGCACTTAAGGTTTTCATTTGCAGGAGTTCTTCCAGGATGCTATGCAACAGAAGGGAGGCCGTGAGACCAATTGGATGAGGAGGCAACCATGGAAACTTGATCAGGGAGCACCCTCTCCTCTCCTCACTTTTATTTTTGTTTTTGTTTTGTTTTTGTTTGTCACTCTTGAATAATTTGAGAAGATCAAGAGTTTTTGTATGAATGTGTGTCGGCAAGCTTGTTGGATTTTGATTAAATTGAGCATATATTGATTGCATGAATTATTTTGACCATTGATGATTTGCCCCTAGGTTCTGATAATAGAAAAGTTTATCCCCACTTAAAAATTGAAAACTGAACTTTGAGAATTTTGCTGTGATTACTTGATTTATGATAAGTTTGGGGTGAGGGGGTGCACACACTAGGAATTGTATCTCGGTCAAACAATTTGCAAAATGTCCAGATGAGGATTTGAGCCTCCAACTTTGTTTTTGATTGTGTGAATCACTATTAAGTTGCACTTTCCCGAATTTGCTTGAATCTCTTCATGGTTTGCATGTTTATATGTTGCATCAAATGATTTAGGCAATTTTCTTTGAATTAGCTACTTGGCCTAAAGAGAACCATCCCTAATGCATGTTCCCTAGTTAGCCCCGTTGAGCCTGATTAGCCTATTGTTTCTTGATGACCCTAAATTATAAGCCAAAATCTGAAAAACCATGCTAACCCAATCTTAGGATTAGGAGAGCATGGAAGCATAGCAAGAGGAGGGTTGTGAGGAACTAAGTTTGGGGTGGCTACAAGGTGGTGTGTCATTTTGGGTTGAGAAAAAGAAAAATAAAGGTTGAAACCCAAGGCAGTAAAAAAAAAAATGTTGCCAAAAGAAAAGGGGCAAAACAGAAAAATAGCAAGGAAAAGGTTGTAGTCACCCGAGGCAAAAAGAAAAATAGAAAAAGGAATTTGAGTGGAAAATGTGTTTA
The DNA here is from genome assembly GCA_030762895.1 of Sophora flavescens. Taxonomy (NCBI): domain Eukaryota; kingdom Viridiplantae; phylum Streptophyta; class Magnoliopsida; order Fabales; family Fabaceae; genus Sophora; species Sophora flavescens. The sequence goes on from CM061064.1 coordinate 57,842,674, forward strand.
ATGCTCATGCTCTCTTAGTTCCTAGGGACTTAAGCCTAGTATCCTTGAATATCCTACCCTCAGTCAGGCCCCATTACAACCTTGATAAGACCTTCTGATGTTGCATGCATGTTTTCGTGGGAACTATTTTTGAGATGAAAATCAAATTCATGGAAAGTGCTCTTAATATGTGAAACTTGAGTGAAAAGTTAAAAACCTAGACAAAATTGAGCGAATGAGTGAAATTTTACATACCCTTGTGAGGAAGGCAATAGTTTGAAATTGGTGATCTTCCTTTTGTGTGTGACCCTGATCCTCAACTTAGGTTAATGATTGCATGAATGATGATGAAGTTCTCAATTGTTTAAAGTAAATGAATGTGGGGATTACGTTAATGTAGGGGGGAAATCATTGGAGAAAAATTGTTTTGAGTGCATGAAATTTGTGCGAAATCGATTGATTCCCTTAAGCTTGCCAAGTCTTGAGTCATTTTTGAGTTTTAGCTTGCTTGGGGACAAGCAAGGTTTAAGTTTGGGGTGTTTTGATAAGCCTTTGGCTTATCTAGTTTTATAACTAGATGGACTGGGGTTTTTTTGCAAATTATTCGAGTTCAATCTCGTTTTCGCCCAAATTTGGCCTTGTTTTGTTCCTAAGTAGGTTTTGACTCGTTCTAGGCATTTTTAGTAGTTTTTAGTCTATTTTGAATAGAATTACGCTTTTTGTGTCTTTTTTATTGTTTCATGTTAGAAGTGAAGCTCCGGGAGTCAAGGAAAGTCAAGAAGTAGTGGAAAAAGCACTTCTGGAGATACTCGCCCCGCGAGTGGATGCTCGCCTCGCGAGCCTGAGGACCAGCAGAAGCAGCAACAGTCATACATTGTCTCACCTCGCCAATCACATTTCGCCTCGCGATCATTCAAACTCAGGATGAAGCCAAAACTGAACTTCGCCCCGCGAAAGTCATCTCGCCCCGCGAGAGCCTGAAGACCATGCAAGACAGAGACCATCACGGCCTAGCCGTGATGAAGGTCACGGCTGTGGCAGATTAAGGTTTGAAGTCTAGCCCCGCGAAGGACAGATCGCCCCGCGAGAGTTTGAAGATCCTGGAAGACAGATACCATCACGGCCTAGCCGTAATGAAGGTCACGGCTGTGACAGTTTGAAGTTGGAAGACTCGCCCCGCGAATACACTTTCGCCTCGCGGAAATCCAAATTGAAAGCGCGCCAAAATTAATGATTCGCCTCGCGAAATCTTGTTCGCCCCGCGAGCGGCCAAGAACCAGAATCCATATTTATAGGCTGTTTCAGATGAGTTTTTGGGGAGCTTTGGATCCAGATCCGAATCCTAGATTTTTCCACAAAAGAGGGTTTTTCCACTTGTTTTAGATCAGATTTTGTGCGAATCCTTGTTTCTGGAGCTGCGTCTCCCTTCGCTTTTCTTTTCTTATTTGATTATGGAGATTATTGCCGATTGTTTGTGCGTCGTCACGGGCATGAGGAACTAATCCCCTCGTCCGAGGGATCAATGAAGCCGTCCATGGCGGTATAGTGTTCATGTGATGTATGTTTTTCTCCCCTTCTCTCAATGAATGTTTTCCAATTATGAATTTAATGCGTTGATCATATGTGTTGCGTGATTGACTAGTTAAACGTGTTGAGGCCGATCGGCGATTCGCGTTTTAGAACTTGGATTGGGAACACTAATTGAATAATGAGCACGACAGTGGATTTAGGAGATTAGTGCAACCTTATAGGGAACAAGAATTAATAGAATTCGAGATTAGGATTATGAGACCTAGTAAGTAAATAATCCAATCTTCGAATACGTCCTATTGAGCGCGACAGTGGATATAGGAGAAATTGGGGGTCCCGGTTGACATTGTAATTGAACTTAGGGAGGAATTCATCATCACTTGGGTACTATACATGATTGGGTAGGTGGATTTGAGACCTTGGATATTTTAATTTCAGATTTTAATACCTTAGTTTTAATTGATTTGATATCTGAATTGCGATCTTCATCTCTCTCTCAACCACTTTCTGTGACTTGACCAAACTTATCGGATTTCCCGCGGATTAGTCGAATTGGTAGCCCAATCCCTGAGTTCGACCTCGGTAATTACTTACCGTGTTATTTTATTACTTGCGACGACCCGGTACACTTGCCGGTGACATCAACAGAAGCCCTCAATTGTCAGGCTCTTGCTTGCTTTGGCAGCATCTCAGAATTGGTTTTTGAAGCAACTAGATGTCAACAACGCATTCCTTCATGGTGATCTTGATGAAGAAGTCTACATGTCCATCCTGAGAGGTGTCACTCACGACAAGCCTAATTGTAACATCCATAATTTTATGTGTTGTTTAAGTAGGAGGATTAGGTTTAATATTTGGAATACATAGTTGAGATTTTGTTTTGAAGTCTAGAAGCTTTTGCATGGGATGTATGCAATCATTGGGAGTGAATTTGAATGTGAGCAAACCCTAGGATTTTCCCATTTATCGTCTAAAAGGCTTAGATGTGTGGAATAAGATATTTGGATCTAAGAAAGAGATTAGGCATTTTTGAGGATTTGAGGTTGTTAATTAGGTATTGAAGAGCCTATATCTCAAATTTGAGGTCAATCAGACTTCAAACGAGCTCAGAACGTGAGGAAACGCGCGGGGTCAATGTTGTTGACCAGAGGCCAGCGCTGAGCATGGGAAAGTTGGTGCTGAGCACTGGGAAGTGAGTCATGCACACGGACATGTGGCGAGTGACGTCGCGTGCATGCAGGCACGCGGGTGGACTCTCCATCACTGAGCGAAGGAAATCTGGCGCTGGGCACCAGCGCTGGAATTTTGAAAATAAATAAATATATTCAAGAGGTAACTTAAGTTAACTCGGTTGAAAACAGAGAAGCCAGAGAACAAAACTGAGTGAAACAGAAAGGGAGAGTTTAGAGAGAGGGGGGGGGGAAAACCTAGAGAGAGAAAAGCTTCAAGAAGAGAGTTAGAGCGATTCGGGCATCCCGTTGTGTTTCCGAGTACACCGTTGCGTTCATGGCAACGTCATCTTCATCATCCTCTTACTATTTTCTTCTAAAGTGAAGGTAAATCTCACTCTCTCTAAGCTGAAATGTTTGTCTGTTACAATATTCGAAGTATCTTTAGTTTCGGTTATCCGAATTCAATTCCGTTTTCAAATTTGAACTCATGGTAACGTACGCTTCGTAATGTGATGCGTAGGTGAAATTTTGGAGGCTTAGAGGCCTTAGGTTTGCATAGGGCAGAACTGAGAGCTTAGGGGGGATTTCTCGTTTCGTTACGTCAGATCATTGTACGACTTTTGATGGGGTTCCGGCAAGCGTACCGGATCGAAGCAAGTAATAATAAAACGGTGAGAAACCGAGTATCGAACTCAGGGGTTGGGAAACCAAGTGTCACTTCACAAATTAAACAACTATTTAGACTGAGAAATAGGTGTGAAAAGATTTCAAGAAAATAAAAGAAACGATAAAATAAAATAAAATATTTTTGGGATTTTAAATATGAAAAAGAAATTTCCAGGAATTGAGTTACCAACAAGGCTACTCATGCTACTAAATTGACTACCCTTCTTGTTAATTATCAAAATTACTCTGAAGGTGAATTTATCCTAAATAAGTTAATGTTCCCTCTCGAGATACAAGAAACGTACCCAATTAAACCAACCCCTACTCTTGTGGTAATTGTATTTAAATTGAACCCATTAAGATTCGTGACAATTCAATGGTACCCTCGAAGGACCGCTTCTAACTCTCGTGATTTAAGTCCTGAGTTCGATCCCTATAGATCCAATACCTAAGTTCGCCGCTAGGTTTGTCCTTAGAGTATCTATGACGTGCAAATAAGTGCGCACCAAATTCACAAGTAATTCATGCAATAGGAATCAAATCGAAAGCAAATTGTAATTAACAAAGGGAAAACATCAATTCATAACATAAAACAGGTCTTGGGCATAGCCCCAATTCCTAGAAATAAAAACAACTACTCAAGCATTGTCATGGTCATGGCAACCTTGAATAACAAAAGCATAAAAAAAAACCTAAGAGAAGAGAAGAAATTAAGAAGAAGAGAAATCCTAATTTTTGCCTAAAGTACCAGCCCAGTGGATCCCTATTTTCAAGTCTAATTGCCCTATTTATAGAGTAGGTTAACTTGAATCCCAAGCAAATACAAAATCAGATTAAAACAGGTTTTAAAATTCCAGATATTGCGCGTCACAGTCGTGATGCCTGTCACGGCCAGGCCATGGCAGATTCTGTCTTGGAAAACTTGGCACTGATGGCCTGTCACGGCCGTGATGGCCATCACGGCCTGGCCGTGACAGGTTCAGACTTTTTCGTTCTTTTCATTTTAGCCTTGCTCGATCATGGTCGTGATGGCTGTCACGGCTAGGCCGTGATGGACTCTGTTTGGCTCATTTTTCTTACTTTTCAAGCTCCGCCTTCATGCAAACTCCAACATAATTGGTCATGAGCATTTTAATCTTCATATTTAATTGTCAAATCAATATCTCCAAATTAATTGCCAAATCTTATCATATCATTTATTGTTGTGATAGGCAATTATTATCCCGATCCAAATTGATTTGGATCCAATCTTTTATCTCAATGCCAATTGAATTATCTTTTAATCATAATAATTCAAATCCAAATTGATTTGGATTCAAATCCATCATGTGGGCCCTCGCAATTTACTAGGTAATCTTCAATTTAATTGATATCCTTCTTCTTTGTCCTTTCCTAAAAATAAAAATAAGAAAAATCTTGAGAAAATCATCTAAGATCTAATTAAATCAATTAAATGCACACAATGACTCTAAAATAACAAAAATAAGAAAACAAAGTCTAATTTGGGCTAAATCAAGTATGAACTCAATTTAATTGATGAAATCTGCTCTAAAATAATAAATAAAACATGATAAGACAGTGGATTATAAACTTTTCAGGTGGGGGAAATAAGCCATTTAACGTCGAAAACGGAGAAGTGTCATTTAATTTGATAATGAGGTAGGGCGACCTAAACCCTACTAAAGAATGAGTAACGGGCAATGTCCATATCACATTTGGGACTATTTAGTGGTACCAATGATGATATTGAAATTGTACGTTTATCGTCCCAACGTTTAAAATATATTATTTTATTATTAATGATTGCCTGCTTTGAATGATTTGACTGTTATTGGTAATTGATGGATGATGGTATGAGGGTAGGATTTATTTTGTTAGAATATGTTTATATTTATATTATTATAACTAGAAGTGATGATATGATGACATGATGGTAATGATTATGTTTATAGATTGAATAGGGATAAGATATGATGAGTCATGGTGATGTATGTGGGGTATTCATAATACATGAGTTAGTAGTGCCCGGCTGAGATAATTATTGTGATATGGTGATGAGACTTAGGAGATGTGATTATGATTAAGGTCATCTGTGAGATAGTGATGAGAGGTTAAGGCACTAGGGGGTGACCTGAAACATGGTATGTGATATGGTGACCTGAAACAGGGTCTGTGATCCAGTGTTGGGGCACTGGGGGTTTGATTTCTCGGAGGGTGTTCCCGGGATTTCAAACTTTCGGCAGGACCGTCCCAAAGAGTATTTTATTATAGTCGCAGCTATAGTTCATGCATTGCATGAGCAGCCTGACCGAGGGATCAGGATGTGCACCGTCGTGTATTGTGCAACTATAGTTCCATTGTTTTGCATGGGCATCCTCTCTCTGCGGACGAGGATGTGCGCCGGGGGCTCTGGTGATGGGGTGTTGTGGATATCCTGATATGTGACCGAACTTGGTGATTCATACAACATTGCATTACATCATGATGGAGGGTAGAGTAAAGATCATAGAAGTGTTTGAGGATGGTTGTGTTTAATATGTATATATATATATAGAGAGGGAGAGATTTATGGAGATGGTTGTTTCGTGTGTTTATGCTGTTATAAAATGAAATGTTGCTAAACCCTTTCCACGTGTGACGTTATATTGTTTCTTATCCCCTTCTCTTTTGCTGTGTGTTTGTTTTATTTATGTTTGTACCTTAGACCCGGACCAGACAGATGGCACATTGGGATCATCCATGGATGACCCAGGATGCGGGGTTCCCCTTCACGGGGACGTTTGAGTTTGAGTTCGTGGACCCTAACCGGTGGCTCGTGGACCCGGTCACTTGTTTCACTGTATATACGGGTCCAGTTTCGGTGACGACCGGACTTGGGCAGGGGGCTCCCCTAGGGTTGGTTGATTCCTTCCGTTTCGGTCAAACCCCCCTTCCCTATCGGATATCCAGATGGACAGTCACAGCCGATGCCGCCGATGCCAGGCATGGAACCAGTTCCCTTCATTGTACCCTTTGAGGTACTTGTGCCAGGACCAGGACTTGTACCAACACCTGCACCCGCACCAGAGTCAGTGCTTGCACCCGCAACTGAGGAGGATCCAGTTGCACCAGTTCCGGACCCGATGCCTGTTCCCAAGGCACCAACACCCCCCGAGGTCAGAGCTACAGGTTCGGAGTCTTCCCGAGTGTCCTCCAGACTACATCCCAGAGATAACTTGATTTACCGACAGATGTTCCGGCAGCCATCAGATAGGAGCTCTTCCAGTGGCAACAGAGGGGTGGCTGGACCGTCAAGACCACGGGATTCTAGTGAGGGTGATAGTTTATGATAGCTCAGGCCATTGTTATCTGCGTAGGTGTGAGTGATGTTTTTATGTATTTTGAGATGGAACTGGGTGTTGAGAATCGATGAGGAATCTTTTCTTCAGGTTTTTGATGTATTTTTGGTGATGCTGCTAGTTTGTACATATTAGGATCCTATTGAAGGGATTCCTTGACAATACTATATCAGGATATGATGTACATATTTATGCATGTATGTATATATGTTGATATATATTTCTGTATGATAGTTGTTTATATTTAAGTTTAAATCTTTTCGCCGTTTCAATATAACCGCTTAACGTAAATATCACGATTAGGTCTTAACTATTTTGGGTTTTTCTTTAATGGAACGTTGGGGCGTCTCACTAATCAAGTGTGCAGGCTGCACAAGTCCCTCTACGGCCTACAACAAGCAAGTAGGCAATGGTTGCCAAACTTTCCAGCTCTTTCCATGCTCTCGAGTACCAAGAGTCTCAACAGGACCATTCCCTATTCACCAAACATTCACTGCTCTTTTGGTCTATGTCGATGACTTGATCCTAGCTGGAAACACTATTTCAGAAACCAACTCAGTGAAGCAATTCCTTGATGACAAGGTTAAAATAAAGGACCTTGGTGACCTCAAATACTTCTTGGGTTTGGAGGTAGCTAGATCCAAAAAGGGCATCGCCATTTGTCAACGAAAATATGCTCTAGATGTCCTCTCAGATGCAGGATTGTTAGCCTCTAAACTTGTCTCAACCCCTATGGTGAAATCCACAAAGTTGCACTTGTCTTCATCTCATTTTGAACTATATCCGGATCCTGCCTCTTACAGAAAATTGGTTGGCCGTTTACTCTACTTAACAAACACAAGACCGTACATTAGCTATGCAGTGCAACAGCTAAGTCAGTTCATGAGTTCACCATCTCAAGATCATTTTCAAGCTGCCACTCGAGTCCTCAGGTACATTAAAGGCTCTCCTGCACAAGGCCTTTTCTACCCTTCATCATCCAAACCACAGCTTAAGGCATTTAGTGACTCTGACTGGGCAGCTTGCTCGGACACAAGAAGATCAATCACCAGATATTGTGTTTTCCTTGAGACCGCCTTATCTCTTGGAAAACAAAGAAGCAAACCACTGTGTCCCGTTCTTCATCAGAGACCGAGTATAGAGCTCTTGCATCCACGGTTTGTGAAATTCAGTGGTTAACCTATCTGCTCCAGGAATTCCCAATCCGCACCTTAGGTCCTGCTTCACTGTATGATGACAATCAATCTACTCGCCACATCGCTTCAAATTCTGTCTTTCAAGAGCGAACCAAATACATAGATATTGATTGTCACATTGTAAGAGACAAACTTAAGGCCAAGCTATTTCACGTACTTCCCATCTCCACAACTGAGTAAGCTGCGGATATCTTGACTAAAGCACTTGACCCAGCTCCCTTCAAATACATCCTGTCCAAGCGGGGAGTGCTCAACATACACTCTCCAGCGGGAGGGGGGTATTGGACAATACTTAAAGTTGTAACAAACCACTTTTTCGTCCCACAGCTTGTCATTCCTTTACTTCCATATGCTCCACAAAACCATGCAAAACTCTTCAAGTTTTTCCTGATGAAAGTGACAACAAACCTCAAAGAAGAAATTTGAAAAGCTTTCTATGATAAGGTGTCTTTCCTCTATCCATTCCCAGTAACCCAGCTCCATCCAACAAGCTCTACATTGGGCATTGGACACCTCTACTTTGGAGCCTCGTTCGAGTTGGTAGGCAGTCCCGACAAGCTCTCCACAATTTTTTTTTGACATGGTGAGGTATTTGAAGACTGCACAACACTCTCCAGTCGCCCTCCTCCCTCAAACTATCAATATTTAGCACACTGTTCATGTCAGTTTTGTATCCGGATTTGACTGTATAAACACCATCTTTTGATACTTCCAGATCATTTTGTTGACCCCTGAGGTATTAAGAAGAGGAATCTTCAAGATCTGCTCAACTTCATGTGGTAGAAAGCAGCTTTGGAGAAATGGAATATTCCATCTTTTACTATCCTACATATAGAGATGTTGGCCATGCAGCGCATCAAATTCTGGAATACCAGTTTTTTACAAGGTTAAAGTAATGTTTTGGTCCCTATACGTGACATCGATTTTCAATTTAGTCCCTATACGTAAAAAGTTTTCAATTTGGTCCCTATACGTGACACTGATTTTCAATTTGGTCCTCACATCTAATTGGTCCCTATATAAGAGGATCAAATTGCAAATTATTATCACATATAGGGACCAAATTGAAAATAATTATCACATGTAGGGACCGATTTCAAATTTTTTTTGTTGAATTGGTCCCTACATGTGACAATAATTTGAAATTTGGTCCTCTTATATAGGGACCAATTTGCTGTGAGGACCAAATTGAAAATCAGTGTCACGTATAGGGACCAAATTGATAACTTTTTACGTATAGGGACTAAATTGAAAATCGATGTCACGTATAGGGACCAAAACATTACTTTAACCTTTTTACAAAATTCCAGTGTCAGTATCCCGAATCCATGGATCACCACGAGTAAGAATATTTGACCCGTTTCCTACGCACCACCTAGCTCCATCCTTGAGCACAACCCGGGTAAATGCTACGCCAAAGAAAGCTAGGATTGTGACCAATCGTAGCATTAAGAAAATTTCCTTTTGAAACATATTTGGCTTTGAAGACTCTGCTCATCATAGCTTCTGGGTTGGAAACAAATTTTCAATCAAGTTTCCTTAACATTGCCAAGTTGAACCCATGGAGATCGTGAAAATCAAGGGCACCATGCTCCTTACAAACAACCATCTTCTTCCATCTCATCCAATTAATCCCTTTTTTTCCACCTTTATTAGAGCCCCACCAAAAGGAATTGATCATTTTTTCAATTTCGTCACACAAAGAAGACGGAATCAAGTACATACTCATGTAGTAGATTGGAATTGATTGGAGAACAGATTTCACAAGAACTTCCCTACCTGCTTTTGAAAGAGTTCTACCTTCCCATGAATTTATTTTTTCCACACTCTATCCTTGATTAGTGTCGTTAGGACATTAGTTAAAGAATCAATATATAGTAAGTTTTAATTTTATCGGAAATTACAACTTGTGAGTTTTCCATGTATTTGATTCGTCTCTTTTCAATAAAAAAATTTATATTTTAGATTTAGGAGAATGCTAACGAGTGTCCTTGAGGTATTATTTAAGGAATTTAAAAAGAAAATTTTGTATGGGAAAATGAAGTATTTAATATATTGAAAAGTGTTATACTTACTTTTTTTAATACAAACTTTCCTTTTCTTTATTCTTTAACAAATACCTTTAGAGCACTCATTAGCAAAATCTTCTGCCTTAAAATGTAAATTGTTATTCCTATTACATTGCCTACATGTGTGTCTAGGGGTGTTCACTTATCGGTTTAGTTCAAATTTGTATGGGAAAAATCTGAACCAATCAAATCAATTAGTTTAGTTTGGTTCGAATTTGCAATTTTTTTTCCAAAAAATTCTTACCAAACCGAACCGATCAAGAATATTACAAAACATACTATATATATATATATATATAATACTCCCTCTTGTCCACAATATAATAATCAAAACCTTAAAACACACAAACCAATGAAATGTATTGAAATAAGTTAATTATAATTAATACTCATATAAATTTTCAAAAAACCCCTTCTAATTTTAATTAATACTACCTCTAGTCCACAATATTATAAACAGATGAGACATTTTTTTGTGTCCAAAATATAAGAAACATGTATCAATTTTCACACATATTAAATGCTAATTTCCAATATTACCCTTATTTATAATATGATTTATATTTACGAGATATATCAATTTTTCATGCAAGTGAATTGGTTCATTAAAATTAGAAGGGTTATTTTTAAAAATTTATATGAGTATTAATTACAATTAACTTATTTCAATACATTTCCTTGGTGTGTGTGTTTTAGGGTTATGTTTCTTATATTGTGGATCGGAGGTAGTATTATGATTGCCTATAGTTAATGGCAGTAATTAATAAGGGCAATATTGGAAATTAATATTTAATATGTATGAAAATTGATGTATGTTTCTTATATTTTGGACCAAAAAAAGGACTCATTTATTTTTATGTGTGAAAATTGATACATGTTTCTTATATTTTAGATAAAAATAATGACCAATTTGTTTCTTATATCATTGACCGGAGGGAATAAAATATAGTAATAGGTACCAGTATAGTAACAAAATATTAAAATTCTTGAACCCGAGAACCGAACTAATCATCATTGAGTCCGGTTTGGTTAAATTCGAATCAGAACATAAAAAAATGATCATACTAACAAGTGCCTTCAGGACATTCTTTAATAAATCATAAGAAGCAAGTTTTTATTGGGAAACTAAGTATTTCACCTCTTCAAACATTAAATACACAAATTTCTAATACAATTTTTTTTTCTTGATTTCTTAACGAGTGCCCACTCATTATTCTCTAAAAAAAATAGTCTAAGTCAATGAGAAATGATAATTGTACGTACTTTTGAAACATCATATATAAACATCATATGATAATGAGTTATCTTGAAATAATAAATACATATGATGAAAAAAATAATAATATATATATATATATATATATATATATTATTAAATACCAAAAATATATATAACTATCATTACTTTCAAATCAATTTAAGTAGTTGGTTTGGAATTTTGAATTCATTTGAATCAATTTCAACCAATAAAGACCCCCCATGTGTGTGAACACAAGCCTGCTGTGCAAATAAATGCAAGGTGGCTCCAGATCACGAGACAACACGTTGATTCAGGACACGGACTATAAGTTCGTCGATATTAAGTTATAGATAAACACTTGGGCAGTTACGTATCCAATAGATCATCTTTGGACATACCTAATAATGATTGACATGACATCTCATTAAAAAGTAAAAAAGCCACCGACCTTGCAAGCTTCACTACCTCTCGTTTTCACCCTTGCTCACAAAATACCCCAAATAATAAAAGTTTTAGCATATCCATTGACACGCAGTGACAGCATAATAACTGAAATAACAGGACTTTCAGCATACACATTGGTGTAGGTGATTTTCTTTTTCTTTTTCTTTTCTTTTAGATTGATATATGGTATTTTTCCATTTTGAAAATTTTGATTTCTGTTTGTTCTTATTTCCCTGGTTTTGAATGTTATAATCATATTTCCCTGGCCATCTTGATAATAGTCTTCTTTGTAACAATATCAGAGAAGCATCCTTAAATCCAAATGCTTGATAATAGTTGTAAGAGCTTGATTTCAATTATGCTGTTTCATCGATTAGAAAATATTTTTGAATAAAATAAAATCATATTCATAGTCTACTTTATGGAAGAAGGTTACGGTAAAATTTTGGGTTGAAAATTCAGACGAAACCCGATCTGCATTTTCACTGACAGTAAAAATTTACTGAGCAGAAAACCTAATTTTGCACCGTGAACGAAATGGTTAGTGTTTTTGTCATGTTTTCAATGACTTTAGTAATTTTGGAAATTTTACGTTCGAAATTAAAATAGAATATTTTATTATGACGAAATCGTCGAAAACTACGATCGGAAATTTTAACCAAGTACACAACGAAGCAGGAAAGGGAGCTGAGATGACCGATGTGACATGTTAGAAAAGGAAGGACATGTTGATGTGAGTCAAATGTCACGTCATAAACTAACATCATTACACTTTTTGAATATAATGTATTTTAATCCAAAAAATCTATTTTTCTCTCACTTTCTCCAACCAAACACACATTAGCAAAATTTCGAGCCCAAGTCCCTCACGCTCATTCTCCCACACGCCACTTTCTCTCTCTCCCTCTATATAAACACTCATTTTCTTTCATTTTCACACTTTACACTCAGATAACCAAGTTCTTCACTCATTTCCTTCAAACTCCAAGTGTAAAACTTCTTCTTCTTACTCATCTAAGTTCTCCTCTACACTTATTTGTTGAGTTAATGTCGTGTTCATCCTTTTGATATTCTTAGATCTATAAGCTTCTAAAATATCTAGAAAATTGTAGAAAAATCATAAAAATGTGAAACCAATTTCTATGATTTAGTTATGATCTCTACTTTCATTATCTAAGAGCATACATCAACCAAAATTTTCCTCCCCTATTTTTGTAAAGAGGCCGAAACTATGTCTAAATGGACTGAGGAGGTTTTGTTCAATTTTTTAACTTAAATGAGGTTAGATCTAAACTATTTAGGGTTTCTATGTTCCTAATCCTCAACTAATCTTAAGTTTCATCAAGTTTTATCTATTTCAAGTCTTAGATCTATTTCTTTCAAGATTATGTAAAAATGTTGATGAGTTAAGATTATGGTTTTTATGCTTTTAGATACTTGTACTTTTATGATTCAAGGGTTGGAACCCAAATAAATTTTCTAACCTATTTTTATGTTCAAGGCCGAAACCCTAACCTTAGAGGTTAGAGGATTTTGTTTCATATTTTCAACTTCTAACAATTTATTCTAGTTATCTAAGACCTAAACACCTAGAATCCAAAAGATTAGAGTGAGAAAATAATCCTAGCCTCATTTTGAAATAAAGTCCGAACCTAGTATTAAAGTGAACCTAGTGGTAATTGTTTGATTAATCGTTGTTATGTGATGTTGGTTGAAGGAGGAATTGGTAACCTGTGGCATGATAACGAGGAACATCGATTTCAGAATCCCGGTGATAACCCAAGTAGGGGAAAGAACCAACCTATCGTCGGAATGGATAATTAGTAGATTATATAATAATTGTGTAGGGTGACCTAAACCCTAATAGTAGTCGAGTAATCGACAAGACCAAATCACATTGGAAACCTTTTTCTGAAAAACCAATTGCGATTCGGGGATTGTATGTTTATCGACATTAGGTTGATTTTTATATTGTTGATGGTTGATTTGATTTTATTATCTTTATTGAATTGATTTTGTGCTATGTTGGTGATATGGGAATATTTTGATGGATATTGTGTTATGCATGATCTGCCTGGTTTTTATTATTATGCTTAGTGGATTTTAAGCAAAGATATATATGTTGTCTAAGAGATGATTGTTTTAGGTGTGAGGATAATGAAGATTTAGAAGTGCCTAACCTAGATGATGTATGTTAAAGAGGTGTTATGGCATAGAATATGTGTCAAGTTCTAATGGGAGGTTAAGGCACTAGGATGTTGTTAAAACGGGTTGGTGAGATTCAAGTATAGGCATTATTGTCCACAAATAGTGTATCGGTAATATAATACTCAAGGACAAAAGTGTATCGGTAATATAATACACAAGGACATCTGTGTATTGGTAATATAATACACATAAAATACATATGTGTATTGGTAATATAATACACCGTGTATTGGTAATATAATACAGTAAATCACATCTGTGTATTGGTAATATAATACACCGTGTATTGTTAATATAATACACGTAAAATCAAGATTTCTCGCGAGATCACTTCCACCTTAGAAATATGTGTGCAGCTATGGTGTCTTGGAGTAACATGAGATTGAGGGTAGATGATGATATATTAATTTGAGGATGATTTGTTAGTTAGGTGTGTTGATTGTCTGTGACAATTACTGTATAATTTACTATGACTCTTTTCCACTTTTGATGATAGAACTGTTTCTTATCCCCTGTATATTTCTGTATGTTGTATTTTATCTCCTTGTACAATAGTACGAGAAGACCCTGTGGATGAGCATGATCAGGAGGAGTTGGATGGAACTCCCTACGAACCGGAGGCCGAAGGACGAGCTGTGACCCATGGTGATTAGGGTCTAGTTAGTTATGACAAGTGCATCTTGTGAGGCGTTTTTATATGTTTCCGCTTTGTTTAACTTTTGTTTAAGTATATGCTTGTTAGGGATCTTACTGAAAGGATACCCTCAACAGTGTTTTGTAATATGTTTAATATACTTATATTGTGATGTGTATTCTATATGAAGTTGTATACGTCATAAGTGAAGTTTTTAATTTCTACGTATTTTCATATTAAGCGCACAAGTAAGAAATTAATTAATTAATTAACGGGGTGTCTCATTTTGGTATCAGAGCAGTTTGGTTCTAAAATGGACTATGGGGTTATGTCCGATCAGAATCAAGGACTGCAAGGTTTAGAATGTTGTTACTGGTCGTGTCTAGTTGAATCCACATCGGATTTTGACTATGCTTAGAAGTTGGGTAGTGTGTCTGAATCTGATGTGAAAGGTTAATATTAGTATGACATATGGTTTTTATATACTTGTCTATGTGGTATTATATGTCATACTAATGAGAGCGGATGATTTCTTTTAATAGAATCATGGCTCGCAGAAGAGGACGTCCAACTAACAGTGGTGACAGAACTTCATAAAGGATTATTGGAGCTGTCAATGGTAATGCTGACAATACTGAGAATGGAGGAGGATCATCTTCGACTCCAAATGCAATGGAAACCCTAGCTGCTGCTATGCTATTGCAAATCCAGTAGAATGCTGAGATGCTGCACATGAACAAAGAACAGCTAGAAATTAAGAATCAGAGAAGGGCGGTAGCAGTTGAAGATGCCGGATTGACTAATTTCATGAACGGAAAGCCACCTCAATTTCGAGGAGAGTATGACCCAGAGAAGGCTGAATGGTGGATACAAGAGATTGAGAAGATATTTGCCACTGTTCACTACTGCGAGGAGAGGAAAGTGACCTATGCTGCCTTCATGCTAACTGAAGGTGTAGAATTCTGGTGGAAAGGAAAGAAAAGGCTTTTGGAAGCCGAAGGCAGAAATATTACCTAGCAGCTATTTACCGACTGCTTTTTCGAGAAGTATTTTTCGCGTCTAGTTAGATATGAGAAGGAAAAGGAATTCACAAACCTCAAACAAGGCAACATGTTTATTGGTGAGTATGCATCATGTTTTGAGGCTCTAATCAAGTTCTCGGAATTCTATCCAAGGTTTTCGAGTGAAGACTGGCAGTGTAGAAGATTTGAGGAAGGACTTAGAGATGAGCTGCAGAGGGTTGTAGTGTCTCTCGACATTCAGTATTTCCCGAAACTAGTCGAATGATGTAGCGCCATTGAAAGTATAGATCTGAGGATGGCCAATGAGCATAAACAATTAAGGAGCGGAGGCCCTATTCGATTGGATACACAAAGGAGAGTAGATAGTGGTTCTCAGAGGAGACGAGAACCATATACTAGACCAGTGCAGACAGCTGCACCAGTACCAGTTCCTACAGCACCAATGGGTGGAGCAGGTCAACAGCAGCAGAAGGGCTTAGCTTGTTTCATATGTGGGGGACCGCATTATGTGAGAGATTGTCGAGAGATGTATGTTTGTTACATCTGTGGTGAACCAGATCACTTGGCTCGTGATTGTAGGCAGCGGGATATGCAACATCCTGTAGTTGCTGGCAGAGGAACTAGTGTGCCAAGTGGTGGAGCTGGAAGAGGAGTGCCTGCAGCAGGACCACAGGTGGCTTGACCTCGGGCCACTAGAAGAGTGTTCATCGTGAGGGGAGCTTAGTCTCCTCAACCTGTGAATCTTATACAAGGTATGTATTGGATATCTGGTAGACCTTGTTTGTTTATCTACGTAGCATGTTAGACAAGAAGCTTACTAGAAGGATTAGTTCTTGGGGATAAGGTGTAGTGAGCAATTAGTTATTGAAAGAAGGGGTTATTAAAAGAATTCATTTTAAGTACTTGATATAATCTGGAGTCGTGGAATACACTCTAAGGAACTAAGATTGTGATTGGGTATATGGAGTAGGCAGTCATGGTGGTATTGATCTTGAAGCTAAATGTAAGAGTTAGATGTTGTAATAGAGTTTTCTAGTGGACCAGTATTAAGAAGAGAGAAAGGAGTAAGTTTGGATTATGCCCTTCAAGGCGATAGATTTAAATCAAAAATTTAAAGGACAATGAACAGATCGAAAGTAGTGGTGGATAAGTTCGAGGATAAATAGCATGTTATAAGAATGAATTCTGTTACGAAGTTACAGCTGTTAATTAAGGGAAGACAATGATGAAAAATACGAGGAATGATCTTTAGATTAAGAAGCATTGATAAGATGTTACCCAGTTTTGAGTTAAGAAATTTCGTGGACGGAATTTTCTTTTAAGAGGGGTAGTAATGTAACAACCTGATTTTAATTATGTTGTTCAACCGGTTATAATATAATTAATTATATTTTAATCTGAAAGTTAGAAAATATTTTTGAATAAAATAAAACCATATTCATAGTCTACTTTATGGTAGAAGGTTACGGTAAAATTTTGGGTTGAAAATTCAGACGAAACCCGTTCTGCTTTTTCACTAACAGTAAAAATTTAATGAGCAGAAAACCTAATTTTGACCCGTGAATGAAATGGTTAGTGTTTTTGTCATGTTTCCAATGACTTTAGTAATTTTGGAAATTTTACCTTCGAAATTAAAATATAATATTTTATCTGGGCAAAATCGTCGAAAATTACGATAAAAAACTTTAAACGGGTACACAACGAAGCAGGATGGGGAACTGAGATGACAAATATGACTTGTTGGAAAAGGAGTGACATGTTGATGTGAGTCAAAGGTCACATCATAAAGTAACAATCATTACACTTTTTAAATATAATGTATTTTAATCCAAAAAACCCATTTTTCTCTCACTTTCTCCAACCAAACACACCTTAGCAAAACTTCGAGCTCAAGTCCCTCACTCTCCTTCTCCCACATGCCACTTTCTCTCTCTCCTTCTATATAAACACTCATTTTCTTTCATTTACACACTCACATAACCAAGTTCTTCACTTCAAAACTCCATTGATTTCCTTTCAGAATTCATCATCTTCACTCATTTCCTTCAAACTCCAAGGGTAAAACTTATTCTTCTTACTCATCTAAGTTCTCCTCTACACTTATTTGTTGAGTTTATGCCATGTTCATCTTTTTGATATTCTTAGATCTATAAGCTTCTAAAATCTCTAGAAAATTGTAGAAAAATCATAAAATATTTGTGAAACCAATTTCTATGATCTAGTTATGATCTCTACTTTCATTATCTAAGAGCATACATCAACCAGAATTTTCCTCCCCTATTTTTGTAAAGAGGCCGAACCTATGTCTAAATGGACAAAGGAGGTTTTGTTCAATTTTTTAACTTAAATGAGGTTAGATCTAAACTATTTATGGTTTCTATGTTCCTAATCCTCAACTAATCTTAAGTTTCATCAAGTTTTATCTATTTCAAGTCTTAGATCTATTTCTTCCAAGATTATGTAAACATGTTTTAAAATGTTGATGAGTTAAGATTATGATTTTTATGCTTTTAGATACTTATACTTTTATGATCCAAGGGTTGGAACCCAAATGAATTTTCTAACCTATTTTTATGTCCAAGGCCGAAACCCTAACCTTAGAGGTTAGAGGATTTCGTTTCATATTTTCAACTTCTAACAATTTATTCTAGTTATCTAAGACCTAAACACCTAGAATCCAAAAGATTAGAGTGAGAAAATAATCCTAGCCTCATTTTGAATTAGAGGCCGAACCTAGTATTAAAGTGAACCTAGTGGTAATTGTTTGATTAATCGTTGTTATGTGATGTTGGTTGAAGGAGGAATTGGTAACGTGTGGCGTGATAACGAGGAACATCGATTTCAGAATCCCGGTGATAACCCAGGTGAGGGAAAGAACCAACCTATCGTCGGAATGGATAAGTAGTAGATTATATAATAATTGTGTAGGGCGACTTAAACCCTAATAGTAGTCGAGTAATCGACAAGACCAAATCACATTGGAAACATTTTCTGAAAAACCAATGGCGATTCGGGGATTGTAGGTTTATCGGCATTAGGTTGATTTTTATATTGTTGATGGTTGATTTGATTTTATTATCTTTATTGAATTGATTTTGTGCTATGTTGGTGATATGAGAATATTTTGATGGATATTATGTTATGCATGATCTGCCTGGTTTTTATTATTATGCTTAGTGGATTTTAAGCAAAGATATATATGTTGTCTAAGAGATTATTGTTTTGGGTGTGAGGATAATGATGATTTAGAAGTGCCTAACCTAGTTGATGTATGTTAAAGAGGTGTTATGGTATAGAATATGTGTAAGTTCTACTGGGAGGTTAAGGCACTAGGATGTTGTTAAAATAGGTTTGTGATATTCTAGTAAAACGTTGTCTATTACCCACTTTCGGTAGCGCTTTTAAAGCGCTATCTTTTCTTTTATTCCTTCAATAGCGGATGAATAGATAGTGCTTCTAAGTGCTATTTAAGGGGGAAAAAAGTGTTATTAAAGCTCATTTCTATAGTAGTGTATGTTTTCACTAAATGATTAGTAAATATATATATGTACTACACATGCATGACACGCGCATCTTTCTATACTCAATGTATGTACGAATATGTATAAAAGAGAATCATATGATGATCATACATATACTTCAATCTTGATACTCATATTATTAATGGATATAGTTGGACTAGAACTACCATAGAGACCGAATTCATTAAGCTCACAGCAAGAAATGAGGACAGGGTCATACATTATATTATTATATATTAAGTAGTACGACCACATTATTTAATAATCCATGTACCACATTACTTGCCCTTCAATGGCAGCGAACCTCTATGCGTTTTGAATATAGGCGTCCAAGTCAAGGAAAGTGTTGACCATATAATCTTTGATGCTAGTTGGATCAGGAACCTCTTGGGAAGCCTTTTCATACTCAGCGATCCATTTCACCTCGCTTCCATCTCCCTTGGGTTTTACACTGATGTGTCCCTTGTAATTTTTGTAGTCCTTGAGGATTTCCGCATCAATCACAGCATATGTAAGTGTCCTCTTTGCATCATCAACAGCCTCAATCTTCTCTGTGGCTGATTTTAATGAGCCTAGAGTAAACCACCAAATAACCAGTCAAAATGCAAAGAACGAAATTTCTCATGGATTTATGATCGATTGATATTGTGAAAAACGTTACACTCACAATATATTAAAATGATACATGTTTCTTATTTCAGAGCTGATTTTTTTTTTTTCCAATGCTAATAGCAAAACAAAGTCAATAGATGAGGTTATAGCATGGTTCAAAAAAGATAGAGGGCGTTAAACTTTTAAGCATTATTTTGAAAAACGGATCGGACCCGTCGGTTCGACTGAGAATCAGTCAGGTGTCCGGTCTATTGAACCCCAAAAGTCAATTGGTTTCAGAATCGGTGAAATTGGTGTGGTTAGAATAAGTTTGAACCAGTCACTTTTTATTTTCCATTTTTGTGAAATTTTTAATTTTAAATTATAAAAAATTTAAAATATTTTTTTTTTGGTCATCTAAGGGTCCACTAATAAGTTATAAAAATACATATATGTGAGTTTTTATTGTTTATCCTTCTTTGTTTATTTTTTATCTTATAAAATATAAAATATGATTATTTTAGGTTATTTTAAATTTGAGTTTTCTTAAGTTTATTACTTAATATAATATATAATATCAAAAACATATATTTAATTATTATTGGTTAGATTATGATTCGGTTAAATCATTGAACCTCAAACCAGTATCTTGACTGATTCAATAACCGGTCCAATTTTTAAAACATTAATTTTAAAACATATGACAGTCATAAGTGAAAATTGGATTAAAATATTATTTCGGTTTTTAAAACATTGATACTAAGAGACAGGTCAGTCATAAGTGAAAATTGGACTAAAATATTAAAACAGAGATGTAGCCCAGAGTACAAGTATTAGGTTTGCATATACAGGATAAAAATAAAGAAAATAACTATTCCCCCGACTTGAGAGAAAGTTTTTACCTTGATCAGTATAAGTAATGTGGCGAAGGACAGAACCAACTGACTTGCCATCACCCTCAAGAACCTCAATGCTTTTGTATTTTGGAAAGACCTTAAGGAATACAGTTGAGTAGTCCCTAAAGATTTTCCAGAACTTATCTGCATTAGTCTTAACCTCAATGTTGGCCTCAATCTGTTCACGGGGTGCCATGGTTTATCAACTAGCTAGAAAGCAATCAAAATGGTGATATAATACAGATCGGATATGTTAATTATGATCAGAACAAAGGATAAGGATCATGTATATATGGAGGCAAATTGATTCTGAACAAAGGCTATAAATTGATTAGTCACTTGTTCAACTACCACTACATGAAGCCCCGTCTATAATTATCATGAAGTTATTACAACCCTTAATTACATGCCACTAATGAAATTTGGGACCCAATCAATAATTTCCCAAAGTCAGGGTATTTTAGAAATCTGTCTTTTCAATTTAGAGCGATTTCATAGCATGTGGGACTGAATCATAATTACTATTGCTTAACGAATGAAGGAAAATAGAGTATGAAAATAGAAAATAATTTTTAAAACAAAACATATGTAAAACATTTTCTTAAAGTGGTAGTTGAACTGAACTGATAAAAAAAAAGTGGTAGTTGAACTTGTTACTATTGAATTTATAGCCTTTGTGCTGAATCAGAGAGTTGAACCCAAAAACCGAGTCTATTATCATCGGATTTGATTCGGTAAAAAATCCGAACCAATGAACTTACATACCCTTAGTATTGTTGACATTCCTAAACAGGGCATATTCAAAATCACATTTCATAAGATAATGCCTCTAAACAGGCTAATAAGTAAGGCCTTTAAAAAGGCCAAAACTTTTGAATAGGCCTATTAGATTTATTTTTTTTTTACCAACGGCCTATTATATATTGTTGTACAAATAATATTACATATTATGTAGTTTATTAAAAAAATAATATTATCTATAAACAAGTAACCTCACTTGTTTAACTAAAAAGACTTTTTGAAAAGTATAAACTTGACCCATTTTATTAAACGAGTCACGTTATATTAGACTGCTTAAACAGACCAGGTCATAATTAGGCCCCGATAAGCGATCTGCATATTTCCATCCTTACTTATCAAATAGCTCAACTAGTTTTTTTTCTTTTCAAAATAATAATTGATTAGCATACAAGTTACTTTGACATCTTGTGAAACATAATCATAAAATAAGACTAGACCTATTTAATCTAGAGCCGCCTCCCTCTCTCAATCTTTACTCTACTCATCTTTTCTTTCTTCCTCATCCATTGGAAGGGGGTGATTTTGGATCATTTTTTGGCTTGGATATCTTTTTTCTCTCTTTTTATCTAAATAAGTGATTTTTCCACGTAGATCTGATTTTTCTTTCGTGTTTTTCCGTGTTTTCGTCGTCTGCATGCAGCGGTGTTTTGTTCATCGTCTTGTTGCGGCATCGTTTGGTTTCCTGTCTTGTTGCGGTGTTCGTTTGGTTCAGATTGGCAGATCAGCTTCAATCCATTACAGATTCAATCAAGACTTGGGCGCGTCAACGTTAAAGATCCAGAGACATATGTATTCCGGTCACTTTGATTGTCACATTTGTAGGTATTTTGATGTGTTATGCTATTAACCTGGGTGCTGTGAGTTTTTTCGCAGATTCATCTTTTTCGGTTTTTAGTGATATTAAATTTGTGTTATTTTCGATGTATTCTACCAATTTGAATGAATGAATATCTTTTTTAGTAAAAAAGATAATAATACTAGACCTATTTAAGAACCTAACTTAGCATGTTCCCTATAATCAAATCTTATAAAATTTTAACACTATTAGTCATCACAAATCATCCTATATATATGTGATACTTTTTAGGCAATTATAATAAAATTTAAATATTCATAATAACGTGACAATTTATGATGTGTAGTATAAAAAATCTTTACATTATTCTCTCAAAATTAATTAAATCCTTAAATTATATATTTTAATTTGTAATTTCTCCATCACAATGTCAATGCTGAACTGACGTTGATGAAAGAATCTGATTTGAATTATGACATTATCGGTCATATTAATAGGGCTTCATGGATTACTAAAGTGGTAATAACAAAGAAAATAATGCTACCTACACATATGAATGCAGAATGACTTTCATTAGGTTTTCTGGCCCATCACTTCCACCAAGTTAACTAATAATTGAAAATCTGGATGGAAATAAAAATTGTAGAAAAAACTATTCATTTATTTGTTTTCAAATTTATGTTTTCATTTTCTGTTTTAAAAAATAATTATTGTTTTTTAAAATTTATATAAAAAATACTAAAAACAAAAAAAAAATATTTTCAGTATTTTTTATATAAAATTTTGAAAACAAAAAACAGAATAAAAACAAATTTTTTGCTGGAGTTGCTGGATGGATGGAGGCGATCCAAATTGTTTTCGGATCTCCTCTTTTTAGTTTGCTAAGGAGAAGCTATAAGTATATATGCTAAAAAAAAAACTGAAAAAAAAAATAGCATCAGTAAATGATTTGGGAACTTTGCAACGAGTACAGTAATGTTAAGATCCCTCTCTCTCGGCCCTTTCCCTTTCACCTTCCTCTTCCAGAGAAACCACCTCTCTCTCTCACCTCCATCACTTGCAACTTGGCTGTCTCACTTCAATTGTTGAACTAGCAGCTAGCAGCTACCACCCCCAGATCCGAGCTCCCTACTGCAAATCTCCATCGCCAGCATCTATGTCGCACCTATGAAAATCAACGTTAACATATCTGAGAAAAAGATGAAGAGGGACGAAAACAGCGCACTCGGGTGTATGATTTCGAGCAGAAAGACGGTGGCGGTGACGGCGATTTCGATGGTGGCGTGATGGTGTGAGTGGGTGGTGCTGTGTGTGAGTGGGAACAACAACGCAACAGTATAACAGAATAACAAGCACTACGAGCGGAAATAAATCCCCAAATTTGGAAGAATCTGTGAAGAGCAATAATAAATATATGGCAGCAGATAGAACAACACAAACATAAAAGAGACATCAAGATTTTAAGGTGGAAAATCCCTTAAAGCAAGGGTAAAAACCACGGGTCGTCCAGATCAAAGAAACATTTCCACTATGATCAAATAAGAGTACAAAAGAGTATCCAACAAGTGCACAAACAGTGCTAACAATCAACTAAAACAATCAAGCACTAATGCTTACAAATGAGAAACAAGAACATGAAATTTACCCCCAAAACAGAGCTATTGTACGAAGCCAATATCTCTCACTTCATACCTCGTCTTGAAAATCTGAACGGTGAGAATAAAGAACCAAACGTCCTGAACCTGCTGCAGAAATTTCCGCCTGATCCAATGGTGACCGAATCCTCTGTCGCGATTTTACGGTGACTGTCTGGTGGGTATGCGGGTTGGCTTTCTCTCCTCTCTTCTCTCTTGTTGGCAGCTATATTCTTACTAAAATGAGACCCCTCTACAACCCTAATCTGACCTCTCTACACTTAAACAAGTGAGACAAAATGGGCTTACACATTTGGGCCTTTCTCCACATAGGAAGGGAGCCCAAAACCCAACAAATCTCCCCCTCACAACTATGTGGAGATAACCGCCAAACCGGTAATATCACAACAAGTTTCAAATTTCCCTCTTGGTGGTATTTTAGTCGTCATATCAGCACCATTATCATCAGTATGAACTTTAACCAACTCCAACAGCTTAGCATCCGAAGCATCAAGTATCCAATGATACCTCACATCAATATGTTTGGACATAGAATGAAAAGTTGGATTCTTACCAAGATGAATAGCACTCTGACTATCAACAAACAACAAATATTTGTCTTGAACAAAACCAAGCTCCTGCAAGAATTTCTTCAACCATAGCAACTCCTTGCATGCTTCAGTAATGGCAATGAACTCTACTTCAGTAGTGGACAATGATACACACTTCTGCAACTTACACTGTCAAGCCCACGACTCCCCTGCAAATCTAATCATATAGCCCGAAGTGGACTTCCTGAAATCAATGTCTCCAGCCATATCCGAGTCTGAGTACCCCACCAAAGTAGGCTTATCACCTCCAAAGCAAAGCTTCATACCAGTGGCACCACAAAGATATCTCAAAGTCCATTTCACAGCATTCCAGTGCTCTCTACCTGGATTAGACAAAAATCTACTGACTATACCAACAGCATGTGCTATATCTGGTCTTGTACATACCATTGCATACATCAAACTACCCACAACAGATGCATAAGGAACTCGTTCCATATCTAATTTCTCTGCTTCATTTGAAGGACTTTGTTTAGTACTCAGCTTGAAATGAGTAGCAAGAGGAGTGCTTACCGCCTTGGCATTTTCCATCTGGAATCTCTGCAACACTCTTTTAACATAGTGTTCTTGTGATAGTCATAGCTTCTTCTCCTTTCTGTCACGCATGATTCTTATGCCAAGAATCTGTTTAGCAGCTCCCATGTCTTTCATGGAAAATGACTCGCCCAATTGCTTCTTTAACCTGTCAATCCTGGAAATATTTTTCCCAACAATAAGCATGTCATCAACATATAATAATAGGATAATGAAGTCATCATTATAAAACTTTCTAACAAAGACACAATGGTCAGAAGTAGTCTTCTTATATCCTTGGTCACATATAACAGACTCACACTTCTTATACCACTGCCTCGAAGCCTGCTTCAAACCATATAGGCTTTTTCTCAACCTACACACATAGTCTTCCTTGCCTTCAACTTGAAAACCATCAGGCTGCTTCATGTAAATCTCTTCCTCCAAATTACCATGAAGGAAAGCTATTTTCACATCCATTTGCTCTACCTCCAAATCAAGAGTTGCCGCCAAACTCAACACGGTTCTAATGGATGACATCTTTACCACAGGCGAGAAGATTTCATTAAAATCAACACCCTTTCTTTGACAGAAGCCCTTCACCACTAATCTGGCTTTATACCTCGGAGACGTAGAGTTACTCTCATGTTTCACCCTATAAATCCACCTGTTTTCCAAGGCCCTCTTGCCTTTAGGCAACTTCACCAAATCATAAGTGTGATTATCATACAAGGATTTCATTTCATCATGCATTGCATCCAGTCACTTTTGTTTGTCTTTACTCTCCATGGCCTCTCCAAAACAATCAGGTTCTCCCTCATCAGTCAAGGTTACATACTCATCAGAATGATACCTTGTAGTTGGTGGTCTCTGCCTGTTAGGTCTCCTGAGTTGGATTTGAGGTGGTTCGGGAGCATCACCAAGATTCTCATCCTGTGACATCTCATGTTCCTCTTCATCATCATCACCTGGAACATCTAACTCATCTCCAAGCTGCTGATCATTAACATAATCATGTGGCTCGTCATTCTGAACATTACCATCAACAGTATCCGGATTATAAATAGGCAACCGAACTGGATCAACATCAAACAAGTTGCTATCATTCTTGGGTGTAGTCTTCTCCACCTTATCAATGTCTTCAATGGTTTGATCTTCCATGAAATCTACATCACGGCTTCTGACAAGCTTTTTCTCAACAGGATCATACAACCTGTAACCAAATTCATCTTGACCATAACCGATGAAGATACACTGCTTTGTCTTTGCATTCAACTTGGACCTTTCATCCTTTGGAACATGCACAAAAGCCTTGCAACCAAAGACTCTCAAGTGATCATAACTGACATTCTTGCCAAACCAAATTTTGTCTGGCACCCATCTTGTTCAAAGCAACTGCAGGACTGAGATTAATAACATGTACCGCTGTGTACAGTGCCTCACCCCAGTAATGCTTGGGCAACTTAGCTTCAGAAAGCATACATCTCACTCTCTCAATCAATGTCCTTTTCATCCTCTCTGCTAAACTATTCAGCTTAGGAGTTTTAGAAGGAGTCTTTTCATGTGCAATACCTTGCTGCTTGTAATAGACATCAAAGGGTCCACAATACTCACCACCATTGTCAGTACGAACGCATTTCAGCTTCTTGCCTAACTGTCTCTCAACCAAAGCCTGAAACTGCCACTACAACATAATAGACTTTTAATAACGTACCTTTAATAGCATTTCCGTGTGGAAATGCTATTAAAAGTGATGGGGGACTTTTAATAGCGTTTCCCTAAGGGAAACGCTATCTTAGGTATCACCTAAGATAGCGTTTCCGTATGGAACCGCTATTAAAAGTGTCACTTAGGAAAAGATAGCGGTTCCACACGGAAACACTATCTTAGGTGATACCTAAGATAGCGTTTCCTTCAGGAAACGCATATCTTAGGTATCACCTAAGATAGCGTTTCCTGTAGGAAACGCTATCTTAGGTCTTCACAAAAAAATTAGACGCGCGCTCGGCCTTCCCTCGGTTTCTTCCTCATTTTCATTCTACTGTTTCCTTCCCTCTCCATGCCATCTCTTTTTTCTTCCCTCCCCTTCGCCATAGCTCGCCGCTGCTACTCCGAAAGAGAAAGAACCCACTCGAACCCAAACCCCCGTGTGCGCCTCTCCTACTCGCCACCGCGAGTTCTCTCCATACCCGCCGCTGCTCCTTTTGCCACCGCGAGTTCTCTCCATACCCCCATCACTTCACACTTTGACACTGCACAAACTCGGATAGATAGATGACGAGACAAAGTGAAAGTGAGTATGAATGGTCGAAATTAGTTATTTTGATTTTATATTTGTTATGAGATTATTTTTATATGATTTAACTTCATAAATTCATTTTGGAAAGTTTGAGTATGAATGGTCAGAATGGGTTTTGTGCATTTTGTGTCAAAAGTATCCCGATATTATACTTGAGTATGAATGCTTTGGCTGTGTGCGTTTCCGAAAGAGTTTGAAAATTTTGTTTTCCATGTATCTTTGGACAACTTGGATATCCTTTTTTTTTTCCCTTCATAGCTCAATGTTCTGTATGACCTTTTAATGAGGAAACAAGTAGATAGATGTTACCCACTAAATATCGGTTCAAAGATTGTCTTACTTTTAGAACTGAAATATGTTTAAATGGTCCTTGATTGTGCTAACATTAATTCATCACATTTCTTATTAGTGTTAAATCTCAAATGCAAGACAAATTTGTTTGCCAATCTGTCCCTTTTTAAATATGATTAAGTCTCATACTAAGAGCTTCACACTCGGCTCGTGGTCGTGACACAGTCACAGGGGCGCATTCCCGGTTGAACCCAGTTCCAAGTTTGCAGCTTTATTGGAACCCACTTCCAAGTTCACAGTCTGTGTTCAGGTGATTTTCTATCATTTACAAATTTTATTTCCGGACATTCTTAATATTTGTGGGAGTGTGTTTTTATCCAAGTTCACAGTCTGTGTTCAAGGTTTTATTTTACTTGCTCTTTAATTTTCGGTTTGATTGGTGTTGAATGGAATGTGACTTGTTTGTGTGTCAATCATTATTTGAAAATATGAATATGGATTGACGGATTGACTGTATGCATTTTGAACCTAATGTCTTTGGTATCCTGTTTTGTTTTGTTTCAATGTTTTTTGAATGTGAAGAATGGGTTCATATGTTTGTTTTTGTTGCTTCGATTTGTTGATCCTTTCCCTTTATGTATCATTTAATTTAATGTTCTGTGCTCAGATTTTGGTGTTTTTAGAGAGTGAGCAAGTTTGCCTTAGTCCTATGCCTAAGTCCTAGTTGTTATGGATCTCATCCAATATGTATTGTGTATCCCCTGATCTGATGCCTTGATCCTTATTTATAGAAATTGGGAAGTTAGAGTCCCAAACCAACTCAAAATCTGATCTATTTCGGTTTCTTCAGGTCCAAGTAATGCGCGTCACGGCCGTGATGGCCATCACGGCCAGGCCGTGACGGTCTCTCTCGCTTCTCGGTTGCTCTGCGAAATTCCAGTCTCTCGCGAGGCGAGCCTATGCTCGCCTCGCGAGCCCTCTGTTATGGCCGTGAAGAATTTCACGGCTGGGCCGTGATGTGCTCTGACTTGTGGTGGTTTTGGGTCACGGCCGTGATGGATATCATGGCCAGGCCGTGACAGACTCTAACTTCAGCCTTTCTTCTTTTTCAGTTTTGCTCGATCATGGCCGTGATGGGCATCACGGCTAGGCCGTGATGGACTCTGTTTGGCTCATTTTCTGCACTTTTAAAGCCCTATCTTTATCCAAACTTCATCATGGTTGATCTTGAGCATTTTACCCTTGTTATCTGCAAAACAACACACGAAAACCGCCTTACCCGTTCCAAAGGAAAATTAACCTAAAATCTAATAAAAATATGCCTAAACTACATGAAAATGCATGCAAAATGATAGACAAAGATGATGTGGAATCACATTCATCAACAAGCTGACACTGGTTCCTTCAGCAATACTCAGCGACAATGTGTTTTGTTTGCAGCCTTTCATTCCTTTAATCTGTATACATTGCATGTAGACCTCAACCACTCTAAACTCAAAGTAAATATGTTTAATAAATATTTTTGTAGATCGGAAAAGCATGGATCGGAAATGGATGTCTGCCAATCGTTTAACGAAGGAGTATGAGGATGGGGTGAAAGAGTTCATTAGTTTTGCAGTTCGGCATGCGAAAAACCCTAATACAATCATATGTCCTTGTTTAGATTGTTGTTATGCAAGGCGAGTTAGTGCAGCCGATTTGGAAGAACATTTAGTGTGTAATGGAATCGATCAAAGTTATACATGTTGGACAAAACATGGTGAGCCAAGAGCTGAGTCTAGTGAAATGAGGAATCGTGTGAGATATTCATCATACGATACCGACACAAATACTTATGAGGGCGATCGTTTTGAAGACATTGCAAATGCTATTGAAGAGGATCTTCGGGATTGTCCACAAATGTTTGGGAGGTTCGTAAGTGATGCAGAGCAACCATTGTATGATGGATGTACTAAATTCACAAGATTGTCGGCGATGTTAAAGTTGTATAACTTGAAATCGGGCAACGGATGGATTGATAAGAGCTTTACGGACTTACTCACACTATTGAAAGACATGTTGCCAGATGATAATGTGCTTCCTAGTCGGACATACGAGGCTAAACAAATGTTACGCTCTATTGGCATGAGCTACAAGAGGATACATGCTTGTCCTAACGATTGCATTTTATTTCGGAATGAATATGCATCGTTACAGATGTGTCCTAAATGTAATGCCTCACGATATAAGAAGAAAGAATCAGATCCAGAGAAGGTTGTGTGGTATTTTCCCATAATACCCAGATTTAGGCGCATGTACCGTAGTTCTGAAGATTCAAAGCACTTGACATGGCATGAGGATGAAAGGATCAAAGATGGCAAGCTGCGGCACCCGGCAGATTCTCCGCAATGGAAGAAATTTGATCATGATTATCCTGATTTTGGGCAAGATTCAAGAAACCTACGACTTGCATTGGCTACTGACGGATTTAACCCGCATGGTGTTCAAAGTAGCTCTCACAGTACATGGCCTGTGATTTTGGTGATTTACAACCTATCCCCATGGCTATGCATGAAGCGCAAATTTATGATGTTATCTATGTTAATTTCTGGGCCCAAACAACCAGGAAATGATATAGACGCGTCTATTTCACTCCTTTGATTGAAGACTTGAAACAACTGTGGGAGACAGGTGTGGAGGTGTATGATGGGTATAAGGAAGAAAGTTTCAATTTGAGAGCTATGTTGTTTGGGACAATTAATGATTTTCCAGCCTACGGTAATCTGTCGGGATATAGCATCAAGGGTCAGTGTGCATGCCCTATATGTGAAGAGGGTACGGATTGGATGCGGTTAGAACATTGTAAGAAGAATGTCTTTCTTGGGCATCGTAGATTTTTGCATCCAAGTCATCATTACCGGTGGTGGAGAAAGGCGTTCAATGGGAACTCGGAAGAAGGTAGAGCGCCTTCACCTTTGACGGGTGATCAACTTTTTGAAAAGGTAAAGGATTTGAATATCCAATTCGGTAAACCTTTTTGCGAGAGATATTGTCACAAGAGGGTGGAAGAAAAGGTCGATTTTCTTTGAGTTGCCATATTGGAAATCATTATATGTAAGACATTTCCTCGATGTGATGAACGTTGAAAAAAAATATATGTGATAGTGTCATTGGTACGTTACTCAATGTGCCGGGGAAGACTAAAGATGGCATCAATGCAAGGTTGGACTTGGTTAGTATGGGAATAAGAAGCGGTTGGGACCGACGAAGAAGGGTAAAAGTACATATCTTCCTCCCATTTGCTTACACTCTATCTAGAAAAAAAAAAACTGTTTTTGTAAGTTTCTTGAAGGAGTTAAGGTTCGGAAGGGTACTCTTCAAACATTAGGAACCTCGTATCGATGAAAGATCTCAAGTTAAAAGGTCTAAAGTCCCACGATTGTCATGTTCTCATGGAGCAGTTGATACCCATTGGTATACGGTCTATTTTACCTAACAAAGTGCGGGGGCCTTAACTAAACTCTGTTTCTTCTTCAAGGCAATTTGCAAGAAAGTGATTGACCCCGGGAAGTTGCCATCATTGCAAAGAGAAATTTTGTTGTGACTTTATGCGAGCTTGAGATGTACTTTCCACCTTCATTCTTTGACATAATGGTTCATCTAACCATTCACCTTGTTAGAGAGACACAACTGTGTGGGCCAGCTTATATGAGATGGATGTACCCGATTGAGCGTTATATGAAGATATTAAAAGGGTATGTGAAAAACCGATCACGACCGGAAGGTTGTATTGTTGAACGGTATATTGTAGAAGAAGTCTGTTGAATTCTGATCGAATACCTATCCAATGCTGAATCTATAGGGCTGCCAAAGTCTCGTCACACATGGAGAATGATGGGGCAAGGAATTACTGGAAATGAAATAGTGACTATAACAAGGACAGAATGGGAGCAAGCACACTTATATGTTTCTGCACAATGCCGATGAGGTTGAGCCATATGTTGAAAAACACAAGGACATGCTTAAGAGTTTGTATCCAAATAAGAATCAAAATTGGCTAACTAGAGAACACAATCGTTGTTTTATAACGTGGCTAAGAGATCACATTTATGCAGAGTTGACTGAAAATGATACTTCAGTTTCAAATAGATTGAGATGGTTAGCCAAAGGTCCAAGTTTGCATGTGTTCTCTTACCACGGTTATCAAATTAATGGGTACACATTCTATACAAAAGAACAAGATGGTTGGAGTACAATGCAAAAACAGTGGTGTGACTCTAGTAGCTCGGTCGATGCATATCTCAAGTGCCAAAGATGCAAACCCGATATATGCAAATATATCATACTTCGGCGTCATTGAACGATATGGGAGTTGGATTACACAAAGTTTAAGGTTGGTGTGTTTGGTTGCAAGTGGGTTGACAATAATAACGGTGTTCGGATTGATGAGTCGGGGTTCATGCGTGTGGATCTTAATAGGGTGGGGTATAAAGATGAGCCTTTTATATTAGCATCTCAAGCTCAACAAGTGTTCTATGTCACCGATCCAACCGATATGAAAAGGTCCATTGTTCTTTTGACTAACAAAATAATTACTAATGTTGATGATCAAGACCATCGAGATGTTGATATTGAAGATGATCCTTTCGTCGGGACATTACAATCACTTGAGATTGATCCAACTAGGGATGATGGTATGTATATGAGAGATGATCATGATGAGGGGCTTTTGGTCAATCCACCATTTCGTACTAATAAAGGACAAACAAATCTCAATCCAATGAAGAAAAGAAAAAGGTTGACTTAAACATGTATGTAGTGTTTGTGTTTAAATGAACTTTCTCGATCCTTTTATATTATAGTTAGCATCTTCCGGTAATGCTAGTGTTGATTTTGTTATTCATAGTTGTTTTATATTTTGCATCAATTAATGTTATATTAATATCCATTGATGTTTTACTTGTATCTAATATTTTTGTAGGTAAATGGCATCTTCAAGTAATTCTAGTGATGCCAAAGCGGCGAGACGTGGGCCCATGATTATGGCGGTCATCCGCGCTAGGAGTAAAGGACAAAAATTTGATGTAATTTACTTACTAATCTAAGGATTTCATAATGTTGTTTGATATCTAGATTTAATTACTTTATTATTTTTATTAGGTTGAATGGAATTCTTTGGACCAACCTATTCGTGCTAATGGTAAAATATTGAAGAGTTACATTGGGGCCATTGTTCGGCAAACGGTCCCAATTATTTGTTCTAATTGGAAGGATGAAGCTTTGGATGGTTTCAAAGAGAGCATATGGGCTGATGTACAGGTAATTGTTAAAATTTATAAATTATATTGTAAACTATGTAAACATACTTACTTTGACACGTTGTTTATATTGTTTTGCAGATGTCTTTTAATGTTGATGAATCTCGGAAAAAATTTGTACTTCAGAAGTGGTAACCTACATAGGGCATTCAGAACTAGATTGACCAAAAAATTTCTAAGAGATGCCAACGGGAATATCAATGAGGAGCCTCCATCAAAATATCCACACATATCAAGGGATGAGTGGACAGATTTTATAGCAATACGCACAGGAGATGCTCAATTCCTGGTATGTTTAATATCACGTTAGTCCTTATAATTTTATAGCAATACGTACATATGACATTAACCATGTATTAATATTACTTATATGTGTCTGAATAGAAATTAAGCAATGAAAATCGCAACAGGGCGTTAGATCCTGCATGCCCTTACAAAGCATCACGTAAGGGGTATGCTAACATTGAGGATGAATTGGTATGTATATATATATATATATTTAACTGCATTTGTGGTAAATATGAGATCTGGTATAGTTGTTGCACTTTGATTTTGTCTTACTCGTGTGAATTTGAATACTTTAGAAACAGAGTGGTGTACTTATATCTGGTTATATATATATATAGTTGCTGTATAGAGTGTTGCACTTTGATTGTATAGTTACTGGTTTGTCTTTGACAAACACATGCAGTGCTAGCTGCATTGAACACTTGTATTTGAACACTTATATTTTGAACACATTTTGAACAATTGTGTTGACTGCAACAATTGTGGTTTTTTTGTGTAAATATGCAGGAATAATGGATGTAAAAGTTAAGAAATAAAATTAAAAAAAAAAAGGGTTTTAGATAGCGTTTCCTTGTATAAACGCTATCTAAAGTCAGACTTTAGATAGCGTTTGTACATACAAACGCTATCTAAAGTCACCTATTAATAGCAGTTCCTAAATGCTATCTTTGCTAACGAGTTTTAATAGCGGTAGCATAGATAGCGGTTACAAACGCTATTAAAAGGCATACGGAAACGCTATCTAAAGTCTAATCTGTTGTAGTGTGCTTGAACTTCTCCAGCACTTGGTCTTTTGTCTTCAAAGCATAGACCAATAGTTTCCTGGAACAATCATCAATAAAGGTAACAAAGTAGAGGGCACCACTAAAGGATTTTACCTTCAATGGGTCACACACATCAGAATGCACCAACTGAAGCAACTCTGACTTCCTTGAGGGAGGATGCTTCTTGAAGGATACTCTAGTCTGTTTACCAGTCATGCAATGAGAACACTTCTCCAACTCTGCACTCTTCAATCACGGAAGCACATCCTTTTTAGGTAAGCAATTTAACCATTTTTCACTGATATGACTAAGCCTTCGGTGCCACAAAGATGCCTCCATATCCACAGCATTCACACTGTCTTTAGCAACCAAAGCTTTTGTCCAATACAGTTTAAAAATTTTCTCCCCTCTAGCCATAACCAAGTTACCTTTGCTGAGTTTCCACTTTACAGAACCAAAGTGATTATCATAACCACCCTCATCAAGAAATTGCACAGAGATCAAATTAAAGCGGACATCCGGAGCATGTTTGACTCCTTTAAGCAACAACTACATTCCCATGTTGGTTTGCAAGCAAACATCACCAACACCAATCACCTTAGACACACCATTATTACCCATCTTCAACACTCCAAAGTCACCTGAAGTATAAGATGTGTAGAACTCCATCCTCGGTGTAACATACAATGTAGCACCACTATCAATTATCCACATGCTCTCATCTGATACAAGATTAACCGACTCATGGTCACGGAGAATAACAAGATCATCACCAGTAGCAGTAGTGACACAGTCATCATCATCATGATCCCTCTCTTTCTGCTTACCCTTCTTGTCTTTGTTCTCCTTTTTCCACAGAAAACAATTCTTCTGTATGTGCCCTGTTTTGTGACAATAATGACACTCCACATTCTTGTATCGAGATTTGGACTTGCTCCTGCTTTTCTCTCTACCACCATTCGGTTCTTTTCTCTGACTTCTCCCCCTATTTTCAGCGACAAGCACCTCGGACTGAGATGAAGTACCATGTACCTTCCTTCTCATCTCCTCATTAAGAACACTACCCATTGCCATTTCCAAAGAAACAACACCATTAGGGGCTGAACTTGTGATAGAAACCCGAAATGTCTCCCAAGACTCTGGTAGAGATAACAATAGAAATAATCCCAAAAGATCATCATCAAACTTGATACCCATTCCTGACATCTGATCAAGGATCCCTTGAAATTCATTCAAGTGATCTGAAATGGAAGTCCCTTCCTTGTACCTCAAACTAGTAAAGCTCTTCAGCAAGTACAATTTATTATTCCCTGATTTAGAGGCATACAAGGACTCTATCTTTGCCCACAAAGATTTTGCATGTGTCTCGTTAGAAATATGATTATAAAAATTATCTTCTACAAATTGCCGAATAAAACCACACACCTGTTGATGTTCAAAATCCCATTCTTCACCCGACTCGGCATCCGGCTTCTGAGTAACAAAAACAGGAAGATCCATATTCTTCGCAAAGAGCAAATCCTTCATCTTGCCATTCCACAAATGATAATAAGTGCCATTCAAACAGACCATCTTTGTATTTGCCTCCATCATTCAAGCAAGTCAAAATGCCCCAAGCCAAGTAGCTCTGATGCCACTCTGATGGGGGGAACAACAACGCAACAGTGTAATACAATAACAAAGCAATACACGGCGGAAATAAATCCCCAAAAACTTGCAAGAATCTGTGAGGAGCGACAACAAATATATGGCAGCAAATAGAACAACACAAACATAAAAGAGACACCAAGATTTTAACATGGAAAACCCCTTAAAGCAAGGGTAAAAACCACGGGTCGTCCAGATCAAAGAAACAGCTCCACTATGATCCAATAAGGGTACAAAAGAGTCTCCAACAAGTGCACAAATCGTGCTAACAATCAACCAAAACAACCAAGCACCAATGCTTACAAATGAGAAACAAGAAGATGAAATTTACCCCAAAAATAGAGCTACTGTACGAAGCCAATATCTCTCACTTCAGACATCGTCTTGAAAATCCGAACGGTGAGAATGAAGAACCACACATCCTGAACCTGCTACAACAATTTCAGCCCGATCCAACGGTGAACGAATCCTATGTCACGATTTTATGGTGACTGTCTGGTGGGTATGCGGGTTGACTTTCTCTCATCTCTTCTCTCTTGTTGGCTGCTATATTCTTACTAAAATGAGACCTCTCTGCAACTCTAATTTGACCTCTATTCACTTAAACAAGTGAGACAAAATGAACTTACATATTTAAACCTTTCTCCACGTAGGAAAGGAATCCAAAACCCAATAGTGTGAGGAGGAAATAGGGACATAAAAGTAATTTTAAACAAAAACTCTCTTCTCCATCAAAAATTTCTCCACCAAAGAAGAGATTTTATTTTAGATGGGGCTCACATGTTTTTTTTTCTCTCTTCCCCAATTTTTCTTCTTTGCCAAACGACTGAAGTCCACTTTCTCCCCACTTCTCTCTTCTCAAAATCTCCTCAAGCAAACAGCTTGTCTGACCTTATCAATAGTACTTGCAGCGCCCCCTACTGAGTGCAGCAGTGACTGCTCCAAGTGGTTGTACAACGGGTGAATTCTATGGTGAAGAACGAGATTAAGCCCCTCACGTGGATACAATTTTTTTACCGTTTGATATATTAATTTGATAATCAATGGTCAAGATCAGTTATAGGTAATTGTTGAACAGGTAAAAAAAAATCAATATGACAATTTTACCCCTTACCCCTCAATCCATCCCACCCTACTGTCCCACCAACCCTGGCCCCCGTCTCCGCCACAACACCCAAACTTGTCATTCACAAGCCATGCTCTCTGGACATGGCTGTGCTGCTGCTAACTTCCCGAAATTCATAGATTCATAATAGTAACAGTAGTAGAGCACTAACAACTGGAAACAGTGGTGATTCACCAAATCAGGCTCTGCATTGGCAAAGAGTTTAAGAAAGTCAGTTCCAAAATCTGAAGATAAAAATTGAAAAAAAAAAAATAATAATAAAAATTTTGAATTTTTATGGTGGGGATGTGCAGAGGAAGAACTAACTTGGATCTTGACTTCAGGATCCGACATGGGTTTCAGGTTTTCAGATGAAATATTAGCAATGGTAGCATCCCAAGGTGAGGGTAATGGAATTGGAACGTGATTTTTGTAATTCACAGGACGAAGTGGTTGATTTTGAGTTGCAACAACGAGTTTGGGTTGTCTTTTTTTTTGGTCTGTCTAAGATAGAAAGAAATATATACAATGTCTAAAATTTGATGCTCATGTAACACAACTCATAAAATAATTAGGATTAGGCTTTTCTAAAGTGAATAAAAGTTTGAGGTTTGCTAATTTGACACAAAAACGGACATCATACGCGACATCGCATAAAGACGTCATCAGTAGCCATCATCAGAAGCAGCACTTTTTAAATTTTTTTTTAAAATTTTGACTTTTTTAAAAAAATAAAAAATTATTTCTAAATAAATCCATTCACCAGATAATGAACTGAATTCACCAGATCTTTGTACATGATTCACCAGATATTTGCACATACTTAATCAAAAAAATTATTTATCAAAAAAACCCATTCACCAGATATTTATACATACTTAACCAAAAAATTTATTTATAAAAAAAAAACACATTCACCAAATAATGAACTGAATTCACCAGATATTTATACCTGATTCACCGGATATTTGCACATACTTAACCAAAAAAATTATTTCTCAAAAATACCCATTCACCAGATAATGAACTGAATTCACCAAATATTTGTACCCGATTCACCAGATATTTACACATACTTAACCAAAAAAATTTATTTCTCAAAAAACCCATTCACCGGATATTTAAACATACTTAACCAAAAAATTTATTTATAAAAAAAAAGACTAAACTCCCAATTTGGTCCCTGAGAAAAACACTCGGGTCTGAAATAGTCCCCATCCAAAATAAATTATCCATTTCATCCTTAAGAATGTAACTATCGGGACACTTTAGTCCTTCCTATGGTTGACGACCTTTGACCACCGGTTTCCAGGTTGCACAATCCTTTCACCACTAAGTTTGCAACAATGGTGGGTTGCTTAAGGCACAA
Source organism: Sophora flavescens (assembly GCA_030762895.1). Classification (NCBI taxonomy): domain Eukaryota; kingdom Viridiplantae; phylum Streptophyta; class Magnoliopsida; order Fabales; family Fabaceae; genus Sophora; species Sophora flavescens. The sequence goes on from CM061064.1 coordinate 57,880,595, forward strand.
TAACTTGGTTCAGCTTCAAGGATGGTGCTGTGAGGGGAGTTTTATGACGGTTTATGAGTTCCTACCCAACCAATGGGAGCCTCAACAAAATTCTGCATAAGAACTTCCATTCTGCAGTTGTCCTGTCATGGAAGCAGAGAGTTAATAGAATTCTGGGGGTTGCTTTTGCTCTTACGTATCTTCACAAAGAATGCGAGAGACAAATCATTCACAGATATGTGAAGACCTGCAATATAATGCTTGATGCAGATTTCAATCGGGGTTTTGGTGCTTTTCGTTTTCAAAATGACAAGTGGGAGAAATGTCATTTTTAACAAAAACCTTGCAGCCAGCGAGATGAGCACCCTAACTGTTATCATCTTTGCCACGGAGGCACTTGAAATGAATGCTTAGGGACTTCTTAGCCCACTCCACGCTCACAGCTTCTTCTGCATCTCCTCCCGCATGACTTAGTCCCACCATTGCCTCATCTCTCTCAGACGATCCTTCATTCTTCTCAGCCTCTGCAAAAGTAGTACCAAAACAATAGAAAGAAACCCCATATTCCCAAGCCATGATAAACCCAAACCAATTCAAGAAAACGTTTCATACCATTGAATTGGGAGTTTCTTCCTTGGTCAAATCCACTCCCATATCTTCCGAACTCGAGGAGCGAGAAAAGGTCTTGGCAGGTGAAGGTGTGGGATCAGACACACACAGTTTGAGACTCGGAGGCAGAGGAGGCAAACCAGATGCCGAGGCAGACTCGGGAGCGAAATGGTGGAGAACCCATGAAGGGTGAGATCTTCTTGTTCACAAAAAAGGGTCTTCTTGGCTCTTGGTTCTTCAGAGTAAGATTCAGTGGCTGCGGTTGATGGGTCTTGAAGAGAGAAACAGGACGAGGGTGATCGTCGCTTCATGCCGGAACAACCGCAGGTGGTGCACGGTGGATGGTGGAGGAGGATAAATTGAAGCTGTTGAGGTGAAGCATGGAGAATTCATTGGTTCCATTGAATCTTGAAGTTGCTCATCTGGGTTCTGCACATCAATGGGTTCTCTGATTAAACTCCCCTCACAGCACCATCCTTGAAGCTGAACCAAGTTATTGTGCCTTAAGCAACCCACCATTGTTGCAAACTCAGTGGTGAAAGGATTGTACAACCTGGAAACCGATGGTCAAAGGTCATCAACCATAGGAAGGACTAAAGTGTCCCGATAGTTACAATCTTAAGGATGAAATGGATAATTTATTTTGGATGGGGACTATTTCAGACCCGAGTGTTTTTCTCAGGGACCAAATTGGGGGTTTAGTAAAAAAAAAACACATTCACCAAATAATGAACTGAATTCACCAGATATTTATACCTGATTCACCATATATTTGCACATACTTAACCAAAAAATTTATTTCTCAAAAAAACCTATTCACCAGATAATGAACTGAATTCACCAGATATTTATACCGGGTTCACCATATATTTGCACATACTTAATCAAAAAAATTATTTCTCAAAAAAACTCCTTCACCATATAATGAACTGAATTCACCAGATATTTGTACCCGATTCACCAGATATTTATACATACTTAATCAAAAAAAATATTTATAAAAAAAAATTAAAAGTACCGCACAGTGCAGCTACAGTGCCGTACAGTGCGGCACATACGGTGTAGATGTCCGAAATCTGTGTCAAAATAGCATTTGTGTAAAAGTTTTAAGTGATAAAATAATTATAGATTCATCTTGATTATTTAAAATGGGTAGGAATTTTAATATACTTTAATTAATTAAGAGTCAAGAATTTTTATTATCCATAAAATAATGATAGAAAATTAGCGTCCATGTCAATGATGTGAATGAATGAAATGTAGAGATACCATTTTCCAAAGAAAACGCAGACAAGGTCATAACTCCTAAAAGACCGATGACCCTTTTTTTTTTGGGTATGCGGGTGTCTTCATGAATCAAAAGATCAAATAGGACATGAATATTTGAATGACATTGAATATTGCAAATCAAACCCAGGGAGCACAAAAAGCATCTCAACGATCAAGGCTCGTTTCAGGACAAGTCCAAATGACTGGGAGCAAAGTTTTTTTAGCTCATCTTGGTCACCTGAAGTCCAACAACTACAACAAACCCAAAACCCTAAGGCCCGTTTTATGTATCACTAAAATAACAAGGGCTAAATTATGCTTCAGGTCCCTTATCTTTATTTAAGGTTTCAATTTAGTCCATCTTTTATTTTTTGTTTCAGAATGGTCCCTTATTTTTCAAAGTTATACCAATATAGTCCCTCTTTTATTTTTTGTTCCGAAATGGTCCCTCATTTTGAAAAAGTTAACCAATGTGATCTCTTTTTCTATTCCAAAATGGTCTCTCTTTTATTTTTATGGTTCCTAAATGGACCACTACTAATGTATGGACCCGTGCATGCCATGCACGAGAAATATGCTAAATTTTTAGAATTTCATTTTGAAATATGTACTTCTTGTTTTTATGTTTCCTGATTTAAAAGCTTTTGCGGAGAATTAAATACCAAAAATTGTCAAAAAATTTATTTTGTCTACAAAATAACAAATATTAACGTAATAATTATTAAGTTTGATTCTTTAAAAAAATAAAATAAGTCATCTATAAAGAATATATAAAAAAAACATAATATTAGAAAAGAGACATTAAAGTTTTATCTTGATTTTTTATTTTACAAACAAAATTATAAATTTACACTAACCATTTATTCATCTACTACCACAGTATCAAACTTTTCTGAACATTTAATAGAAAATATATATTTTTAACACAATAATTCTATTTCAAGCTGACAAATCATTTCTAATACTAAATACTTCCCAATGATCTTCATAATGATATGAACTTTTAGAATAAAAAATATATTTATCTATTATATTATTATTTTCATATATCTAAAACTATATTTGATTTAATTGTCCTCTTTTCATGTGCAAATCAAACATTTTTCTAAACTCTATTTATCTATCATATTAATTTTTCTTCTCTCTTAAAAATTTATTTTACTTATTTCTCCTCTTTTACTCATACAAATTAACTATTTTAAGAAAATATATCTATCTATCAAATTATTTTTATTCTTCCCTCTTGAAAATCTACTTGATTTGTTACTTCTCTTTATCGGCTGCAAGTTAACCATTTTTAGAAAATAGATTTATCCAACATATTATTATTTTTCTTCTATCTTAAAAATCTATTTGATTTAATTCTCCTATTTTACCCATGCAAGTGAATCATTTTTTGAAAATATATTTATCTACCATATTATTATTTTTCTTCTCTCTTAAAAATGTATTTGATTTATCTCTACTCTTTTCTCGTGCAAGTTAACCATTTTAAAATATATATATATATATATATATTTACCAATCATATTATTTTTCTCTTCTCTCTTGAAAATCTGTTTGATTTATTTACCCCATTTTCCAATGCAAGTTAACATTTTTTAGAAAATATACTTATCTCTACCATATTATTTTTTTTCATCTCTCATGAAAATCTATTTGTTTATTTCTTCTCTTTGTCCGATGCAAGTTGGCAATATTTAGAAAATATATTTATCTATCATATTAATTTTTTTCTTCCCTCTTGGAAACTTATTTGATTTATTTCTCGTCTTTTTCCGTGTTAGTTAACTATTTTTAGAAAATATAATCATCTATACCATATTATTTCTTTTCTTCTCTTTTGAAAATATATTTGATTTATTTTCTCTCTTTGTCTGATGCAAGTTAACAATTTTTAGAAAATATATTTATCTATCATATTATTTATTTTATTATCTCTTAAAAATCTATTTGATTTATTTCTATTTTCCTGTGCAAGTTAATCATCTTTATAAAAAATATTTATCCATTATATTATTTTTTCTTCCCTTAAAATCTATTTGAGTTAATTCTACTATTTTCCCCGTGCAAGTGAACCATTTTTTAGAAAATATATTTATCTATCATATTATTATTTTTCTTCTCTCTTAAAATCTATTTGATTTATTTTTTCTTCTTTTCTTATGCAAGTTAACCATTTTTTTGAAAATATATTCATCTATAATTGTAACATCCTGGCTGCTTTATGGATTGACAACTGTTCCCACAAACCAACACAGGTCTTTTCAGCGAGCGAGGTTTGTCCTCCTCACTCACACGCTATCCAGGAAAACTTTCAAGGAGGTCACCCAACCCAGAATTGCTCCAAGTCAAGCACGCTTAACTGTGGAGTTTTTAAGTGTTAGGCTATCGAAAAGAATATGCATCTTGTTGGTATATGTAGTACCAATCAATTCATATAAGACACCCTCAACTGTATGGTCTCATACCTACACAGTCTCAGGATCCCTCTCATTGCGGTATGTAATCGGTTCATTCATGTGTCCCTCAGCCTAGAAGCCTGCCAGGTGCCGCTCCTTGTCCGTGTCTTCTTGCACCGATGACCACTCCCCACCCTCGTTAGCCCCGGGTGTCACATGCCCACCAGCTTCCGCTTGGTTCGTCCCCAAACCACATCGTATTGGGAGAGGTGCCGCTCTGATACCATTTGTAACATCCCAGCTGGCTGCTTTATGATTGACAATTACCCCGACAAACCAACACGGGTCTTTTCAGCGAGCTTTGTCCCCACTCACACGCTTCCCAAGAAAACTGCACAGGAGGTTGATGCGTGTATTTTAAAGATATATAAATAAAGGCAAGTGCACCTTGTCGCAATCAAGTAATAAAACGGTGAGACCGGTTATCGTATCCACAGGGATTGGTTGTCAATTACCAATTCACAAACTTAACAACTATTTAAACTAAACTAAAGTGTGAGGGATTAAAACAGAAACTAAAGAAACAAAATATTTTTGTCTTTTTGGAATTTTGTCAAACACTTGGTATGCAAACAGGGATGTGGCTAGAATTGTCAGGGTTAGACTACACTAATCCTCCCTTAGTTGCAATGAAATGGCTTCTAACACAAGTCCTAATTCAATTATGCCAATCAAGCCTTTTCTAAAATACTCAAGCCTAATGTCTTAGGTGCATTGAGCCTAAAACCCCAAATTAAACCCTAATGTCTTAGGTGGAATAACCTGAGATTTTGCATTAAGTTAAGACTTATAAGATTGCAAGCAGCCAACACCTATGTCTAGATTCTTGACCTACTTGGCATATGATTCATGAGCATGCCTTAATACCAACCTTCCAGTCATCTATCAAAGCAACACATCATTCCTATGGGTAGCTAATCCAAGGAAAGCATTAAACACAGAATCACATACTCATAACGAAATAGAAACTTGTATTAAAACAACCACATCACAATACAACTAAGTTTAGAAAAGTTACATCTAACCCCAACAATGGGGAATTAACTACTCATGATAAGGAAATACAAAATAGAATGAGAAAAGGGATGGAGAACACTCATAGACAAGCTTCCTCCAATCTTCTCCCCATCCAAGAGTAGAGAAAACGCCCCCCTTTTTGGGTAGAAACCCTCTCCAGCCGCCAGCCTCAGCCTGCCTCCAAGTGCAGATTATTTTAGGTTAGAAGTTAGTCCCATTTTCTGTCTGCTGTGCTGTTATTTATAGGTCCGTCGCCCGTCACGGCCGTGATGGTCTCTGACTTGGGCGAATTTGCACAAAATGGTCACTCGCGAGGCGAGCCCTTTGTTCGCGACGCGAATCCTAAGTCACGGCCGTGACAGTCTCTGACTTTTGCCTTTTGCTCTGCTTCATCACGGCCGTGATGGTCATCACGGCCAGGCCGTGATAGGCTCTGTTTGGCTATATTCTTCACTTTTCTAGCTCTTTTTCATCCAAGCTCCACCAAGGCTGATTTCTGGGCATTTTTCCACTAAATCTTGCAAAACAACACACAGAAACCACCTCATCCGTTCCAAAGGAAAAACTATACAAAATCAACACTAATTTGGCCTAACTATATGCAAATGCATGTCGAAATGTACATGAAAAATGAGGTAAAATCACACTCATCAGAGGTCACCCATCCCAAAATTGCTCTAAGTCAAGCACGCTTAATTGTGGAGTTCTTAAGTGATGGGCTACCGAAAAGAAGATGCATCTTGTTGGTATAGGTAGTACCAATCAATTCATATAAAACATCCTCAACTGTATAGTCTCATACCTATACAGTCTCAGGATCCCTCTTATTCTGGTGTGTAATCGATTCATTCATGTGTCCCTCCGCCTAGAAACCTGTCAGGAGCCCTCCTTGTTCGTGCCTTCTTGCACCGACGATTACTCTCCGCCCTCGTCAGCCCCGGGTGTCACAATAATATTATTTTTCTCTTCTCTTTTTCTTATATAAGAAGCCCATTTTTCCATGCCTTGCTTAGGATGTTATGCATATTTGTTTAATTGTATTTTTTATTTTTAAATTAAAAAATATTGATTTGCTTTGGTTATTATTATTGGATGCAATTTTTATATATAAAATATAAAATATTATTAAATATAATTAATAATCCGTAAATTAAAGAGAAAAATAATTTTTTAAGTTGTGAAACTATATTGTATTATAATATAGGACATATTTAGGATCTGAATGATAAGTCAAACCTTTTAAATATAGTTTATTAAATCAATTACATCTAAGTATAAATTAAATTGATTTTTATATCATGGAATTAATTATATATTAAATTAATTAGTTCAGAACTTGGTAATAAAAATAATTTAATTAATAATAAAAGTATTAAAATAGTGAATTACAAAAAGTAATGAAATGGAATTATAATACAATGCAATTTTTATTAGTAATTTATATATATCCATGCTTTCACATAAAATATTAATTCTTTGTTTTAAATATAATTTTTCTCCGACGTGTATTTATGTAAAATAGAAAGAATTAGTGATTTTATTGCATACTTGAGTAACTTTTGCAAAAAAAAGTATAGGAATTAGTAAAAAAAAATGATTCGATTGCATATAATTTTTATTATATGTTATAATTAGAAAGATTTTAGAGAAAGTATGAATGTCACGACAACGAATTATGAAAATTTACCACATGTTATAATTAGAAAGTTTTAAAGCAAGTAAGAATGTAAAAATAATAATAATTATGATTGCATTACAAAGATTGATATACTGATGGAAAAAACTATTTATTACTAATTGATCAACATGGTTATGATTGAAAATAAGAATTATATATTGATGACTTTTATTGAGATGTTTTAACAATGAGTGTCTTTAAATTATAAAAATTTACAATAAACAAGTTTAGGTGAGAAATAAAATGTCCATGATTTTTTTATGCAAAAAATCTACCTGATTTTGACACATACTATTGTCCAACATGAGATTGAAAATTCTTTAGATATCTTTTTAAAGAAAATTGATATGATATTTTAGAATGAAATATGAGATATATGCAACCTGCTTGAGAAACAAAGCCGCAAATTAAATATTAACAAAACATAACAATCTTACGAGAGAGAAGACTGATTTTATTTTTTCACATTTTTTTTTGAATGGATCATTTTTTCAATGCATTGGGATAATGTGTTGGCAGTCACAAAGCATGAAAATATTAGAATGTGGAAAAACACTGGCAGGAACAATATCAACCTTACCCAACCTTACATTCATCACAATCTGTAAATTTAAGTATGGGGTGATGTTGAGCGATAAGCACCCACACTAGCAGCAACACCAAAAGTTACCATGGAGTAGATAACACCCTCTTTCGATAACTTTTCAAACTTGTATAGCAAAGTGTTACGGATAAAATCATGTATCTTATATCTCTGCACCAAAAGAACATGTAATGAATTATCTCCAATATAAAAATAAAATTAATACATTCAATGATAAAGTAGCTTGTCAATGGGGACCCATCTCTATGGAGGAGGAGGTAAATTTGTACTTGGAAAAATTTGGCACACACCAACTACCCTCACCACCAAATTCCAAGCGCTTTATTGGGATTAACCTCCACAATAAAGTCATGCTTGGATGCCATTTATCAGAGCTAACAACCTAACAACAATTGGTAGAGTACTATAATATTATAGTGCAAGCATGTAAGGAGTGTGGAGTCTGATAATTCCAGAAAATAAGAGACCATATTTATAGAAAACATATTATTGATTTCTATATTGATAATTAACTTTTATCATTATGGGGATATAAATTTACACTCAATCAAATCAATCAAAGTGATGATTTGAATATTTCTATTTCTATGCGTATATAAAATTTTAAAGCAATATGAAAATTTATTTGATCACGGTCCAAAATATTAACTGAATGCTAAAAATGTGAAATAACATAAATGGTCCCAAATAATAATTTGACTATTTTAAGCTGAAAATTTATTAATAATAATGTTGAAAATAATGTTGAAAATTTATTGTCATTATTCTGATTTGACTATTTCTATGCGTATATAAAATTTGATTGATTATTTTTATTTAGAATAAATTTGATTGATTATTAATGCTATTGAAATAACTTTTTATTATTACTATATGAAATTTGAAATAAATTTATATTCAAATTCAAATTTAATATATTTTCAAATTAATGTGAGTGCGACACGTAAGCCAATTTTGGAGAGAAGACTTGTGATGAAGCCACATATGCAAGAAAGATGACTCTAGGGGTTGACATGTGGGGGTTTCCACTTTGATATTATTCTCAAATATATATTATAATGATATAGATTCAAATTTAATATATTTTCAAATTAATGTGAGTGCGACACGTAAGCCAACTTTGCCGGGAAGACTTGTGGTGAAGCCACATATGCAAGAAAGATGGCTCTAGAGGTTGACATGTGGAGGTTTCCACTTTGAGATTATTCTCAAATGTATATTATATAGATATAGATATAGATATAGATATAGATTTTACAAAAGTTATATCAATTTGACCCCATCCGTACCACATTTTAAACGAAAAGTACCACATTCAAACCTAAAATAAAGATAAGGGACCAAAACGGAACAAAAAATAAAAGAATGACCAAATTGAAACTTAAAATAAAGATAATTGACCAAAAATATAATTTAGCCAATAACAAGTATGTACCTTATATATATTATATATACATTGGTCCAAAAATCACAATTTTATATATGTCATTCGCTTCTCACCTAATTTATTTTGGAGAAATGATTTGTTGACAATCGAAATTGACAACAACCACTTGATACCATAGTTTTTTAGTGTTGAACAATAATCGACCCTGATATATTTCGTATATATTTACGGTGTCCGACACCAAAATCGTGTTCAAATATCAGTGCTCTTGTTTTTAAGCGTGTTCTATTGCATGATCACAAACAACAGCGTTACAGCGTAATGAAAAACTTATAGTAAGAATAATGGATGAGATTATAATCTACACTTCAATTTAATACCTTCTAATTCGACCTTAAAGTTCTCAATTATTTTTTGTTCATTTATGAAGATCCTCACATTCTTGGTTTAAATTGGGTTATTCTGGAGTTTAATTTTGATGTACTTTATAATATCAATCAACCAGCTAATGTCAGCACTCAGCAATATAAAATATTGTTAACAGTTTTTATTGCAAGTGAATTTTTTATTTTATTTGATTTCCCAGAGTATCCTATCACCTGATAGGTGAGAGACTAAATCGAACCCAAGACCTCATGCTTAAGGGACCCAAGCTCCTTCCACTTGAACTAACACACATTAGTGTTGCAACTTGCAAGTGAAATTTTAATTATTACAATTTACAACGATCTTTTCTTATTTATGCTGAAAATTCAAACTTCAAATTTAAATCCTGAAACCAAGATTAGGCAAGAATAGTTGGGTGAGCAAGCTGCACACTCAGCAAAATATTAAAATTTAAATCCTAAGAAAATGATTATTAGAAAAGTCGTCCCATGGCTATTGGCTAAATTGCTAATCCCATTGCAAGGTCAACAAAGATATTGGTCAAAGAAAAAAATCTCAACCTTCCCCCAATTTTTAAAATATTTTTATGGCATATATAGTCGTGATACTCATATCTAGTAACTTACACATTCTTAGGATTTTTTTTTTAAATAATCGCACTTTATTCATATTTTGAGTCTTTTTTTATGTACTTAAACACAATTTACCTCATTTTTTATTTGATTCAAACTTTATTTACTTTAGATTCACATATATTATCTTCTCATCTATACGAATATTTGTAAGAAAAAAAAATGCATACCCTGTAAAGTTTAGTTTTGACATGTTACATTGTTATTGTATTACCACATCATTTGATAAATTAATCTTACCTGAAATGTAAAATTTATTACATACTATGGCAACACATAATTGGAAGATAATATAAAATTTGTTTACATGAACAATATAGCAAAATTAAATTCTAACTTATATATATGATTTTTTTTAATTAATCATAAATCTACATGGAGACTGATACTAATTGTAAGTCTACAATTACTACATTCTTTTTTTTTTCTTCCAGCGAGAAACATCAGCTGCTTTGTTCTTTTCCGTTGCTCTCTGTACCAGAAGTGATCCATCACATGGTCTATCCAAGTGAAGCATGATTGGCCACTTTGTTACAACTTGTAACCTTTATTATGCATTATATTCTTTGATTTCAAATGCAGGCATGTCAATTCCATTCTTCCATATGCTGAAAATCAACACCCCATTGCTCCCATGAACTCCAAATGAAATGTAAGAACAAAGAGCAAGTGCCAAAAATTGTGGTGGGGGAAACCATAACGTTCCATCCAACTCTATTCTTATTTTTTTCCCTACAATTGCCACAGTTTTACAGGTGAGGTGATTGAAAAGGATAAGGGTTCTTGGGTTCCCCACTTTGACATCATAGATTATTACTAGTCCTAAACAAAATCTTTGTATGATGATAGACTTCAATAGTAACAATGACGGTTGCACCATACAAGAGAAAGATTTAGAAACAAGTTAAACAATTTATGTAATGGAGATAACAAGTGATAAGACCCTCACAACCACCACTTATTTTCAATTTGTAAACGGTAAAACGTAAATAAGATGATGAACACACATAGAGAATGAGGCTGCAGGTTCCATTTCCTTGTCAAACTAAGCACCCCACCATCACCACTTCCCAACCAAAGGTAAGCAAGCCATACCTACTTTTATTTTCTCAGCTTTTTCTTTACCTTCAAGCACATATCTCCATCTCTCTCTCGTTTTATGTTGTTGAGTATTCTTCTAATCTAACTTCACTTGCTCCATACATAATCCATAGAGGATTCCCATGCTATCAAACTATTTTTATATGGGAATAATAGCTCTCAAGCACATGCCAACTACACTACAAAGTGATTTACTTCAAGGTTCTTGGCCAAACCTACCAGTATCTACAAGGGTGTCATAGAATAGTCATCTCCATCCAATTCCGTGTTTCATTTTGTTAGAACCTGACATTTCAATCCTTAAACATAAAACATACAAGATAGAGTCAATCATGCCATTTGGTTTAGTCTCAGCCTGGAACAAGCGTCGTAGAAGCAAGTCTCAAGATCATACAGACCCCTGTATTTTTCTTCTTTCTTTTCTTCTTTTCATGCTTTAATCTTGTACTGAGTGCTTTTTCATTGTAGAACCAACTTGTAACATTTCTATTCAGGGATTTACAAACCTGTAGAGTTTTGGCAACTCGAAGATCAAACACCACGACCTACAAAAAGACTGCATGGATCATCTGTTTTCATACTCAAGGAGATGGAAGAGGCAACAGGTTCATTCAGTGAAGAAAATCTGCTTGGGAAAGGAGGATTCGGCAAAGTCTACCGCGGCACTTTGCGATCGGGAGAGGTAATAAGCTCTGGATATAAGTTTATAGTCCACTTGAATTCATCATAATTCTCAAGATTTTGTAACATACAGTTGTTGCTTCCATAAAGAAACCATGCTTCATATAAAAATGGCTCAAAACCTTTAATTTAGATATAAATAAATGAATACATAATAATACAATATGCCTCCCTCTTAAGGTTGTAGCAATCAAGAAAATGGAGATGCCAGCAATTAAAGAAGCAGAGGGGGAACGCGAGTTCCGTGTTGAAGTTGACATCTTGAGCAGACTCGACCACCCAAATCTTGTTTCTCTGATAGGCTACTGTGCTGATGGAAAGCATAGATTTCTAGTATACGAATATATGCATAACGGGAACCTGCAAGATCATCTGAATGGTTTGTAATTTACCAAAAGTTCAAACTCCTATAGAATTTTATCATATCAAGCTTCTATTAATCTATGTCTAATTTTAGGAATTAGGGAAAGAAAAATGGATTGGACTGTAAGACTCAAAGTGGCACTGGGAGCTGCAAAAGGGCTTGCTTATCTCCATTCAAGTTCTCATATTGGAATTCCTATTGTTCATAGAGATTTCAAGTCGACCAATATTCTCTTAAACACCAACTTTGAAGCACAGGTATAAATAAACTCAGAATAATGACTCGTAACATTTCTTTCTTACAATATGTACAGAGATGAGATAAACAACCCTTTTTTTTAGATATCTGATTTTGGGCTTGCCAAGTTAATGCCAGAAGGACAGGAAACACATGTGACAGCCAGAGTACTTGGGACCTTTGGCTATTTTGATCCAGAGTATACATCGGTATGCACTCATGCCTTATGAATAATATAGCTGTGTGTGTGTGTGCTCACTTGTCTAACACCTTCAGATAAAGTTTCTTCCAGGTTTTTTATGTCATTCACTCTCAAGACAAAAAAGAGATTTTACTATACATCACATTCAATCAGTTCTTTTACAATTACCCCTGTACGATGATATAATCAGCTTCACATTTTTAAACATCAAGAATCCACTATTGCTGCAAAGCAGGATTAGCATGCATAATATACCCAATTTTTCAACTTCCTTTCATTTCAAGCATAATGGGTGTAGTCCATATGTAAATATTTCCCAGCTTATCAAAGACTCAATAATGAGCTTTCTCAAAGGTTTACAACAGCAACGAAGCACCTGCTGGCTTCTAGTACCTCTTGTGTTCATTTAGGCCACCACAAAATAAATCACCAACACAAATTAAGCTAGTAAATTCAACACCAACTGATGCAGCAAAAATAGGCTTAACTTTGAGAGTCTGGTTTGCTTTAAAGCCTAAGGACTAAGGCTGAAACTCTATCCTATCCTATCCCAGAGAACTCTTTCCGTTTCCTTGTTACGTTTATTAAGTTATTAGTTAAGGATTCACTGAAATTTTGTTATAACTAAGCACCCTCAGTGAGAGTTAGTGAGAAGTTATTTGACTTATAAAAACAATTCTAGGTCCTTGCTTTTGGGTCAAGTGGTTGCCATGGAGTCAGAACCTGAAAGACAAAGTGGCCTATAGTTCAATCCTTGCCACCCATGGTCAAGTAACTAACGTTCCAGCATGAAGTTCAATGAAATTTCTGTACTCATCCACATATTAAGCTTAGATGCCTTCCAGGAAAGGAGTGGTGCGGGTTATTAAAATCATTCCCGGGTTATTGCCTATAAGCTTAAGGTTTAGGTCAACTGGGTCTTTGACAACTCTACTGGAGTTTTGGGTTCATATAAAGCCTAGGGAATGTGCATATTAAGCTTAGGTTCATGTAAAGCCTAGCTTGAAGGAAAGACGTATGAGATAGAAGTAGGGACAATGGTAAATCCTGGACTAAAAAAATGAAAAATAAATGGGCAGATTCATAAGAAGCATTTTTTTCACTTTGACATAACCATTAAAATCGAAATATAGAACACATAGTTTTTTACATATTACTAGGATATGACCTGAAATGGACATTATTTAATTCAGAAGTGGATAAACAGTGGTACTTACAATTTAATATTGTTACCAAAGTTGATATTATCAATCTATCAATCCCTCCATCTGTCTTAGTATGTACACAGTATACTGTATACCAACAAACAGTTTTATTACTCTAATATGTATATCTCAAAATGCTATCATGCAATCTATAACATTCTTATATCTAGTATCTGTGGATTGCTACTCAACAGTGGTTTCACACTAACATCATTAATTTATTTCTTTTGAAACAGACTGGGAAACTCACTCTACAAAGTGATGTTTATGCTTTTGGTGTTGTTCTTCTGGAACTTTTGACTGGACGTCGAGCTATTGATCTAAACCAAGGTCCTAATGATCAGAATCTTGTACTACAGGTAGGAAATATACAAATATACATACATGCATGCATATATATATGACAAAATAATCATTAGGAATGTCAAAGCAGAATATAGGACCTTGAAGATAGTAGTAATAATTGGTTTTCTTTTATATCTGTCATAGTCCAATAATTATATATGTGGTGTTTGTGTGTGCGTGTGTGTGTGTATATATATATAGAGAGAGAGGGAGGGAGAGATGCACACACATTCCCATGGCAAAAGATTCTGGTCCACAAGTTCTAGATGTTAGACTCATACAACGGAAAGGCTTTAATACAGTTGACATTCATATGCAGGTGAGGCACATACTAAATGATCGCAAGAAGCTCTGTAAGGTGATAGATCCGGAGATGGCTCGAAATTCTTACACCATTCAGTCAATAGTCATGTTTGCTAATCTGGCATCAAGATGTGTCCGTAAAGACAGTAATGAGAGACCTTCCATGGCAGAATGTGTAAAAGAACTCCAAATGATTATCTATACAAATTCGAAAGGCTTGGGAATGGTTATGCATAGTTTGAGAATGATTTAGTGAAATCACAAGTTTGGCCACCGGAATCATGATGATTTCTTAATGAAAAAGTGAACTCTACTAATTTGGATGATCTTATAAGAGATGAGGAACTCAATCCATGGTAGACAAAGCTGAAGGAGTATTTCCGTTTCTCTTCTCCAACCACATTCCTGCACTTGTGCTACTCACACCAGTTTCTAGTCACACAAAAAGAGAACCTAAGATACACGACAAAAATAAAACACTTCCCAAATGTCCCCTTAATTCCTAACATTAGTATTTTATTTTGGCATGATTGGTACAATCCAACAGATTCCGTATGGCACATTGTTCAAACGTCAATATTGATATATAAACCTACATACATGAATGAGTGTTTTAATTGTAACAAAGAAATCCAGATTCCAGAGTAAATATGATTTTTATTTTCCATGCATCTCCAGTGTTCCTAGGTTCATCAAGACAGAATTATTTTTTTAACCTGTTATTTTATGACAAATTACCAGCTTTACAATTTTTTCATCACTTGGCTGTCAAAGCCAGACAGGGAAATCAAGAATTTAGAAAACAGTGGACCTAAAATTGTTTAAAAGGTAATTTGGTGTCAGCACAGCTTTTGTTCTAAATTTTCCCAGGGGATAAAGTTAGGTGTTTATTCGCATATACAGCACCAAATAGCCTAATATAACTATCCTCAAATTTGTGTGAGGACATAAGGTGACCAAAAAGAACCAAATATGTCACAAGTAGCCGAATAGGGAGTGTGAATATCAGATAGAAAATTGATGAACAAGTCAATTATCTGTTGTGAATTACCTAAAACACTACCGGTCTCTTCCCTACAGATATAAGAGAAACAAAAGATTACCTGAACCGTTCACTAATCTCCACTCTCCAGCCATCTTCAAACCACCATGACCATCTTCGCTACCATTGCCTGAAACTGAAAATCCACAAATAGTAATAAGAAGCTTCATCATGGGATATATTTGAGTATAAGATCACGTGGAAGCTAGACAGAAAATATGAGCTCTTTTTTTTTATATAAAAAGAAGAATATATAAGAGAGAAGAGAGAATAGTACAAATGTAGGAGGATTAGAAATCCTCGAGAACAAAAAAACGTTATTAAAAATTATAAGGAGCAAGAAAAACTAAGAATAAGAAACATGCAACAAAGCATGTCAATCTCTGCAGAATTGTCAAAAACACCCCCCTAAGTCGTGTGGAACACCACAAAGATAGAAAAACTACTACATCCCAAATGACCTCAAGAGACAACCAAGCGCCCTGCAAAGAGTAGCATTCTGTTCCTACCAAATGCACCAAAGAACCACAAAGCGAACGCATCACCAAAGCTTTTTAGCATCTTTGCTAGCGCCAAAGATGGTAAAATCTCGCCTTAGGTGGTTTGGACATATGGGCAAGACTTGTAGAAGGCCCAGTAAAGTGTGCAGATCAAATTGAGGGTAACCCAATTGCTAGAGGTAGAGAGAGACCGAGAAAAACTATAGGCAAAACTATTCATTTAGATGTCAATGGTTTGTTTATAGACACGATAGAATATTATGGCATCGTTTGATCCATGTAGCTGTCCCACCTAGTAGGAAAAGTCTTGGTGGTTGTTGTTGTTGAAGCTGCTACTAGAGCCAAACCCCTAAAATTAATACTTAATACTCAAGAACTGTTTTAACTCCATTGGGCAAACCCACTGTTCACCAACGACACCAAAAAGGTTATTCCAGAAAAACAAAAGCCGTTGAGTAATGCAAAAACAAATGAGAACTAGTTTCAGAACTAGATCAGCATATAAAACAATAACCATGAGACAAAGCCTTTAGAGGTCTTCAAATTTGAAGCAAATCATTCATATTAATCCTGTTAAGCAAAGTAGTCCAAACTCCAAACACAGGATTTGACCTTAGAGGGAGCAATTGATTTCTAGATAGGCTTATCCAAAAGGAAAGAGATAATATCGGGAGTTGAAATGAGAAATTGGAAAAAGGATCTGCAAGAAAATAAACCCGAAGTGTCAAGAGACTAGATCCTCTTATCTGGATTAGAAGAGAAATGACTTGAATCCAGTAACAACAAAAGAGACTCAACTCAGAGCTTTCTTTATCATGCAAATTCCTAAAGAAGTGAAAATTCTAGAAAAAAGTAAAATGAGACAACGAATATAATGAAAAATAGGAGGATTATGTAAAGTAGAATGATGATAAAGCCTAAGAAATGCATCGGATAGGAGGGCATTACCCACCCAAAGATCCTCCGAAAAGTTTACACGAGAGCCATCTCCCAAACCCAAGGAAATAAGAGATCTAAAAGAAGCATAACCTTGAGAGATAAATTTCCATGGGCTAGCATGTGCAGCATTAACCGCAAAATTGGCATCCCACCCATTTAGATGCAAACCATAGTTACTTCGAATAACTTGATGCCGATGCCATAAAGAAGTGGACTGTAGAGGAAAACACCAAAGCCATTTAGCTTCCAAAGCAATGTTTTTAGAAACCAATTTTCCAAGACCCAATCCTCCTTCTTTTATAAGCCACAGAAAATCTCCCAACTAAGCAGATGATCTCTAGTAATCCCATTAACCCCATAGCCCATACCAAAGAAAGTCCCTTATAATCTTCTCTATTCTTTGTGCAGCCACATGGATACAAAAAAGAGAGATAATAGACAAACAAGACTAAATAAGAGATATCTGACATATCAAAGGAAAGAAAGCATCTTTCCAATTACCTAACTGCTCGAAAAAATTTCTAATGACAAGGTCCCAAAAGGAGCCTGAGGGTTACCACCCAAAGGAGCACCTAGGCATATGAGGGGTCATTAAAGGATTCGACTACCAACGAAAAAGGCAAAAAAGGTTAAAAACTAACAATCCACTTTAACACATACCAAACCACTTTTAGAAAGGTTAATCTTTAACCCAGAAATACCTTCAAAAAACCTAAGAATCGAGAGAGTTAACAAAGGATTCAACATCTGGTTCCAGGAACAGAACAGTATCATCAGCAAATTGGAGATGGGAGATCAAAACATCCCCGGAGCCCACTTTAATACCCTTAAAAAGCCCTCATTCAACACCCCTGGAAACCAAATGACTAAGAACATCCACCAGAATAGTAAACAAAAGAGGCGACAAAGGATCCCCTGCCTAACTCCCCTCAAACTACAAGTCCAAGACTTTGGTTCACCATTCACAATAACAACAAAAGGAGCAGAGGGTAAACACCTGAAATCCAATTCCATCTGGAACTACAACCCTTTCTAATCAGAACTTTATCCAAGAAGCCCAAATTATCCCAATCATAGGCTTTCTCAAAGTCCAACTTAAAATCCAAACCTTGCTTCTTTCTATTTCTAATATCATCCACCACCTCAATAAGTGCTGTATCTAAAATATGTCTACCTGGGACAAATCACAAATGCATTAAAACATACTAGCTGTTTTGCAATATTAGACAATGGAAACAAACCTTAACAAAATATGTTGCAACCCTTGTGTATACTCATGTTGTCTTTTACTTGTCAGAACCTGAAAGATTTGTTTCTGAAGGCGTACTTAAGAGAGGAAGTTTCTTGCACATCAAGTGCTTGCGTCTCTGCAACATCAGCAGGACTAGAATACTATCTGTCTTTACAATTTTGTAATCTGCTTTTGTGTACATGTTAAATGGAGCTGCATCAATCATTCTGCAATGCAAGTAAACCTCTCTTGAAGAACTCATCTGAGAAATTAACTCCTCACTTGCCTTCAGAAGATGCCAGCCAATGCCCCTCCTGGAGGGAAATACCAGAAACATACACTAACAAGGTTAGATTCTAGTTGAAAACTTACAGAGACATTCTTCAGCTTTATCCAAAGACAAACTAAGTGTTTTAAAAGGTGAGTTAACATTAGGATTTTGAGATTAACAATATATATTCCATTAATTTGATCATAATCTTGGATGCTCGTTGCAACTAGTGTAGGCTTTTCCAGAGCATGTATAACTAATGAAAGCAGGCAAAAAAAAAACGTAAAAAATAACACATAATGCATACATGCAAAATTATACTCCGAAATAAGAATAAAGTTGATATCGTAAGGATGACATCAATTTCTTATTGCAATTAACAGATTTAGTTAATTAGTTCATTATCAAAAGTTGAAAATCATTAATAGTAAAATAGGTAGATTAGCTGTTTAAATTACAGCTTGCCCAACTTAAATTGCTACTGATGAAAATGTTTATCTTGAACCAAGACCACAGCAAGTCAAATTTGTTTGTGTCCTTTATCTGTCTGTGAAAAATACTAAAATAGTGCAAGCAAGGTGAAATTGCAGAAAGTGGATAAAAATAGGCCGTAATCAAAATGTAAAGTGTATCTCATCCCACACTTAAATAATGGAGAGACAATACACATCTACTTTCTGAGGGGCCTAAAAATAAAACCAAGTTGTCTCGTGGTCTCACGATTTCATCATTCATAATTAAAACATCTTCAGATTAGAGATGTTCACATAAGTCGAACATAAACCCCAGATTAACAACTTTTTTCCCTGGCAAGAATATAACCCGTTTGTTCCACAAGTTGACTCAAAGCTCAAGATCTAATCCACCCTGTTGAATGTTTGTGTTTAATGCAACCCAGCACTCAATTTCTTGTGTAGGCACGTTGTGTGCATTACAAGTTACAACCAATAGAAAGTGAAAATTTCAAATTAGGGTCCCACCAGATAACATTTGCCAAAAATAACCGAAATACCTTATTAGTCTTAACAATAATAGTGTCTTGAGAAATTCATAGGCACTGCTCCTATACTGTATCATTGAATGTTTACTACTTCATCTACGTAGACCACTAATATCTCTTACATTAATTACATTTTAATATTACAACTAACGACCAGACGGCTGACGTGACATACATTCCTTAGTTGTACAAGGGGCATCACCTAAGAATTTATCTTGGTGTCTACCCAAAAAGTCCCAACATTAGCCCTGTATAAACCAACAAGTCCCAAAAGGTAATTTAACTAGTGCAATTTTATTTTTTTTGCACCAAGGTATCCCTGGCTAATAGCCGAAGACTAATCCATTTTGAGGTGTAGAGATTGGTTTTGCATCTCCCAACAATGTCTTTTCTATACACACGGTAGGAATCCAACCCCCGACAATATGCTTAAGTAACTCAGTTATCTATCAATAGTGTCGGGCCTGCCTTGATGGTTGCTTGTTGCAAGTTTTAGATAATGCTTATTTATAGAAAAATAATCATTTTTTAAAAAGTTTTCTTGGGGAACTTCTGATTGTAAGTTATTATAAGTATAAGACTAAGTTAACAAACTAATCAAATACACATTCAGCATATTTGGTAATACTTATTTCTTTAAGGAAATAATTAAACTAGTCTATACTTCTATACATAGTAATAGTTATAGAAGCTAACTAATCAAAATTGGAAAGCATACTATATAGTATATACCTCCTGAGAGACTTTTGCACAGCCATGTTAGAAATATAAGGTGAATCCTTAGGAGGCGTAGGTGAAGGAAGAGAAACATTGGCACCCCTTTTATCAAAACAAACTTCCACAGTCCCTGCTAACTTCACTTCTTCATGTTCTTCTTCACCATCACCACCACCATCCACCATTGCTCTGTAGAACCCAATAAGCGTGGCGGTGTGAGGCATCAGCGTCCTTCTCTCAATCAAGTACTGCTTGACGAGGAACCTGAGGACGCCAACGTAACCAGATGGCAACAGCATCGACTCGGCGAATGACTCGGCGAGTAACGCAACGGTGATGTCCATCTCCTCGGTCCTCATGACCCGGACCCACATCGACCCGGATTTCAGTTCCTGTGAGTAAACGAAGTTGTCGAGGAGTTTAAGCTTTTCGAGCTCCTCGTTGGTGAGGAAACGACCCGTGCGAAACGGGTCGTCGTCGTCGAGGTAAGAAGAGGAAGAAGAGGAGGAGGAGGAGGAGGAAGAGGAAGAGGAGGAGGAGATTTTGAAGGTGGGAGTGGGGTGGGAGTGGGAATTGAGAAGTGGGTATTTGAAGGGTTTGGAGAGAGTGGTGGTGGGGAGGAGGAAGCGGGGGTTGTGAAGGTCTAAGGGGAAAGAGAGTGAGAGAGTTGCAGCCATGGTGGTGGAATGTTAGTGTGTTGAGATCAGAAAAGGAAGAGAGGGTGGGACTGGTGACGAGAGGAAGAGGAAGAGGAAGAGGAAGAGGAAGAATGGTATAGCCTAGGAAGGAAGCACAGTTTTGCTAAGGACATGGACCCCACAGATGTTTAAATCTGGATAATTTATGAAGAGCCGGTGAAATTATTAACACTCCTTGCTTCAACCTCTCTCTCAATTTTGTACTGACCAATTATACTTTGATAAATGCTAACTAGTTAAACTGATCATGTTTCACTCGGAATGATATTTTCAACATCATGACTAGTGATATAATTACTTTATCATTAAAAATATATCATTTTTTTATTCTGAGGACACTAATTAATAAAAAGACAAGATTTAGGTATGATTTTACATAGATTTTAGGTGTTGTTTTTTAATGATAATAAAATATATGTAATAGTTCAAAAAAATATTTTTGTGTTACATGTGTTATTGTCATTAAAAATATATATATATACAGAGTAACCATGGAATTGATCCTTAATAAGACGCTTATAATTTTGATGTCTTCCTTTTTATAGATGTAACACCCATGGAAGTAGGACAGATAATGGGGTAGATTGTGTCTTTTTTTCTTCTTTTCATTTTGACATGGGGTTCACATTTTTTAGTATTAAAATTTGTGCTCCTCTAGAAAGAAGAATATCGAAATATGCATCAATCAAATTTGTTCACATTGTGATTTTATTGCTAACTTACTTGGGTGAAGTTTGTTTGGGCACCGGTAAGTATCCAGGTCTCTCTTCCATAATTGGTCAAAGCAAGAAAACTATGTTTAAACTTATTAAGGAGTGAGTGTGGAGTAAAATTAATTCTTAGTGTGGTCATTCTTTGTCTAATACCAGTAAGGAAGTGATGATAAAATCGGTTATTCAATCTATCCCTACTTATTTTATGAGCATTTTCCTCATTCCTTCTTCTTTAGGGGATGAGATTCAAAAAATGATGAATTCCTTTTGGTTGGGCGGTGGTGGTGGAAATAATAAAGGGATTAGACGACTTTAGTGGGATAATTTAGCTATGCATAAATCGGAAGGTGGTATGGGCTTGAGAAATCTTTATGCTTTTAATGTGGCGCTTTTAGGTAAACAAGGGTGGAGGTTGATGTCAGAGCTGGATTCCCTTGTGGCCAAGCTTTACAAAGCCAAATATTATCCACATTGTGATTTTATGGAAGCTAGTATTGGTAATAATTCGAGTTATGTGTGGCGTAGCATCTGTGAAGCCTGTGTTGTTTCGAAGAAGGGTTTGAGATGGAGAATTGGAGATGGTAGTAGCATCCGGGTTTGGACGGATGTGGACAAAGGATTTAAGCATTCCTACTCCTGTTCTTGTTGTACCGCCCGATCCTTTACTTAGAGTGTACGATCTCTGGGAGGATAATAGAAAATCTTGGAGTGTGGCTAAGCTGGAAGCGGTGATGTCCAACGAGTCTATCCAAGCCGTCCTTGATACTCCCCTCCTTGAATCTGTGCAGGTGGACAACGCTCTTTGATGACCTAACCGTAGTCATTACTCAGTTAGAAGTGCATATTGGCTTTGTGTTAACAATATTCTGGAGATAGGTCACTTGAAGATTATCGGAGATTGGATCAGCCTTTGGAAGATCCATGTTCCTCCAAAGAGTGGAGGTGTTTGGCGAAAAGTGGAGCTCTAGGATAGTATATCCTCTAATGTGGAGATTGCCAATAATTTTGGAGTTGTAGGTGATGCTATTCCTAAATGGTCAAAGCCTCCAAGTGGTTACTTGAAATGTAAAGTGGATGCGGCTTTTTTCAAGGAGAGTAATAAAGTGGGTATTTGTATGTGCCTTAGAGATGAATTTGGTCATTTCCTGGATGCAAAAGCTCGTTGGTTCCAACCTCTCTTGGATGTCCGTATGGGTGAAGCAACTGGTCTCTATTTTGCTATTAACTGGATGATTGAGCTTGGTCATGATAAGATTATTTTCGAGCTTGACTCCAACATGGTAGTAGATAGTATGCTTCCTATTGCTAGTGATATTTCTGAATTTGGTGCCACTATTTCTTTTTGTAAGTCTTTAATTTCCTCTAATTTGTAAAACTCTCATGTTAAGTTCTTTAAGATGTTAACTAATATGGTTTCTCATACTCTTCTAAAGGTGGCAATTGAGTATGTTAATCCTTATTACTTCTTTGATATTCATACATGTATTGCTTCTTTGGTTACGAATGAAATGCAGCAGTTGCCTTTTGTAAAAAAAAAATTTGACTTGTCAGAATCCCTAAACACATGTAGGGACGGCAATTTTATCCGTACCCGCGGATAAAATCCGCAACGGGCACGGGGCGGGTAGTTAAACGGGTACCCGCGGGTAAAATAAACGGGCAATTCTAATACCCGTCTATAAATGGGGCGGGGGTGGGTATCACACTATCCGTGTCCGCGGATATCCGCACCCGTTACTTAATTACTATAATACCCTTTATTATATATATCTACTCTCAAAGTCATTATATCATTTCCTAGATAATTTTCATCTATTGTGTTGTTTCATGGATATTTTAAGTGTGATGTATTAATTTGTAGGTGCTATTTTGTTCAAATACCGGAAGATATTAATGTGGTGGTTTGTTTAAGTCTTGTGTATTTTTTTTTAATTAAAAAACAAATTGTTTGTTTTTCATAACTATCATGGATATCCGCGGATACCCGTAAAAACCCACGAATCCGTTAAGAATCAATTAAGTGGATATCCATGAGGGTACGAGATAGATACGGGTAGATTTTTTATCCAATGAGACAGATAGCGGGAACCAGTATCCGTGTCCGCCCCGTCCCGTTGACATCCCTGAACACATGCATGTTTGGATTGGTGTTACCCAAATTCAAGGCAAATTTAACGGTCAACATGTTTTTTGAGCGTCAATCAAGAGTATCATTGATGCTGGATTTGTATTGGGGAATGCTTTTTATATACAAAATGAGATATCAATTTGGTGTCTCTTTTATTTTTTAGATGTATTTTTAAGAAGCGTGTATATAAAAAAAATAAAAAGTAAGTGAAAAATAAAGATAAATATATACGATATCGCATACAGTATTCAAAATTTGTGTTCAAGTATCATAACTCTCAGTATTGATACTGAACTTAATGCCAATTTTCCGCGTGATTGTATTCCTAGTCAATCTCTCATCCTAGTAAAATTTCATTTGAGATATATTTAATATTTAATATAATAAAAGTGATATATTTAATTTTACAATAAAAACTTTTTTTATTCATTACCAACTAAAACCCTATACCGTTAAATAAATATTTGTTAATTTATAGGAATGGCAGATAGTAGATACTAAAATAAAGATATCTACCCGGGAAAAAAAAAAATACTAATATAAAGATTACCTGTTGAAGATAGGGTGAGAACAATTTTGAAATTCTTGTGTCAATCATATCAATATTCCTTATCTTTTCATTTCATTTCATAATATGACTTCATTTTATAAAACATATGATTGAAGATGCAGTACCTGATTTAAGGCAGAGTAATCCTTAGTCACAAATATCACTGAACATTTTTTTTTTCTTTTGCAATATCGGCCTAATAGACAATAGGCAATTAGTGTGAAATATATTGCATATTATAGTCTTACATTAAAATTATGTGGACAAAGTGTTGACAAAAAATACTCCCACAAATCTAATACTTATGATTTTGGATCATGATTTGATATCAGATCCATTATTTTTAATGAATGTACATCCTCTGTAGTTGGGAGAAGAACTGCACAGGATGCAGTTCCTAATCTGAAGGCTCAAACTTTATGAATTATATTTTTTATTTATATTTTACCATACCACAGACAGAGTTTGAATGCCAACACAAGATCACATGCAGTTTTCAACAAACTGAAAGTGATCCTTTTCCTCTAGTTAATTTAGTCCACCGACTAGATACAGATCTTCCCGCCCTAACATGTACACCGTTGGTTTTATAACTTGAAAGGTATGCCACTGGATCCGATCCAACAAGTAACAGTATATGTTTGAATTCACATTGAAACAGTGATGCACCGTGCAGAAATTCTAAAATCACGTCAGCTGAAAAATGATAAACTATTGTTTTTGGAAAATACTAATATTAAACCAAGAAAAGAAAGATTATGTAGTAAATTGATTTATTTAATATTTAAAAAAAATAAAATATTTATTTTTCTAAAAAACTTGATTTTCTTGATTCTTTAAAAAGTTAACTTAAAGACATTCGTTAGCATTGTTTTTCATCAAATGTCTGTTTGGAACTGCACTAACAAAAAAAAAAAAATCTACCCTAACTTTACTTACCTATCCAGTATTTGTTTGTAAAAATATTTTTCAATATATTATTCGTACATCAATGGGTTGACCCAGTCATTAATTAATATATGACAGAAAAATTGCAATATACAAATTCAAA
The DNA here is from genome assembly GCA_030762895.1 of Sophora flavescens. Lineage (NCBI taxonomy): Eukaryota > Viridiplantae > Streptophyta > Magnoliopsida > Fabales > Fabaceae > Sophora > Sophora flavescens. The sequence goes on from CM061064.1 coordinate 57,905,897, forward strand.
GCACAAGTTATGTGCGAAGCAATTTGCAAATTCTTCAAGATGATCTAAGGTATGGCATGGGCTTTTTCCTATCCTATAAATCATCAAAATATACAACAGAGGCTTTTTCCATCATAGCCTTGGAATTGGAATGAGTATTTATTTATTTATTTATTTATTTACTGATAAATTGAATGATTATTTATTGTTGGCGATTAGTAATTGTAACCTTCATCACAAGAGCGAAAATTCTATTTCATATCTACAAGTAGATCCAAGACCAAGCCATATTGCCAGGCCAACGCCATGGCAGTCTCATGCCACAAGTCAAAATCAAGTAAGAGCAATGATACCAATACATTTTTGTTAACATTCTCTTCAACACATTTTTTATTATTGGATAAATTTCATATGAGACCATAAATTTTATGTAGGACTGCCTCAATTTAGTGAGTCACATATGAAATTCATCCAATAATTATGAGTCTTAATCCACATAGTTAAATAAACCTTTTAAAAATCCTAAATCCAACTTGTTTACTAAATAAATTAAGTCAGATAGATAGAAAATGAATTAGGCCATAAGCTAATTGTTACGACATGATCGTGTTAGGCCTTAAACTCGACTCACCTTAAACTTGACCCACTTTGGTGAACTCGACTCATTTGGCAGACAAGAATCAAAGTTAGTGACTGTTGAGATATGTGACCGACATTGTATCTTGTAATTGTCCTCTCACTAATAACAACTAATGGCTTTTTAATTGTCCACATCAACGAATCTCATGAATCACTCACAAATAGCTCGCTAACCTCACACTATATTTACAAGGCATGAATCTTGGGTATGGACATTTCCTAACACTGACAAGTTGAGTACTATCTTGGTACTGTTCTTTGATAGAACAAATAAGTTGAATAGCATCTCGGCATCTTGTTCTTTGACAGAACAACCACCAAGGCCACTTGACCGATTCCCAGCCTACCAATAGCGGACCCGGATTCCTTACAATATCATAATCACGTAGTTGCACGCAATAAACGATTTTGGTCAATGGATTTAAATTGGACGGCTCATGTTCAAATATACATTAAAATCCATTGCAAAACATGCAGCTAAGACGGGGAATCTATTTCCTCCCATAGCCCACAAGCAAGGATTATGAAAAAAATGATGTATTTTAAAACCATAGGCTTTTGATTCGATCAATTCAATTAACTACCATAACAATTGCCCTTAGCTTATATACTTACCAGATCTTCAACCTGATTAAAATGCTCACTAGTCGATCTCCAATGGACATGCCGAATTTTTTGTAACGAAATAAGAACAAACATAATGGATCAACTTAAATGAGAGAAGTAGCAAGCAAGAGGAAGTTTACCAATTGAAATAAATACTCCCTCATATCCACAATATAAGAAACAAAACCCTAAAACACAAAGATCAAGAAAATGTATTGGAATCAGTTAATTGTAATTAATACTCATATAAATTTCCAAAAACACCCCCCTAATTTTAATTTATATTAGATAGCCTATAATTAATGACAATAATTAATAAAGGCAATGTTGGAAATTAACATTTAATATATGTGAAAATTGATACATGTTTCTTATATTTTAGACAAAAATAAGAACTCGTTTATTTCTTATGTTGTGGATCGGAGGGAGTATCAAACCAGACAAAATTAATGGCTACCAAATTGAGCAAGACAGAGAAGACTTGCCCATGTGTTGAGAATTCCTTCACAAGTTCACATTTAACGCGTTTGTACAGTCTAAATGGACACTTTACAGTTTACACACATTCCAGAAACATCATTATCTTTCGTACCCTTCATTTGCCACTCTCCATTTTTCCTCATCAATATATAGTGTTTTTAAATAGTTCCTTTTCCATTATGGAAGAATAAAGCCCAAGCAGAATAAACACTGACCAATCATTCCCCAATTAAATTTGCTCTTCCTTGTATACCAAAAAAGATGTTCTTCCTTCTACCAGTAACAAATTTGATCTTTTCCAATATTGCAATATCCATCATCCTAGTGGTGGAAACATTTGAAGTATAACAAATAAGAAATGGGTCATACTAACAGTGCCCTTTAAGGGCATTGGTTAAAGAATGCAAATAAAGAAAGTTTTTATTAGAAACTTAAGTATAACACTCATCCAAATAATAAACACAAATGTTCCCAATAAAAAGTTTCTTATTTTGGTTCTTTAATCAATGCAAGTTAGTAAAAAAAACCAATGCCCTAAGTTAGCATTTTCCATAAGAAATTAACAAGGTATGAGAAATACCTCACACTTCAGTCTTCACTCCTTGGTTGCTCCTCCCATTTCTTCAATAGCTCCAGAAAGATCTCATTCCATGTATCTATAGGCCCTGGCAAGCACCAATGAACACAATCATTCTGCACACGCTCTTGAACCCCATTAGCAAATGGAAAAGGATACATATAAGGACCAGGGTGGCCATCCGGTCTCAACAATGCTAATTTAGTTACATCCAATGCTTCCAACTTAACCCCTCCAAATTTTTTGGCTCTTGCCTTAGCATCTTCCACCTCTTCAATCTCAATATTTCTCATCTCAGCATCCATCCCTTCAAGTTGCTTCTCCCCATTTCTATAAGGCTTAGTCTTTGGACAAGCACCAGCCTTATCCCATTCACCTTCAAAATGAGCAGGAGAAAATGTTGTCACAACTACATCAATTCCATTATTACCCTTATATCCTCTCCTATCAATTATGCTATTAAGGGTAGTCCTTAAAGCCTTCCTCAACACATCATAGAATCCAATCTCAGTGTGATTAAGATCAGGACAGTAATGACAACCCAAAACTGAATCACCCTCATAGTAAACTGCAGGATGCAAAAACCAATGGCCAACTGATAACACAAGCAAGTCCATTTGATCCATATCCCTACCCCACCTCTCATCAACAAGATCCAAATACAACTTATTATGATTTGGTCCTGAGTTTGATTTCTCCACACCTTGCACAAGAAATGGGGACCAATACACTGACACACTTGCATTGTGAGAAGGAAAGTGCCACCTCCGGAATTTATTGTCCTCACCATTTTTGTAGACAAGGTTAGGGGTTGAAACAGTTGCTAACATGCAAAGAAGGGACTCTAATTGGTTCCTAGCCATAGAGTCTCCAACAAAAGCTATATGCTTATTCTTAATGAGTTGGAGGAAAGTGTGAGGTTCAAACCTTGGAAGATGGCATTGACTTGGTTTCCATCTCCAGTAAAGATAGCCAGAATCAGGTCTTCCATGAGTGATGCAATTCTGGCCTTCTTTGATGGTACCACAGGTTGTACCATTGTACAAAGGGCCTCTTCTGTCACGGACCCATTTCCCATTGAAGTAGTCACATGGGGTGTCAAAAGTTTTTTCCTTTTCTGCAATAAAAGAGCATGTAAGTCAAGCAGAACCAACAAATCACACATCCCAAGTTGCTGATTAGAATTTAAGACAAAACCCAGTAGCAAAATAATATGCTTTACATGTGTACCTGTAGAAGAAGAAGGAGAAGGTGAAGAAGAAGAGTGGGAAGTGATGGTGATGGGGCTTGAATGGGGAAGTTCAGTTTCTGGAGATGGAAGAAAGGGTATGGGGTAGAAGAACAAGCGAAGCAGAGCTATGGGAAGAAGAGCATAGAGAGTCCATGGAAGAAGCTTTTTGGTGAGGGAGAAGGATTGATCTTTGAATGGGTTTGTACTTCCCATTTTCAAAGCCTTCTTCTTCCTTCTTGTTTTGCTTCCTCCCTTTCTGCTTTATTTTCTGCTCCTTATGTATTTTTCTGGTTTGCTCAGATGAGATGAGATGACTGAAGGGGAAGACAGTACCTTTTGGTTTTTTGTATCTGCCAGGTGAGTGTTATGAGGGATAGACAGATAAGCAGGTTTATCGAGTTAATTCATTCGGTTAAAGAAACATACAGTTGGATCTACATTATCTCTCTAATTTACTAACCAGTTTTCGTAATTTCTGTCTTGGACTTTTGTTGCCATAAAATATTGCTATTCCAATGTTGTCCTTGTTCCAGTAATTTATAGACAGAATGACAGAGAGGCTCATGTCCCTAGATGTAATGTAATATAAGACCTTCGGATAATATACAAAGGGATAGGTATTATTATTGAGTGAGTTGGATAAGACACTACAAGAAAATTCGTATTGAAATCATACTCTTTAAAATATTAAATATATTATTTTTTATATAATTTTTTTTTTATTTTTAAATAATGTTTTAAGGGTATTTGTTAGCATTCTCCTAAAAGTAATTATATTACTGTTAAAAAAAGGTTAAAATAATATTTTAGTCCATATACGTGTTACTCATTTTTAAATTAGTCCCTATACAAAAAATATTTTTATATTAGTCCTTACACGTGCAACCATTACTAAATAGGTCCCTGCCTTTTAGCAGTCGTTAATGACGATCATTAAGTTGGTCTCTACATGTGTCACTCATTTTTAAATTGGTCCCTACATGTGTCCCTCATTTTTAAACAAATGATGTGCCCCCGATTGGTCCTTATACGTGTCACTCATTTTTAAATTGGTCCCTATATGTGTCACTCATTTTTAAATTCGTCTCTACATGTGTCACTCATTTTTAAATTACTCCCTACGATGAGGTTTCACGGTGATTCGGGATCGCTCCAGCCGAGGGGTGCCGTGCGTTCTTCATGGTTTGCGAAGCTGTTACTGAAAATTGGGGAATTTGTTCGAGCTTCGTACCGATTCTGGGAGGGTTGTTATGGAAAGCACAACAGCTTGCAGGAAAGCCTACTGGAATCTTCTACAGCATTGGATTACACTCACATAGTGGATATGAAATACAACAGCTTGCAAACAAACCTACTGGAATCACTCAGTTGGAATTTTAACCAACTTTCATATCCGATCGGAACAAATATCATTCCATGATGAACCAACTGAGTGAGTGTAATCCAGTGTTGTTGAAGATTCCAGCACGCTTGCTTGCAAGCTGTTGTGCTCTCCATAACAACCCTCCCATAATCGATACGAAGCTCGAACAAATGGCCCAATTTTTCAGTAACGGCTTTGCAAACCACGAAGAACGCACAGCACGCATCGGCTAGAGCGATCCCGAATCGCCGCAAAACCTCGCCGTAGGTGGCAATGTAGGCCAATCGGAAGATTGCGACTGCTAGGGCACGATCGGGGGCAATTTGGGGAAAGGAATAGTCGATAGAGGGAGAGACAAGATGGAGGAGGTGGGAGACGGAATCTTCCGATTTAAAAATAAGTGAAACATGTAGGGACTAATTTAAAAATAAGTGATACAAATAGGGACCAATTTAAAAATGAGTAACACATATAAGGACCAATGAGGGGCACCAGCATTTGTTTAAAAATGAGTGGCACATATAGAGACCAGTTTAAAAATGAGTGACACATGTAAGAACCAATTTAAAAATGAGTGACACATGTAAGGACCAACTTAATGATCGTCATTAACGGTCGTTAACGGCCGTTAAACGTCAGTGACCTATTTGGTAACGGTTGCACGTGTAGGGATTAATATAAAAATATTTTTTGTATAGGGACTAATTTAAAAATGAGTGACACATACAGGGATTAAAACATTATTTTAAAAAAATAATAATTATATTACTTTTATGATTAATTATTTACTATACATTTTACTTTCTTTTCTCTATAAAGTCGATTTCTTTTAATTTCCTTCATTTTATTCTCATCGGAATTAGGACAACTTTTTTTTTTTTAAAAAAAGAAAGAAATAGAACAACTCCCCCCTTGTCCATGGCCTCTATAGACTACATATATACTCTGCTTTTCACTTTTGTAAAGTTGGGTCATTCTAACATCTCTGTTAATCTTTGTATTTAATTAGACTTTAGACTGTTTAGAAGAGAACATAAACATAGTTTTTTTTTTATAAGAAGAGAACATAAACATAGTTGTTGCATTTACAAAGACAGAATCGTATAGACGGGAAAAATCTTACTCAATGATCATGGTTTAAACTCCAAATTCCTTATAATACACTTTTTAAGTTTTAAAGGACAGAGGCCAATTAATCTTTTTACCAGAGTTTATACGCGTTTAGAGTCGGTCCTTTACGAGTATTGAAGCGAGATGTGCAAATTCAGAAGTATAATGCATTTTTGTTGGTATGCGAATGTGACTTTATGAACCTGTTAGTTTATTACTCCAGATGCATTGAACCATCTGGACCACATTTATTTCAGAGAATTATTTTTAACATTTATTTTGCATAAACTTGGTTTTTTTAATAAAATAAAAAATAAACATGAGATCACTTTATATCCGGAAAATGTAACCAACTTTCAATTGAAAATGAAGCCACTCATGAATCATGATGGTGGAAAATATGAAAGCTGGATTTACCTACTTGCTAATGCTGGCATCGTTCATCTCCACTCAAGTTGATGAAGGTGCTGCTAACTTTAACTCATCAGGATTATGTGTAGAAGAAAAAACTGCTGGAAAGGTTACTTTATTTATATGAAACGAAAAATTATTTACTTATACATATCGTCTTTTCTAAAAAAAAAAAAAGGAATTACCCTTTCCTATTTTTGAATATTATATCTTCATTGATAGAAAATAATAATTACTATTGGTAATAATAGGTTCTAGAATACACAAACATGCAGCAGAAGTGGACTAGGAACAGCTGTGAACCTGGTTGGACTTTTATACACGAAAATTTCTAGCCCCAACAACTTTGCCCTCTTTTTGTCAAAAAGAAAAAAAAAATTGCCCTCTTTTTCGGTTTTTCCAATAAGCTATTTAATATGTTCAATCATAGTATCATATTAGATTTCATCTAAGGTGCACCACCCACCAAAATAATGCAATAATATATCAACCAAGCGACAACATCTGGATAGAGATGACAATTTATACCCTATCCATTGGGTACCCACAAAAATTACCCACAATAGATAGGATATTTACCCGCATAATGGGTAAGAATCCGGGTATGGGTAATTATCCATAAATTTGAATGAATACGGGTACAGGTATGTGTACTATAGTACCCACCCCGTCCCAAACCCGCACATATATATGCATATATAATTATTTATTTATTAATTAATATTACTAATATATATTATTTTAATTATAATACAAATTTTAAAACCAAAATTAATCTAAAGATTCTTATCTTTCTAAACCTAGTTGCATATATAATTCCTTTTTTGATTTTTGATTTATTTAAATATTTTGATTTGTAATATTTATTAGTAGATTTAAAAGACCTCTGAATCATTTTTTAATTGTTATAACTTTCTTTTGTTATTTATTGTTTTTTCACTGTTAAAGTAAGTGTAACGGATGCAGATACGGATACTTAGGTATCCAAAGGGTATGGATAAGGATACTAAAGTTGTTATCCATGAAGCTACGAGTCTGGATACGGATAACTTTTTCAAACATAAATATAAAAACGGGTACTATAATATCTTACCCAAATCCTACTCATTATCATCCCTACCTCTGAATCATTCGGATTGTTGTTGGGGTTCTTTTGATTTTTCAATATCTATAATAGCCGACCCTAACATGAAACATCAAAATAGATGCTACATGAGTGCACCACTATTTTTAATCCAAATGACTTTTTTTTTTACCAAACCCAAATGACCTATTATCATAAATAAATTAGTTGATTTTTATAAAATCTTTATTTCAAGATTCCATTCTTACCCTTCCTCTTTACCACTATTCAACCAGCCGCCCCAACCCCCTACCACCCCCTCTGCACCGATTTCAAATTTTTTTTTCCAGTATCATCGATTTCCCCCCTCATTTTCTCTCTCCAAAAGCAAACCCTTTTTCCCCTTCCTCCCTTCCAGCAACACCCTCTGGCCTCTACCCTTGTGCGTTCTTAACAGTAACATAAAATTCTTCACATTTTTTAATCTCCTATCTCCTATTCCTATAGTTGCAGAATTAAAGAGTCAAAGACTACATAAAAGTGATAGAAGGAACTAGGCACCTATGGAACAAGAGATTACAAAACAACTAGAATGAAAAGAATAACAAAAAGTGCAGAAAAAGGGATGCAAGTAAGGCCGATTGTGTTATGGCCAGAACGGGCTTTAACGCACCGGCACCGACGCCCTCGAACCTTGGAGGAGCTGAGAAATCGGGATCTGAACGGCACTAGATCGGGATCTGAGGAATTGGTACAACATTTCCTTTGCTTTGATTCCATATGGGTTTTCTCTAGCCTCTTCCTCTTCAGGTTTACTTTGTTGGGTTTCTGATGAGTATGCACAAACAGTTCTTTGATCTTCCCTTGCATTGGCTTAAATCCTTCCCTGATGCTGACCATGACTCTTTCATTCCATTATCTTAACTATTAGCCCCACTTGCATAGATGTTACTGTTGAGGGGATGATCTTGTTTCTTGTATGATGGAGTTGGACGGTGGAGTGGGAGAGATGAAATGGGACAAAATTATATTTTTTATTTTTTTTTATAGCAAATTACCAGGTAAATGTTGAATTTTGTTTTTGAGTATCAAATCTACACCATTGACTAAATTAATAACAAATCCAATTGCTGAAAGCGGTGCTTCATTGCTTCATTCATGTACCATCTAATAAGGTCTTCATGTTAGCTTTAGCTATTATAGAGGTTGAAAAGTCCAGAGAACCCAGAATCTGGATTGTCCAGACTGAAGTTGACACGGAAAAAAATAAGAAGGAGTTGAATTATGTTTTTTAATAGTTTTTCGAAAATGTTATTTTCTCAAAAAAATTTTTGCATGCAAAACAATATAACTAATACACAAATGAGAAAACTTTTTTAAAGAGTTTACAAACTCAGATTCAAGTCCTCACAGTTAGTATAAACAAATACAAGGTAGGGAAAGAAGATTCACACGAGAGATTTATCCTGGTTCACCCTCTTCCAATCAAGAGCTACGTCCAGTCCCTTCCACCTGAAGGTTTTTCCCCACTATTCTCCAAATAGATTACAAGAATTCAACACCTCTTCAGGCTACAAATATTCTTTCTCAACCAAGCATCTTCAGGCTCAAACTCTAACAAAGAGATTTACGTATTTTGATCTAAGAAATCACTAAGTGTGAGAGTATGAAAGTTTAAGATCATTTAAGATTACAAGTAAATATGTTCAAGAGATTTCAGCAGAGTTTTTGACACTTTTAATATTAAAGCTTCTATATCTCCTTTACTGGGGTTCTTACAGTATTTATAGATGGGGTGCTTTGCTGTCTTGAACTTCTTCAATGATCTTCAAATTGTATCCGTTTAGACATAACAATAAATACTAGGATCCGTTGAGACTGATAACTTGATATTCTTCAAGGAGAAGTGCTCTTATTTACCAGAGGAATGCTCAAAGTAGAGTTGTCACTTCCCTGTTGTACCGAAGGTTGCTTTTTGACTTTCCTTCTTTGTACTTGATTTAAACTTTATATCAATATAGATGACATAGTACAAAGGTTTATGTTCTCGATGATACTATGTTTTTATTCTCAAGAAACAAAGTGTTTAACAAATGAAGCAGTAATGGAAAGAGACATATATTTCTTTGAAATAAATATTCAATCATTTGAAATAAATTCGATTATACTAGACATGTTTATTTCCAAAGCTACTAGACACGCATGTCTTTAGACGTGCAGGTTTAACTTATCAATAAAGCGGGCTCATCTACTGATACCGCGTCTATATGACTCTCGTCTAGTTCCAAGGCTTTGGACTTGCTATTTTCCCGACTGATTCCTAATAGCTTGTGAAACGCCTCAATCTCTCTGTCTTTCTATAACAATAAATACATGATTATGTGTGTTTATTTTTGTTAAAATCCAGAGGATGATTTTAGATAAACTAAAATCATTGTCTTACTCTACCTTACTGTAGAAAGTCACGGTAAAATTTTCGGTTGAAAATTCAAACGAAAATCGGTCTGTTTTTTCACTGACAGTAAAAATTTACTGAGCAGAAAACCTAATTTTGACCCGTGAACAAAATGGTTGGTGTTTTTGTCGTGTTTCCAATGATCTTGGTTATTTTTGAAAATTTACGTTCGGAAATAAAATATAATATTTTATCCGGGTGAAATTGTCGAAAACTACGATCAGAAACTTTAATCGGGTAAACAACGAAGCAGAATTGAGAGCTGAGAAGACTGATTTAACTTGTTTGATTGAACTGACTTAATTGACTAAAGTATATGTCACATCAAGAAAGTAATTATGATAACTTTTTTAAATATATCATATTTTAATCCAAAAACCCATTTTTCCTATCTTTTTCCAACCAAACCACCCTTAACCAAACTTGAAGCCCAAGTTCCCTCTTCTCTCTTCCTCCCCACGGCTCACTATCCCTCTCCCCTTATTTATACACTCATCTTCTTCCTTCTCAAGTTTACACTCACATAAGCATACCTTCTGTAACATCCTAAAATTTTAATATAGTCTTTTTAATAAAAGATTAAACTATTAGGAGGTTTAGTGTAGAAAAGGATTAATTTATTAAAATTGTTTAGTAATTAAAAGAATAAAAAAATGGATTTAAAATAAAATAAAATAAAATTATTTAAAAGAGAATATATAAAGTTAAAAAAAAAGGCCAAGGGCCCAATAAGAAATTGGCTCCAACCAACTCACGTGAGTTGTTGTTGAGCCAAGAATTCAATTTGAATTCTAGTTCATATGGAAACGTAGGGTCACTTTAGTTTAAGATAAGGGAAAATAATAGTAATAATAATAATAACAATAGGTTTTTTTGTGGAAGGATAAATAGATGGCCAAATAGAAATCATAAAAAGGGTAGAAACCTCACTCCTCCAGCGCCGCACGAGTACAGAAAGAGAGAAGTTTTGAGATGTGCATTTTCTTTCGCAGTACCGAATAAGGAGTCATACGGATCAACAAGTATTGGAAGAAAGAAAGAAAGATGTTTAGTGAAGCACTAACCTTATTCATCGATAATTTTTAGAGTATTTTGGAGGTCTACGAGAAGTAAGTAAACACCTTTTTCTTAAACTTCTATGGTATAGATTTTAAAGGGTTTGATAATGAAATTAAGAGTAATTATTTGGGGTTTTGTCTTCAAAATAAAATTGATGTTTTATTGGTAATTAATTATTATGAGATTGAATATTTACATGTTGAGTGATATTATTATTTGATATGCTTTGTGTGATATGTGATGCCTTAGAGTTTTTTTGATATGGACTTTATGAATAATAATGCATGTTATAAGATGTTATGTATTGATGTTATTTTCGAATGCCTATTAATTGTTTTGATATGGGTTATACCATTGAGATTGATGCATGAGGTCATATGTCATGTCCTGGGGTCATGACATATGCCCAAAATATATTTTGGATTGTTATTCGTGATTGTTCAGATACCTCCTTCTGGGAAGGGGATGACAGATACTCCTCGTTAGAAGGGAAGACAGATACCTCCTTTTGGGAAGGGGATGGCAGATACCTCCTCATTAGAGGGGAAGACAGATACCTTCTTGTTAGAGGGGAAGATAGATACCTCCTTATGGGAAGGGGATGACAGTCGTTAGAGGGGAAGACAGATGCCTCCTCGTTAGAGGGGAAGATATATACCTCTCCTTCTGGGAAGGGGAAGACCCACCATCATAGATACCTCCTTCTGGGAAGAGGAAGGCAGTGGGACGCCATTGCATTTGTCATGAGCTCATAGACTTAAAATTGAGTAATTAAATAAAAGAGAGTTGGATGATAAGTTGAGATTATTTGGACTCAGAGATGTCCTTTGTATGATTTTATTTATGTTATGTGTTACGTTAGTGATGGATTACTTATATTTGATGATGTTATGACTTGTGCATGAATTTTGTGAGTTTGGATTAAAATTCCTTAATTTATATAAACTATTTTGAGTTATATTATTTTGAAAATAAGTGGATACCATGGTTATTTTTCCGGTTACCGCGCCGACTGAATGCAACATCTTTTCGAAAATCCTTTTAGAAATGTGTTTACTTGCTGGGATTATAAATCCCATTAGTGGTGTTGTCTTTCAGAATTTACAAGTGATGACATGGATGATTCAACAACTTGAGAAAGTCTTGAAGATATTAGTTATAGTTTTTTTTTATATATTTCTTTTGGGTTTATTAGACGCCCATGTTTTGAGGCAAAAACGATTATAAAAGAGTTATGAGATTTTTATTAAATTAATATTATGAGGTTTTATTTATTTTGGATATGATGGTTTATTTTAGCACTATTGCTTTATTTAATTATTTTGAATAAACGAGATACTTTCAGACTTAAAATATTAAGAAATTTTTTATGACTCGATTATTTAATTTAAATTTTGTAAAGGTTTTTATTGAAAATTAATTTGGGTTACTAATGTAACGAAGGACGCTACACCTTCTACATCAAAACTCCATTGATTTTCTTCAAGAGCTCATCATCTCCATCCATTTTCTTCAAGCTTCAAGGGTAACACTCTAATCCCTTACTCATCTAAGTTATTCTATTCACTTATTAGTTGAGTTTTATGCCATATTCTTCCATCAATCATTCTTAGATCCCAAACTTCTAAAATCTCTAGAAATTAGTAGAAAAATCCATTTGACTTGAAACCAATTTCTATGACCTCACAATGACCTCTATATTGTTTTCTAAGAGCTTACATCAAACAAAAAATTCCTTCCCTATTTTCCTAGCAAGGCCAAAACTATGTTGTTGGGGAACAAGGAAGTTTTGTTTCAACTTTCAAAGTATGATCATTGATTTGAACTCTTTACTACCTTTTGATGTTAAATCCAAGAGCTTGAAAAGTTTGAAAATTTCTAGCCAATTTTATGAACCACGGCCGAAACCCTAAGCTAGTGGCTTAGAGGGATTTTTGTTCAATCCTTGTAAAATGATCATTGATTATGAATCTCTAATACTGAAGGATCATTAATCCATGAGTTTGAGAAATTTTGAAATTCCAAACCCTATTTTCATGTTGTGGCCGAACCTATGCCTAGGATAGATTGAATGTTTTGGTTGTTTTTAACTTGTGATTATGTGTTGGAATCTTCAGACATCTGTTGTGAAGCAAGCGGGGAAGATCGTGGTACCTGACGAAGGACAAGAAACATCTCTACTTGGAACTAAGGTAAGAGGGGACTGCCTGAGGAATGTTTCAATAACAGTATGCAATTGTTTGTGGATTGTGAAGTTGTCTTAAGTCCTGTTGTGATTATTTAAATTGATTATGTTATTGAACTGTCCATGCTAAAATGTATGAGCTTGATGATGCACTGAGAATTTGATATATGGCATGAACTGTATTAACTGTCGTGATATTGATGTGGAAATATTACTGTTGATTGACTGATGTCTGAGAAGCTTGACACTCGTCGGTGCTCAATTAATTATGATGGTAAAAGTCTTAAAAAGCCTTATTAGAATTTTGGAACAAAAATATTTATTTGATGATTTCTTGATAAAAGAATGAATATAAAGATGGAAATGTAAACGGAATATTTTAGTATGTTATTATTTTCGAAGAATGAGACGGAAAATATATTGAGAACTAAGTGTGAAATATTTTAAAACTAGAGGAAAATTATTTTCTTAAAATAATCGTAGTATAAGTGAAAATAATTTTAAAAGTATGTTTTATGAAGGAAAACCTTTGGAAATGATTGGAAATATTTTAGAAAAGAATTTAAAAGGATTTGACAACGTTCTAAAGATGGTTTGGAAGAAAAAGAAGAATTTCAAAAGAATGGATTTCTTTATAACTTAGCATCTTACAAATGGATTTCCAATGAAAAATACTTCTGAAAATATTCTGGCAAGCTTGGATAAGTTGCTGAAGTTTCATTTTTGTAATTGTGTTTCACTAAAAGAAAAAGAATAAATACGTTGGAAAGTGAATCTAGTATGCAAGACGTCGGAATACTAAAGTTCTATAATTTACACGTAGATCTTTGATCCGTGTCACATTGTTGTGGACTATGTGTCCTAATCACGTTGTTGTGGACTGTGTGTTCTAATCACGTTGTTATGGACTGTGTGTCCTAATCACATTGTGATAAACGTTGAAAAAGGTGAAAGTTGTTTTTTATGACCACAAGCCCCAGACTGGTGCACCGGTTTAGGGCGTTGTGATTGAGCACTCAGACTTCGTGTCCCGTGTTGAAGTTGAAAAATCTTAAGTTAAAGATCTTATGAATAGTCGTTAGCCTTTGAGCTTCGACAAGGAAAGAATGTACACACAAACTTTGAGAATAAAATGATTTGTACATGCATTTTTTTGGTAGACGTGCCATGTTGCCAAGTTAGAAATCATCGAGTCATTTGTTGGCCAATGAATTTTGGGGAAGTACGCCCATGAACTACGATAACCATTGGTTGTTGAGTGATCTGCCAATACGTGGACAGAAGTTTCCCGTTTATGGTAATGACAATTGAGATGTCATAACTTGTGCGCAATAATCATTGGTTGCTGAGTGATCTGCTGATGAGTTACAAAGGTGTTGGACATTGGATTCTTTTCATTGACAATAATCCATGTAAAAAGCATGATCAACTTAAACGAAAAATGAAGTTGGTATCTCATGAGATTAGCTTAGAGCCTGAATATTGAAGTGTCAATCATATTTTTATAAAAACCATGATTGATCGGGTATGAGACCCCCTCGATATAATACTGTTTATTTGCAAGAATTTTATGATACATGACTTTGCATGCTATCTGATGTTTTGTGTCATGCATATGGTTATTGTGATTAATCCATATATTGGTATCTCACTCTTACATACTTTATTGTTGTTTTCTTTTCCTATATGGAATTGTCATATATATGAGTTTAGATGGATCCCAACATCCCCCTAGCACCATCGGGCCCGATGACGTTGATTTTTTATAACGCTCATGATCCGGGAGCGTGGGATATCCACCCGGGATCCCACTCTGCTACCTATACCAGGCCAATTAGTTCACTGGAGGGAGCTGTTGAGGATGGACCATAGCGGAGGATTCAGACTGTCCAGTCGGTGAGGATTTCACTACCACCTCCCTGGTATTACCTTCATGTTTTGGCTGAGCGAGGACAGTTGCACGAGCATCCACCTCTTGGAGTACCACTTCCCGGAGTTGTACCTGACTCGCCCCCGGAGGAGTTCTTCGATGACGAGCCAGAGTACATAGTTCTTGATGAGGACGATGATGATGACTCTCCTGACGAAGGAGGGGAGGTTTTGGATGTCATGCCCGATTCATCTTCTAGGAGTGGGGGTATTCATTCTAGCCTTCCTAATGGCCATCTCTAGTTGGACCAGCTTTGGGCTTTTCTTTTTTGGGGTAGTTTATCCTTGTCCGGATGATTCCTGGTTTCTGAGAACCATGGTATTTTGTGATGTGGTTCCGGATCCTATTGATTTATGATGCTTATATTGTGTGTGTGTGTGTGTGTGTGTGTGTGTGTGTGTGTGTGTGTGTTTATGTTATTCATGTTCTGAGTGTTCATCTCTTTAGAAAAAAAAATTGTATCACTGTTTTTTAGAATACTTATTTATTAAGAAAATATTATTTTCCGAATGTAACCAGTAATTTAACCAATTTTATTTTTCCGCAATGGGTAACCATGTGACGCCCAAGTTGGGGTGTTATATTAGTGGTATCAGAGCTGATCGAGTCTTTTCGGAATCTTTGGGTTTAGGTTTGTTGTGTCGATGTTTTGTGTTCTCTGACTGAGACTTGTTTGAATTACTTTTTAGAAGTAATGTGTGATAATCAGTGAGTTTACTTTCATTTTCTGGTTACCATTTTACTGATTATGTCCTACAGGTTAGTATGGAACCAGGGACGTGGTCGCGGAAGAGGCTATGGTGGAATGGACTTTGCTGCACAGGTGATGGCTGATGTTGCTGCTGCAATCGCTTTTCATACTGCAACAATGGCTGCTCAGAACCAACAAGAACAGATAAGGGCTGAACAAGCAGCTGAAGGCAAGCACCCGACCGCTTTTAGACTCCAGAATCCATCACAGTTCAATGGAAACGTAGATCTTACGAAAGCCGATCTATGGATTCAGAAATTTGAGAAAATATTTGAGCTGATACACACACCAGAGGGAGTGAAGGTGTTTTATGCTACTTTCCTACTGGAAGGAGATGCTAAATATTGGTGGAAGGGAACCAAGCAATTACTGGAGGCTGAATAACAGGAGATTATTTTGGCGGTATTCCGTGATAGGTTTTTGAACAAGTATTTTCCTCAGAGTGCTCGAACTGAAAAGGAGCAAGAATTTCTGCATCTACATCAGAGGGACATGTCTGTCGGGGAATACGCGAAAAAATTTGAGTTACTTGCCAAGTATTTCCGCTTTTTCCAAAACAACCCAGATGAAGAATAGAAGTGCGAGATGTTTGAAGGAGGATTGCGCTTCGAAATCAAGGAGTTAGTACTACCGTTGGAAATCCAGAATTTCCAGGATTTAGTGGATAAGTGTAGGAAGGTTGAGCAAATACGGAAGCAAAGAGACAACATAGGGAATGCTGGAGGACCCTCTCGATTCAAGGATCAATTTCAGAATCAGAACCAAAGAGAGAAGAAGAACTAGAGAAAACCGTACTCTCGACCACCAAGCAACAACCAGAGTCAGCAATCATATCATTCCGGTACTTCTAGAACTAGAACCGGAGGCCAGAGAAACCAAAACCAAGGCCAAGAAAGAAGGTGTTACAAGTGTGGTGACCCAAGTCACCTGGCTGATACCTGTCCGAAGAGAGGAGCAAAGTACTTTAACTGTGATTGTTTTGGGCACTTGGCAAAGGACTGCAAAGCATCAAAGCGTGAACCAGTTGTCAATCACGCTAGAGTGAACAAGTCGACTACCACCGGAAGGGTTTATACTACGAACGGAGCTGAGGCATCAAACTCCGGTGATCTCGTGTAGGGTAAGTGTGACATAGCTGGTAATCTTTTAACCGTACTTTTTGATTCAGGTGCAACGTATTCTTTCATATCAATGGATTGTGTGAAACTTATAAACTTGCCTATCTCTTCATTGCCATATAACCTGATTGTTTCAACCCCAACTGCTAAGCTAATTATTGTCAATGCTGTTTGCTTGAACTGTCCTATCATTGTACAGGATAGACATTTTCTTGTAGATCTGATTTGTTTGCCTTTAATATAGTTCGATGTAATTTTAGGCATGTATTGGTTATCTTATAACCATATTATGATAGATTGTGCTAAAAAAACTTTAGTTTTTCCTAAGGATGAGATTTCTGGATTTTATCTGCTAGTCAAGTAAGAGCTTTGTCGAAAGAGGGAGCTCAAGGGTACATGTTACTGTTTTCCTTAGACGTTAAGAATGAGTTAAACTTAGAGTCCATACCTGTCATCAATGAGTTTCTAGAAGTTTTTCCCTAAGATGTACCTGGACTGCCATCTGTTCGAGACATCGAATTCATGATTGATCTGGTACCCGACACTGGACCAATATCCATGGCACCATATCGTATGTCGCCATATGAGCTAGAGAACTTGAAAGAGCAACTTGTGGAGCTAATGAAGAAGGAGTTTATTAGACCGAGTGTATCACCCTGGGGAGTCCCAGTCTTGTTAGTAAAGAAAAAAGATGGAACTTCTCGGTTATGTGTGGAATTCCGTCAGTTGAACAAGGTGACTATCAAGAATAAGTATCCGCTTCCAAGGATAGATGATTTAATGGACCAGTTGCGTGGAGAAACCGTTTTCTCAAAGATAGATCTACGGTCAGGCTACCATCAAATCCATATGAAGGTAGATGATGATCCTAAGACAGCGTTTCGGACACGCTATGGGCATTATGAGTATCTGGTGATGCCGTTTGGAGTGACCAATGCTCCTGCGATATTCATGGATTACATGAATAGGATTTTTCGTCCTTACTTAGATCCGTTTGTCGTTGTCTTTATCGATGACATTCTAATCTATTCTTCAAACAAAGAAAAGCATGCTGAACATCTCAGTATAGTTCTTCAAATCTTAAGGGAGAAACAACTTTACGCAAAGCCAGAAAAGTGTGAATTTTGGTTAGACCAATATTAGTTATTAGGTCATGTTATCTCGTGTGAAGGAATTTCAGTGAATCCATCGAAAGTTGAAGCTGTTTTAGAATGAGAAAGACCAAAGACGGCAGCAGAGATCCGTAGTTTCGTGTGTTTGGCTGGATACTATAGGAGATTCATTGAGGGAATCTCCAAGATAGTAGGACCTCTTACCCAATTGATTCGGAAGGATCAAGTTTTTACATGGACTGAAACATGTGAATAAAGTTTTCAAGAGCTAAAGAGAAGGTTGACAACTTTACCTGTATTAGTATTACCTGATCCTAAGGAATCTTTTGAGGTTTATTGTGATGCTTCACATCAGGGGTTAGGTTGTGTACTGATGCAAAATCGGAAGGTTGTAGCTTATGCTTCAAGACAGTTAAAGATTCATGAGAGTAATTATCCTACACATGACTTGGAATTAGCAGCAGTGGTTTTTGATTTGAAGATCTGGAGGCATTATCTGTATGGAGCTACCTTCAATGTTTTCAGTGACCACAAAAGTTTGAAGTACTTGTTCGACCAGAAGGAGTTGAACATGCGTTAGAGGCGTGGGTTAGAATTCTTGAAGGATTATGATTTTCTACTACAGTACCACCCTGGAAAAGCAAACGTGGTCGCAGATGCTTTGAGTAGAAAGTCAATACATGCATCTGTAATGATGGTCAGAGAGCAAGAGTTATTGGAACATTTCCGAGATATGCGTTTAATAGTGGAGACATCACCAAGAAAGCTTCGTTTAGGTACAATCATTGTTTCAAATGGATCGATGGACCAGATAAGAGAGAAACAAGAAGGTGATCAATAACTACAAGGAGAAAGGGAATTAGTGCGTCAATGAGCAATGTCTGAATTCAAAGAAGGAACAGATGGAATATTGAGATTCGGTAAAAGTGTCTGTGTGCTAGATGATGCCGAGCTTAGAAAATTGATTCTGGAGCAATTGTATTGGTGGTATGGAATGAAGAGAGAAGTAATGGAATACGTTGCTTCGTGTTTGATATGTCAAAAGGCAAAGACGAGAGGGAATGGTACAATCCTTAGACATTGCAGAATGGAAATGGGATGGTATCTCAATGGATTTTGTAACCAGTTTACCAAGGACTCGAAAAGGACATGAGGCTATATGGGTAATAGTTGATCGACTAACCGAGTCAGCTCACTTTTTACCTATCAATATGAAGTATTCGATGAAAAGATTAACTCAGTTGTACATTGATGAAATTGTCAGATTACATGGTATTCCTTCGAGTATCATTTCAGATTGTGATCCGAGGTTTACGTCAAGGTTTTGTAAAGTCTGCAAGAGTCACTAGGAACGAAACTCAGATTGAGTTATGCCTATCATCCACAAATAGTTGGACAATCCGAGAGGACGATCCAATCACTTGAGGACTTATTGAGAGCTTGTGTGTTGGAAAACACGGGGAATTGGGATGAATTTCAACCGTTGATAGAATTCACTTATAACAACAGTTTCCACTCGAGCATATGAATGGCACCCTATGAGGCTTTATATGGTCGATGGTGTAGAACACCACTATGTTGGTACTAGGATGGTGAGAGTTTATCATTGGGACCAGAGATCGTGCAACAGACAACAGAAAAGGTGAAGATGATTCCGGAGAAAATGTGGACAACTCAGAGTCGACAGAAAAGTTATGCTGACAAGAGAAGACGACCTCTTGAATTTGAGGAAGGCGAACATGTGTTCTTGAGAGTCACGCCTACGACTGGGATCGGCAGGGTAATTAAATCCAGAAAACTCACTCCTAAGTTAATTGGACCCTACCAAATTCTTCGTCGCGTGGGTCCAGTAGCCTATAAGATTTCCTTGTGTTAAACTCAATGATTCAGAGATTTTGATATATGACAAGTACAACTTAATGTGTATGCAAGTGTTTAATGTCAAATTACAAATACAGGTATCAAGCAATAATCAACAAGTTCAGCGAGCAATCAAAGGAGAATATTCAAGGAAGAACTTGGAGGAATCCGATGAGTGTGATTTCACCTCATATTTCATTGTCATTTTGCATGCATTTTCATATAGTTTAGGCATTTCTAATTTGATTTTGGTTAGTTTTTACCTTGGAATGGGTAAGGCGGTTTTGTGGTGTTGTTGTGCAGGAATTGAGGATTAAAATGCTCAAGATTAGCCATGACGGAGCTTGCATGAAGATGGGGGTTGAAAAGTGAAGAAAATGAGCCAAACAGAGCCCATCACGGCCCAGCTGTGACAGACATCACGGCCGTGATCGAGTAGAGCTGAAAAGAAAGAATGGAAAAATCAGAACTGGTCACAGCTAGCCCATGATGCCCATCTCGGTCGTGACATGCCAACTGAACCAGACCCTCACAGGCAGAACTGATCACGGCCTGGCCATGATGGTGGTCACGGCCGTGATAGACCAACCAATGAAGCAACCTTCAAGGCAGAATCCGTCACGGCTTGGCCGTGATGGCCATCATGGCCGTGACGCGTAATATATGGATCTTTAGAAACTGATTTGATTAGAATTTGTGATTGCTTGGGATTCAAGTTACCCTAATCTATAAATAGAGCACTTAGGCTCGAAAATAGGGGACTTTGGAGGGACTTTTGGGCTGCCACCTTAGGCAAATTAGGATTTCTGCTCTTCTCCTTCTTCTCCTCTCTTAGGTTTTCATTTATGTTGTTGTTAATCAAGCTTGCCATGACCATGGCCATGCTTGAGTAGTATCTTTATTTCTAGGGATTGGGGATATGCCCAAGATCTGTTTTTATGTTATGAATTGATGTTTTCTCTTTGTTAATTTCGATTTCGCTTTCGATTTGATTTCTATCGCTTTAATTACTTGTGAATCTGGTACGCACTTATTTACGTGTCATAGATACTCTAAGGAGGAACCTAGCGGCGAACTTAGGTATTGGATCTATAGGAATCAAACTTAGGACTTAAATCACGAGAGTTAGAAGCGGTCCTTCGAGGGTTCACGAATTGTCACAAAGCTTAAAGGGTTCAATCTAAATTCAATTACCACGAGAGTAGGGGTTGGTTTAATTGGGCACGGTTTTTGTAACCCGAGAGGGAGCATTAACTTAATTAGGATAAATTCGCCTTCAAAGCAATTTCGATAATTAACAAGGGGTAGTCAATTTGGTAACATGAAAAATCTTGTTGGTAACCCAATTCCTAGGAATCCCTTTTGATATGAAAAACCCCTATTTGAATTACTTTCTGTTTTAATTGATTGCATTCTTAAATATTTGATTTTCTAGTTAATTCTTATTTCAAAAATCAAATCCTTTTCAAATCCTTTTTTTATATAGTCCAATTTAATCGATTTAGTAATTAATTGTTATTTGAGATCACGGTCTCTGTGGGATCGATATTTTTATTACTTTGTGACGAATCCGGTACACTTGCCGGAATCTACGCACACCAGAATCAAAGAGCAAAGGCGAATATCAAGGAATCATCAAGACAAGAGCTCAACGAAGAAATTAGTTTTAAGTCTTAGATGATCTATAAGAGATGAAATCTCTTATTCACAAATAGCTCATTTGAAAAGATGCATGAAGAAAATCAATTTTCATAACCTGCATTAAAAGGAATAAGTTTTCATTAATGAAAATGATTTTTGGAAATAAGATTTCAAAGCGCTCGTCCAACATTGAAGAAATGAGAAGCGCATGTCCAAACACAAGTGATAAAAGCGGGCGTCCAATAAAGTGACAAAAGCACACGTCTACTAAGGTGACAGAAGCACACGTCTACTAAAGTGACAAAAACACACGTCTACTAAAGTGACAGAAGCTCACGTCTTCTAAAGTGACAGAATCTCACGTCTACTAAAGTGACAGAAGTGCTCGTCCACTAAAGTGATACAAGCGCTCATTTACTAAAGTAACACAAGCGCTCGTCTACTAGTTGGAGCACGTCCAATTACTTTGTGTTTTAGTACTCCCGTTTGCTGACGTGGCAAATGGACGCGACTATTTTTAAGATGGACGCAAATTCTACAAGAACAATCAGAATCTTATTTCAAGAACGAGAATCAAGAAAACAGATTCTGTTAAATCAGATCCAAATCTGTTTTAATTGATCCCAACGACTATAACTTGTTTTCTATATAAAGAGGGATCAAAGGAACACTTTAAGAAGAATCATAACGAATAACAAAAGAATTATAACGATACACATATCATTCATCATCTTCATTGAGCTAACTGTGAAAAGAGTGTTTTCAATACTCTTAAGTGCTTCAATTTGTTTATCTGACTATTGGGAGTTAGGAATCAACTTTTGTTTTTACTTTTCGATTGTAAAGAGAGAGGGAGTCTCTCTGAGTGATTAGGGTGAGGTATGCCTAAGGTTGAACATTGAGGCTCTTCACGAGAGTGTGGTATCTCAAGGTGAAGGAGTGCTCTGTGGTGTAAAGGTTTTTCAAGCTACCTGGCAAAGCTTGTGTGTTAGTGTGTGAAATCCCACAGGTGAAGTGGGGACTGGATATAGGTCATAGTGGTGGTGACTGAAACAGGATAAATCTGGTTGTGTAGTATCTCTAAACTCAAACTCCTTACTTTCTGTTTATGATCAAGAACCTGGTATTTTGATTTTTAAAGTTCAACATAATTTCTGTTCTTGATCTGTATAAACTGTATTTTGTTATTACTGAGTTATTGAACCTGAACCTATTCGTTATTAATCTTTCTTATCCTCATCACCTTCTATTCAAGATTTTGTAAAAACCCTTCATCGATTTTATAAAAGATCCTGAGGACACTAATCCGCAACTCTGATATATAAAGCTTTGTGAAAAAGTTTTAAGAGGGAAATATTTTCTTTGAAAACTCAATTCACCCCCCCTCTTGAGTCGTTGAAGCCAAAACAACAATTGGAATCAGAGCTAAACTCTTATGTTTGGCTTAACAACTATAAGAGCATGGCTCAAAATAACTGTTTAAATGAAGGGGTTTCCCTTGCATGCCCACCTGCCTTCAATGGATCTGAGTATATCTATTGGAAGGAAAGAATGGTAATCTTTCTTGAGGCAGCAGGTGTTGACATATTGGATGCAGTAGAAAATGGACCATTTGTCCCCTCTACTGTAGATGCTAATGGTGCTCCAAGAAATAAGCCTAAAACTGAATGGAATGAGGATGATAAGAAAAAAATTCAATATAATGCACGTGCTAAGAATATTATATCATCTGCTTTAAGCCGTGATGAGTTTTTTAGGGTTATAAATTGCAAATCAGCAAATGAGATGTGGGATACATTGCAAATAACACATGAAGAATCTGAGTCTGAGGAGACAAACTTGTGTTTTATGGCCAGCAATAACAGTGATTTAGAAAGCGAAGTAAGTTCTGATTATCAACCTTCTTATGATGAATTGCAAAATGCTTTTGAAGAACTTCATAAAGAATCCATTAGACTTGCTAGATTGATAACTAAGTCTAAGAAAATCATCACATGCTTAGAGGAGAAAACTTCTGTTTTAAACAAAGAGGTAGATCAATTTAAAACAGAAAATTATGCTTTAAAAGAAAAACTAGCTATTGTTTTAGTTGCACCTATATGTGATAAATGTCATAAGTTGGAGAAACATATAAACCGTTTGAATGGTGATCTATCTAGAATCACTAGTGATAAAGAAATCTGGAATGCATCTAGCTGTACATTGACTAAAGAAGTTGAAAAACTGAAAAAATGACTTAGCCAAGTTCACAAATGATAGAGATAATTTGGATGCATTGTTAGGAAAGCAAAAATGTGTTTATGATAAGGCTGGAATAGGCTATAAACCTAAGATACATGAGAAATCTTTCAAGAAATTTTTTGCTGCACCTATGACATCAAACACACCATTTGTTAAATGCTATTTCTGTGCTAGAAAAGGTCACACAGCTTCTACATGTCATTCAAGAAAGTCTGCTTATAATAAGTCTAAATATATATGGGTTCCTAAAGGAACTAATGCTCCAACTAACTCAAAAGGACCCAAACAGATTTGGGTACCTAAAGCAAAAACTGATTTTGTTTTGTAGGTGTGTTGGAAAGCCAAGAATGTGAAATTGTATCTTGACAGTGGCTGTTCCAAGCACATGACTGGAGACAAAAGTAAGTTCATTTCCTTTACCCCTAAGTCGAGTGGTAGTGTTACTTATGGAGACAATAATAAAGGAAGAATACTTGGCATTGGCAACATTGGAAGTGACTCAACAACAATCATTGAGGATTTACTATATGTTGAGGGACTGAAACACAACCTATTAAGTATCAGTCAACTATGTGACAAAGGCTTCAAGGTAAAATTCAATTCCAATAGTTGCTTAATAGAAAATCAACATGATGATAATTTGAAATTAATTGGACGTAGGACATATAACATCTATATGCTTGATTTAGATAATATCTCTTCAAATACTGCATGCTGTCTTATTTCAAGCATAGAAGAATTGCACATATTCACATGAACCACTTGAATAAACTGATTCGTAAAGATCTTGTAATTGGCTTGCCTAAACTAAAATTTGTGAAAGATGGACTATGTGATGCATGTCAAAAAGGAAAGCAAGTTAAGGTGTCTTTTAAACCAAAGAACATTGTTTCAACAACTAGTCCGTTGTAACTTTTACACATGGATTTATTTGGTCCATCTAGAACCAAAAGCTTTGGTGGTAACTCGTATACATTGGTAATAGTAGATGATTACTCTAGATATACATGGACATATTTTCTATTTCATAAGAGTGATTCATTTGCTGCATTTAAGAAAATGGCAAAAATGGTGCAAAATGAAAAGGACATAAAAATTGTTTTTATAAGATGTGATCATGGGGGATAATTTCAAAATGAAGTGTTTGAAAACTTTTGTGATGAGCATGGCATTTAACATAATTTTTCTTCTCCTAGAACTCCACAAAAGAATGGAGTAGTGGAAAGAAAGAATAGATCATTAGAGGAGATAGCAAGAACTATGTTGAACGACTCTAGCTTGCCAATAATTTTTTGTACAGATGCTGTCAATACAGCCTGCTATGTGCTAAATAGAGTCTTGATAAGACCAATCTTAAAGAAAACCCCTTATGAGCTTTACAAAGGAAGAAAACCAAATATATCACATTTTCATGTTTTTGGGTGCAAATGCTTTGTTCTTAACAATGGAAAGAATAATCTTGGAAAATTTGATGCAAAGGCTGATGAAGGAATTTTCCTAGGTTACTCCCTATCTAGTACAATATTTAGAATATATAATAAGAGAACACAAACTATCGAGGAATCTGTGCATGTGACATTTGATGAGTCTAACCCCAAAAGGTTGGGAAAGGATTGTGTTATTGATGATCTTGCAGATTCAATTGAGAAAACTCTCCTAGAAGAAAAACAGGACAATGAAGAAGATGAAAGCTTAAAGAATGAATCGCTGCAGCAGGAGCAAACAGAACAACAGCCTGACCTACCAAAGGAATGGAGGACTATCAGAAATCATCCAATTGATAACATCATCGATGAAATTACAAACGGGGTAACTACTAGACAATCTCTTAGAAATGTTTGTAATCATATGGCATTTGTGTCTCAAATAGAACCTAAGAACATAGATGATGCTATAATTGATGAACATTGGATGATGGCTATGCAAGATGAGTTAAACCAGTTTGAAAGAAACCAAGTTTGGAAACTAGTGCTTAAACCCAAGAACTGTAAAGTAATAAGTACAAAATGGGTTTTTAGGAATAAACTAGATGAAAATGGAATATTTGTAAGAAACAAGGCTAGATTGGTAGCCAAAGGGTATAACCAAGAAGAAGGCATAGATTATGATGAAACATATGCACCAGTAGCAAGATTAGAAGCTATAAGAATGCTACTTGTTTATGCTTGCATAATGGGATTTAAATTGTATCAAATGGATGTTAAGAGTGCTTTCTTAAATGGATTTATACAAGAGGAAGTGTATGTTGGTCAACCACCTGGTTTTGAGAATAATGAATTGCCTAACCATGTTTATAAACTGTCTAAAGCACTATATGGCTTAAAGCAAGCTCCTAGAGCTTGGTATGAAAGGTTAAGTGACTTTCTCATTGAAAAAGGATTTAAAAGTGGTAAATTTAACACAACTTTGTTCACTAAGAAAAAGGCACACAACATTTTACTTGTACAAATATATGTGGATGATATAATTTTTGGTGCTACTAATAAGCAGTTATGCAATGAGTTTGCAAGTCTTATGCAGAGTGAGTTTGAAATGTCAATGATGGCTGAGCTAAACTTTTTCCTTGGATTGCAAATAAAGCAAACTGAAAATGAAATCTTTATTAGCCAAACCAAGTACTGCAATGAGTTGATCAAGAAGTTTGGCATGGAAAACTTGTAGCGTGCGATGCACGTCGTGCGATCCGGCAAGTGTACCGGATTGTCGCCAAGTAATAAAAAGATATCGATCCCACAGAGACCGTGATCTCAAATAACAACTAATTGTTAAATGATAAAACTGGGCTGTATAAAAAGATTTGAATTTTTGAAATAAGAGATAAAATGCAATCAAGTAAAACAGAAAGTAAACAATTTATGGTTTTTCAGATCTAATTGGATTCCTAGGGATTTGGGTTACCAACAAGATCGTTTATGTTACTAAATTGATTAACCCTTGTTAATTATCGAAAATGCCTTGAAGGCGAATTTATCCTCAAATAGTTTAAGCTCCCTCTCGTGTTACAAAAACCGTGCCCAATTAAACCAACCCCTACTCTCGTGGTAGTCGAATTTAGATTGAACCCTTTAGGTTCTGTGACAATTCGTTAATCCTCGAAGGACGGCTTCTAACTCTCGTGATTTCAGTCCTAAGTCTGATTCTATAGATCCGACACCTAAGTTCACCGCTAGGTTCCTCCTTAGAATGTCTACGACATGCAAATAAGTGCACACCGGATTTACAAGTGATTAAAACACTAGAAATCAGATCTAAAACAAAATCGCAATTAACAAAGATATAACATCAATTTACTGCCATAAACAAACCTTGGGCATAGCCCCAATCCCTAGAAATTAAACTACTACTCAATCCTTGTCATGGTGATGACAAGCTTGGTTGACAACAACATGAAAATAATAATCAGAGAAGAGAGGAGGAGAAGAAGAGAGATCCTAAATCTATGCCTAAGATTAGCAGCCAAAGAGTCCTCCAAAGCCTCTGACTTGATGCCATATTTATAGATTTGGGAAGTTTGAATCCCATTCTAACACAAATTAGATCCAAATCAGTTGCTTCTGATCCAAGTAACACGCGTCACGACCGTGATGGCCATCACAGCTAGGCCGTGATGGATTCTGCCTTGCCCGCTTCTTCAGTTTTTGGTCTGTCACGGCCGTGATGCTCATCACGGCTAGGCCATGATCAATTTTGACTTTTGAGGGTCTGGTTCAACTGACAGGTCACGACCGTGATGGGCATCACGATTAGGCCGTGACCAGTTCTGACTTTTGCCTTCTTTTCCTTTCAGTTTTGCTCGATCATGGCCGTGATGGGCTCCATCTTCATCCAAACTCCATCATGGTTGATCCTGAGCATTTTACCCTTGATTTCTGCAAAACAACACCACAAAAACCGCCTTACCCATTCTAAGATAAAAACTAACAAAAATCAAATTAAAAATGCATAAACTACATGAAAATGCATGCAAAATGATGAACAAATATGAGGTGTAATCACACTCATCAAATCACTCCAAGCTTAAGATTTTGCTTGTCCTCAAGCAATCACCAAGGCCAGAAAATATAATTAATCCGAGCATAGATAGTGAACCAAGAACCCGAGTAGCCAATCCAAGCAACAGGCTTATTCAAGTAAGAAACCTAGAGACAATCAATTTCAAGTCCAATTAGAAGCTTAGGTTTCCTAAATCCACATTCTCACTGATTCGGGCACTCTTCTCACCTCGCTCAAGTGTTTAAGGGAATATGACAATTCGCTCAATTTCCTCGAGGTAGGTATCCAACCATAAGCTTGACTATTAACCAAATCTCCACTTTATTAATGAAAACACAAAAGAATCAAGAGGTCTTTTACTTTGGTTGTAATGGGGCCATGAGATTTATCGTTAGGTGGGGAAATCAAGAAAAGGATATTCAAGAGGGTTAAACAAAGTATCAAACATTGCAAAGCACGACACCTTCTAAAATACCTTTTTGGGCTTTTAGTTCACTTTTCCACATTTCTTTCTTTCTTTTTATTTTTATTTCTCACTTTCTTTTTGTCATCCCTTCTCCATTTTTTTTGTTTATTTTTTTATTTACTTTATTTGGAGAAGGGGAGATTTTCAGTTCAAGAGAAATATTTTCTAACTTTATCATCCCACACTTTTTCAAACTACCTTTTCACTCTTTTTGCAATACTTTAAAAGGCGCCATACCAAGCATCATTCATTAAAATAATTCAAGGTACCAAGAAAAGTATTTTATTATTTTAGACTCAAAATTGGGCAACTAAGGGGTAGCATTTAATCAATGAAAGCTCAGAAGGCCGGAAAAAAATACATAGTGCCTCAATCATTTTCAAAAATGTTTTCAAAAATTTTTAAGCTTCAAAACGGTTTCAAGTCAAGTTCTAGAGAATACAATCCAAGAGGAATAAAACACTCTATCACAAAGAATATGGTAGATTTAGTGAGTACCCCTTTTTGGCTCAAAATCTCGCATTTAGTAGTTCAAAAATCAGTGAGAAACACAAATCTAGAGAACCACATGCTAATTATCAACTATCAAAAGATCATCCCAAGAAATTTTTTTATTATTTTTTTTGGCCTTATCACAAGAATAAAAAAGAGGGTTCAAAAATTCACTATCTCAATTTATTTGGCACCAAGTTCTCACAATTGGATGCAAATTCTAAGTGAGGGGCAATCTAGAGAATGTGATCATGCAAAACTATCCCTATATGAATGCAACATGAAAAATGCAAAAATACAAAAAATTTCAAAAATACTCCTACCCCAAGCTTAAAGATTTACATTGTCCCCAATGTAAATAATCAAGTCGGAGAGAGGAGAAAAATTGGAACAACTCACCGAGGTGGTAGCGGGTGTTGGCTCACATGCCAGTCAAAAACTTGTTGGAAATTGTATCACGACCGTGATGTGTGTCACGGGCAGGCCGTGATCAATTCTGACTTTCAGGAGCTGGCCTGTCACGACCGTGACCTATATCACGGCTAGGCTGTGATACTCTCTGATCTTAGGGTCCTTCTCATCACACCCGTGATGGATGTCACGGCTGGGCCGTGATCCTTTCTGACTTCATGGGTTAGCTCATCACGGTCGTGACCACTGTCACAGCCTGGGCGTGATGACTTCTGACTTTGTTAGTCCCTGCCCTTTTTGCTATTCCTTCCTTCTCAACCTGAAAACACTTGACAAATGTATTAATTTATGATTTTTTTCCTCTTGATCTTCTCAAATTATTCAAGAGTTAAATTCAAAAACAAATGAAAAAGGGAAAGAAAACTTGGGTTGCCTCCCAAGAAGCGCTTATTTATGGTCTTAAGCTTGACCATACTTCCTTCAATCAACCAGGGTAGACTGGGCGTAGAAGTGCAGGAACACTTCTCTTCCATGGGAGTCCTTCAAAGAGCCTATTATGCTCATAAGGCCAATTGCGCTTCCGTTTTGCTCTTTTCACTCAGCTTCATGGCCTTACTCCCTCCCGGCGGAAGTTTTGTTTCCACATGATCAGCAACTCCATCACCACTGGGTGCATCATTCGCCATGCAAATTTTCGGAGTTGCTTTCATGTCTACCTCTTCCTTTACCACTAGAGACGTTATATCGATCCTGCACACATGACTCACAAAAGGAGGGTTGTTATATGAGTTAGTCAATTTAAAGTTTACCCTACCTTCCTCTACATTCAGAGAGAGTTTGTCATTCCTTACGTCTATTATTGCTCCAGCGATGGCCAAGAATGGCCTTCCTAAAATAATGAGGAATTTAGAATTCCCTTTCATATCCAATACCAGGAAATCAGTATGGATGAAAAATTTCCCTACCTTTACAGGAACATTCTCTAGTATGCCTAGAGGAGTTCTTGTTGAGCCATCCGCAAATTGTAAGGAGAATTTGAATGGACTCAACTCTTTGGTTCCCAACCTTTCCAAGATAGTGAGCGGCATCAAGCTCGCACTAGCCCTTAAGTCACATAAGGCTTGGTCTATTTGTACCTTTTCAATTGAGCAAGCGATAGAGAAGCTACCTGGGTCTTTCATCTTAGGAGGCATTTTAGCTTCTTTGTCTGCTTGCTTTCTCTTGACCAACCTTTGTGGGAAAGGTATCGGGGGTTGGTACAGTGGTGGAGGCACATATTTTGGCTCTGTCTCTTCCTCTTTGCTCATGTCCTCCTTTGGTTCCCAATCTTTTTCAACCACCCCAAGCTTATCATCCCTCAAGTATATGGCATTACAATGTTCATTGGGATTAGCTTCGGGTTGGCCCAGGAACGTACCCTTTGGTCTAGAGTATGTGCTGGCTTGTTGGGCATTCTGAATTTCTAGCATCTTGTTATGAATGGCTAAGTTATCTACCTTAGATGCTAGTTCTTTTATTGCCTCGTTTACTGCCCTACCTTGTTGTTTAAACTCTTCATTTTGTTTTGTTTGAGTTTCAACAAAACTTTCCAGTAAAGACTCGAGTTTAGACTTCTGTACCTGAGGATACCTCGCTGCCGGTTTCCTATTACCTTGCCCTTCTTGGAACTCATGGTTTAGCGTGTTGCTGTAGTTCCCGTAGGAGAGGTAAGGGTTGTTCTTCCTTCCTTGGTTGTAAGCATTTGGAGGAGCATAGTTTGGCAACTTCGGGTTCGTGTCGTAGAAGTTGTGACAAGAGTTCACTTGTTCCCCCGAAGCACTGGATCCATGAGCAATACCACGTGGGTACTCCATTATGTCATGTCCCTACATTCCACAAATCTCACAAACAATGTTAGTAGCACCTATTGCACTCACATTAGCCCTTTCAAGTTGATCAAAATGTTTATTCAGTGAGTCTATTTTTGACATTATAAGATCAGTGCTATTTATTTCAAACTTACCCCCCGAAATCTTGTTCGGGTTATTACCTCTTTCTGAACCCCATTGGTGGTAGTTGGTGGCCACGTTTTCAATGATGTTGAATGCCTCAGTCAGAGGCCTATTCATAAAGGCTCCACCAGCTGCGGAATCAAGTGACACCTTCGAAGAGTAATCCAATCCGTTGTAGAAGGTGTACACTAATAACCACCTCTCGAGTCCATGATGTGGGCAAGACTCCAGCAGTCCCTTGTAACGATCCCAAGCTTCGGATAAGCATTCTCCGTCCTTTTGGAAGAAGCCGGTGATCTGGGTTCGTATGTAGGCCGTCTTGGATGGATGGAAGAATTTCTCCAAGAACGCCTGCTCTAGTTGGTCCCAAGTCGACAAGGTATTAGCGGGTATTTGCTTCAGCCAAGTTTTCGCTTTTCCAGTCAGAGATGAGGTGAACAACCTCAAGCGAATAGCATCAACCGGGACGCCATGAATTCTAACTGCATCGGTGAACTCCAAGAATGTCTCTATGTGGTCAGTCGGGTCCTCCGAGGGCAATCCTCCCAATTGATGCTGCCTAATCATGTTAATGAGCATAGGCGGTATAGTGTAATTCTCCGCCTCAATCTCTGGCCTAGCAATCCCAGTTTGCAAGCCCCTAGCATTTGGGGCTGCGTAGTCCTTCAGAGGTTTCGTATCTGGTTGATTTTCCATGAGTGGAATGGGACTCAACCTCTCTCTCTTTCTCTTTGTAGTCTCCTATGTCTATGAAAGGTCCTTTCGACTTCGGGATCGATCTTACTAAGGTTTCCAAGACTTAGGGATCTTTGCATAAAAACACAGAGAGATAGATACTCAAGAAGGAATTTTTTTTAACAAATAATAAAATCAAATAAAAATAAAAGGCCCAGAAAAATCTATTTAAAAATTAAATTGAGATTCGAGAAAGCACAGTCCTCGGCAACGGCACAAAAAACTTGGTAGCGTGCGATGCACGTCGTGCGATCCGGCAAGTGTACCGGATTGTCGCCAAGTAATAAAAAGATATCGATTCCACGGAGACCGTGATCTCAAATCGCAACTAATTGTTAAATGATAAAACTGGACTATATAAAAAGATTTGGATTTTTGAAATAAGAGATAAAATGCAATCAAGTAAAACAGAAAGTAAAAAATTTATGGTTTTTCAGATCTAATTGGATTTCTAGGGATTTGAGTTACCAACAAGATCATTTATGTTACTAAATTGATTAACCCTTGTTAATTATCGAAAATGCCTTGAAGGCGAATTTATCCTCAAATTGTTTAAGCTCCCTCTCAGGTTACAAAAACTGTGCCCAATTAAACCAACCCCTACTCTCGTGGTAGTCGAATTTAGATTGAACCCTTTACGTTCTGTGACAATTCGTTAATCCTCGAAGGACGGCTTCTAACTCTTGTGATTTCAGTCCTAAGTTTGATTCTATAGATCCGACACCTAAGTTCACCGCTAGGTTCCTCCTTAGAATGTCTACGACATGCAAATAAGTGCGCACCAGATTTACAAGTGATTAAAACACTAGAAATTAGATCTAAAACAAAATCGTAATTAACAAAGATATAACATCAATTTACTGCCATAAACAAACCTTGGGCATAGCCCCAATCCATAGAAATTAAACTACTACTCAAGCCTTGTCATGGTGATGACAAGCTTGGTTGACAACAACATGAAAATAAAAATCAGATAAGAGAGGAGGAGAAGAAGAGAGATCCTAAATCTATGCCTAAGAGTAGCAGCCAAAGAGTCCTCCAAAGCCTCTGACTCGATGTCATATTTATAGATTTGGGAAGTTTGAATCCCAATCTAACACAAATTAGATCCAAATCAGTTACTTTTGATCCAAGTAACACGTGTCATGGCCGTGATGGCCATCACGGTCAGGTCGTGATCCGTCATGGATTTTGCCTTGGGCGCTTCTTCAGTTTTTGGTCTGTCACGACCGTGATGCTCATCACGGCTAGGCCATGACCAGTTCTGACTTCTGCCTTCTTTTCCTTTCAGTTTTGCTCGATCATGGCCGTGATGGTCATCACGGCTAGGTCGTGATGGGCTCTGTTTGGCTCATTTTCTTCACTTTTAAAGCTCCATCTTCATCCAAACTCCATCATGGTTGATCCTGAGCATTTTACCCTTGATTTCTGCAAAACAACACCACAAAAACCGCCTTACCCATTCCAAGATAAAAACTAACAAAAATCAAATTAAAAATGCATAAACTACATGAAAATGCATGCAAAATGATAAAAAAAATATGAGGTGTAATCACACTCATAAAAAATGCTAAGGAGATGGTGACTCCAATGAGTACCTCCTGTTATCTGGACAAAAATGAGCAAGGTAAACATGTTGATGTTTCTAAGTTCAGAGGTATGATAGGGTCACTACTTTATCTTACTGCT
This sequence comes from Sophora flavescens, assembly GCA_030762895.1. Lineage (NCBI taxonomy): Eukaryota > Viridiplantae > Streptophyta > Magnoliopsida > Fabales > Fabaceae > Sophora > Sophora flavescens. The sequence goes on from CM061064.1 coordinate 57,939,485, forward strand.
AGTAGGCCAGATATCATGTTTAGTGTATGCATGTGTGCTAGGTATCAAGCAAATCCAAAAGAGTCACACTTAACAACAGTTAAAAGGATCATTAAGTATCTGTTAGGAACAAAAGACATGGGATTATGGGATCCCAAGGGAGCTACATGTACTTTAATTAGCTATTCAGACTCTGATTTTGTTGGTTGTAAACTAGATAGAAAGAGTACTGGTGGAACTTGCCATTTACTAGGAAACTCATTAGTATCATGGTTCAGTAAGAAACAATCTAGTGTGGCTTTATCCACTGCAGAGGCTGAATATGTAGCAACTGGTAGCTGTTGTGCACAGGTTTTATGGATGAAACTACAATTAGTTGATTATGGTGTGTAACTTAACCAAGTTCCTATTAGATGTGACAATACAAGTGCAATTAACCTAACTAAGAATCCCATAATGCACTCTAGAACTAAACACATAGAAATCATACATCATTTCATTAGAGATCAGATACAAAGTAGATAAATTGAGATTGAATATGTTGATACAACTAAGCAACTTGCTGATATCTTTACCAAGCCCTTGAACAAGGAAAGCTTCTTCTTAATTAGAAGAGAATTGGGCATAATCGATCAATCCTATATCTAATCTCTAAAGAAATAGGAGAAAATCTAAAAGGGGAGGAAAATTAGATGGACGCACTTATTCTTTGATTTGTCCCTGCACCTATCCCTCTATCATGAACAATTCTATATGCTATGTTTGAATGTTAAATGCTTACCTTCTCTATTGCTTCGAATGTTTCTTTTCTTTACCTTTTTGATAATGCCAAAAGGGGGAGAAAAAATATGATATAGAGAAAGAGGATAATAACAAATTATACATGAAGAAAAAGTATGATATAGAGAAAACGAATTATACATGCATATGTTGAGGGGGAGCTTAAAAGCTTACATGATTAATGGGAAGTAAATCAAATTGCTATGATAATATTTTTTTGCTCTGATATACTTCTGCTCTGACTGCTTTCATGCCATGATATAAATCTGTCAAAAACACTTAGCGTCAGAGTCTTATAATTTGTTAAAAGGTTTGTCATAATCAAAAAGGGGGAGATTGTTAAACTCAATGACTGAGAGATTTTGATATATGACAAATACAACTTAATATGTATGCAAGTGTTTAGTGTCAAATTACAAAGACAGGTATCAAGCAGTAATCAACAAGTTCAATGAGCAATCAAAGGAGAATATTAAAGAAGAACTTGGAGGAATCAAAGAGCAAAGACGAAGATCAAGGAATCATCAAGACAAGAGCTTAACGAAGAAATTAGTTTTAAGTCTTAGATGATCTGTAAGAGATGAAATCTCTTATTCACAAATAGCTCATTTGAAAAGATGCATGAAGAAAATTAATTTTCATAACCAGCATTAAAAGGAATAAGTTTTCGTTAATGAAAATGATTTTTGGAAATAAGATTTCAAAGCGCTCGTCCAACACTGAAGAAATGATAAGCGCACGTCCAAACACAAGTGATAAAATCGGGCATCCAATAAAGTGACAGAAGCGCACGTCTACTAAGGTGACAGAAGCGCACGTCTACTAAGGTGACAGAAGCCACGTCTACTAAAGTGACAGAAGCTCACGTCTACTAAAATGACAGAAGCTCACGTCTACTAAAGTGACAGAAGTGCTCGTCCGCTAAAGTGATACAAGCGCTCGTCTACTAAAGTAATACAAGCGTTCGTCTACTAGTTAGAGCACGTCCAATTACTTTTTGTTTTTAGTACTACCATCTGCTGACGTGGCAAATGGACTCGGCTATTTTTAAGATGGATGCGAATTCTACAAGAACAATCAGAATCTTATTTCAAGAATGAGAATAAAGAAAACAGATTCTGTTAAATCAGATCCAAATCTGTTTTAATTGATCCCAACGACTATAACTTGTTTTCTATATAAAGAGGGATCAAAGGAACACTTTAGGAAGAATCATAACGAATAACAAAAGAATTATAACGATACACATATCATTCATCATCTTCATTGAGCTTACTGTGAAAAGATTGTTTTCAATACTCTTAAGTTCTTCAATTTGTTTATATGACTATTGAGAGTTAGGAATCAACTTTTGTTTTTTACTTTTCGATTGTAAAGAAAGAGGGAGTCTCTCTGAGTGATTAGGGTGAAGTATCCCTAAGGTTGAACACTGAGACTCTTCACGAGAGTGTGGTATCTCGAGGTGAAGGAATGCTCTATGGTGTAAAGGTTTTTGAAGCTACCTAGAAAAGCTTGTGTGTTAGTGTGTGAAATCCCACAGGTGGACTGAGGACTGGATGTAGGTCATAGTGGTGGTGACTGAACCAGGATAAATCTGGTTGTGTAGTATCTCTAAACTCAAACTCCTTACTTTCTATTTATGATCAAGAACCTGTGATTTTGATGCTTAAAGTTCAATATAATTTCCGTTCTTGATCTGTATAAACTGTATTTTGTTATTACTGAGTTATTGAACTTGAACCTGTTCGTTATTAATCTTTCTTTTCCTCATCACATTCTATTCAAGATTTTGTAAAAACCCTTCATCGATTTTATAAAAGATCCCGAGGACACTAATCCGCAACTCTGGTTTATAAATCTTTGTGAAAAAGTTTTAAGAGGGAAATATTTTCTTTGAAAACTCAATTCACCCCCCTCTTGAGTCGTTGAAGCCAAAACAACACCTTGCCACATTTTCTTTCCAATCTTCATGATGTTTTCCATGTTTCACAATTGAGAAAATATGTTCATGATCCATCTCATATAATTGAGCCCGATAATGTACAATTAAAAGAGAACTTGTCTTATGAGACTTCGCCTGTACGAATCGCGGATAAGATGACGAAGCAACTTAGAGGTAAACAAATTTCCTTAGTTAAGGTTATTTGGAGTGATGAAACCGGAGAAGCTACGTGGGAGGTCGAGGATAAAATGAGATTGCAATATCCTGACCTATTTCCTGGTGCGTAATTTCGAAGACAAACTTCTTTTTTTAGTGGGGTGGTAATGCAACGCCTCGATCTCTCTGTCATTCTATAACAGTAAATACATGATTATGTGTGTTTAGTTTTGTTAAAATCCATAGGATGATTTTAGATAAACTAAAATCATTGTCTTAATTTACCTTACCATAGAAAGTCACGGTAAATTTCCGGTTGAAAATTCAGACGAAAATCGGTCTGCGTTTTCACCGACAGTAAAGGTTTACTGAGCAGAAAACCTAATTTTGACCCGTGAACAAAACGATTAGTGTTTTTGTCATGTTTCCAATGATATTGGTTATTTTTAAAATTTACATTCGAAAATAAAATAAAATATTTTATCCGGGTGAAATCGTCGAAAACTACGATCGGAAACTTTAATCGGGTAAACAACGAAGCAGAATGGAGAGCTGAGAAGATTGAGGTGACTTGTTTGATTGAAGTGACTTGATTGACTAAAGTCTATGTCACATCAATAAAGTAATTATGACAACTTTTTTGAATATATCATATTTTAATCCAAAAACCCATTTTTCCTCACTTTTTCCAACCAAACCACCCTTAATCAAACTTGAAGCTAAATTTCCCTCTTCTCTCTTCCTCCCCACGGCTCACTATCCCTCTCCCCCTATTTATACACTCATCTTCTTCCTTCTCAAGTTTACACTCACATAAGCATACCTTCAACATCAAAACTCCATTGATTTTCTTCAAGAGCTCATCATCTCCATCCATTTTCTTCAAGCTTCAAGGGTAACACTCTAATCCCTTACTCATCTAAGTTATTCTATTCACTTATTAGTTGAGTTTTATGCCATATTCTTCCATCTATCATTCTTAGATCCCTAACTTCTAAAATCTCTAGAAATTAGTAGAAAAATCCATTTGACTTGAAACCAATTTCTATGGACTCACAATGACCTCTATATTGTTTTCTAAGAGCTTACATCAAACAAAAAATTCCTTCCCTATTTTCCTAGCAAGGCCAAAACTATGTTGTTGGGGAACAAGGAAGTTTTGTTTCAACTTTCAAAGTATGATCATTGATCTGAACTCTTTACTACCTTTTGATGTTAAATCCAAGAGCTTGAAAAGTTTGAAAATTTCTAGCCAATTTTATGAACCACGTCCGAAACCCTAAGCTAGTGGCTTAGAGGGATTTTTGTTCAATCCTTGTAAAATGATCATTGATTATGAATCTCTAATACTGAAGGATCATTAATCCATGAGTTTGAGAAATTTTGAAATTCCAAACCTTATTTTCATGTTGTGGCCGAACCTATGCCTAGGATAGATTGAATGTTTTGGTTGTTTTTAACTTGTGATTATGTGTTGGAATCTTCAGACATCCGTTGTGAAGCAAGCGGGGAAGATCGTGGTACCCGACAAAGGACAAGAAACATCTCTACTTTGAACTAAGGTAAGAGGGGACTGCCTGAGGAATGTTTCAATAACAGTATGCAATTGTTTGTGGATTGTGAAGTTGTCTTAAGTCCTGTTGTGATTATTTAAATTGATTATGTTATTGAACTGTCCATGCTAAAATGTATGAGCTTGATGATGCACTGAGAATTTGATATATGGCATGAACTGTATTAACTGTCGTGATATTGATGTGGAAATATTACTGTTGATTGACTGATGTCTGAGAAGCTTGACACTCGTCGGTGCTCAATTAATTATGATGGTAAAAATCTTAAAAAGCCTTATTAGAATTTTGGAACAAAAATATTTATTTGATGATTTCTTGATAAAAGAATGAATATAAAGATGGAACTGTCAACTGAATATTTTAGTATGTTATTATTTTCAAAAAATGAGACAGAAAATATATTGAGAACTAAGTGTGAAATATTTTAAAACTAGAGGAAAATCATTTTATTAAAATAATCGTAGTATAAGTGAAAATAATTTTAAAAGTATGTTTTGTGAAAAACCTTTGGAAATGATTGGCAATATTTTAGAAAAGAATTTGAAAGGATTTGACAACGTTCTAAAGATGGTTTGGAAGAAAAAGAAGAATTTCAAAAGAAAATGGATTTCTTTATAACTTAGCATCTTACAAATGGATTTCTAATGAAAAAGATTTCTCAAAAAATACTTATGAAAATATTCCGGCAAGCTTGGATAAGTTGCTGAAGTTTCATTTTGTATTTGTGTTTCACTGAACGAAAAAGAATAAATATGTTGGAAAGTGAATCTAGTATGCGAAACGTTGGAATACTAGAGTTCTGTAAATTACACGTAGATCTTTGATTCGTGTCACGTTGTTGTGAACTGTGTGTCCTAATCACGTTGTTGTGGACTGTGTGTCCTAATCACATTGTGATAAACATTGAAAAAGGTGAAAGTTGTTTTCTATGACCACAAGCCCAAGACTAGTGCATCGGTGTAGGGCGTTGTGATTGAGCACTCGGACTTCGTGTCTCATGTTGAAGTTGAAAAATCTTAAAGTTAAAGATTTTTTGAATATTCGTTAGCCTTTGAGCTTCGACAAGGAAAGAATGTACACACAGAGAAACTTTGAGAATAAAATGATTTTTACATGCATTTGTTTGGCAGATGTGCCATGTTGCGAAGTTAGAAATCATTGAGTCATGTGTTGGCCAATGAATTTTGGGGAAATTCGCCCATGAACTACGATAACCATTGGTTGCTGAGTGATATGCCAATGCGTGGACAGAAGTTTCCCGTTTATCGTAATGACAATTGAGATGTCATAACTTGCGCACAATAACCATTGGTTGCTGAGTGATCTGCCAATGAGTTACAAAGGTGTTGGGCATTGGATTCTTTTCGTTGACAATGATCCATGTAAAAAGCTTGATCAGCTTAAATGAAAAACTAAGTTGGTATCTCATGAGATTAGGTTAGAGCCTAAATATTGAAGTGTCATACATATTTTTATAAAAATCATAATTGATCGGGTATGAGACCCCCTTAATATAATTCTGTTTATTTGCAAGAATTTTACGATACATGACTTTGCATGCTATCTGATGTTTTGTGTCGTGCTTATGGTTATTATGATTAATCCATATATTAGTATCTCACTCTTGCATACTTTCTTGTTGTTTTCTTTTCCTATATGGAATTGTCATATATATGAGTTTAGATGGATCCCAACAACCCCCTACACCATCGGGCCCGATGACGCTGATTTTTGATAACGCTCATGATCCGGGAGCGTGGGATATCCACTCGGGATCCCACTCTGCTACCTATACCGGGCAGGTTAGTTCACTGTAGAGAGATATTGAGGACGAACCACAGCGGAGGATTCAGACTATCCAGTCGGTGAGGATTTCACTACCACCTCCCTGGTATTACCTTCATGTTTTGGTTGAGCTAGGACAGTTGCAAGAGCATCCACCTCTTGGAGTACCATTTCCCGGAGTTGTACCTGACTTGCCCTCAGAGGAGGATCCGGAGGAGTTCTTCGATGACGAGCCATAATACATAGTTCTTGATGAGGACGATGATGATGACTCTCCTGATGAAGGAGGGGAGGTTTTGGATGTCATGCCTGATTCGTCTTCTGGGAGTGGGGGTGTTCATTCTGGCCTTCCTAATGGCCATCTCTAGTTGGACCAGCTTTGTTGGGATTTTCTTTTGTGGGGAAGTTTATCCTTGTCTGGATGATTCTTGGTTTGAGAGCCATGGTATTTTGTGATGTGGTTCCGGACCCTTTTGCTTTATGATGCTTATATTTCTTTTACTTACCTATCTTCTAAACTATGTCAATGACCTGTTCTCATAAAGGCCCTATGTTCATGTTGTAACTATGCACTTATGCTGCAACTGATGATATATATATATATACACACACACACACACACACACACATATATATGTTTATGTTATTCATGTTCTGGGTGTTCATCTCTTTAGAAAAAAAATTTGTATCACTGTTTTTGAGAATAATTATTTATTAATAAAATATTATTTTCAAAAAGTAACCAGTAATTTAATCAATTTTATTTTTCCGCAACGGGTAACCATGTGACGCCCAAGTTGGGGTGTTACAGCTTGTCTGCTGACGTGGCATCTAGTATAACTTCTCGTCAGATTCAAGTCTTTGGATTTGTTTCTGAAAGTTATTTATTGGCTCGTCTACTACTCTTTACTTAGATTTAGATGCTCGTCCAGTGTCTGTTACCTTAGCCAATTTTTAAGGCCTCGTCTGGCGATAAATTTATAGACTTAGATTTTTATCAAGGTTTTGAAGACTCGTTTAGAGGTTGAGAAATATGACCCGATACTGCAGCTGTATATATATTTCCTCATCTTAGCAAAACTTAGTAATCATGCAAGCTTTCAATCAAACAAGTTAGATCTTTAACTGTACTTTGCCATACAAATTTAACCTTTTTGTTAACATCAAAACTTAAGAGATTATTTAAGCCAAAACCACTTTGGTTCTAACAATCTCCCCCTTTTTGATGATGACAAAATCCAATTAAATTTGAGTGAACAAAGTCTAAGAGAGCTACAGAGGCTCCCCCTAAGACAAAACATACAAAATTAATAAAATTCAAACACCAAGTAGAAAGCATTGAGAATAATTACTAACATAGTAACACAGTATCAGAGCAGATAAGTATCAGAGCAAACACGTTATTAGACAGTCATAAAACATGCATCATATCAGATAGATAGAAGTTAATCAAATATGCAGAAGATACTTAGATAACTACTGATTTTATAAATTTAATTCTCTTCCTTTCCCCCCTTTTTTTGTCATCAGATAAAAAAGAAACAGGAGTGGACCATCATTATCAGTATAACAAAACAAAAGATAAAAGATAATTTAAGATGGGGGTGGAGGAGGTTGAACTTGTTGACCCTGATTTTGTTGATAGCTGGTGATCAGTTGAATCATTTGACTCAAAAGAGCATTAGTAGGTGCCAACTGCTTTGCCACTTGAGCTTCAGTTTTCTTCTCCAAAATCTCATCCAGGTCTGGTGGCAAAGAAGATCTGGAGCTTTCAGCAGTAGCATGCATATTGTCTTGACCCGGCAGAATACTCAGAGCTTGAGAGTGTTGGGGTTCTTCATAGGGATGAACAACTGCCAGGGGTAAAGGTTGTGAGGAATGCTTCCCATAAGTACCTTGTCTGCTTGCAGACTCAGTAACTTCTTCATTCACAGCCTTAGACTAAACAAATTCTTGATCCATATATCGTCTTTCAACAGCTATCTCTTCAATATGCTCAGACGATGCTTCAGCAGCTTGTGGAGAGGGTGCTGGGGTAGGCAAGTCAGGAGCCCAGTGGACAGGATCTTCCTCATAAAAAGGACTGCTCAGAGGAATGGCAATGATGTCCTCAAGAATGTAGTACCTGACATTTGAGAAGCCAAACTTTCCTCTAATAGTGGGAGTGGCTCTCTTGTCATCTTTATTCATTCCAGGGGAGGATGCTTCCCTACTGCATATCTGAATGTGACAAGCCCAGAAGCCTCTAGCAGCAAAATTTGTTCTCTTGTCTTTATTCTCATTCTCCTACAGCAAGAACTTCATCATCTCTTCAGCAATCAGGGGATCATCACTGGTTTCAAGCTAGCAGGTGCTACTGGCAGGCATCTTTTCTTTATTTCTTATGTACTTGGCATCCTTATCAGGATTCAGATCAATCATATTTAGCCTTGGACATATCATGGGAGGTCTCACTCCAACTCTAGTTTCCTTGGAGGAGTGGTACAGCCAGGTAGGTGGAACAAAGTTTGCATCTCTTATGTATCTTGGCAGCTCAATATCAACCTTCAGATGTGCATACATGATATGGTCCACAACATCAGTAGCACTGCCATACTCCCTTGGATGCTCAAAGTTCTTCCATTTAATATTTCTGTCCATGATGAACTTCTCTCTGCCATATGTTCTTGATCTCCGGCATTCAATGTACTTAGATGCAGCCTTGAGTGGATTTGTCCACCAGACAGGAATGATATGCCTGTCTACACCATCTGTATGTGGTTTGAAGGGTGGGAATTTGATGAGGTTATGGTAGATTTTTCTGGGTGGAAATTTCTTTTGTGAAAGGTGAATGATAAGAGTTCCATGACCATTATATAAAACAGATGGAAGAGTACCATCTTCTTCATAAGGGATAGGTGCATACCATGGAGTATATGTGGGTTCGGGCTCATACTCATACTCTGGTAAGGGGTAGAAAAGTTCGGTTGATTCAGGTTCTGGTTGGTGAGTATGATAGAGGATTCTCAAATCTCTCTTGACTTTGGCTAAGCTCTCAGCTTTGCCATCATACAAGATTGAAGGGTCTGTGTAAGGGAAGGTGACTTTGGGAATTTTGGGGAAGGGTGCTTCAGGATTGATCCCTACATCATCTGGTTGGTTAAACCAGAGATCATCAACAGGTATTATGGGTTGAAATTGAGGTCTTGTTGGTGAGGTTTGGATAGGTGAGTGGACAAGTGAGTATTGGGGTGAGGCTGTGTGTTGGGGTGAGGATTGTGATTCAGTTATAGGTTGTGGTGGCAGTGTTTGTACATGTGTGTCATGGTGATGTGTTGGTTGTGATGGTGGTGACATAGATGGTGCCGCAACATTATCATTAAAACTTTCAACCAATGCATCAATTGCTAATTGAACAGGATCATTAGCAGGGATGCTTACCTCAGAAGTCATAACAGACTTAGCTCTTCTTTGAGGTTGTTGTCTTGTCCTTGTTGGGGCAGCAGCAGCAGCAATCTTTTGTTTCTTCAACATAGAACCAATAGGGACATTATCCTCATCATTCTCATCCTCATTGCGAGATAGTACTATCTTCCTGGTTCTCTTCTGTGTTGGAATAGGTTGAGGTGCATCAGTACTGGATTCCCTGATGACAATACTAGAAGCAGCAGACGGCTTCTTGGCAACAGGTTTCTTGGCTTTAGTGGTTGATGAGTGTGATTTCACCTCATATTTCTTTATCATATTGCATGCATTTTCATGTAGGTTAGGCATTTTTAATTTGATTTTTGTTAGTTTTTCCCTTTGGAATGGGTAAGGTGGTTCTGTGGTGTTTGTGTGCAGGAATTGATGATTAAATTGCTCAAGACCAGTTAATTTGGAGTTTGCATGAAGACAGAGCTTGAAAAACAAGAAAAATGAGCCAAGCAGAGACCATCACGGCCTGGGTGTGACCAGCATCACGGCCATGATCGTGTAGGGCTGAAGAAAAAAACACAAAAGTCAGACCCTGTCACGATCAGACCGTGATGGCCATCACGACCATGACAGGCCAACCTTTGCAACCATTCTCCAAGATAGAACCTGTCACGACCTGGCCGTGACAGGCATCACGACCGTGACGCGCAAAATCTGGGATTCTGATTTTGTTTTTGTAAATAGGACTCTTAGGCTCGAAAATAGGTATATTTTTGGCTGCTACATTTGGCAAAAATTAAGATTTCTCTTCTTCTCCAATTTTTTCTCTTCTCTTAGGATTTCTTATGCTTTTGTTAATCAAGATTGCTATGAACATGGCAATGCTTGAGTAGTCGTTTTATTTCTAGGAATTGGGACTATGCCCAAGACTTGTTTTATGTTATGAATTGATGTTTTCTCTTTGTTAATTCAAATTTGCTTTTGATTTAATTTCTATTGTTATAATTACTTGTGAATTTGGTGCGCACTTATTTGCATGTCATAGATACTCTAAGGATGAACTGAGAAGTGAACTTAGATATTGATCTATATGGATTGAACTTAGGACTTAAATCACGAGAGTTAGAAGCGGTCCTTCGAGGGTTTATTGAATTGTCACAAACTCAATGGGTCCAATTTAAATACAATTACCACGAGAGTAGGGGTTGGTTTAATTGGGCACGATTCTTGTATCTCGAGAGGGACCATTAACTATATTAGGATAAATTCACCTTCAAAGCATTTTGATAATTAGCAAAAGGGTAATCAATTTAGTAGCATAAGCGGTCTTGTTGGTAACCCAATTCCTGGAAATTCCTCTTTAATTTGAAAACCCCCAAATTGATTTACTTTCCTCTGTTGTTTGATTGCGATTTTAATAATTGATTTGTTATTTGATTCTTATTTCAAAAACCAAATCTTTCCTTGTTTAGTTTATTTGATTTAATAATTAATTGTTGTTCAAGATCACGGTCTCTGTGGGTTCGATCTTTTATTACTTGACGACGAAGCCGTACACTTGTGGATTCACACTATTAAGTTTTTGGCACCGTTGCCTGGACTGTGTTTTCTTGAATTTCAATTTAATTTTTAAATTGATTTTTCTGAACTTTTTTTTTTCTATTTCTTTTTCTAGTGTATCTATCTGATATGATCCTAGGAAGGAATATATGGAAATTCTCGGATCTATCCTTGAGTGACTATAAAAATTCAAAAAAGAAGAACACGAGAAAATGGACAAGGTAAAGAATGGAAGGTAGGCGCCACAATTCCAAGGGGAATTAATAAGTCAATGTGAGGATCGCCACAAGGATCTTGGACTCTTGATAAGATCAAAGGGTTGACTCAATGAAGAACCCAAGAGAGACAACACTCTCACAATTGGACTTAATCCAAAATGAACTCAAAGTTGTACTTCATCATGTAATAGGTGTGTACATATATGGAATTGGGGCTGCCAAGAGAAGGCTTACAAAAGGTCATCATAAGATGACATAACCCCTAGCATAACATAACTATTGCACTAATGGAGTAATAAAAATATTTACTACCCACTAAGTGGCTAATTAAAGACATAACTCTCCACTAATTTGAGTCACTGTCATACTTAAGCAAAATAATAAAAATGATCCATAAATTCTAAAAAGGGGTTACTTAGGCATGCAAGCCAAAAGTCACACTCCTTTGAAGCTCAAACTCGTCCAATAATTCGTATTAAAATTCCAGCCCGTTTTTCACCATGATAGAAGCCAAATTAGGTCATGAGGCTTGAGATATGATTTGTATATAATTTCCTAAGCTTTCCAACGATCCAAAGAATGCATCAATCTAAGATCTATAGCTCAAGATACAGCCAAAACAAGTATACGGGTTCATCACAATGAAAATAAAATTTTCATCAAAAATTAATTTGGCCTTAAATTGGATATCATTCTTGGTTTGCATCATTCTTGATGACAACCAAATGGATAGTTGCCTTTGAAAAGATCTTATGGTTGAATTTTTAACAACAAATTCGTGTAACACTTTGTAATCAAAATTAAAGTGAAGAAGGAAATAAAATGGAAGAAGATGAGAGGTGAAGATGGCGCCACAAAACAAGAGTTTTGATAAGCCTATGAAGTTCGCCACAAAAATCTTGGATTCTTGACAAGAACAAGGGTTGGCTCAACCAAGAACCAAGGAGAAACAATATTCCTCACAAATGGATTTCAATCCAAATTCAACATCCAAGTTATGTTATTACACGGAATAGGCGTGTACATAAAGGAGTTGTGGGTGCCCACATTAGGCCTCACACTTAGTCTTCCAAATGATTCTAAAACCCCCACATAACTAGCCTAATCATGACTAACTTAACACCCATTTTAATTCAGTCACCAAACTAACTTAACACCCACATAAATTGACCTAGTAAAGACAAAAAAAACTCACAAAAACTAAACTTAACTCAGCCACCAAAATGAAAGGTTACCCCCCCCCCCCCCCCCCCGATGACTCTCTCTCTCACTCATTATGTGGTGGTTACACTTGCTTCTCAAATTAAAAGTGTAACCCCCCATAGTTTACACAATTAATGAGGAGTTTCTTATAGCATGTAAGCCAAAGATTCCCTCCCACAAGACTCTAAAACTCGTGTAACAACATGAAATGAAGTGGGCTTGACCTAAAAACATCACTTAGTAATTAGACTCAAACACACAACCCCTCTTGATGACTCTCTCCCTCACTCATTATGTGGTGGTTACACTTGCTTCTCAAATTAAAAGTGTAACCCCCCATAATTTACACAATTTATTCACACAACTAAGGAGGAGTTTCTTATAGCATGCAAACCAAAGATTCCCTCCCACAAGACTCTAAAACTCGTGTAACAACATGAAATGAAGTGGGCTTGACCCAAAAATATCACTTAGTAATTACACTCAAACACACAACCCATTACACGTATTGAAATTAAAAGAAAACAACTAATTGGGCTTTGCACTAGTTCACGCCCTTCATCATCATGTTCATGGATCTTCTAGTTGGATAAGGTAAGTGACCAACTTGGGCTCCATTCCATCAACTCTTGCATTTGGGCTTGCTTTCATGATAAGAAACATTATTTGAATTAAAACTTGTTGGCCTTTCTTGGGTGAAACTCTTGTCATGGGCCCATCAAGTCCTTGTGTTGTTTCTTGGACCAGGCTCCTTATTGGGCTCATATCACTATCTCTCTCTTTGCAGGTATTTTTATCTTTTATGCGAAGATCCCAAAGTCTTGGAACTCTTATTGAAGTTGACCCCGAGATCGAAATGATTTTTTCTTAGACATAGGAGACTACAAAGACAAAGAGCGAGAGAAAGTTGATCCCCATCCCACTCATGGCCGAGCAACCGGATACTAAACCATTGAAGGACTGCACAGCCCCAAAGGCTAGGGGTTTGTGAACTGGGATTGCTAGGCCATAAATTGGGTCAGAAAACTTCATAATACCGCCTCATTTAATTGGCATGATTAGGCAACATCAGTTTGGAGGATTACCCTCGGACGACCCAACCGATCATGTGGAGACATTCCTGGAATTTTGTGATACAACTAGGATTCAAGAAGCTCCAGTTGATGCTATCCGCTTGAGGTTATTCCCCTCCTCTCTGATTGGAAAGGCAAGAGCTTGGTTGAAGTCAGTGCCTGCTAATACTTTGTCAACATGGGACCAACTGGAGCAGGCATTCTTGGAAAAATTCTTCCCACCATTCTTGGAAGTCAGTACCGCTTACCTATGAACTTAGATCACCGACTTCTTCCAAAAGGACGGAGAATGTTAATCCGAAGCTTGGGATCGTTACAATGGATTGCTAGAATCTTGCCCACATCATGGGCTTGAGAAGTGTCTATTAGTGCATACCTTCTACAATGGATTGGACTATTCTTCGAAGGTGTCACTTGACTTCGCAGCCGGTGGAGCATTGATGAATAAACCACTGACTCAAGCATTTGATATCATTGAAAATGTTGCCACCAACCATCACCAATGGGGTTCGGAAAGATGTAATAACCCGAAAAAGCTTTCAGGGGGTAAGTTTGACATGGATGATAATGATTTAATTATGTCTAAATTTGACTCATTGAGTAAACGCTTTGATAAACTCGAAAAAACTAATGTGAGTTCAACATGTGCTACTAATGTTGCTTGTGAGATTTGTGGAATGCAGGGACATGACATGATGGAGTGCCCACATGGTAGTGCTCCTGGATCCGATGCTTCGCGGGAACAAGTGAATTCTTGTTACAATTACCATGACACAAACCCGAAGTTGCCAAACTATGTTCCCATAATTCTTAAAACCAAGGAAGGAAGAATAGCCCTGATAAGCCTCTGGCTCGTCTAGTTTTATAACTAGTGAGACCATGGCTTTTGCACTAATTACTCGAGTTTAATCTTGTTTTCACCCAAATTTGGATTTAATTGTCCTCAAGCAACATTTTAAGTTTCTTAAGTAGTTTAGGACATTTTAGTTAATTTTGAGTCAAATAAAGCATTTACTGCTATTTCATGTTTTCAGGTTAATAAGAAGAGCAAAAAGGGAAGGACTCTTGAAGCAGAAGCCATCACGGCCAGGCCGTGACACTGGTCACGGCCGTGATGAGCCACCCATGAAGATCAGAGAGCATCACGGCCCAACCGTGATGACCATCACGGGCGTGATAAGAAGACCCTAGAAGTCAAAGCATCACGGCCCAGCCATGATACCCAACAAGGGCGTGAGGAGAGAACCCTGAAGAACAGAATTGATCATGGCCCAGCCGTGATGGAGGTCACGACCGTGACAGATCATCACCCAAAGTTAGAAAGAATCACGGGCTAGACGTGATTGGCATCACGGCCGTGATGGACCAGAATTTGAATGCGCGCCCTTGGCAGAATGCGTCACGGCCATCACGGCCGTGACGCGAATCCTGATTATAAAAAGGACCAGGGCAGACGCAAATGACATCCAATTTTCACTGTTTACAATACTTTTCAAGGGTTTGTATTATGTTTTTGATGGAGAACTAATCACCAGGGATTAGTCTGTTGTAATCGGTTTCCGCCGACACTTGAGGTTCCGTAATTCCCGATTAATTTGCTTGTCTCTCTTTCAATATTATGCTGTATGCCTTGTTTGCTTAATTCAAGTTGTATAGGATAAGTATTGATTTATTTTGATGATTCCATGTTCCTATACATTGATCGCGTTTGCTTAATTCGCATGTGTTGATCGTGTTTTCTTAATTCACGAGCGCTTCATCCCGTTTGCTTAATTCGGGAATAGGAACATGTATCTCGTAGTATCGATTGCGCTTGTTTAATTGCCGCTACAATCGAAAAGGGATTAGAATCCGCTTAGGGCTAGGAATTTATGTGAACCGATGATAGTTGGGAAACCGAAACAGCAGATTAATCGTTTCAGTTTATTGATAATCAATTAATCGCACTGTTTTCTCTTAATCAATTCTTATTTCACTGAACCTAACCCCCCCCCCCCCCCCAAATTGATTCATAGGTTAATAACAATCCGAGAGTCCTTGAGATACGATACTCGAGTTATCGTGCCCTAACTGCAGTTTTTTAAACCACTCATTCTTTTTGACCCGTGTGCGACAGCAGATCAAAAATTGACGCCGTTGTCGGGGACTCTTATTGTTATTAACGGATTTGTTGATTAAATTCTGAATTAGTTCTGGCTACTAGGTCTGGTTGTTCTAATCTGTTTGATTTTGATCCTGAAATTGAGAGAACACTACACACACGCCGTAGAGCAATTCGGGCTAGCACTAGTTCACCTACTAGTAGTGATTCTAATTCTAAACTTACTTTTGATAACATGGCTGATCAAAGAACATTAAGACAGCTTCCTGCTCCTGATGTTAATTACAATGGTTTGTGTATTGAATATGCTGATGTCGTTGCTCCTTTTGAATTAAAATCTGGTTTAATACACTTGTTGCCAAGGTTTAGTGGTCTTGCAGGTGAGGATCCGCATAAGCACCTGAAAGAATTCCAAGTTGTTTGCTCTATACCCTTGAGACCGTAAGGAATAACAGAAGACCATATCAAGCTGAGAGCCTTCCCATTCTCACTTCAAGGTGTTGCAAAGGATTGGTTGTATTACCTTGAACCGAATTCTGTTACAACCTGGAATGATTTGAAGAAAGTTTTCCTAGAGAGATACTTCCCTGCCTCCAGAGCTGCATCAATTAGGAAGGAGATATGTGGTATTAGACAAGGCAATGAATCATTGGCCGAGTACTGGGAGAGGTTCAAGAAGTTAGTGTCCAATTGTCCTCAGCACCAGATTTCCGAGCAACTGCTTATTCAGTACTTCTATGAGGGATTGCTACCGATGGACAGAAACATTTTGGATACTGCTAGCGGGGGAGAACTTGTTGATAAGACTCCAGCTGCTGCCAAGCAATTGATTGAAAACATGTCACTCAACTCCCAACAGTTCACAACTAGAAGCAATTCTGTCGAAACAAAGGGTGTGAATGATATCCATGGTTCTTCTTCCAACAAGGCTGATCAGCCTCTGACTCATCTAGTTTTATGGCTAGTATGACCAGGGTTTTGTGCTAATTATATCCTATTTTCACCCAAATTAGATTAGATTGTCCTCAAGCAAGGTTTTGAGTCTCTAAAGTAGTTTTAGGTTAATTTAGCCAGTTTGGAGTCAAATAATGCACTTATAGCTATTTCTTTGTTTTTAGGTTAAGTAGAAGTTGAAAGAATAAAGAAACAGGGGATTCGCCTCGCAAACCTGAAAGCCAGCAGAACAGTGAAAATGTCATCCTCTCTGGTTCGCCCCGCGAACAACACCTCGCCTCGCGACCCTGATAGCTGACTGTTCCAGAGAAATGCAACCCGTTATGTGTCGCCTCGCGGATACATGTCTCGCCTCACGAAACTGAAGATCAGAAGCCATGACTATTCTATTCCTCGCCACGCGAGAAGTACTTCGCCCCGCGAGAAGGCCAAGCGTTGCCGACTCTTCACAATATTCGCCTCGCGAATGAGGGTTCGCCTCGCGAGTGGACTAAATTTCTGAATAGTATAAAAGGCTGTTCTGGGCAGATTGAAGGGACTTTTGCTTCTCCATAGTTTTTACATTTTTCTGTGTGTTTTCGTTTTTCCATGGGGAACTAATTTTCTAGGATTAATCTACTGTAATTGATTTCCACCGTACTTGAGGTTTTGCAATCCCTGTTTTGTATGCTTTTCCCTTTTCAATGCCATGTTATACATTTCTGTTTGTTTAATTCAGGAGTGTATAGTGTTGTGTTGATTCATTTCAGTGATGTTATGTTCCTATACTTAATCGCGTTTGTTTAATTCGCGTGTGTTCATTCATGTTCGTTTAGTTCATGAGGGCTTAGCCCCGTTTGTTTAATTCGGGAATAGGAACATATATCCGTAGTAGCGATTTCGTTTGTTAATTGTTGCTACAACTGAAAGGGGATTAGAATCTGCTTAGGGCTTGGGATTACATGAACCGATGATAGTTGTGAAATCAAGAACAGTAGATTAATCGTTTTTAGCTATTTGATAACCTCTTTGAACTGCCTTGTTTTATTGCTCTGTTATTACTTTATTTTCTTATTTGCATCCCAATCAAAACCCCCCCAAAACTGATTTTTGTGATAAATAACACTTTAAGAGTCCTTGTGAGACGACATCCGAGTTGTCGCCCTAAACTACAGTTTTAAAACCCGCTCGTTCTTTTTGGCGCGTGCGCGACAGCGCGACCAAAAATTGGCGCCGTTGCCGGGGACTCTTATTTGTTATTTTTCCATTTTTTTTTCTTTCTCTTCTCTTTCTTTTATTTTCGTTTTTATTTTGAATTGGTCTGGCTACTAGGTCCAATTGCCCTGAATTGTGTGATTTTGATCCTGAAATTGAAAGAACACTGCTCACACACCTTCGAGAAATTCGGGCTAGCACTAGTAGTGATTCTAATTCTAAAACTGTTTTTGAAAACATGGGTGATCAAAGGACGTTAAGACAGCTTGCTGCCCCTGATGTAAATTACAATGGATTGTGTATTTCATATCCTGGTACTGATATTCCTTTTGAATTAAAATCTGGTTTCATTCACTTGTTGCCGAAGTTTAATGGTCTTGCAGGTGAGGATCCACACAAGCACTTGAAGGAATTCCAGGTTGTCTTCTCCACAACATCGAGATCAGAGGGAGTAACTGAGGATAGCATCAAGCTGAAAGCTTTTCCGTTCTCACTCCAGGGAGCTGCAAAGGATTGGCTATTATATCTTGAGCCAAACTCTATCACCACCTGGAATGATTTGAAGAGGGTTTTCCTAGAAAGATATTTTCCTGCTTCCAGAGCTGCGTCAATAAGGAAGGAAATATGTGGCATCAGACAAGGAAATGAGTCGTTAGCTGAATATTGGGAGAGATTCAAGCATTTGGTATCCAGCTGCCCTCAAGATCGAGTTTACGAACAGCTTCTTATCCAGTACTTTTATGAAGGGTTACTGCCGATGTATAGGAATATTTTGGATGCTGCTAGTGGGGGAGCGCTTGTTGATAAGACCCCAGCTGCTGCCAAGCAACTCATTGAAAATATGTCACTGAATTCCCAGCAGTTTACTACCAGGAGAAATTCTGTTGAGACAAGAGGTGTGCATGAGGTCCATAGCTCTTCGTCCAACCAGGCCCTTGAGAATAGAATGGATGAGCTCACTTCTTTTGTAAGGCAATTGGCAATAGATAGGGTTCAGCCTGCAAGGTTATGTGGCATATGCAATTCTCCTGAGCACCCGTATGATGCATGCCCCATCCAGAAAGAAGAGTTCGTCAGTGAAGTGTCTCAGGCTTATGCAGTAAATCCCTATAATCAAGGCAATAACCAGAATCGGTACAGCACTCCAGACCTCTCCACAAATAGGTACCACCCCAATTGGAGGAATCATCCTAATCTTCGGTATGGGAACTCAGCCCAACAACAACCGATGGCACCTCAGAATCCTCCTCAAGTGACCACTTCTGCACCTTCTGGACCTTCATTAGAAGACTTGGTCAAGCAAATGGCTGCACAAAACCTTCAGTTTCAGTAGCAAGTTGGACAGTCTCAGCAGAGAACAGATGCTAGCATTCAAGATTTGAGGACACAGATTGGACAGCTTGCCACATCCATAAACAACATACAGTAAGCTCAAGGATCCTGTCAACTGCCGGCACAACCAGTGATAAATCCCAATGCCTCCAATCCTAATGTGAGTGCCATTTCTCTGAGATCTGGAAGAGTTGTTGAGGCATCCTCTGAGAAAAATGAAGAAACTGTTAAGGTAACTCCTGAGCCTACTGTTGATGTTGAAGCAGAGAAAGTGTACATTCCACCGATCCCCTTCCCACACAGAGTTCAGAAAAATAAGAAGATTGGTGGTGAAGATAAGGAGAAGGAAATTCTTGATGTGTTCAGAAAGGTGGCTGTAAATATTCCGCTGTTGGATGTGATCAAGCAAGTGCCCAAGTATGCAAAATTTCTGAAGGACCTATGCACCAACAAGAGGAAGTTGAAGAACAATGAGAGAGTTAATTTGGGAAGAAATGTTTCAGCTCTTATCCAGTCTAAGCCTGCACCAGAAAGAGTTGTTGTTTTAGCCCCCACTCAGGCATTACCACAGAAGTGCAAGGATCCGGGCACATTTACTATTCCATGCACTATTGGGGATAGAAGATTTGAAAATTGCATGCTGGATTTGGGACCATCCATAAATGTCATGCCCACTTCTATTTTTAATAACCTTGATCTTGGGCCCTTGCAAGATATCTGTGTCTCACCATCCAGTTGGCCAACAGGACCAGTGCCCGCCCCATGGGAATGGTAGAAGATGTGCTGGTGCAAGTTGATGAGCTGATTTTCCCTGCTGACTTCTACATCCTAGACATGGCAGGAGAGACAAACTCCAGTAGATCACCAATAATCTTGGACAGACCATTCATGAAGACAGCCAAGACTAAGATTGATGTGAATGATGGGACTATGTCTATGGAGTTTGGTGATATTGTGGCAAAGTTCAACATCTTTGATGCTATGAAACACCCCCTGGAGGAGCACTCTGTTTTCCACTTAGAGTTGTTTTCTGAGATTATTGATGATACCCATGAGGACCTTGTTTCAGATTTTCCATTTATTTTTGGTTTTGATGATTTATATTCATGTACTAACTGTACTGACACTAACCCGTGTGCTGTTTGTGCTAAGTTTCTTGATTCAACTTTGCAGGGTGATAGTGATAGTGAGAGTGAAGATGTCTGTTCAGCAGAAGTCCTTGACATCCTGGCTACTCCCAATGTACCATCCGTTGAGCAGCCACCCTCCCTAGAGCTCAAGCCACTTCCTGGGAACCTGAAGTATGCCTACCTGGAGACGAATGAAAAACTTCCAGTCATCATTTCCTCCAGCCTTGACTCTGACCAGGAAGCTAAGCTTTTAGAGGTTCTGAAGAAGCACAAGAAGGCTATTGGGTGGACCTTAGCTGACATTCCAGGAATTAGCCCCTCCAGATGTATGCACAGAATTCTATTGGAGGATGGGGCTAAACCAGTAAGGCAGGCCCAGAGGCGGCTAAACCCATTGATTCTGGATGTGGTGAAGAAAGAGGTGACTAAACTTCTGCAGGCAGGTATTATATACGCCATCTCTGATAGTACTTGGGGTAAGCCCGGTGCAAGTTGTACCCAAAAAGTCCGGTCTCACAGTAGTTAGAAATGATAATAATGAGCTTGTACCCACTAGAGTCCAGAATAGTCAAGTAGTCTCAGTATAGATTATAGGAAGTTGAACCAGGCCACCAGAAAGGATCACTTTCCTTTGCCGTTCATAGATCAGATGCTGGATCGGCTGGCTGGTAAATCTCATTACTGTTTTCTTGATGGCTTTTCCGGGTATTTCCAGATCCATATTGCCCCCGAGGATCAGGAAAAGACCACTTTCACGTGCCCCTTCGGTACGTTTGCCTATAGGAGGATGCCATTTGGCCTTTGTAATGCTCCTGGCACCTTCCAAAGATGCATGCTTAGCATTTTTACTGAATTCATTGAAAATTGCATGGAGGTGTTCATGGATGACTTCACTGTATATGGCTCCTCATTTGATGCATGTCTGCATAGTCTGAGCTTAGTTCTAGAAAGATGCATTAAGACTGATCTGATTTTGAACTATGAAAAATGCACTTTATGGTAGAACAGGGGATTGTTTTGGGTCATGTTATTTCTAAAGAGGGTATTTCAGTAGATCCTGCAAAAATTGATGTGATTTCTTCATTGCCTTACCCATCTTGCGTACGCGAGATCCGTTCTTTTCTTGGCCATGCAGGTTTCTACAGGCGCTTTATTAAGGACTTCAGCAAGATAGCTCTGCCATTGTCAAACCTGCTGAAGAATGATGCCATGTTCCATTTTGATGAAAGTTGCAAGAAGGTATTTGACTACCTGAAAAGAGCATTGACCTCTACCCCCATCATCCAGCCCCCAGACTGGACACTCCCTTTTGAACTCATGTGTGATGCTTCTAATTTTGCTGTGGGAGCGGTTCTGGCACAAACGGTGGGCAAGGTTGCCCATGTAATTCATTATGCTTCTAGGACATTAGATGCTGCACAATCAAATTACACCACCACTGAGAAAGAACTGCTAGCTGTTGTGTTTGCACTTGATAAATTTAGGTCTTATTTGCTAGGTTAAAAAGTTATTGTTTTCACTGACCATGCAGCTCTGAAGTACCTGTTAAAGAAACCAGAAGCTAAGCCAAGATTGATCCGGTAGATGCTTTTGCTCCAAGAATTCAATGTGGAGATAAAAGACAAGAGTGGAGCTGAAAATTTAGTAGCCGATCACTTGAGCCGAATAGCAAGGGATGAGGATCCTTCTCCCATCCAAGATGATTTCCCTGATGAGCGACTTCTACATCTGTATGGGGTAACCCCCTGGTTTGCTGACATAGTAAACTTTCTTGTTGCTGGTATTGTTCCTGCAGGTACAAGTAGATCCAAGTTCCACAAGCTCAAGAGCGATGCAAAGTACTATGTGTGGGATGATCCGTACCTTTGGAAGTTTTGCAGTGATCAAGTTATTCGGAGGTGTGTCCCCGATCATGAGACAGAGTCCATCCTGCATTTTTCACATGCCTCTCAAGTTGGAGGACATTTTGGACCACAGAGGACGGCAAGAAAAGTCCCGGATTCTGGATTCTACTGGCCCACAATTTTTAGAGATGCCTATGAAGTCTACAGGAATTGTAAGGAATGTCAAACAGCAGGCCCTGCCATCACTCGTAGGAGTGAGATGCCTCAGCAGCCCATGCTTTTTTGTGAGGTTTTTGATGTGTGGGGGAATGATTTCATGGGTCCTTTCCCTGATTCTTTTGGTTTTCTGTATATTCTTTTGGCTGTTGACTATGTTTCAAAGTGGGTGGAAGCAATCCCCACTAGGACTAACGATGCTAAAGTTGTTTCCAAATTTGTTAGGTCCAACATTTTTTGCAGGTTTGGCATACCTAAGGCTATCATCAGTGACCAGGGCACTCACTTTTGCAACCGAACCATGGAAGCCTTACTAAGGAAATATGGAGTTGTGCATAGAGTTTCCACTGCTTATCATCCCCAGACCAATGGCCAGGCTGAGTTATCAAACAGGGAGATCAAGCAGATTTTAGAGAAAATGGTGCAGCTGAATAGAAAGGACTGGAGCCGCCGTCTGGAAGACGGACTGTGGGCTCAGAGGACCGCTTTCAAGACGCCTATAGGAATGTCCCCCTTTCGGCTTGTATTCGGTAAGGCATGTCATCTCCCGGTGGAAGTTGAGCACCGTGCATATTGGGCAGTCAAGTGCTGTAACATGGACATGGAGAAAGCTGGTGTTGAAAGGAAACTACAGTTGCAGCAACTTGAGGAGCTTAGGCTAGAAGCCTATGAAAGCTCAAGGATTTATAAAGAGAAAACAAAACATTTTCATGATAAGATGATTGCTAGGAAAGAATTTTTTGTGGGCCAGAAAGTCTTACTGTTTAATTCCCGCCTGAAATTGATGGCTGGGAAACTTAGGTCCAAGTGGATTGGACCATTTGTTGTTACTAATGTGTTTCCTTATGGTGCAGTAGAGATTAAAGATGCAGGTAGCAACAAGACCTTCAAGGTTAACGGGCAGAGGCTGAAGCCATTCCATGGTGTGGATGCTGGTGTTCCTGCGGATGCTAATGTTGAGGAGCTCTCCTTGGAAGCTCCCACCTACACTGACACTTGATCAGGGAGTACCCTTTCCCTTCCCTCACTCTGATTTTATAGTCATGTTGTTTCATTGGGGACAATGCATGTTTTAAGTGTGGGGGAGGGAACCAGTTGTAGTTTGGTTTTGTCTTGTTTTTTTTTTCCTTTTCTTTTAATAAAGCTCCTGAATAATCTGAGAAGCTCAGGAGTTGTGTTGAGTCTTTTGTTGGCAAGTTTGCTGGATTCTGATTGATTTTGCACAGATTGATTGCATGATTTATGTGATGATTCCCCCTAGGCTGAAAATTTTTTTTGTTTTTGAAAAGTGATCCCCATGTGATTGAAAACTGAACTTTGAGATTTTGTTGTGATGGCATGATTTATGATAAGTTTGGGGTGATAGGGAAGCACACACTAGGGATAGAATCTCTGTCAAACAATTTGCATGAATGTCCAGGTGAGGTTTTGAGCCTCCAACATGTTTTTAAACTGTGTGAAATCACTTTCAAGTTGCACTTTCCTGAATTTGCTTGAATCTCCTTATGGTTTGCATGTTTATGTGTGTGTAGCAAATGATTTAGGCATTTTCTTTGTAAATACTACCTAGCCTAAAAAGAACCAATTCCTAATGCATGTTCCCTAGTTATCCCCATTGAGCCTAATTAGCCTATTGTTTCTTGATGACCTGATATTATGAGCCTAAAATCTGAAAAACCATGTTAACCCGATCTTAGGATTAGGAGAGCATGGAATTTTATCAAGAGAATGGTTGCGAGAAACTAAGTTTGGGATGGCTACAAGGTGTGATGTGTTGTTTGGGATTGAGGAAAAGAAAAAAAAAATACAATAAAAAGGTTGGAGCCAAAGGCCAAAAAGAAAAATATAGAAAAAAAAAGAAGGAAAAAAAATAAGAAAAAGATAAAAAAATAAAAAGGCTATTTGAATAAAATGGCTGTAGTCACCCAAGGCAAGTGAAAGATGAATGAGAAAAGGAACTTGAGTGGAATTTCAATGTTTTGAAGTGTTTCATGCTCTCTTAGTTCCTAGGGTCTTAAGCCTAGTACCTTTGTATATCCTACCCTTAGCCAGGCCCCATTACAACCCATAAAAGACCTTTTGATGTTGCTTGCATGTTTTCTGTGGGAATCATTTGGAGATGAAAATCAAATTTATGGGAAGTGTTCTTGAAAAGTGAAACCGAGTGCAATGTTGATAGCCTGACACAAACTGAGTGATTGAGTGAACACTAAATGCCCTTGTGAGGAAGGCAGTTGTTTGAATTTGGTGATCTCCCTCTTGTGTGTAACTTGGATCCCCTGCTTAGATTAATGATTGTTTGAATGATGAAATTCTCAATTGTTTAGAATGAATGATTATGGGGATTGCTTTGCTTGAAAAGGGGGGGGGGGGGGGGACATTGAAGAAAACTGTTTTGATGAAACTGCTTGAATTTGTGCAAGGTTGATTGAATCTTTTAAGCTTGCCAGGTCTTGAGTCTTTTTGATTTTTGAGCTTTAGTTTGCTTAGGGACAAGCAAAGTTTAAGTTTGGGGTATTTTGATCAGCCTCTGGCTCATCTAGTTTTATGGCTAGTAGGGCCAGGGTTTTGTGCTAATTATATCCTATTTTCACCCAAATTAGATTAGATTGTCCTCAAGCAAGGTTTTGAGTCTCTAAAGTAGTTTTAGGTTAATTTAGCCAGTTTTGAGTCAAATAATGTACTTATAGCTATTTCTTTGTTTTCAGGTTACGTAGAAGTTGAGAGAATAAAGAAACAAGGGATTCGCCTTGCGAACCTGAAAGCCAGCAGAACAGTGAAAATGTCATCCTCTCTGGTTCGCCCCGCGAACAACACCTCGCCTCGCGACCCTGATAGCTGACTGTTCCAGAGAAATGCAACCCGTTCTGTGTCGCCTCGCGGATACATGTCTCGCCTCGCGAAACTGAAGATCAGAAGCCATGACTGTTCCATTCCTCGCCACGCGATAAGTACTTCGCCCCACGATAAGGTCAAACGTTGCTGACTCTTCACAATATTCGCCTCGTGAATGAGGGTTCGCCTCGCGAGTGGGCTAAATTTCTGAATAGTATAAAAGGCTGTTCTGGGCAGATTGAAGGGACTTTTGCTTCTCCATAGTTTTTACATTTTTCTGTGTGTTTTCGTTTTTCCATGGGGAACTAATTTTCAAGGATTAATCTACTGTAATTGATTTCCACCGTACTTGAGGTTTTGCAATCCCTGTTTTGTATGCTTTTCCCTTTTCAATGTCATGTTATACATTTCTGTTTGTTTAATTCAGGAGTGTATAATGTTGTGTTGATTCATTTCAGTGATGTTATGTTCCTATACTTAATCGCGTTTGTTTAATTCGCGTGTGTTCATTCATGTTCGTTTAGTTCATGAGGGCTTAACCCCGTTTGTTTAATTCGGGAATAGGAACATATATCCGTAGTAGCGATTTCGTTTGTTAATTGTTGCTACAACTGAAAGGGGATTAGAATCTGCTTAGGGCTTGGGATTACATGAACCGATGATAGTTGTGAAATCAAGAACAGTAGATTAATCGTTTTTAGCTATTTGATAACCTCTTTGAACTGCCTTGTTTTATTGCTCTGTTATTACTTTATTTTCTTATTTACATCCCAATCAAAACCCCCCCAAAACTGATTTTTGTGATAAATAACACTTTAAGAGTCCTTGTGAGACGACATCCGAGTTGTCGCCCTAAACTACAGTTTTAAAACCCGCTCATTCTTTTGGGCGCGTGCGCGACAGCGCGACCAAAGGCCCTTGAAACCAGACTTGATGAGCTTACTTCTTTAGTGAAACAGTTGGCAGTGGATAAAGTTCAAACAACAAGGTTGTGTGGTATTTGTACTTCTCCTGAGCACCTGACCGATGCATGCCCTATTCTGAAAGATGAGTCAGTCACTGATTTGCCTCAAGCATATGCAGCCAATCTTTACAATCAAGGCAACAATCAGAGCAGGTACAACATTCCTGACCTTTCCACTAATAAGTACCACCCCAACTGGAGGAACCATCCAAATCTTCGGTATGGAAACTCACCCAGACAACAACAGCTGATGTTACCACCACAGAATTCTCCCCAAGTGACCACCTCTGCACCTTCCGGACCCTCACTAGAGGACCTTGTCAAGTAAATGGCTGCAAACAATCTCCAGTTTCAGCAGCGAACGGATTCTAGTATTCATGCTTTGCAGACACAGATGACAGCTTGCCACTTCAATGAATGCCATGCAGCAAGCTCAAGGATCGAACCAACTACCTGCACAACCAGTGGTGAATCCTAATGTCCCAAATCCTAATGTGAGTGCAATTACTTTGAGATCCGGAAAAGTCGCAGAACCAGCCCCTGAAAATAAAAAACTGTTGAGGTAACACCTGAACCTTCTGTTGTTGTTGAAGCTGAAAAGGAGTATGTGCCACCAATTCCCTTCCCACAAAGAGTACTGAAAAGTAAAAAGATTGATGAGGAAGACAAAGAGAGGGAGATTCTGGATGTGTTCAGGAAAGTGGCAGTGAACATTCCGCTCCTTGATGCGATTAAGCAGGTTCCGAAATACGCAAAGTTTCTGAAGGATTTGTGCACACACAAGAGGAGGTTGAAGGGTAATGAGAGAGTCAAATTGGGGGGGGGGGGGGATGTGTCAGCCCTCATTCAACCTAAGCCTGCACCCGAAAAGATTACCGTTTCAGCCCTCACTCAGGCAATGCCACAGAAATGCAAGGATCCGGGAACTTTTGCTATTCCATGCACCATTGGGGATACTAAATTCGACAATTGCATGTTGGATTTAGGAGCTTCTATTAATGTCATGCCTACTTCTGTTTTCAACAATCTTGACCTTGGTCCTTGATCAGTGCATTTTAATATACTTTTTATAGCATTGCACTTGGTGTTTTTGGATGTGCTTTGTACCCAATATTGGATTCTTAACATGTTTTCATATATTTGGGTCTTAATTGTGCTTTAATGAATTTCTTGATCAATTTCCGGATTTTAGTGCATCCTGACCCGTCCCCCTTTTGCAGGCCATAACTTGGGTTATACTTGTCCGATTTGAGTGCTCTTGGTTGCGTTGGAAAGATAAGAAGCAGACCTACAACTTTCATGTTGACCGCTCAGCCCAGTTCAGACGTTTTGATGGTCGAAAATTCGAATTACCTAAGCTGTCCAGATTAGTGCGGGAATTGGAATTATTGTTGCCATATCTCAATGTAATCAATCATTAATGGGCCAATTAATTCCCATTGGGCTCTCTAGGTCAGACATATTTGTTTACCCTAGGATTATAAGTAGGTGGTTAAGAGACTTCTTTTTGATCCTCTTCTTCTCTCCCATTTTGACGGCTGCGAATTTGTTCGTATGTTTTTGTCATAGTTGTTAATGGAGAACTAGTCTCCTTGGATTGATCTGCTGTAATCGGGTTCCATTGACACCTGAGGTTATGTAATTCCCATTCTTATTGCTTTTCTCTTTCAATATTGTTCTATATGTTCTGTTTGCTTAATTCAGGATTGTATAGAATAGGTGTTGATTTATTTCGATGATTGCGTGTTCCTATACATAATCGCGTTTGCTTAATTCGCGTGTGTTCAATCGTGTTTGCTTAATTCACGAGAGCTTCACCCCGTTTGCTTAATTCGGGAATTAGAAACATAAATCGTGTAGTGCCAATTTCGCTTGTTAGTTGTCGCTACGATCGAAAAGGTATTAGAATCCGCTTAGGGCTTGGAATTACATGAATCAATGATAGTGGGAAACCGAAAGTAGTAGGTAGATCGTTTTTAGCTTGTTTGACAATTATTTAGTTTGCATTGTTTTCTTAACTGTTCTTTTAATTGAATCTTTAATCCTAACCCCCCGAAAAAACTGACTTTTCTGCGAATAACAACCCAAGAGTCCTTGTGAGACGATACTCGAGTTGTCGCTCCCTAACTGCATATTTTCCAACCACTCGCTTTTTGACGCGTGCGCGACAGCGTGTCAAAATTGGTGCCGTTGCCGGGGACTCTTGTTATTAACAGAAAAAAAAAATTTACTGAATTGGTCTGATTGTGAATCTACCCATGGATAATTATATGCAAGATTATATGCCTAATGTTAATTATGAACCACCATGCATATATTATCCTGACTTTTCTGGTTTAATACACTGGTTGCCCAAGTTTAGTGGTCTTGTAGGTGAGAATCCGCAGAAGCATCTGAAGGAATTCTAGGTTGTTTGTTCTACAATGTTGAGACCCGAAAGAATAACAGAAGACCACATCAAGATGAGAGCCTTCCCATTCTCACTTCAAGGTGCTGCGAAGGATTGGTTGTATTGTCTTGAGCCGAATTCCATTTCAACCTGGATTGATTTGAAGAAAGTCTTCCTAGAGAGATACTTTCTTACCTTCAGAGCTGCATCAATCAAAAGAGAGATATATGGTATTAGACAAGTCTATGAATCACCTCAACAACGACTGATGTTGTCGCCGACACCACCATAGAACTCTCCCCAAGTGACCACCTCTGCACCTTCTGGACCCTCACTAGAGGACCTGATCAAGCAAATGGCCGACAACAATCTCCAGTTTCAGCAGCAAGCAAATGCTAGTATTCATACTTTGCAGACACAATTTGTACAATTTCAGCAGCGAACAGATGCTAGCATTCATACTTTACAGACACAGATTGGACAGCTTGCCACTTCAATGAATGTCATGCAGCAAGCTCAAGGATCAGAACCCTTGACAAAGGAAATTGAAAGGAAGCGGCGTATGGAGGACACCTATTTCGCCATGCTAGAGGATGATGAAGAAATTCTGGAATTAGATGATTCCATTGGCTCCTATGCATGTGTCGAATGTGATGGGAGAAATTCCTGTGTGGTGTGTGCTGAGATTACTGCGTATATAGAAGGTGATGAATCTGGTAATGCAGTGGATGAAGATTGTACAGAAGTTGAAGCAGCACCAGAGATCCTCTCTACCTGTTTGCCACCTCCCACTGTGGAACAACCAACGATGGATTTCAAGCTTCTGCCTGAGAATTTGGATTCTGCATCTTTAACTATGAAGGCACTATGGCCAGTCCAAGAGGTTGAACCCCATTTTTATTGGGAGGACTTTGTTGACTTTGTTGACCAGGAGGTCAACTTTTACCCAAGAGGGAGTGAGAAGTCCGCCGCACTTGGCGGAGTCACCATAATTGTCAAGTGCCCACTCCCATACTTATGCTTCATGCCATGGGATCCGAGAGGATCATATCGCACTTTGGGCATTCCTTGGCCGCTGTATCACAGACAGTGGGATCCCGGTGGAACCACCTCCGTGAGTTTTCTCTAAACCTTTTCCTTTTAATTATCCTTGCTTTGTTTTTGTTTTGTTTTTCTTTTAGCTCTTGAATAATTTGAGAAGATCAAGAGTTTGTGTGTTGAGTCTTGTGTCGGTGAGCTTGTTGGTTTTTGTCAAATTTTGCATAGATGGATTGCATGATATGTGTTGACTGTTGATGATTTCCCCCTAGGTTTTGAAAATTGAAAATTGATCCCCATGTGAAAAATTGAAAATTGAACTTTGAGATATTTTGTTATGATTGTATGATTTATGATAAGTTTGGGGTGAAGGGGTGCACACACTAGGGATAGAATCTCGGTCAAACAATTTGCGAAAATGTCCAGGTGAGGAATTTGAGCCTCCAACATGTTTTTAATTGTGTGAATCACTTTCAAGTTGCACTTTCCCGGATTTGTTTGAATCTCTTCATGGTTTGCATGTCTATGTGTTTGCATCAAATGATTTAGGCAATTTTCTTTGGATTAGCTACTTGGCCTAAATTAAACCAGTCCGTAGTGCATGTTCCCTAGTTAGCCCCATTGAGCCTAATTAGCCTATTGTTTCTTGATGACCCTATATTATAAGCCAAAATCTGGAAAGACCATGTTAACCCGATCTTAGGATTAGGAGAGCATGGAAGCTTAGCAAGAGAAGGGTTGCAAGAAACTAAGTTTAGGGTGGCTACAAGGATATGATGTGTTGTTTGGGATTGAGAAAAAGAAAAAAATAAAGGTTGGAGCCAAAGGCAAAAAAAAAAAAAAAGAGAAAAGTGCAAAAATGTCAAAAAGGGTATTAGAAGAAAAGGGCTGCAGTCACCCAAGGCAAAAAAAAGATGGAAAAAGGAACTTGAGTGGGAATTCAATATGTAAAAATGCTCATGCTCTCTTAGTTCCTAGGGACTTAAGCCAAGTACCTTTGAATATCCTACCCTTAGCCAGGCCCCATTACAACCTTTAAAGACCTTTTGATGTTGCATGCATGTTTTCGTGGGAACTTTGTCTGAGATGAAAATCAAATTCATGGGAAGTGCTCTTAAAAGTGAAATTGAGTGAAATGTTGATAGCCTAGACAAATTGAGCGAATGAGTGAAACACTAACTCCCTTGTGAGGAAGGCGATTGTTTGAATTTGGTGATCTCCCTTTTGTGTGTAACTTGGATCCCTTGCTTTGATTAATGATTGCATGAATGATGGAATTCTCAATGTTTTAAAGTAAATGAATGTGGGGGCTACATTATTGCAAAGGGGGAAAGCATTGAAGAAAAATTGTTTTGTTGAAATTGCATGGGATTTGTGCGAAATTGGTTGAAACCTTTAAGCTTGCCAAGTTTGAGTCTTTTTGAGTTTTAGTTTACTTGGGGACAAGCAAAGTTTAAGTTTGGGGTATTTTGATCAGCCTCTGGCTAACTATTTTTATAACTAGTAAGATCATGGTTTTCGTGCTAATTATTCGAGTTTCAATCTCGTTTTAGCCCAAATTTGGATTTGATCGTCCTCAAGCAACGTTTTATGTTTTCTTAAGTAGTTTAGGACATTTTAGTTAATTTTGAGTCAAATAAAGCATTTACTGCTATTTCATATGTCTTGACCATGAGTTTTGCTCGGAGAGCAAAAGCTTAAGTGTGGGGGAATTTGATCAGTGCATTTTAATATACTTTTTATAGCATTGCACTTGGTGTTTTTGGATGTGCTTTGTACCCAATATTGGATTCTTAGCATGTTTTCATATATTTGGATCTTAATTGTGCTTTAATGAATTTCTTGATCAATTTCTGGATTTTAGTGTATCCTGACCCGTCCCCCTTATGCAGGCCATAACTTGGGCAATACTTGTCCGATTTGAGTGCTCTTGGTTGCGTTGGAAAGATAAGAAGCAGACCTACAACTGTCATGTTGACCTCTCAGCCCAGTTCAGACGTTTTGATGGTCGAAAATTCGAATTACCTAAGCTGTCCAGATTAGTACGGGAATTGGAATTATTGTTGCCATATCTCCATGTAATCAATCATTAATGGGCCAATTAATTCCCATTGGGCTCTCTAGGTCAGACATATTTTTTTACCCTAGGATTATAAGTAGGTGGTTCAGAGACTTCTTTTTGATCCTCTTCTTCTCTCCCATTTTGACGGCTGCGAATTTGTTCGTAGGTTTTTGTCATAGTTGTTAATGGAGAACTAGTCTCTTTGGATTGATCTGCTGTAATCGGGTTCCATTGACACCTGAGGTTATGTAATTCCCATTCTTATTGCTTTTCTCTTTCAATATCGTTCTATATGTTCTGTTTGCTTAATTCAGGATTGTATAGAATAGTTGTTGATTTATTTCGATGATTGCGTGTTCCTATACATAATCGCGTTTGCTTAATTCGCGTGTGTTCAATCGTGTTTGCTTAATTCACGAGAGCTTCACCCCGTTTACTTAATTCAGGAATTAGGAACATAAATCGTGTAGTGCCAATTTCGCTTGTTAGTTGTCGCTACGATCGAAAAGGTATTAGAATCCGCTTAAGGCTTGGAATTATATGAATCAATGATAGTGGGAAACCGAAAGCAGTAGGTTGATCGTTTTTAGCTTGTTTGACAATTATTTAGTTTGCATAGTTTTCTTAACGGTTCTTTTAATTGAATCTTTAATCCTAACCCCCCCCCCCCCCCCCCAAAACTGACTTTTCTGCGAATAACAACCCAAGAGTCCTTGTGAGACGATACTCGAGTTGTCGCTCCCTAACTGCATATTTTCCAACCACTCACTTTTTGACACGTGCGCGATAGCGTGTCAATCCTTTGGAGCATACAAGTCTTACTATTCGGTTGGCAAACAGGACCAATGCTCGCCCCATTGGAGTAGTGGAAGATGTGCTTGTTCAAGTCAATGACTTGATTTTCCCTGCTGATTTTTACATCCTGGACATGGCAGGGGAAACGAGTTCAAGCAGATCACCAATCATTCTGGGCAGACCGTTCATGAAAACGGTGAAGACAAAGATTGATGTTGATGATGGAACCATGTCCATGGAATTTGGTGACATTGTTGCAAAATTCAACATTTTCGATGCTATGAAGCATCCCTTGGAAGAGCATTCTGTTTTTCAAATAGAGTTGCTCTCTGAAATTGTTGATGACACTTATGATGATTTGGTTGCAGCTGCTGATTTTCCATCTATTTCTGGTTTTGATGATGTTTATTCATGTGCTGATTGTACCAACACTAACCCTTGTGCTGTTTGTGCTGAGATTGATGCTGCCTTGCAGGGTGATGGTGTAAGTGAAGCTATCTGTTCAGCTGAAGTTCTTGACAGCACGGATGCCCCAAACATACCATCTATTGAGCAGCCACCCTCCCTGGAGCTTAAGCCACTTCCAGAAAATCTGAAATATGCTTATTTGGAGAGGAATGAAAAACTTCCGGTTATAATTTCCTCTAACCTTGATGTTGACCAGGAAACTAAGCTCTTGCAGGTTTTGAAGAAGCATAAGAAGGCGATTGGGTGGACCTTAGCCGACATTCCAGGTATTAGCCCATCCAGGTGTATGCATAGGATTCTGTTGGAGGATGGGGCTAAAACAGTTAGGCAGCCCCAAAGATGGCTCAACCCCTTGATCCTTGATGTTGTGAAGAAGGAGGTAACAAAACTCTTGCATGCGGGTATCATATATCCTATCTCTGACAGTAATTGGGTGAGTCCCGTGCAAGTTGTACCTAAGAAATCTGGACTCACAGTGGTAAAAAATGAGAACAATGAACTTGTCCCCACTAGAGTTCAGAATAGCTGGAGAGTTTGCATTGATTACAGGAGATTGAACTAGGCTACTAGAAAGGATCACTTTCCTTTTCCATTCATCGATCAGATGCTTGAACGGCTAGCTAGTAAATCACACCTCTGGCTCGTCTAGTTTTATAACTAGTAAGACCATGTCTTTTGCACTAATTACTCGAGTTTAATCTCGATTTCACCCAAATTTGGATTTAATTGTCCTCAAGCAACATTTTGAGTTTCTTAAGTAGTTTAGGACATTTTAGTTAATTTTGAGTCAAATAAAGCATTTACTACTATTTCATGTTTTCAGGTTAATAAGAAGAGCAAAAAGGTAAGGACTCTTGAAGCAGAAGCCATCACGGCCAGGCCATGACACTGGTCACGACCGTGATGAGCCACCCATGAAGATCAGAGAGCATCACGGCCCAGCCGTGATGACCATCACAGGCGTGATAAGAAAACCCTGGAAGTCAGAAAGCATCACGGCCCAGCCGTGATACCCATCACGGGCGTGATGAGAGAACCCTGAAGAACAGAATTGATCACTGCCCAGCCGTGATGGAGGTCACGGCCGTGACAGATCAGCACCCAAAGTCAGAAAGAATCGCGGGCTAGCCGTGATTGGCATCATGGCCGTGATAGACCAGAATTTGAATGCGCGCCCTTGGCAGAATGCGTCACGGCCATCACGGCCGTGACGCGAATCCTGATTATAAAAAGGACCAGGGCAGACGCAAATGACATCCCATTTTCACTGTTTACAATACTTTTCAAGGGTTTGTATTATGTTTTTGATGGAGAACTAATCATCAGGGATTAGTCTGCTGTAATCGGTTTCCGCCGACACTTGAGGTTCCATAATTTCCGATTAATTTGCTTGTCTCTCTTTCAATATTATGTTGTATGCCTTGTTTGCTTAATTCAAGTTGTATAGGATAAGTATTGATTTATTTCGATGATTCCATGTTCCTATACCTTGATCGCGTTTGCTTAATTCGCGTGTGTTGATCGTGTTTTCTTAATTCACGAGCGCTTCATCCCGTTTGCTTAATTCGGGAATAGGAACATGTATCTCGTAGTGTCGATTGCGCTTGTTTAATTGCCGCTACAATCGAAAAGGGATTAGAATCCGCTTAGGGCTTGGAATTTATGTGAACCGATGATAGTTGGGAAACCGAAACAGCAGATTAATCGTTTCAGTTTATTGATAATCAATTAATCGCACTGTTTTTCTTAATCAATTCTTCTTTCGCTGAACCTAACCCCCCCCCTTCCCCCCCAAATTGATTCATAGGTTAATAACAATCCGAGAGTCGTTGAGATACGATACTCGAGTTGTCGTGCCCTAACTGCAGTTTTTTAAACCACTCGTTCTTTTTGACCCGTGTGCGACAGCGGATCAAAAATTGGCGCCGTTGTCGGGGACTCTTATTGTTATTAACGGATTTGTTGATTAAATTCTGAATTAGTTCTGGCTACTAGGTCTGGTTGTTCTAATCTGTTTGATTTTGATCCTGAAATTGAGAGAACACTACACACACGCCGTAGAGCAATTCGGGCTAGCACTAGTTCACCTACTAGTAGTGATTCTAATTCTGAACTTACTTTTGATAACATGGCTGATCAAAGAACATTAAGACAGCTTCCTGCTCCTGATGTTAATTACAATGGTTTGTGTATTGAATATGCTGATGTCGTTGCTCCTTTTGAATTAAAATCTGGTTTAATACACTTGTTGCCAAGGTTTAGTGGTCTTGCAGGTGAGGATCCGCATAAGCACCTGAAAGAATTCCAAGTTGTTTGCTCTACACCCTTGAGACCGGAAGGAATAACAGAAGACCATATCAAGTTGAGAGCCTTCCCATTCTCACTTCAAGGTGTTGCAAAGGATTGGTTGTATTACCTTGAACCGAATTCTGTTACAACCTGGAATGATTTGAAGAAAGTCTTCCTAGAGAGATACTTCCCTGCCTCCAGAGCTGCATCAATTAGGAAGGAGATATGTGGTATTAGACAAGGCAATGAATCACTGGCCGAGTACTGGGAGAGGTTCAAGAAGTTAGTGTCCAGTTGTCCTCAGCACCAGATTTCCGAGCAACTGCTTATTCAGTACTTCTATGAGGGATTGCTACCGATGGACAGAAACATTTTGGATGCTGCTAGCGGGGGAGCACTCGTTGATAAGACTCCAGCTGCTGCCAAGCAATTGATTGAAAACATGTCACTCAACTCCCAACAGTTCACAACTAGAAGCAATTCTGTCGAAATAAAGGGTGTGAATGATATCCATGGTTCTTCTTCCAACAAGTCCCTTGAAACCAGACTTGATGAGCTTACTTCTTTAGTGAAACAGTTGGCAGTGGATAAAGTTCAAACAGCAAGGTTGTGTGGTATTTGTACTTCTCCTGAGCACCTGACCGATGCATGCCCTATTCTGAAAGATGAGTCAGTCACTGATTTGCCTCAAGCATATGCAGCTAATCTTTACAATCAAGGCAACAATCAGAGCAGGTACAACATTCCTGACCTTTCCACTAATAAATACCACCCCAACTGGAGGAACCATCCAAACCTTCGGTATGGAAACTCACCCAGACAACAACAGCTGATGTTACCACCACAGAATTCTCCCCAAGTGACCACCTCTGCACCTTCCGGACCCTCACTAGAGGACCTTGTCAAGTAAATGGCTGCAAACAATCTCTAGTTTCAGCAGCGAACGGATTCTAGTATTCATGCTTTGCAGACACAGATTGGACAGCTTGCCACTTCAATGAATGCCATGCAGCAAGCTCAAGGATCGAACCAACTACTTGCACAACCAGTGGTGAATCCTAATGTCCCAAATCCTAATGTGAGTGCAATTACTTTGAGATCCGGAAAAGTCACAGAACCAGCCCCTGAAAATAAAAAAATTGTTGAGGTAACACCTGAACCTTCTGTTGTTGTTGAAGCTGAAAAGGAGTATGTGTCACCAATTCCCTTCCCACAAAGAGTACTGAAAAGTAAAAAGATTGATGAGGAAGACAAAGAGAGGGAGATTCTGGATGTGTTCAGGAAAGTGGTAGTGAACATTCCGCTCCTTGATGCGATTAAGCAGGTTCCGAAATACGCAAAGTTTCTGAAGGATTTGTGCACACACAAGAGAAGGTTGAAGGGTAATGAGAGAGTCAATTTGGGGGGGAATGTGTCAGCCCTCATTCAACCTAAGCCTGCGCCCGAAAAGATTACCGTTTCAGCCCTCACTCAGGCAATGCCACAGAAATGCAAGGATCCGGGAACTTTTGCTATTCCATGCACCATTGGGGATACTAAATTCGACAATTGCATGTTGGATTTAGGAGCTTCTATTAATGTCATGCCTACTTCTGTTTTCAACAATCTTGACCTTAGTCCTTGATCAGTGCATTTTAATATACTTTTTATAGCATTGCACTTGGTGTTTTTGGATGTGCTTTGTACCCAATATTGGATTCTTAACATGTTTTCATATATTTGGGTCTTAATTGTGCTTTAATGAATTTCTTGATCAATTTCCGGATTTTAGTGCATCCTGACCCATTCCCCTTATGCAGGCCATAACTTGGGCTATACTTGTTCGATTTGAGTGCTCTTGGATGCGTTGGAAAGATAAGAAGCAGACCTACAACTGTCATGTTGACCGTTCAGCCCAGTGCAGACGTTTTGATGGTCGAAAATTCGAATTACCTAAGCTGTCCAGATTAGTGCGGGAATTGGAATTATTGTTGCCATATCTCAATGTAATCAATCATTAATGGGCCAATTAATTCCCATTGGGCTCTCTAGGTCAGACATATTTGTTTACCCTAGGATTATAAGTAGGTGGTTAAGAGACTTCTTTTTGATCCTCTTCTTCTCTCCCATTTTGACGGCTGCGAATTTGTTCGTAGGTTTTTGTCATAGTTGTTAATAGAGAACTAGTCTCCTTGGATTGATCTGCTGTAATCGGGTTCCATTGACACCTGAGGTTATGTAATTCCCATTCTTATTGCTTTTCTCTTTCAACATCGTTCTATATGTTCTGTTTGCTTAATTCAGGATTGTATAGAATAGTTGTTGATTTATTTCGATGATTGCGTGTTCCTATAAATAATCGCGTTTGCTTAATTCGCGTGCGTTCAATCGTGTTTGCTTAATTCACGAGAGCTTCACCCCGTTGACTTAATTCGGGAATTAGGAACATAAATCGTGTAGTGCCAATTTCGCTTGTTAGTTGTCGCTATGATCGAAAAGGTATTAGAATCCGCTTAGGGCTTGGAATTATATGATTCAATGATTGTGGGAAACCGAAAGCAGTAGGTTGATCGTTTTTAGCTTGTTTGACAATTATTTAGTTTGCATAGTTTTCTTAACTGTTCTTTTAATTGAATCTTTAATCCTAACCCCCCCCAAAACTGACTTTTCTGCGAATAACAACCCAAGAGTCCTTGTGAGACGATACTCGAGTTGTCGCTCCCTAACTGCATATTTTCCAACCACTCGCTTTTTGACGCGTGCGCGATAGCGTGTCAATCCTTTGGAGCATACAAGTCTTACTATTCGGTTGGCAAACAGGACCAATGCTCGCCCCATTGGAGTAGTGGAAGATGTGCTTGTTAAAGTCAATGACTTGATTTTCCCTGCTGATTTTTACATCCTGGACATGGCAGGGGAAACTAGTTCAAGCAGATCACCAATCATTCTGGGTAGACCGTTCATGAAAACGGCGAAGACAAAGATTGATGTTGATGATGGAACCATGTCCATGGATTTTGGTGACATTGTTGCAAAATTCACCATTTTCGATGCTATGAAGCATCCCTTGGAAGAGCATTCTATTTTTCAAATAGAGTTGCTCTCTGAAATTGTTGATGACACTTATGATGATTTGGTTGCAGCTGCTGATTTTCCATCTATTTCTGGTTTTGATGATGTTTATTCATGTGCTGATTGTACCAACACTAACCCTTGTGCTGTTTGTGCTGAGATTGATGCTGCCTTGCAGGGTGATGGTGTAAGTGAAGCTATCTGTTAAACTGAAGTTCTTGACAGCACGGCTGCCCCAAACATACCATCTATTGAGCAGCCACCCTCCCTGGAGCTTAAGCCACTTCCAGAAAATCTGAAATATGCTTATTTGGAGAGGAATGAAAAACTTCCGGTTATAATTTCCTCTAACCTTGATGTTGACCAGGAAACTAAGCTCTTGCAGGTTTTGAAGAAGCATAAGAAGGCGATTGGGTGGACCTTAGCCAACATTCCAGGTATTAGCCCATCCAGGTGTATGCATAGGATTCTGTTGGAGGATGGGGCTAAAACAGTTAGGCAGCCCCAAAGATGGCTCAACCCCTTGATCCTTGATGTTGTGAAGAAGGAGGTAACAAAACTCTTGCATGCGGGTATCATATATCCTATCTCTGACAGTAATTGGGTGAGTCCCGTGCAAGTTGTACCTAAGAAATCTGGACTCACAGTGGTAAAAAATGAGAACAATGAACTTGTCCCCACTAGAGTTCAGAATAGCTGGAGAGTTTGCATTGATTACAGGAAATTGAACCAGGCTACTAGAAAGGATCACTTTCCTTTTCCGTTCATCGATCAGATGCTTGAACGGCTAGCTAGTAAATCACACCTCTGGCTCGTCTAGTTTTATAACTAGTAAGACCATGTCTTTTGCACTAATTACTCGAGTTTAATCTCGATTTCACCCAAATTTGGATTTAATTGTCCTCAAGCAACATTTTGAGTTTCTTAAGTAGTTTAGGACATTTTAGTTAATTTTGAGTCTAATAAAGCATTTACTGCTATTTCATGTTTTCAGGTTAATAAGAAGAGCAAAAAGGGAAGGACTCTTGAAGCAGAAGCCATCACGGCCAGGCCATGACACTGGTCACGACCGTGATGAGCCACCCATGAAGATCAGAGAGCATCACGGCCCAGCCGTGATGACCATCACGGGCGTGACAAGAAGACCCTGGAAGTCAGAAAGCATCACGGCCCAGCCGTGATACCCATCACGGGCGTGATGAGAGAACCCTGAAGAACAGAATTGATCACGGCCCAGTCGTGATGGAGGTCACGGCCGTGACAGATCAGTACCCAAAGTCAGAAAGAATCACGGGCTAGCCGTGATTGGCATCACGGCCGTGATAGACCAGAATTTGAATGCGCGCCCTTGGCAGAATGCGCCACGGCCATCACGACCGTGACGCGAATCCTGATTATAAAAAGGACCAGGGCAGACGCAAATGACATCCAATTTTCACTGTTTACAATACTTTTCAAGGGTTTGTATTATGTTTTTGATGGAGAACTAATCACCAGGGATTAGTCTGCTGTAATCGGTTTCCGCCGACACTTGAGGTTCCATAATTCCCGATTAATTTCCTTGTCTCTTTCAATATTATGTTGTACGCCTTGTTTGCTTAATTCAAGTTGTATAGGATAAGTATTGATTTATTTCGATGATTCCATGTTCCTATACCTTGATTGCGTTTGCTTAATTCACGTGTGTTGATCGTGTTTGCTTAATTCACGAGCGCTTCATCCCGTTTGCTTAATTCGGGAATAGGAACATGTATCTCGTAGTGTCAATTGCGCTTGTTTAATTGCCGCTACAATCGAAAAGGGATTAGAATCCGCTTAGGGCTTGGAATTTATGTGAACCGATGATAGTTGGGAAACCGAAACAACAGATTAATCGTTTCAGTTTATTGATAATCAATTAATCGCACTGTTGAACCACGAAGTCTAGGAAGGCCAAGGTAATAGGAAACCCGCATCGGGGTATCCTCAAGTACAAAAGTCTAAACTTGAGTCTCTTATGGAAAATTTTGTGGCTACTAAAACAAAGCAAAATGAAGAGTTTAGGCAACAAGGTAAGGCATTAAATGAGGCAATAAAAAAGTTAACATCTAAGGTAGATAACTTAGTGATAACGTGAATCCGCAAATATACGGTTTCGTCGTCAAGTAATAAAAAGATCGAACCCACAAAGACCCTGACCTTAAACAACAATTAATTATTAAATCAATTAATCTAAATAAGGAATATTTGGTTTTTGAAATAAGAATCAAGTAACAAATCAATTATTAAAATCGCAATCAAACAAAAAAAGAAAGTAAATCAATTTGTGGATTTTCAAATTAAAGAGGAATTTCCAGGAATTGGGTTACCAACAAGACTGCTTATGCTACTAAATTGACTACCCCTATGTTAATTATCAAGATGATTTGAAGGTGAATTTATCATAATATAGTTAATGTTCCCTCTCGAGATACAAGAACCGTGCCCAATTAAACCAACCCCTACTCTCGTGGTAATTTTATTTAAATTGGACCCATTGAGGTTTGTGACAATTCAATGAACCCTCGAAAGACCGCTTCTAACTCTCGTGATTTATGTCCTAAGTTCAATCCCTGTAGATCCAATACCTAGGTTCACTTCTCAGTTCATCCCTAGAATATCTATGACATGCAAATAAGTGCGCACCAAATTCACAAATAATTATAACAATAGGAATTAAATCAAAAGCAAATTGAAATTAACAAAGGGAAAACATCAATTCATAACATAAAACAAGTCTTGGGCATAGCCCAAATTCCAAGAAATAAGACGACTACTCAAGCATTGCCATGTTCATAGCAATCTTGATTAACAAAAGCATAAAAATCCTAAGAGAAGAGAAGAAATTGGAGAAGAATTTTTTTTGCCAAAGGGTAGCAGCCAAAGGA
This sequence comes from Sophora flavescens, assembly GCA_030762895.1. Taxonomy (NCBI): domain Eukaryota; kingdom Viridiplantae; phylum Streptophyta; class Magnoliopsida; order Fabales; family Fabaceae; genus Sophora; species Sophora flavescens. The sequence continues at coordinate 57,980,719 of CM061064.1, forward strand.
TCCTAATTTCAAGCCCAATTGCCCTATTTATAGTGTAGGTTAACTTGGATTTAAAGTTATTACAAATCAAATCAAATCAGTAAATCAAATTCCAGATTTTGCGCGTCACGGTCGTGATGCCTGTCACGGCCAGGCCGTGACCAATTCTGACTTGGTGAGCTTGGACTGGTTGGCCTGTCACAGCTGTGATGGTCATCACGACCTGGCCGTGACAGGTTCTACCTTTTGCATTCTTCATTTTCTTCAGCCCTATGCGGTCATGGTCGTGATGCTTGTCACCCCCAGGCCGTGATGGTCTCTGCTTGGCTCATTTTTCTTGCTTTTCAAGCTCCGTCTTCATGTAAACTCCAAATTAACTGGTCTTAAGCAATTTAATCATCAATTGTTGCACACAAGTACCACAAAACCATCTTACCCGTTCCAAGGTAAAAACTAACAAATATCAAATTAAAAATGTCTAATCTACATGAAAATGCATGCAAAATGATGAGGAAATATGAGGTGAAATCACACTCATCACTTAGCCATCGATAATAAGATGTTAGAAACTCAGATTGCCCAACAAGCGGGCAACTCAAATAGGCAACTGGGAAAATTTCCTGGACAACCTGAAGTGAATCCAGGTAATGAACAATGTAAAGCTGTAAGTTTGAGGAGTGGTAAGAAACTTGATGATCCCAAGGCTAAAGGGGAGAGTGATAAAAAGAGTGTAGATGAGGAAGCATAACCTACTAAGACACAATCCTTAGAAGAGGAAGAACCTAATGAAAAAGTGTCTAAGTATGTCCCTCCACCACCTTACCAACCCCCAGTACCTTTCCCTTAAAGGTTGGATAAGGCCAAGTTAGATAAGCAATTTGGGAAATTTCTAGAGGTCCTTAAGAAATTGTACATTAATGTACCCTTTACTGAGGCGTTGCAACAAATTCCTACATATGCCAAATTTCTTATGAATATCTTGTCAAATAAGAGAAAGCTAGAGGATTATGAAACAGTAGATTTAACTGAAGAGTACAGTGCTTTAATTTAAAATAAATTCCCTCCTAAATTGAAAGATCCAAGTAGTTTCTCTATTCCTTGCTTGATTGGTAATACTAGTTTTGATAAAGCTCTCTGTGATTTGGGGGCTAGTGTTAGTCTTATGCCCCTCTCTGTTTTCAAGAAGTTGGAGATGGTTGAACTAAAACCCACAACAATCTATCTTCAATTTGCGGATCGGTCGGTCGAATACCCGGTAGGCATCTTGGAGGATGTTCCTATTAGAGTGAGTAAGTTTTTCATTCCTGCGGATTTTGTGGTACTTGAAATGGAGGTGGATTCCCAAATCCCCATTATTCTTGGTAGGCCTTTCTTAGCTACCGCATGAGCAATTATTGATGTGAAAAATGGAAAATTGACTTTAACTGTAGGTGATGATAAAGTTGAATTTGATTTAGCTAAATCTATTAAACATCCTTCTTTTGAGGATTCTTGTTGCAGGGTTGACTTAGTGCACCAACCGATGAAAGAAGAATCCACTCAAGCTTGTATTGGTGATCCATTGGAGATGTGCTTGATTGGTGGAGACTTAAGTGCTCATGGAGGAGAAGTGAGGGATTATGCCCGCCTCTTGGAGGCTAGTTCGGAAATTTCTCCTCACAAAGCAAAGATAGAAAAACTTGAGTCGAAACCAAAGAATGAAGATTTGAAAGATGAAAAAGCTCCTAAGGTAGAACTAAAACCCCTTCCTTCCATATTGAGGTATGAATTTCTTGGTCCTAACTCTTCATATCCGGTAATTGTGAATGCTAGCTAGAATGAGTTGCAAATCGAGAAATTACTTAGGAGCTTAGAATGCATAGAAAGGTGATAAGATACACAATTGATGACATTAAAGGCATAAATCCTTCCTTTTGCATGCATCATATTTTAATGGAAGATGAGCATAAACCATCCATTGAGCATCAACGTAGGTTGAACCCAAATATGAAAGAGGTGGTTAAGAAAGAGGTGCTTAAGTTGTTAGATGCGGGGGTTATTTATCCAATCTCCGATAGTGAGTGGGTTAGTCCGATGCATGTGGTTCCTAAGAAAGGAGGGATGACTGTTATTCAAAATTAAAATAATGAACTAATCCCTACTAGGACGGTAACCGGTTGGAGAATGTGCATTGATTATAGGAAATTAAATAAGGCAACAAGAAAAGATCACTTCCCTCTCCCATTTATTGATCAAATGCTTGAAAGGTTAGCTAGGCATTTATACTTTTGTTTCTTGGATAGTTATTCCGGTTTTCATCAAATCCATATACATCCTAGTGATCAAGAAAAAATCACGTTTATTTGTCCCTATGGCACTTTTGCCTATAGGAGAATGTCTTCTGGTCTATGTAATGCACTGGCTACTTTTCAAAGATGCGTGACTGCAATTTTTTTTGAATTTATTGAAAACATCATGGAGGTTTTTATGGATGATTTTTCTGTTTATGGAACTACCTTTGATGATTGTTTAACAAATTTGTCTAAGATTTTACAGCGTTGTGAAGAAACTAATTTGGTATTGAATTGGGAAAAGTGTCATTTTATGGTAAAAGGAGGTATAGTGCTTGGACACTTGATTTCTGGAAGAGGTATTGTGGTGGATAGGGCCAAAATTGATGTCATTGAAAAATTGCCCCCACTGGTGAATGTGAAAGGACTTAGAAGTTTCTTGGGACACGCCGGGTTTTACTGGCGTTTCATCAAAGATTTTTCAAAAATCTCTAAACCTTTGTCCAACTTATTGATGAAAGATGTTCAATTTGATTTTAATGAGGAATGTCTGAGTGCTTTTTGTAGGTTGAAGGAAGCTTTGACCACCACTCCCATTTTGCAAACACTGGATTGGAATGAGCCATTTGAGGTCATGTGTGATGCTAGTGACTACGCCGTGGGAGCAGTGTTGGGGCAAAAGATAGACAAGAAAGTTCATGCAATTTAATATACAAGCAAAACTCTAGATGGAGCTCAAGAAAATTATGCCACCACTGAGAAAGAGTTGCTCGCGGTTGTCTTTGCATTTGAGAAGTTCAGATCATACCTTGTGGGGTCTAAGGTCATTGTGTACACCGACCACTCCGCACTAAAGTACCTCATGAGTAAGAAGGAAGCAAAGCCTTGGCTCATCCGATGGATCCTTCTCTTGCAAGAATTTGACTTGGATATTCGGGATCGAAAAGGGATAGAGAACTTGGTTGCGGACCACCTATCTAGACTTGAACCATTGGAACATGAAAAGGACAACTTGCCTATAGATAATTCTTTTCCCGATGAGGAACTGTTCGCCATCTCGATAGAAAGTGCTCCATGGTATGTGGATTTTGTGAATTATTTTGTATGTGAGATTCTACCACCGGAGTTCAATTATCAACAGAAGAAGAAATTCTTTTCCGATCTCAAGAATTACATGTGGGATGAGCTTTACATTTTTCGCAAGTGTGCGAATAGCATTTACAGAAGGTGTATTCCAGAGGGCGAGGTTCCAAGTATCTTGAGTTGTCATTCCTCATCTTATGGAGGACACGCTAGTGCCTCAAAAACTACGGCCAAGGTGCTTCAAGACGGTTTCTATTGGCCTCGTATTTTCAGAGATGCCCGGATGTTTGTGCTTGTTTGTGATCCATGTCATGGAACGGGGAATGATAAATCTGCAACATATGCAGATTCATAGAGAAAATAAAAGTAAAAATTTATATAATCTTAGGATTTAAAGGAAAATGGATAGGAAAAATACACAAATTCTTCTTACAAGAGTTTGACCCTTAGATTTCATTTTTTTGAAGAAAACACACTTAAAAATTGGTTGGAAATATACAGGAGAAGAGGAATCTCGAGTCCTATCACTCAGCCCAATTCGTAGTGCTCAGCTGGGATAGAAAGCATGATTTCCAGCGCTTAGTTTCCAAAGCCAGCGCTCAACTGGGGCAGAAAGCATGATTTCTGGCGCCTAGTGCTAGAAGACAGCAGTGTGCCAAGTTCACCGCAACAATCTCGGCCAGGCCCCCCGCTCCTGGCTCCCCCCCCCCTCCATCCCACCATTTCTAAATCTTATTGATAGGATGAACCTTGGACTTATTATTCTTACCTTAATTTCAATTTAAATTCGTTCAATTAGGGTAATCTCTTCTATGCTTAATGCATTTCTTTGATTGGTCATCTCTGAAATTGATTACAAGTGTGAATGTATAATTGGAAAATTTGTGTTCATGCTAGATCTGAAGTAGATTACTATTGTGGTGTTGATTCTAGGAATAGAACTTCATTGCAATACATTTCTATGAGTCTCATGCTTAATGTTTGTGCTACTTCTTGAATCACCTAAGGAATTAGGGTTCTTGATTGGTAACAAAAGGATATCACCTAAGAAATTAGGGATAAACCTAAATTAGTGACTTGAATGTTAATTGAATGGATTGAATTGAAGTTGGGGTTTAACAAGGTTGCATTAGGTGAAAAATGAGGGATTCTGATTCCTAACCGTCCTAAATACTTTGATCTCATCCTAATTGTTCGTTCTTCCATTTACTTGCTTGTGTGATAAAGAAGAAAACCTAATTCATTCATTTTTTTTTTGTCACAACATTTAGGATAAAAATTCAATTATAAACATGAAATTCATTGGTTAAAATATCAATTGCCTAAGCTAAGTTGATACTTGATCACAATCCTCCTTGAGAACGATACTTTACTTTCACTTTATTACTTGTACGATTTGGTACACTTGCCAGTTCACCAACAAGTTTTTGGTGCCGTTGCCGGGGATTGTTGATTAATATCAACAAGTCTAAAGCGTTGTTAATTTGAACATCATTTTTTCTTTGTTATTTTTGTTTTTGTTTGAATAATTGATATATTGGATATTCTCATCTTTTCCATTACTTTGGATTCTTGTTTTGTGAGGAAAGTATCCACTACAGACCATGGACATATTTAAAGCTACGCTTCTCGCTCAAAGAAAACTTATTGCACAACAGTTGGAGTTGATGTCTAAACAACTTCAAGTCATGCAAGTGAAGGCAATAAAACCATTGCAACCTGCATGTGATTTTTGTGGTGAACACCATAAACTTGAAGTTTATGAGGCCAAATTCAATGCACAAGAGGAGGTTTATAACATGGAGAACCTTAAGTGGGAACAAGATGCACAACCTCACTACCAACCCAAAGGAAGCGGAGAAATGACACAAGCGAATGGTGAAAATGGCAGGAAAATAGAGTTGGTAAGAGAGCAGAGCACTGTTTGGGAGGTAAAGAACAAAGACAGACTCAACAAAAAAACCTGCACATTCTGGTGTTGAGCGACAACTTCCACGACCAAGAAGAAGGATATACAATTTTTATTTATTTTTTTGCACATACTCATCCATTGTGCATAAGGGGGTGCTCTAAACTCTTTATCTTTTTAATCCTCCTTAATTGATAGTTAGTTTTAGTTGAATAAATTGCCCAAACTTGCATATTTTGCACAAACTTGTGTTTTGAGTAGATTTTTGTGTACGTTCTCTTGTGAGCATAGAACTTTTGCTTGGTCGAAATTTCTTACACCATGCATTTTGTGCTTGATGAGCATATGATTTCATTGAAACCATTGATCCTTGTGAATTTTTTGTGCCAATTTTTCATGTTATGATTGATGCAATGTTGGATGTACAGATTTCTCTTGCACAAAATCCTAAACTGTAAGCTTTTGAGCCTAAACACTCTGGCACATAATCCAGATGACTTGATTTCTTTCATGTGTGATTATCCATCACTTGCATGTTCTCACTTTGTCTTGCCTTGATGCTTGTCACTGTTGCATTGTTTTTGCATATGCATAAATGATTGAGGAACCATTTCTTTGCTCAAGCTCAGGGCCATAATTGTCATCCTAACATTTACCATTGTTGAGCCGAATTGAGCCTTGGCCTATTTTTCTTGATATGATAGCACATTATAAGCCAAAAGATCGAAAAAACAATTTTGTCCCACTACTTAGGCTTAGAGGAATGTTTGGACTTAAGTTTGGGGTTGTTCTTTTGCTTAGGGACAAGCAAGTAAATTAAGTTTTGGGTGTGAGTAGGCCACTAAAGATGCCTACTATGAAAAAAATGAAAAGAAAAGAAAAAGAAAAAGTGTGAAAGAAAGACAAAGAAAAAGAAAAATAGAAAAAACCAAAAAGAGGAAAAGAAACAAAGAAAGTATACAAAAGTGAGAAAAAAGGCAAGAATAGAAGTGATGAAAAAGAAAAGAATGAAAAGAGAAAGAACAAGAAAAAAGAAAACAAAAGAAAAAGAGAAAGTTGTAAATGAATAAAAAGAAAAATAGCACAAATTGTGTGCTTATGTGCTTGTGAACTAGCTAAGCAAGGGAAGCTCCAAGAGTCCGCATTCCTTGAAGTCAAGGTAGTTTAGCCTAAATCCTTGATTTTATCCACTCCCACCATAGCCCCATTACATCCAAATAAAAGACCTCATGATATGTGTTGCATTGACGTTTGTGATATGTGTTCTTAGCATCTTTTCAAGATTAGGATTGGGGAATGCATGATGATCGAAATTGAGAGCAAATATCACCAAGTGAGGATGTGTGAAACCCTAAATAGAGAGGTTGCAAGGGATTTTCTTGTGCATTCAATAGAGCTGATTTTGTAGTGTGTTTGATTGTTCTAATGCATGAAACTTGTGATCAAGTAGAATTAATGTTTGATTGTGTGATGCTTGTGTATTCTGCAAAAGTGTTAAGGAGTTGAAGTCTTGCAGGAATAATGTGCTTCACAAGGGAATTGAACATAAAACTCAATCTCTTTTTACCCCTTTTCTGTGCCTAAATGTTTGCTTGAGGACAAGCAAAATCTCTAAGTTTGGGGTTGTGATAAATCTGCAACATATGCAGATTCATAGAGAAAATAAAAGTAAAAATGTATATAATATTAGGAACTAAAGGAAAATGGATAGGAAAAATACAAAAATTCTTCTTACTAGAGTTTGACCCTTAGATTTCATTTTTTGAGGAAAACACACTAAAAAATTGGTTGGAAATATGCAGGAGAAGAGGAATCTCAAGTCCTAGCGCTCAGCCCAATTCCTAGCACTCAGCTGGGATAGAAAGCATGATTTCCAGTGCTCAGTTTCCAAAGCCAGCGCTCAGCTGGGGCAGAAAGCATGATTTATGGCGCCTAGCACCCCAATCTCAGCGCCCAGTGCTAGAAGACAGACAGTGTGCCAGTTCAGTTCCAAGTCCAGCGCCCAGCGCAACAATCTCAGCGGCCAGTGCTAGGTTCGTTTCCTGACACTATAAATTGTGTTCAACAGTTATTTTGAGGGACTTTTGGATCATTTTGAGTGCGGAGCAGTTATATTTGAGAGCGTTTTCGAGATTCGTGGTTGTTCAAGAGCTTTTGGAAAGATGAATTGAAGAATCCATGGCTTCTCCATCCCAATCTTCATCCATTTCATTTAATTTTCAGCTTTCTACCATGAGTTTCTAAATCTTTTAGGTTAGGATAGGATGAACTCATTTGGATCTTGATGTAAGTTTGTTTTACCTTTGATTTCAATTCAAATTCGTTCAATTAGGGTAATCTCTTCTATGCTTAATGCATTTCTTTGATTGGTCATCTCTGAAATTGATTACAAGTGTGAATGTATAATTGGAAAATTTGTGTTCATGCTAGATCCGAAGTAGATTACTATTGTGGTGTTGATTCTAGGAATAGAACTTCATTGCAATACATTTCTATGAGTCTCATGCTTAATGTTTGTGCTACTTCTTGAATCACCTAAGGAATTAGAGTTCTTGATTGGTAACAAAAGGATATCACCTAAGGAATTAGGGATAAACCTAAATTAGTGACTTGAATGTTAATTGAATGAATTGAATTGAATTGAATCGAAGTTAGGATTTAACAAGGTTGCATTAGGTGAAAATTGAGGGATTCAGATTCCTAACCGTCCTAAATACTTTGATCTCATCCTAATTGTTTGTTCTTCCATTTACTTGCTTGTTGGATAAAGAAGAAAACCTAATTCATTCATTTTTTTTTGTGACAACATATACGATAAAACTTCAATAACTATTTTATAAACATGAAATTGATTGGTTCAAATATCAATTGCCTAAGCTACATTGATACTTGATCACAATCCTCGTTGGGCTTACCGTACGACTGTGAACACCCATTTTTGTCCATCTTCATTTTATTCTAATTTTTATGTTATTATGTTTCATGGAGACTAATAATACTAGTGAAGAGAGAAAGAAGAAAAAGAAAATAATGAAGAAAGGAGGAGGCTCATAACTAATTTGCTATTGGACGGGGAGGTCCCGTCCATTACATTGCATTTACTGTTAGACGGGGAGGTCCCGTCCATTCCATTGCATTTACTGTTGCACGGCGAGGTCCAGTCCATTACATTGCATTTGCAGTTGGACGGGGAGGCCCCGTCCATTCCATTGCATTTGTTGTTGGACGGCGAGGTCCAGTCCATTACATTGGACTTGCTGTTGGACTGGGAGGTCCCGTCCATTGCATTTGCCATTGGACGGCGAGGTCCAAACCATTATATTGGATTTGCTGTTGGACGGCGAGGTCCGGTCCATTATATTGCATTTGCTGATGGACGGGGAGGTCCTGTCCATTACAATTGCTGTTGGACGGCAAGGTCCAGTCCATTACATTGGACTTGCTGTTGGACGAGAAGGTCTCGTCCATTGCATTTTCTATTGGACGGCGAGGTCCAGTCCGTTACATTACATTTGCTGTTGGACGACGAGGTCCCGTCCCATACATTTTTTGTTGGACGGCGAGGTCCAGTCCATTACATTGGACTTACTGTTGGACGGGGAGGTCCCATCCATTGCATTTGCTGTTGGACGGCAAGGTCCAGTCCATTACATTGCATTTACTGTTGGACGGGGAAGTCCCGTCCATTGCATTTGCTGTTGGACGGCGAGGTCCAGTTCATTACATTGCATTTGTTGTTGGACGGTGACGTCCAGTCCATTACATTGCATTTTCTGTTGGACGAGTAGGTATTCCATTGCATATTTAATTTTATGTTGGACGAGGAGGTTCCGTCCATTTCATGTTTAAACTTCTGTTGGATGAGGAGGTTCCGTCCATTGAATATCTAATTTTCTGTTGGACGAGGAGGTCCGTCCAGTGCATATCTAACTTTTTGTTGGGCAGGGAGGTTCCATCCACTACAATTTTATTTTCAGGCTGGAGGCTAAAGAATAAAGAAAGAAGAAGAATACGATAATGAAGAAAGGACGAAGAAAAGAAGGAGAAAAGGACAATCAGCGAAAAGAAGAAAGGAGATTCAGTTACTTCTCCTAACCCTAAAAAAAATCTATTTTACATATCAGACAAGTCCTCTTTTCCTCCTCCCACTCTCCAACTGCCCCTGCGCCTCCCCTACCCATTGGTCCTTCTTTTTCCTTATCTCATCCCTCATTTTAACCTAGCAGCCCCACTCCTAATCCTAAAAAACCCATCTTACATATCAGACAAAACCCCCCATCTCCTTCTATCTTCAGACATGCAACCTTCACATCAAATCACCTCCTTTCCGCTTCTCGCGCTGCCCCCATTTGGACACACGCTATTTCTGCTCAGAACCACCCAAGCCCCGGATTTCGTGAAGACCCACCTTGAAGCCACTAGGTAAGAAAAAGCATGAAGCCCTCTCCTCCATCTATAAAAAGGGGAAAGAACAAAGACAGAAAGGGAGGGGGGATCAGAGAAGAGGAGACGAAGACAGAGGGAGAGAGAATTTTTATATGATATTTTCTTCGTGAAGAAAAGAGATTAGGGATTTGATTTTTTTTTTCCTCTTCTCTGTCATTAGAGTGGTTCCAAATTTTCAGAAGAAGGGAGAGTTAAAAGAGTCAGTGAAATTGAATTGTAAGGGTTTTGATATTGAAATCTTACCATTGGGAGAAAGCAAAATCATTGTTATTCTGCTCTCATTCGGTAATCCTTGTTGTCTTTGTTGATATTATTCATGAGTTTCTCTTGACATTCTTATTTTTATGTGTCTCTGTTTATGACGAAAGGAAAACCCATAGATATTGAAACTGAATGAGTTGGTATGATGTGTGTTGTATGTTTCTTCTTTGGGAAAAATGAATGAGTCAGTAAAATGTTCCATTTTTGTCTCTGTTTACTTTGATGTTTGTGTCTCTGTTTACTGAATGAGTTAGTAAAATGTTTCATTTTTGTCTCTGTTTACTATGATGTTTCGGTGTCTCCGTTTACTGAATGAGTTAGTAAAATGTTTCATTGTTATTCTATTTTCATAAGGCAAAGCTACTTTTACGTAAAAAATAAAAGATGATCACTTAAATCCCCTTTAACCGGTTCTAAATACTTAATTTAAACAATGTTTTTTTTTTTTGGTTGCTCTATGACAAGTGTCATGTTCAACCCTTTAGATTTTGAGGTTGCCCTGTGGACTTACGTGCCATGTTCAACCTCATTTAGGTTTAATAAAAAATTTCACAACTAAAATGATTTTTTTCCTTTTAATCCAAAATTTCACAACTAAAGATGTTTTTTTAAAACGATTTTCGGGGTAAAACAAATATTTTCAAAGTTATTAATAATTTACACAACTAATTTTGGGTAACCATTTTTATGGATGTTCTAGGGTGCCATGGGGTTAAGTCTCCATGCCTTCCCTAGACGTAATCGACTCCCGAACCCAAAGCTTTTTCTTAAAGGGTTTTCCAACTTTCCCGAAATTAAATAAAGTTGGTGGCGACTTCATGTTTTTTTCTCTAAAAGGAAAACCAAGTTTTTCTTTTTAGTCGCGACAGATGGCGACTCCACTGGGGATCTTTTAAGAGAGTCAAGCCCGTAAAAATTGGTTTTGCAAATTTTTAGTAACTTGTAGCTTATTTGTTTTACCTTTTATTGCTATATCTTGCTATTTTTTTTCCTTACAATAATTAAACGACAAAACTAAAAAAAATGTTTTTTATTTTTAGTGATGTTTGTTTGGATTGTCCTTTTTGTTTGGGTTTTCCTTTATTTAAATGAGAAAAATTATTTGTACATACTTTTTAACTCATGTTATTCTTGTATATGTTTCACTAACAATGTTTTTGTTTCCTCCTCCTTTCTTTTCTTCTTTCCTAGATTTTAACAATGGGGTAGAGGACTTATAACCATTTTTATATACGTATGTGTCTGCTTTGCAGGTTTTTCTTGTCTTTTCTTTTCTTTTTATTTTTAAGTGTTACAGGTTTGTATGCCCCCTCACTCACATCACTATCACATATTGCACACACTCTTGGCTCTATACCCGAGCTTGCTCAAAAACCCGAGGATTAGGCGGTGCTCCGACATTGTCAGTGAAGAGGTCTTGTACCTCCCTGATACTTGTCGGTTCACCACTCAGATTGTACATGAGATCATGGAATAGTCATATTGAGAGGGTTTATCCCTACTTGTGGCTAGATTCATGAATCAGATCCTTATAAGGGCAATCTGAGGACCATGACTTTTAGAGGTCTAGATCCGTCCCAATTTTCACTAATAGAGCAAACCTAGTGGCCAACCTGTTTAGAGTCTTGACCTTAGGGTGTGTCCATCCTTAGGTTTTACCTGGCTTAGGACAAAAGGGGGCGTACTTTTCTTTCCTCTCCCTATCATCATAAGCATAAATTGTCATGCATATTCATTGTGAATATTCACAAAACTAAGGGTGTCTCATTACCGCCTCAAACCTGAATGACATATTCGAATATTATTGCATATGTAATAGGCGATATGTCATAATGAAGGTGATGCATTGGCAGCATACCCATAAGGGTTTTCAACCCCATTGGGTCTCATACAACATAAATCATGCAAGATACATTGGTTTCACTATACTCATTTTTTTTATTTTTTTTTGCTTGTGCTCTTTGTTGGAAGGCTTTGGTACTCATCTTATAGCAAGAAAATGGAAAAGTTTGGTCCCAAGAAGAGTACTAGCAATACGAGCTGTTCCAAGAAAAGTATCAAGATCGATGTGACACTCAATGACATGAAGAGTTTATGTGAACTTAGCCAGCAAATGCCCGAAAAAGTACGCTCAGACTTTGTCAGCAAGTATGGCAGAATATTGGACCTATTGCATGTTCCGGTGGAAGCCTCCGCTCTGAGTGTGTTGGCCCAATATTGGAATTCAGCTTTGCGGTGTTTTGAATTGCCTGACTTAGACATCACTCCGACCATGGAAGAGTATGCTTATATGCTAAGACTGGCAATTCAAAAGTGGACCTGCGTCTACATGCATTATGGCCAATATGTAACAGATTGGAAGATAACAAGTCTATTGAAGCTCCAACTGGAACAGCTAGAGAAAGCGGAAAAAGGAACCACCAAAGGATTGAAGAGGCGATTTTTGGAAGTGTATCTCAACAAGCTGGTCCAGCAACAATGATGGGTTACTTTCAACAAAGTGCTAGCCCTCATGATATATGGGTTGGTTCTCTTTCCTTTTGTGCCAGATCTTATTGATCGGGCATCTATGGATGTTTTCTATAGGGTTGAAGAATGTGGTGTGAACCCGGTCCCTGCTATCGTAGCTGAAACTTTCCTCTCCCTACAGGTTTGTCATCAGAATCAACAAGGGAAACTGCGATGTTGTGCATCAATGTTGTATATCTGGATCATGACTCACTTGTACGCTCGCAATAAAATTGATAGAACAGATGACCCGCTGAAAGGGTTCGCTCGCATGCAACTAAAGCCACGTAAGCTATATGAATGGAAACAAGAGTTTGATCAGATTGACCCGGGGTCATTTAGTTGGATGTGCCAATGGTACAATGGAGAATCGGTTATATTCAGCTGTGGAAGTTTTTCAAATGTTCCATTGATGGGTCCCATAGGTTGTGTATCATATTAACCAGCTTTGGTAATGCGTCAGCTCAAGTGGACACAGGATGAACCCCCCGAAGAGCTGCTCGGTGGGGTATTCTTCCTATACCAAGAAAGTAAAAGCATCAAGAGTCAAACAATAGCAGTAAGGTCAGCATGGAATGATGCTCATATGAAAGGACCTGAGGAATTAGGAAGGCAAATCATAGCTCACACAAAAAGATATGAAGTATGGAGAGAAGCACGAAGAGGTTACCCCCGGAGACCTGCATCCCCTCTCCGTAGTGAAAATAACCCTCTTACTGAAAATCAAATCTTGAAAGAAATTGAAATTTTAAGAGCTCAGATGAGGGTTTTGGATGAGAAGAACCAAATTGCCGAAGTAACTATTGTCACGCTCTGAAACCAAGTGCAGAAGCTAAGTTTACAGATTGAGCATTTGAAAAACAAATGCACCGATACCTACGATGCCCCTAGTCGTGCAAAAAGGGCAACAAAAGAAAAAGAAGCAAAAATTCAAGAGCTGCTGGCAAAGATAGAATATCAAGAGAAGATGCTTGTCAAACTTCAAAGGAATAAAAAAGAGCTCAAGAAAATTTAGGGGTTCATGATGAAACAATACATATACTAGAAGAGAGAGTTGAATCCCTGCAAGAATCCTTGGCCCAAACAGAACTGTACTCTGATCGAGGATGGAACGAAGCAGCCAAGTATCGCGAGCTACTAGTGGAAGCCAACATGAGAGAAAATTGGCTCAGAGCCAAAATAAAAGACTCTGAAAGAGTTGAAGCTCAACGCCACGTAGAATGGGTAAAAGGATGGAAATTGGTAGTGAAGGATGTAATGAATGAAAAGGAAGCATGGAAAAGAAAATACGAGGACATGTTGGATGAGCTCCAATATCACACTTCCCAGCTGGTGGAGTGATTTGAAGAAGCAGCCATTCAAATTCGTATGAACCATTTCCTTCAGATACCGCCAAAGGTGACCAATTTTTTCAATCATTTTGGGAAACTAGCCAAAGGGTTCAGGAAAAAGAGGATGAGATTCTTAACATAATGCTTTGTGGACCTTGGAGAGAGATTAAAACTATCAATGTATCTCTTTTATTTTGATCAAAGGCTCGTGATTTGTATCGAAATATTTGTAATGGAATGGAAGTTTTCATCAATGTCCGTCGAGCGTTTTTTTTAGATGATATCTATCGAGGAGTGCATTCTCCCTTAGATAAGTCATCAACTATATTTTTACCCTAAAAACGACGTGTTTTCTGCATAAAAATAAGGACGTTGCTAGTACGGGTGTGGTCTATTAAGGAGTGGATTCTCCCTTGGACTTGACACCAACTGCATTCAAGCTAGAGGGAACCATACCACTAGATTTGATTGCAGGATAAGTATTCTTGCTATGGGTGTATACGACAGTCTTCCTAAGAGCACTCTCACGATCAAACAAAAGGTGTTAAGTTGCACATGCATACACACACACACACAAATTTTGGGTTTACTAATGATATTCTAGGATGCTTTACAGAGTAAATCCTTCAGAGGATTCGGGAACCATTGCGTCACCTAGGAAAGGTGACACCAATCAAACCCGAGTTCACAATACCAGATCTCGGACCTGGATGGCTGCCCGCATGCCTGAGGAAGGAAGAAACTTAAACTCTGAAATAGATGAAGTTCTTAATAATTGGCGATCTGAACCGTTTGTTGATGTTATTTCCATGAAGTAATTATCTTATTGTACTAAATTTGAACTAATGTTTACTTTGTTTGAGACATGAATGAGAATGTAGCACTTTGTCTGGTGTTTTCCTTTTGGTTCCATCGTTTCTCTCTATTTCATTTCTTTCCTTCGTTTAAGCTTTTCTTTCATGAATAAGACTCTTGCCTACACTTCTCCTATTCCCGACTTTTTTTCTTCCAGGAATACTTCTTTCACTAAAGATTTACCTCAGGAGAGGGACGTTGAAAACTCATTTATTGATTCCCTCGCGGCCGTTGATGAATACAACCTTGAATCTGATGAGGAAGAAGAAGACATTGAAAGATTCATGAAGATGGTGAAACGGTCAGAAGAAGGGATTAGCTCGAATGATGAGGCTGCAAAAGTGATCAATATGGGAACCGAGGAAGAAAAAAAGGAGTTGAAAATAGTGGATAACCCAGAGCGTGAAGAAATGGTTGCACTATTCAAAGAGTATCTGGATTTTTTGCATGGTCCTATAGAGATATGCCGGGTCTAGATCCTGAGATAGCATCGCATAAAATTCCCTTATACCCAGATCCGGTTCCAAAGAAGTAAAAATTAAGGAGGATGCATCCTAAGATGTCACTGAAGATCAAGGAAGAAGTGATCAAGCAGTTAGAGGCTGGATTTCTGGTGGTAGCTAGACACCTAAAATGGGTAGCTAATATTGTTCCAGTACCAAAGAAGGATGGAAGGGTCAGAATGTGCGTGGACTACCGAGATCTGAATAAAGCCGGTCCAAAGGATGATTTCCCGCTACCTCATATTGATATCCTTGTAGACAGTACAGCCATAAGTCATAGGTTTTCTTTCATGGATGGCTATTCTGGGTACAATCAGATCCTCATGGATAAGGATGACAAAGAAAAGACAACTTTTATCACTCATTGGGGGACTTTTTGTTACAAAGTGATGCCTTTTGGGTTGAAGAATGCTGGGGCCACTTACCAACGTGCTATGGTAGCATTGTTCCATGATATGATGCATAAGGAGGTAGAAGTATATGTTGATGATATAGTGGCTAAGTCCAAGGAAGAAGAAAGCCATGTAGCAGTTTTGCGAAAGTTGTTCGAGCGGCTAAGGAAGTACAAGCTGCGGCTCAACCCTGCAAAATGTACTTTTGGTGCATCCCCAGGGAATTTACTTGGCTTTGTTGTCAGTAGAGAAGGAATAAAGGTGGACCCGAACAAGGTAAAAGCAATACGTGACATGCCAGCACCTAAGAACGAACGGGAAGTAAGGGGTTTTCTTGGAAGGTTGAACTATATTGCGCGCTTCATTGAAAATTTGATTAGCACATGCGAGCCAATCTTCAAACTCCTCAGGAAGAATAATCCAGGAAGATGGGATGATGACTGTCAAGAAGCCTTTGACAAGATAAAGGCATATTTACCGAATCCCCTGGTGTTGGTACCACCTACCCAAGGTCGTCCGCCGTTACTCTATCTCACTATATTGCCAACCTCAATGGGGGCAATACTAGGACAACATGATGAATCTGGCAGGAAGGAGCAGGCAATTTACTATCAGAGTAAGAAGTTTAATGCCTGTGAGGCTCGTTATATGGCAATCGAGAAGACTTGTTGTGCGCTAGTGTGGAC
The DNA here is from genome assembly GCA_030762895.1 of Sophora flavescens. Lineage (NCBI taxonomy): Eukaryota > Viridiplantae > Streptophyta > Magnoliopsida > Fabales > Fabaceae > Sophora > Sophora flavescens. The sequence goes on from CM061064.1 coordinate 57,996,942, forward strand.
CTCCAGAAGACTCAGACAGTACATGATATATCACACCACTTGGCTAATTTCTCGAATGGATTCTTTGAAGTATATCTTCGAAAGTCCTTATATCTCCTTAAGAGTTTCGAAGTGGCATGTGATATTGTCAGAATTTGACATCAAATATGTGACTCAAAAGTCCATCAAAGGAAGTGCGATTGCTGACCATTTAGCAGAGAATCCTTTTGAGGATGAATGGCCTGTCAATTCCGAGTTCCTTGATGGAGAGATAATGTCCCTCGAGGAAGATGAAGAACAGGAAGATGTGTGGAAAATGTATTTTGATGGAGCAGTCAATATGCATGGCGGTGGTATAGGAGCAGTGGTTATCTCACCAAACAACAAGCAGTACCCGGTGGCCGTAAAACTGAAATTTGAATGTACGAATAATATTGCAGAATACGAGGCATGTGCTGGCGGATTACAAATGGCACTTGAACTTGTATAAAGCAGTTGAAAGTCTTCGGGGATTCAGCTCTAATCATTTACCAAGTCAATGGTGAATGGCAAACCAAAGACTCCAAGTTGATTCTGTATTAGAAATACTTGACTCAGTTGATTGCTAAGTTCGACAAGATTACTTTCTTGCATTTAACTCGAGATAAGAATTAGTTTGTTGATGCTTTAGCTACGCTAGCTGCCATGACCAAGCTGGATATCCATACCAATGTTCAACCCATCCAAGTTAGAGTGCAAGATGAACTGGCATACTGTGCCCATGTGGAAGGAGAACCTGATGGTAAGCGTTGGTATCATGATATCAAGCAATATATTCAGAACAAGGAATACCCGGCAGAAGTAAGCAAAACAAATAGAAAGACCATCCGAAGACTGGCTATGACCTTTTTCTTAAGAAAGGAAGTCCTGTATAAAAGAGGATATGATGGTACCCTACTCAGATGTGTGGATGCTTGCGAAGCTAAATTGATCATGATGGAAGTTCATGAAGGAATCTATGGGACTCATACCAATGGTCACATGATGGCTAGGAAAATCTTGAGAAGTGGTTATTATTGGTCTACTATGGAGTCAGATTGTATAGAGCATGTTCGTAAATGCCAAAACTATCAAATGTATGCAGACCTGGTTAATGCACCTCCATTTCCACTGCACAATTTAGCATCCCCATTGACATTTTCGATGTGGGGAATAGATGTCATCGGTCCCATTAATCCCAAGGCTTCCAATGGTCATCGTTTCATTTTGGTGGCGATAGACTATTTCACTAAATGGGTAGAAGCTGCTTCATATGCCAGCATAACTCAAAAGGTGTTTCTCAAGCTCCTAAAGAAGGACATCGTCTGTAGATACGGGATTCCAGATAGGATAATCACAGATAATGCTGCTAATCTTAATGGTGCCGAGATTCAAAAGTTTTGCGATGGTTTCAAAATCAAACACCACAATTCGGCTCCTTATAGACCTCAAATGAATGGTGCAGTTGAAGCAGCAAACAAAAATATCAAGAAGATCGTTGCCAAAATGGTTGTAAATTATAAAGACTGGCACGAAATGTTGCCATATGCTCTACATGTTTATCGGACTAATATACAATCAAGAACTGGGGCAATCCCTTTCTCTTTAGTGTACGGGATGGAGGCTGTCTCACCTATCGAAGTAGAACTCCCTTCGCTAAGAGTCTTGATGGAAGCAGATTTAGAAGAATCTGAGTGGGTGAAAACTCGATATGAGAAGTTGAACGTGATAGAAGAGAAAAGACTAGCAGCTATCTGTCATGGGCAATTGTATCAAAGCATAATGGCAAGAGATTTCAATAAGAAGGTTCGCCCTAGAGAATTTTGGGCAGGAGACCTGTTTTTAAAGAAAATCCTCCCTAATCAGGAGGATGCCCGAGGAAAATGGGCGCCAAATTATGAAGGTCCTTATATTGTCAAACAAGCATTCTCAGGAGGAGCTTTGATTCTGCAAAACATGGACGGGGAAGAGTTACCAAGGCCAGTAAACTCTGATGCTGTGAAAATGTTCTTTGCTTAAAAGCCCGCTAGGTTGAAAACCCGAAAGGGCAACCTAGGCAAAAGTTAGGGCAAAGAACAATGAAAACAAAAGAAAATAAAAGGGCCGCTAGGTTGAAAACCTGAAAGGGCAACCTGGGCAAAAGTTAGGGTAAAAGAAACCTTAGACTGAAAACCTGCAAAGGCAACCTAGGAGGAGGATATGGTCCAACATTTTTGCAAGCACTCACCACACTGGGGCAATTTTATCCGACTGAGTATACTGGGGCAAAATTGTTAAGGAATGATTGAGGAAGGTTTATTTGAAGAATCAGAAACAGGAGCCAAGATCCGTGTCATCAAAAGGCTGTGGGGAATCAATTAAATGAAAATCAAAGGACCAACACTGGGGTAAATTTTATGTGATTCTCCTAATTTTCTTTGTTTACCTTTGCTTTTAACCTTCATGATCCCTTCTGTAATTTTGTTCTCATATTGTTCTTTTCTCTTAAACAAACTAAATTCTCATATTAAGGCAAGAGGCTTTTCCTTTATACTCCCCTGTCGTGTTCACTTTCATCGTGGTCATATCTCAATAAAATTATATATAAGTTTAATGGTATGATTTGATAATTCTAATGGTAGCCCCAATGAATGGTTTGAACCAAAATGACTCAATACTTCAAATTCAATGGAAGAGATAGCATGCATTGGTCAACAAAAGAATGATGCAAATAATCTTGGGATAATAAACATAACATCCACCTCATATGTTATCAGATTCTTGGGTGACCCATGTTGTTAAAATAATGAGTGATGCCTCGTCCCAGAGTGGTCGGTGAACGAGGGTTTGGTTGGTGGATTTTTTTCCGTGGAGCATTTGGTTCCGCTGTCCTCAAAAGGAAGGGATTCTCATTAGTTTCAAATTACGGATTGAGTTTTGTCGAGCTCTGAGGCTCACTGCAATTTAATTTTCGAGCTCTGAGGCTCACTGCAAGTTCATTTTTGAGCTGAGGCTCACTGCATATTTAATTTTCTGTTGGACGAGGAGGTTCCGTCCGCTACATATTTAATTTTCTGCTGGACGAGGAGGTTCAGTCCACCGCATATTTCATTTTCTGTTGGATGAAGAGGTTCCATCCATTGCATATTTAATTTTCCGTTGGACGAGGTGGTTTCGTCCATTGCATGTTTAATTTTATGTTGGACGAGGAGGTGTCGTCCATTGCATATCTACTTTCCTATTGGACGAGGAGGTTCCGTCCACTGCATTTTTATTTTCGAGCTCTGAGGCTCACTGCAATTTTGTTCTTGAGCTCTGAGGCTCACTGCAATTTTATTTTCGAGCTCTGAGGCTCATCGTAATTTTATTTTAGAGCTCTGACGCTCACTGCAATTTTATTTTCGAGCTCTGAGGCTCACTGCATGTTTACTTTCCAGTTGGACGAGGAGGTTCCGTCCACTGCACTTTTATTTCCTAGCTCTGAGGCTCACTGCATTTTTATTTTTGAGCTATGAGGCTCACTGTATTTTATCTTCGAGCTCTAAGGCTCACTGCAATTTTATTTTCGAGCTCTGAGACTCATTGCAAGTTTATTTTCGAGCTCCGAGGCTCGCTGCATATTTACTTTCCTATTGGACGAGAAGGTTCCGTCCACTGCAATTTTATTTTCAAACTGTAAGGTTTTCTTCTGAGCTCCTCACGTTTTTTCGGACAAAATATGTGTTCATTTTCTTTACTTGTTCATTACTACAATACATGAAAAGTCACGACTAATCATGTCTTCTAGTATGCAACAAGTAAAGAGGGAGCAACTGTGAACACCCATTTTTGTCCATCTTCATTTTATTCTAATTTTTATGTTATTATGTTTCAGGGAGACTAATAATAATAGTGAAAAGAGAAAGAAGAAAAAGAAAATAATGAAGAAAGGAGGAGGCTCATAACTAATTTGCTATTGGACGAGGAGGTCCCGTCCATTACATTCCATTTGCTGTTGGACGGCGAGGTCCAGTCCATTACATTGCATTTGCTGTTGGACGGGGAGGTCCCGTCCATTGAATTTACTATTGGACGGCGAGGTCCAGTCCATTACATTGGACTTGCTGTTGGACGGGGAGGTCCCGTCCATTGCATTTGCTGTTGGACAACGAGGTCCAGTCCATTACATTGCATTTGTTGTTGGACGGCAAGGTCCAGTCCATTACATTGGACTTGCTGTTGAACGGGGAGGTCCCATCCATTGCATTTGCTGTTGGACGGCGAGGTCCAGTCCATTACATTGGACTTGCTGTTGGACGGGGAGGTCCCGTCCATTGCACTTGCTGTTGGACGGGGAGGTCCTGTCCGTTGCATTTGGTGTTGGACGGCGAGGTCGAATCCATTACATTGGACTTGCTGTTGGACGGGGATGTCTCGTCCATTGTATTTGCTGTTAGACGGCGAGGTCCAGTCCATTACATTGCATTTGCTGTTGGACGGGGAGGTCTCGTCCATTGCATTTTTTGTTGGACGACGAGGTCCAGTCCATTACATTGGACTTGCTGTTGGACGGGGAAGTCTCGTTCATTGCATTTGCTGTTGGACGGTGAGGTCCAGTCCATTACATTGCATTTACTGTTGGACGAAGAAGTCCCGTCCATCGCATTTGCTATTGGACGGCGAGGTCCAGTCCATTACATTGCATTTGCTGTTGGACGGTGAGGTCCAGTCCATTACATTGCATATTTAATTTTCTGATGGAAGAGGAGATTCCGTCCATTCCATGTTCAAACTTCTGTTGGACGAGGAGGTTCCGTCCATTGCATATCTAATTTTCTGTTGGAAAAGGAGGTCCGTCTAGTGGATATCTAATTTCGCATTTCTAACTTTCTGTTGGGCAGGGAGGTTCAATCCACTACAATTTTAATTTTAGGCTGGAGGCTAAAGAATAAAGAAAGAAGAAGAAGAAGATAATGAAGAAATGATGAAGAAAAGAAGGAGAAAAGGACAATCAGCGAAACGAACAAAGGAGATTGAGTTACTTCTCCTAACCCTAAAAAAACCTATTTTACATATCAGACAAGACCTCTTTTCCTCCTCCCACTCTCCAACCGCCCCTGTGCCTCCCCTACCCATTGGTCCTTCTTCTTCCTCATTTTAACCTAGCAGCCCCACTCCTAATCCTAAAAAACCCATCTTACATATCAGACAAAACCCCCCATCTCCTTCTCTCTTCAAACACGCAACCTTCACATCAAATCACCGGATCATTTCCGCTACTCGCGCCGCCCCCATCTGGACACACGCTATTTCTGCTCAGAACCACCCAAGCCCCGGATTTCGTGAAGACCAACCTTGAAGCCGCTGGGTAATAAAAATCATGAAGCCCTCTCCTCCATCTATAAAAAGGGGTTAGAACAAAGACGGGAAGGGGGGAATCATAGAAGAGGAGACGAAGACAGAGGGAGAGAGAATTTTTATCTGATATTTTCTTTGTGAAGAAAAGAGATTAGGGATTTGAGTTTTTTTTCCTCTTCTCTGTCATTAGAGTGGTTCCAAATTTTCATAAGAAGGGAAAGTTAAAAGAGTAAGTGAAATTGAAATGTAAGGGTTTTGATCTTGATATCTTACCATTGGGAGAAAGCAAAATCATTGTTATTCTGCTCTCATTTGGTAATCCTTGTTCTATTTGTTGATATTATTCATGAGTTTCTCTTGACATTCTTATTTTTGTGTCTCTATTTATGATGAAAGGAAAACCCATGGATATTGAAACTGAATGAGTTGGTATGATGTGTGTTGTATGTTTCGTCTTTGGGAAATTAAATAAAGTTGGTGGCGACTCCATGTTTTTTCTCTAAAAGGAAAACCAAGTTTTACTTTTTGGTCACGACAACGACTTACAAGACTCCTATTAGGATGATGCCCTTTAGACTTATTTACGGGAATCCATGTCACTTGCCAGTCGAGCTTGAGCATAAGGCCTTTTGGGCTATTAAGATGCTAAATTTTGATATAAAGACCACCTAGAAAAGAGAGTCCTTCAACTTCATGGGCATGATGAGTTAAGATTGGATGCTTATGAGTCCGCAAGATCTTACAAAGAAAGTACAAAGAAGTGGCATGATAAGCATACCCTTCGTAGAGAATTCCATGAGGGAGAATTAGTGCTACTCTATAACTCAAGGTTGCGGTTATTTCCAGGGAAGCTCAAGTCTAGATGGTCCGGACCATTCAAAATTATGAAGGTGTTTCCATATGGTACCGTAGAGGTTTGGGACCAAGAACGTGGAACATTCAAAGTCAATGGACAGTGGTTGAAGCACTACCTTGGAGAACATCCACTTGAAAAGGAGGTGGCACTTTCCATCATTGATCCAACTTCAAAAGATTGAAGGGACTATGGTCAAGCTTAGGACCGTAAATAAGGTCTTCTTGGGAGGCAACCCAAGCTTTCTTTCTTATATTTTTTTTAATTCGTTTTTGAATTTTGTTTTTGAATAATTTGAGAAGATTAGAGGAGAAAGATCACAAATTGATGGTTTTGCCAAGTATTTTCAGGTTATGAAGGCAAGAAGCGCAAAAAGGCATGGAAAGATGAAGTCAGAGGAGATCATGACCTGGCCCTGATGGCCATCATGGTTGTGATGGAGCAATTTCAACAAAAAAAAGAAGGGAGATCATAAGAGATCACGGCCTATCCGTGATGTTGGTCACGGCCGTGAAAGGCCAGCAGCATGAAGTCATAATTGATCACGGCCCAGCCGTGACGAGTCTCACAAGCATGATGCGAAGGAGCCCAGCAGAACAGAATTGATCACAGTCTATCACGGTCGTGACAAGACCCAGCAACCAATATCCGAATCGATCACGACCTGGCCTTGATGAATGTCATGCCCGTGACGCGTCTTCCAGCAACATTTTAAAACGCAAACACATCCCTTCTGGTAAAAAACGTACACAGTCCTATCCTCTTCTTCTTCCTCTCTTCACTCTCTTCCACCTCCATAGCCACTATCTCAAGTTCAAGCTCCATCCTACCTTCACCCAAACTTCATCACCACATCACTCATACACAACCCATCATCATCTCTCCCTCCTATTCATCATCTTCTTTCTCTTCTCACTCTATCCACCATACCCATTAACCAAAAAGCTTGAAACACACTCATTCATGGCACCCGTGGCTATCCAACCTTGTTTCCTTCCTTCCTAGACCTAAAACCTCAAATCCCACAAACCAATTCCATCAATTTTGGGCAAAAATCAAAAAGCCCCAAATTTGGAACCCTAACCCCCTGAAATTCAAAATTTCAAAAAGTAAAAGAGGGGATTATGCATTCTGGTACTTGGGAACCCATTGAAGCAATCATGGCAAGCAAACACCAAAGGGCAAGCGAAGCGTCACGTCCTCGTACCAGAGGAAACAGAAACTCAAGTAACTCTTCTGACTCTGACACTGATGATAATGGATATGGCATTATTTTTAAGAATGCTGCTCAAAATGATAGGTTTGATATTTGGAAACATAGGAACATAGTTCAAACAAAGTATATTGATGATGCATGTATAGACACTCTGGGCCTAACTCTTGATATTAACTGGATGTTGGAAAACATCGGGTGGAGCGAGTTTGCTCGTTCTCGATACCCTGCATTTGATGGCCCTACCTTGGAGTTCTTGAGCTCTCTAAATGCAGAAATTCTGCAAGGGCCACATTGCACTGAGGGTCGGATTATATTCCGGCTCTTTAACCAGGATTTTGTGCTGACCTTCACTGAGTTCAATGAAATTTTTGCCTTACCTGTAGGGGGTGACAGGAGATACCCCTCTGAGTTTGATGTAGATGAATTTTGGATGAAAGTTAATTATGAGGGAAAAAAATTTAATGCTAGGACGTCCAAGTCCACATGCCTTGTTAACCCGAGCTTAAGGTATATGCATAGGGTTATGGCCAACACCTTGTTTGGTCGTGGTGAGAGTGACGGATCCGTCCACCAGGACGAGGTCCTTATACTTTGGGTCATGCTCCATCCTGAGAGCAATGTGGACACAGGGTCGTATATGACTAGGTACCTTTTAAAGGTTGGCAAGAGCTCAAGTGGTATTATCGTCATTGGTGGCTTAATCACCACCATATGCCATCATTTCCAGTTTGATTTGGATGGTTTTGAGCCAGCCTCGGGGTGGACACGTATTACTTTGCAGGCCTGTGAGACTATGGGGATGATCGTCTAGGAGGATGACATCTATTGTCTGAGTCACCCAAGGCACAGACGCCCAATTCCTCTCCCTAACCCCGCACTCTTGGATATAAAAAATCTGGTAAATTGGAAAGTGCCAATGGGAGAGGAACCTGAGCCTATTGAGATATATAGCCGTTAGGCCCGCCACCACCGGCAAGGACATCTGGGCTCCCTTCTTCATCCTTTGCATGTACATCTTCCGGGGACCCATATGCGTCACTAGAATCCACCATGAACACAATCTTAATAAACCAGGAGCGCATGATGGAGGAGCAGCGCTAGCAGAGAGCCATGATCCAGCAGCTCTATGACTGGCATCTGAGCTTGTACCCACCACCTCCCCCCGACTTGAATATTTACATTAGGGACAATGTAAGTTTTTAAGCTTGGGGTAGGGGTATTTTTGCATTTTTTTGCATTTTGAATTTTTCATATTGCATTCATTTTAGATGTAGTTTTTGCATGATCACATCATTAGATTGCCCCTTGCTTAGAGTATGCATCCAATTGTGAGAACTTTGTGCCAAATGAATTGAGACAGTGAATTTTTGAACCCAATTTTTTTGTATTCTTTTGAACCCAATGCTTGAGATGATCTTTTGATAGTAGATAATTAGCATGTGGTTCCTTGAATCTGTGTTTTTCATTAATTTCAAACTACTAAATGTGAGATTTTTTAGCCTAAAAGGGGCACTCACTAAATTTACCCAATTCTTTGTGATTGAGTGTTTTCTTCCTCTGGGATTGTATTCCCTAGAACTTGATTTGAAACCGTTTTGAAATTTAGAAATTTTTGAAAACATATTTGAAAATGATTGAGGCACTAGGTATTTTCTGGCCTTCTGAGTTTTGACTGATTAAATGCTACCCCTTAGTTGCCCAATTTTGAGCCTAATAGAATAAAATGCTTTTCTTGGTACCTTGATTGATTTTGATGAATGATGCTTGGTATGACACCTTTTAAAGCATTGCAAACAATGGTAAAAAGGTGGTTTGAAAAATAAATTGTGGGATGAAAAAAGTTAGAAAAATATTTCTCTTAAGTTGAAAATCTCCCTTTTTCCAAATAAAAAAATAAAACAAAAAATAATAAATGGAGAAGGGGATGAGAAAAAAAAAAAGGAAAGTGAGAAATAAAAGGAAAAAGGAAAGAAAGAAAGAAAGAAAGAAAGGTGGAAAAGTGCATTAAAGCCCAAAAGAGGTATTTTAGAAGGTTGTCATGCTTTGCATTGTTTGATATTTTGTTAGCCTTCTTGAATTTTCCCTTTCTTGATTTCCCCACCTAACAATTAATCCCATGGCCCAATTACAACCAAAATAAAATACCTCTTGATTCTTATGTGTTTTCATTAATAAAGTAGAGATTTGGTTAATAGTCAAACTTATGGTAGGATACATTCCTTGAGGAAATTGAGTGAATTGTCATACGTCCTTAAACACTAGAGTTAGGTGAGAAGAGTACCCGAATTAGTGAGAGGCATGAATTTATGGAACCTAAGCTTCTAATTGGACTTGAAATTGATTGTCTCATGGTTACTTATTTGGATATGCCTGTTACTTGGTTTTTTTACTCGGGTTCTTGGTTCACTGTCCATGCTATGATTGTTTATCTTTTCTGGCCTTGGTTATTGCTTGAGGACAAGCAAAATCTTAAGCTTGGAGTAGTTTGATGAGTGTGATTTCACCTCATATTTGTTTATCATATTGCATGCATTTTCATGTAGTTTAGGCATTTTTAATTTTATTTTTGTTAGTTTTTCCCTTTGGATCGGGTAAGGTGGTTCTGTGGTGTTTGTATGCTGGAATTGATGATTAAATTGCTCAAGACCAGTTAATTTGGAGTTTCATGAAGATGGAGCTTGAAAAACAAGAAAGATGAGCCAAGCAGAGACCATCACGTCCTGGTTGTGACCAACATCACGGTCATGATCGCGTAGGACTGAATAAAAAAACACAAAAGTCAGACCCTGTCACGGCCAGACCGTGATGGCCATCATGGTCGTGACAGGCCAACCATTGCAACCATTCTCCAAGGCAGAACCTATCATGGCCTAGCGGTGACAGGCATCACGGCCATGACGTTCAAAATTTTTGGGATTCTGATTTTCTGTTTTTGAACTGATTTATAATTGCTTAAATCCCAAGTTAACCTACATTATAAATAGGACTCTTAGGCTCGAAAATAGGCATCTTTTTGGCTGCTACCATTGGCAACAATTAGGATTTCTCTTCTCCTCCAATTTCTTCTCTTCTCTTAGGGATTTTTATGCTTTTGTTAATCAAGATTGCTATGAACATGACAATGCTTGAGTAGTCGTTTTATTTCTAGGAATTGGGGCTATGCCCAAGACTAGTTTTATGTTATGAATTGTTGTTTTCCCTTTGTTAATTCCAATTTGCTTTTGATTTAATTCCTATTGTTATAATTACTTGTGAATTTGGTGCGCACTTATTTGCATGTCATAGATACTCTAAGGATGAACTGAGAAGTGAACTTAGGTATTGATCTATAGGGATTGAACTTAGGACTTAAATCATGAGAGTTAGAAGCGGTCCTTCGAGGGTTCATTGAATTGTCACAAACCTCAATGGGTCCAATTTAAATACAATTACCACGAGAGTAGGGGTTGGTTTAATTGGGCACGGTTCTTGTATCTCGAGAGGGAACATTAACAATATTAGGATAAATTCACCTTCAAAGCATTTTGATAATTAGCAAAGGGGTAATCAATTTAGTAGCATAAGCGGTCTTGTTGGTAACCCAATTCCTGGAAATTCCTCTTTAATTTGAAAAACCCCAAATTGATTTACTTTTCTTTTTTGTTTGATTGCGATTTTAATAATTGATTTGTTACTTGATTCTTATTTCAAAAACCAAATCTTTCCTTGTTTAGTTTAATTGATTTAATAATTAATTGTTGTTCAAGATCTCGGTCTCTATGTGTTCGATCTTTTTATTACTTGACGACGAAGCCGTACACTTGCGGATTCACACTATCCGTTGTCTTTCTTCCAACAGTTTTCCTCTTCAGTCCAAGAGTCTCAGCATTGTTGAGCTCTATATGTTCTTCTTTTATCTTCAGTCTCTCTTCTTCCTTAGCCAATTCCACTTGAGCAACAGTGCTCAGTTTCATATTGGTCAGGTTTACCTTGCCAAAGACCATAGCAGACATGCCCTTCTCCTTGAGAATCATAGCTTGTTCCTCGGGGGTCTTAGCTTCCAGATAGACATAAATCCGCTGAGCTTTGAAGATCTTAGACAGTAAGTGACAAAAAGGAATTGCAGTTTCCATCTCCTTGTGAGTGACGTATTCTCTGAATCTTCCAAAGAGAATATGTGGAAGATTGATCTTTGTCTCTGTCATAAGATGGAAAGACAGAATTTGTGCAAGGCAGAAAGATTGTCCTTTGACCTAGCCTTGTGAAGAACCGTCTTGTTCAGAATCTGATGAAGGATTCGAACCTCATCCTTCATCTCCACGACTTTCCAGGAATGAGTTCTAACCTTGTCAGACCTCATCAGAAGTGAAGCAACAACCTCTGATCCTCCTAAATCTTGACCCAAGTGTCAGAGATGATTAACCCTTCCTAGGCACAGTTGATAGCAGCAGTAATAGTAGCTTCAGACACAATCACCCTCGTTCCTAAGACAGTACCAGATACTTCAGTGTCTATAACTTGGGGGTATCTCCAGAAGGCTCTTATCAGGTCTGGATACACAGACCTTCTCGACAAAGAGACCATCCCAACCAGCAGCATTGATGTATTTACTTACATCCACATTGTACTCCTTCAGAATCCCAAACTTGAAGTGATACTCGATGTCAATATTCAGCTTGGTGACATCATGGTTGAAACAGCAGTTGAGGAAGCCATTGTTGAAGTTTGAAGGTTAGGGTTTGGAAACAAAGAACTCGAAGGTTTCAGAAGCAAGGGATTGTGAAAGGCTTTTCAGAGGGAAAATGATTTACTTAAAAAGGTTTCGAATGTGAAAGGTTTTTCTTTGAAAATAAATCAAAAATAAATGAAAGACGTGTGAAGAGACATGCAATGAATGCTGACACGGTGCAGTTTTTCGAAACTGTAAAAAGCAAGTGATGGGATTGATGGAAGTAACTGACTCAGTAAAGAGAATTTAATTAAATATGTCTTGGAGACAAAATAAATGTAAATTAATTATAGATAGCATAGACGAGTCAGATAAGAGCATGTACACAGTCAATGGACGCGAAGCTTATTGGATGCACATTTAACATACATTGGACGCACTAAGCAATAGACGCGCATACAATAGACGCAATAAACATTAGACGTGCAATCAATCCACATAAATCATGTTAATATGCTTTCTAATAAAGATGAATCCTTACTCAGCAAGAGGTTTAGTAAAGATATCTGCCCATTGATGGTCAGTATCTACAAATTGTATATCAATGACACCTTTTTGCACATAATCTCTAATAAAATGATGTTTAATTTCTTTGTGCTTAGCTCTAGAATACAAAATTAGTTTTTTAGAAAGATTTATTGCAGCAGTATTGTCACACATAAGTGGAATACTAGTTACAAACACATTGTAATCTTCCAATTGATGTTTGATCCATAGAAGTTGTGAGCAGTAACTAGCAGCAGAAATATACTCAGCTTCAGCAGCTGATAATGCAATGGTACTTTGTCTTTTGCTCGACCATCAGACTAGATTAGCTCCAATGAAGTGACATCCACCACTGGTACTTTTTCTTTCAAGATCTCTAGCATAGTCAGCATCACAAAAACCAACTAATCTGTAATCATCATTTTTCTTAAAGCATAAAGCCCAGATTAGTAGTACCTTTCAGATATCTAAATATTCTCTTAACTGCTGATAGGTAAGATTATCTAGGATCAGATTGAAAGCGAGCACTCAAATATACACTGAACATAATATCAGGTCTAGACGCAGTAAGATATAGAAGAGATCCTACCATACTTCTATATACCTTTTGGTATATTTTTTTTTATCTTTATCATCTTTGTTCAGTATGGGCGTGGGATGCATAGGAGTGTTCATTGGTTTGCAATCATCCATCTTGAATTTCTTTAGAAGTTCCTTTGTGTACTTAGTTTGATGGATGTACACCTTGTCCACTGTTTGTTTAACTTGAAGTCCAAGGAAGAACTTGAGTTCTCCCATCATGCTAATTTCAAATTCTTCCCGCATTAGCTTAGAAAAATCTTTTCATAGAGATTCATTAGTAGCACCAAAGATTATGTCATCAACATATATTTGAACAATAATAAAACTGGACTTACGAGATTTTATAAACAAGGTTGTATCAACCTTTCCTCTACCGAATCCATTGTCCATTAAGAATGAACTTAACCTTTCATTCCAAGCTCTAGGAGCTTGTGTAAGGCCATATAAAGCTTTCTTTAGCTTATATACATGTTCAGGTTGGGTTTCACTTTCAAAACCCGGAGGTTGCATAACATATACTTCCTCATTAATAAAACAATTTAGAAATGCACTTTTTACATCCATTTGATATATCATGATATTATGATCTGCAGCAAATGATAATAAAATTTGAATGGATTCTAGTCTAGCAACTATTGTAAAGGTTTCAATATTGACTATACCTTCTTCCTGTGAGTAGCCTTGTGCAACAAGTCTTGATTTATTTCTTACCACTTTACCATTTTCATCAAGCTTATTTTTATAAACCCATTTGGTTCCAATAACTGATTTATCTTTTGGTAAAGGCACAGGAGTCCACACTTCACTTCTTTCAAACTGGTTCAGTTCTTCCTGCATTGTCAGAATCCAGCCCTCATCCAGTAGAGCCTCGTCTACTGTCTTAGGTTCTAACTCAGAGACTAAAGCAGAATCATCTTGCTCTCTGAATGTAGATCTGGTTCTTAGCCTATCACTGGGGCTTCCAATGATTTGATCTTGAGGATGGAAATTCTTGAAGTACCATGATCTCTGAACATTTTCTTGTTGTGAAGATTCAGACTCAGGATGTTGTTGATTGTCTACTTGATCACCAGTCTTGATGTTTTCTTGATTTCAGAATCTTTGAGATTTAAATCTGCAAAGGCTTCATCTGGCTTTGATAGTTTCTTATCAGGCTGCTTATCATCAAATTTAACATGTATACATTCTTCTATTACTAAGGTTCAAGAATTGTGAACCCTAAAGCATTTAGAAGATTCAGAATATCCTAACAGAATTTCATTATCTACCTTAGCATCAAACTTACCAAGTTGATCTTTAGTATTTAATATAAAACATTTACAACCAAAAGGATGAAAGTAAGATATAATGGGTTTTCGTCCTTTCCACAGTTCATAAGGAGTCTTATTCAAGATTGTTCTTATGTATATTCTGTTATGAATGTAGCAAGCAGTATTAACAGCTTCAACCCAGAAGTGTCTAGGGATAGAGTTGTCATTGAGCATTGTTCTAGCCATCTCTTGAAGAGATCTGTTCTTTCTCTCTAGCACACCATTTTGCTGTGTTGTTCTAGGTATTGAGAAGTTGTTAAGTATATCACTTTATTCACAGAACTTTTGAAATAGCTCATTTTCAAACTCTCCCCCATGGTCACATCTGATTGAAGTGATACACATGCCTTCTTCATTATGTACACGTTTGCAGACTACAGAGAAGACCCTGAATGACTCATCCTTGTGAGCTAGGAATATAACCCATGTCCATCTAGTGTAGCCGTCTACTATGACTAGACCATATTTCTTCCCACTGATAGAGGCAATCCTTGTTGGTCCCAACAGATCAAGGTGTAGCAACTCTAGTGGTCTATTGGTACTAACAATATTGTTAGATTCAAAGGAACCTTTGACCTGTTTTCCCTTTTGACATGCATCACAGAGAGCATCAGATTTGAACTTAAGGTTTGGTAAGCCTCTCACGAGTTTATGCTTATTTAGCTTTGAGATTAACTTCAAGCTTGCATGACCTAGCCTTTTGTGTCAAATCCATCGCTCATCTTCATGAACACTAGACATGAGACACTTTGATTTGTGAGGTCCTCCAAATCAATCTTATACAGATTGTTTTGCCTCTTGGCAGTGAATAAGAGTGATCCATCAGTCTTCTTGACATTACACATGTTCTTGTCAAAAGAAACAGCAAATCCACTATCACATAATTGACTTATGCTCAGCAGATTGTGTTTTAAACCATTAACTAAAAGAACATTATCAATGGAGGGAAAATGATGTTTACCAATTTTACCTACTCCAATGATCTTTCCTTTCTGATTACCTCCAAAGGTAACCTAGCCGCCATCTTTCTGTTTAAGGTCTTGGAACATACACCTTTCTCCCGTCATGTGACGTGAGCAACCACTGTCCAAGTACCAAGATGCGTGTTTCTTTCCTGTTGTTAAGCAAATCTGCAACAGGTATAATCTTATCTTTAGGTACCCAGGTTGACTTGGGTCCTTTCTTTTTAGTAGTCACTGGACGAGCATGTTTGATATGCTTGTGATGTATGCATCTAGATGTTACATGACCACTTTTTCCACGTACTTTATAGTAGGTGTTGGACTAGCTAGATTTTGTGTTAACATGCTGTGCTTTAGTTCTAGGAATTTGGTGATGTGCATAAGACTTTGATACTTTGTGAGATGCTTCATGCTTGTCTCTGTCATAGCCTAAGCCAGACTTATCATGAGATGACCTAGAGTACCTTACACTACAAGAATTTAAGCTATTTCCCAAGGCATATTACCCAGGGCAAAAAATCCCTAGGAAATTTTGACGTTTCCCACGGTTAAAGCCTTGGGAAAGTTCTCTCTATGGTTCCCACGGGTTGGGCCTTGGGTAACAGAGGTGTCAACTGCTCCCGCTTGTTTTCCCACGGATTGGGCCGCGGGTATCTGATATAGCTGTTTCCCACGGGTTAGACCCTATGAAATATGTTACATGAGGCGCCGTTTCCTAGGGCTGTGGCCCTAGGAAATATGTTGAGGCGCCGTTTCCCAGGGCTGTGGCCGTGGGAAATATGTTGAGGCGACGTTTTCCAGGGCTGCTGCCGTGGGAAATATGTTACATGAGGCGCCGTTTCCTAGGGCTGTGGCCGTGAGAAATATGGAATTAGAAACCCCCGCCTTCCTTCACTCTGAGTTACTTCAGAAATTGCAGTGTGGAGCCATGGACAACAAGCACAAACCATGGTTCTGCCTTTATCTTCTCATCATCATCTGCTTCTTCTCTCTTCACACCTACACCTCCCTTGCGGCTTTGACCACCATCTCACCAAACCAATCTCTTTCTGGTGACCAAAATCTCGTTTCCAAAGAAGGAAACTTTGAATTGGGTTTCTTCAAGCCAGGTAATTTAGTTCTCTTTGACCAGTCTCAAAATAAAGTTTCAGTCCCTGTACGCGAACGGCGCCGCCCTAACCTCCTTTTGTCCGTCATCCTCCTCCTGGTCCAGTGCCATCTCCGGCCACTGTGCAGAGCCACTGCCAGCGGCTGCATTGATTCTGATAGTGTTGCTCCTCTGAAGTGTTGAACCCTATTTTGCATTGATTCTGATACTGTTGAGTATTATGCTATTCTGATAGTATTAAGCTATAAATTAAAGTTTTTTAATTAAAAAAAAATACATAGGTTTCCCAAGGTTAAAACCCTGGGAAATGTTTCCCAGGGAAAATTCCGTGGGAAACGTTTCCCAGGGATTTTTCCGTGGGAAACTTTTCCCAGGGAGTAGTCCGTGGGAAATTTCCCAAGGGTGTGACCGCGGGGTATTTCCCAGGGCATACCCGTGGGAAACGTTTCCGACCAGCTGAAAACTGAGGGATCTGAATCCGTGGGTCATCCCTGGGAAATGTGTATTTTCCCACGGATTTTATGGATTTCCCAGGGCCATAGGCCCTGGGAAACAACGAAAATTCTTGTAGTGTTAGTATCAAGCTTAACTTTTCTGAGCCACCTACGAATTTAGACAGAGTGTCTGTCAGATATGTCACATCTTGCTTCAGTTTTTCAACTTTACAAGGGACATCGGGCTCAACCTTGAGTTTGCCAGTTATACTGACATTCTCTTATTCAAGCTTCTTGTTTTCATATTCAAGAGCTTGCCTTTTCATGCAAACTTTATCATATTCCTTAGTCAACCTTGAAAATTTCTTTTTGAGATTTTTATATTCATGTGATAGAATGGACGAGTTGTGTAACAAATCATCAAAAGCTTCTTGTAAAGTAAATGAATCAGATTCCATTACCTCAGCATCAGCGTATTCACTTTCTGAAGAAGTGCCAGCCATGAGACAGATGTTTGCCTCTTCCTCAGCTTCATCTTCTTCAGATGATGATAGGCCAAGATCCTCCCAAGTAGCCATTAAACCCTTCTTCTTTTTGAAGAACTTATTTTTGTCTTTCAATTCTGGGTAGTCAGCTTTGAAGTGACCAGGCTTTTTGCACTCGAATCACTAAGGTGGACCTTTTTCTTTGGAGTCTGATTTTTCTCTGGAAAATTTTTTCTGGAACTGCTTCCTTTTGAAACCACCTTTCTTTCTCCACATATGTTGAATCTTTCTGGAGATGAAAGATAGTTCATCCTCATCAGATCCTTCATCACTATCCGAAGGGTCTACTTCATCTGAGGATTCCTCAGCTTTGAGAACTTTAGATGAGCTAGCCTTCTTTTTCTTTAGGGCAACAGATTAGCTTTGAGATTAACTTCAAGCTTGCATGACCTAGTCTTTTGTGCCAAATCCATCTCTCATCTTCATGAACACTAGACATGAGACACTTTGATTTGTGAGGTCCTCCAAGTCAATCTTATACAGATTGTTTTGCCTCTTGGCAGTGAATAAGAGTGATCCATCAGTCTTCTTGACATTACACATGTTCTTGTCAAAAGAAACAGCAAATCCACTATCACATAATTGACTTATGCTCAGCAGATTGTGTTTTAAACCATTAACTAAAAGAACATTATCAATGGAGGGAAAATGATGTTTACCAATTTTACCTACTCTAATGATCTTTCCTTTCTGATTACCTCCAAAGGTAACCTAGACGCCATCTTTCTGTTTAAGGTCTTGGAACATACACCTTTCTCCCGTCATGTGACGTGAGCAACCACTGTCCAAGTACCAAGATGCGTGTTTCTTTCCTGTTGTTAAGCAAATCTGCAACAGGTATAATCTTATCTTTAGGTACCCAGGTTGACTTGGGTCCTTTCTTTTTAGTAGTCACTGAATGAGCATGTTTGATATGCTTGTGATGTATGCATCTAGATGTTACATGACCACTTTTTCCACATACTTTATCGTAGGTGTTGGACTAGCTAGATTTTGTGTTAACATGCTGTGCTTTAGTTCTAGGAATTTGGTGATGTGCATAAGACTTTGATACCTTGTGAGATGCTTCATGCTTGTCTCTGTCATAGCCTAAGCCAGACTTATCGTGAGGTGACCTAGAGTACCTTAGTATCAAGCTTAACTTTTCTGAGCCACCAACGAATTTAGACAGAGTGTCTGTCAGATATGTCACATCTTGCTTCAGTTTTTCAACTTTACAAGGGACATCGGGCTCAACCTTGAGTTTGTCAGTTATACTGACATTCTCTTATTCAAGCTTCTTGTTTTCATATTCAAGAGCTTGCCTTTTCATGCAAACTTTATCATATTCCTTAGTCAACCTTGAAAATTTCTTTTTGAGATTTTTATATTCATGTGATAGAATGGATGAGTTGTGTAACAAATCATCAAAAGCTTCTGGTAAAGTAAATGAATCAGATTCCATTACCTCAGCATCAGTGTATTCACTTTCTGAAGAAGTGCCAGCCATGAGACAGATGTTTGCCTCTTCCTCAGCTTCATCTTCTTCAGATGATGATAGGCCAAGATCCTCCCAAGTAGCCATTAAACCCTTCTTCTTTTTGAAGAACTTATTTTTGTCTTTCAGTTCTGGGTAGTCAGCTTTGAAGTGATCAGGCTTTTTGCACTCGAATCACTGAGGTGGAACTTTTTCTTTGGAGTCTGATTTTTCTCTGGAAAAGTTTTTGTTGAACTGATTCCTTTTGAAACCACCTTTCTTTCTCCACATATGTTGAATCTTTCTGGAGATGAAAGACAGTTCATCCTCATCAGATCCTTCATCACTGTCCGAAGGGTCTACTTCATCTGAGGATTCCTCGGCTTTGCGAACTTTGGATGAGCTAGTCTTCTTTTTCTCTAGGGCAACAGACTTTCCTTTTCTGGAACTTTCTTCTTCATTGAGCTCAAGCTCATGAACTTTCAAAGATCCAAGAAGCTCCTCCAAAGTGAGAGTATTGAGGTTCTTTGCCTCCTGAATAGCAATGACCTTAGGTCTCCACTATTTATGCAAACTCCTCAAGATTTTTCTGACATGATCTCTATTCTCATAGGTCTTTCCAAGAGATCTAAGACTGTTGATAATAGTTTGAAATCTTCCAAATAATTGATATATGGTTTCATGTTTAGTCATTTTGAATAATTCATACTAGTGAACCAGCGTGCTTATCTTTGACTCCGTGACTTGGGATGACCCTTCATGATCTAGGGCAAGAGTATCCCATATTTCCTTAGCTGTTTTACAGCTATGGACTTTATCATGCTCAGATCTGGTGATAGCACACATTAAGTAGTGCTTAGCTTTAAGATTGTGTTGATGTTGAGTTTTCTGCTCTGGAGTCCATTGAGCTCTAGGAATAGCAGCTCCAGCACCACCTCTTCGCTCAGTGTAGCCAGTTTCAATCAGCTCCCAGTTATCCACATTTTGTGCATCAAGAAAAGCCAACATTCTCTTTTTCCAGTAGTCATAATCACTACCATCAAAGAGAGGAGGCATGTTGATAGCTTGCCCTTCTGTATCCATGCTTGTTGGATCGTACTCCCTCAACACTTGTTAGATTCTCAACCCTTTCGAGGCTGAGCTCTGATACCAACTGAAGTTGACACAGGAAAATGATAATCTACTAGATTATGTGATTTATATATACTTTTTGAGGGGATTTTCGCTCCCACTTGTGCTAATTGATTGAGTTATGTCCCTAAATTTAACTAGTTGTGTCTTTAACAGTGTTTTTCGTATCTAAGTTTTATTTTATGTTTTTAGAGTCAATTTAATAATATTTTTACTTATTTACTTTGATAGGAAATAGCTTTGGCATGGGCCAGTCCAATAAAAAAGAGAATTGGAATTTCAAATGAGAAAAAAATAATAATAAAAAGAAAAAAAGGGGACAAAGTAACAAAAAGACGTAAAAAGATTATGTTCTCTTGCTGGACAATTGGAAGATTGGATTGGTAATAGGAAAGGCCATAAAAATCAGGCCCACATGAAGGAGAGTCTTTGAAAATTGGAATGATTGCAAAATCAATGAGAATAACAAAGAAAAGTAACGCATGGCAGCTGGGGGGGTAACGTAAAAAAAATAAAGAGAGGCTGCACAAACAGTAACGGACGGGAGGCAGCAACGTGAATTAATAAAGGGAGGAGCAGCGTGAGAGAAAAAAAAACCAGACAGAGACGCGTAGCAGCGTGAACAACAAGAGACAGATAGCCGCACAACGAAGAAGGATAGCAGCCGCACAGCAAAAACAGAACCTTGAGAGAATTATACAATTTTGAGGGGGAGAAAAGGGAGCAATCAAGAGAGAATTGAAGCTGATGAATAGAGATTCATGATGACTATCTTACTTTCATCTTCTTTCGGAGTTTGTTCTATTTCTATTATGTCTAGCTAATTTTCTTTTGTTAGAGGTGGACAGAATTGCCTAGATAACTTGTTTTGATTCTGGAAAATTACTTGTTCTGGTTTGTTTAATTTCAAGAGTTTATTCATTGTTTGCATGTTTATCTACTGTATGAATTTTACAATTTGGAAATTCGGATTCATAGTTGCTGTTTCTGAATGAACGATTTGGGCGTGTTACTTAGGAATAAGAACACAATCAAATTAATTTTTTTTTTAGTGGAAATCTTTCTTAATGCTTCTGCTTTTTATCTAATATTCAAGGAATTGAATTAGTAACTTAGACAGAAAGGTTTATTCACCTAAGGAATTAGGGGATAAATTAGAAAATTCAGTTTCTTGAAATTGGATAAACCGTTCAAGTTAATCTCCAGGATTTAATAGGTAGAACAGGCAGGGAAATCGATCCTCTAACAATTTTTTTTTGATTATTAAAAACCAATTTCCTGTTGCTTAATATTTCTCATTTGAAGAATACTAAAAATATTTTCTTTTCTTTGTTAAGTTGTTGTTCTTATTGGCGAAAACCACTTTCAAACCATTTGGTTGCTCAAACGAAGTTGAGTTGGTACATTAGTGGTTAACGGTTCAATCTCTGAGGATGATATTTTTATTACTACAAAGCGATTTGGTGCACTTGCCAATATTGCTCAACAAGATTTTGGCGCCGTTGCCGGGGATTGATTTTTATTAATATTAGTTGTGCCAAGGAAATCTCGATTTGAGCATTTTATTTTCTGTTATTATAATTGCTGCAATTTTATTTTTATATTATCAGTGTGCACTGATTTTCTTTTTAGTTGTGTATGCGAGGTACTGTTGACAAGAATTTTTTGTTGTTTGATCCTGAAATTGAAAAGACAGCTAAGAGTAACAGGAAGGCAGCCAAGCTTCGCAGACAACAAGAAAGGGAACAAGCACTTTTACAACAACAGGTGGTTGAAGTTGAAACAGTCATGGCCGAGCAACCTGCTAGGTGGACATTGAGGGATTATTCCAAGCCCAATACTGAAGGTGCCCGAGGTTCTATTGTGAGACCTGCTGTGCAGGCTAACAACTTTGAAATTAAGCCTGCACTCGTTAATTTGATGCACCAGAACTAGTTTGGTGGAGGAGCTCAAGAGGATCTCGATCATCATTTGGAGAATTTCTTGTAGATATGTCATACAGTGAAGTTCAATGGAGCTTCAGATGATGCTATTAGATTGAGGCTTTTTCCTTTCTCATTGAAGGATAAAGCTAGAAGTTGGCTTCAGTCACAACAACAGGGCAGTATCTCAACATAGGATGATTTGGAGTCCAAGTTTGTGCAAAAATATTTTCCCGCAACGAGGTCAGTCAAATTGAGTAGTGAAATTACCTCATTTGTGCAGCTAGAGTCATAAACTTTGTATGATGCTTGGGAGAGTTCAAGGAGCTACTCAGAAAATGTCCTCATCATTCTTTGCCCAATTGGTTGTTAGCTCAAACCTTCTATAATGGACTGGATCCGAATGCAAGACAGATGATGGATGCTGCATGTGGAGGAGCTTTTGATTTGAAGAGTCCAGAAGAGGCTTTGGAAATACTAGAGACCATGGCAGCCAGCAGTGCTAATATGCAACATGATAGGCAAAACAGAAAAGTTTTGGGGGTGAATGTTGTGGATAGTAATCTAATTGAGCAACAAGTTAACAAGGTGATTTCTCAACAGATTTCTACTTTGTTGGGGAATGGCCAAGTTAATGCACTGAATACACCTCCCTTGGTGTGTGATTTTTGTGATGGAGAGCATCGTAATGGTGATTGTGGTACAAATCAACTCGGAGAGCAAGTGAATGCATTGGGGCAACAAATTAACCCCTATTCAAACACTTACAATCCAAGTTGGAGCAACCATCCTAATTTCTCATGGGGTGGACAAGGTCAGAATCAATTCAAGCCACAACAACAACAAGGGAATTCTTCATTCCAAGGTCAATCACAACCTCAAAACAGAATGTCATCTTTGGAGAGTGCTTTGGAGAAATTGTCTGTTAATACTTCTAATTTTGTGGAGCAATATTCAAATTTCATGACTAAGACAAGGGCCAACTTCAAGAATCAAGAGGCATCTATCCGGAATTTGGAAGTGCAAATTGGGTAGATTTCTAAACAGTTGTCTGAAAGAGCTTCAGGTACTTTGCCAGGTGATACTGTTCCTAATCCAAAAGAGCAATGCAAGGCAATTCATTTAAGGAGTGGCAAGGTTCTGAACAATGTTGACCAGGAGGAGTCTTCTAAAGAAAAGGATACTGAAAAAGTTGTTCATGATGAGAAACAAGAGGAGGAAGAAGTAGTGGTTGAAGAGAAGAAAGAAGAAGCTGAAAATTCACAAGTTGACAAGCCAACACAGCCGCTGCCTTTTGTTCCTAAAATTCCTTATACTCAAAGGTTGAAGAAGAAGAACGAGGACAAGCAGTTTTCCAAGTTCTTTGAGGTGTTCAAAAAGCTGCAGATTAATATTCCATTTGCTGAGGCATTGGAAAAAATGCCAAGTTATGCTAAGTTCATGAAGGATTTGTTGTCCAAGAAGAGGAAGGCCAATGAAGAGGAAACTGTTATGCTTACAGAGGAATGTGGTGCTATCATTCAACAAAAATTGCCTCTTAAGTTGAAGGATCTAGGAAGTTTCACCATTCCTTGTGAGATTGGTAATATGGAGGTTGGCAGGGCTCTTTGTGATTTGGGAGCAAGCATCACTTTGATGCCTTTGTCGATTTTTAAAAGGCTGGGAATTGGTACAGTGAAGCCTACTATGATGTCTCTTCAGTTGGCAGATCGTTCGGTAAAATATCCTTATGGTATTGTGGAAGATTTGCTTGTTAAAATTGATAAATTCATCTTCCCTACAGATTTTGTAGTGCTAGATATGGAAGAAGATGCTAAAGTTCCTCTTATTCTTGGTAGGCCATTTTTGGCTACAGGTCGTGCTTTGATCGATATGCAGAAAGGTGAACTGATTTTGAGAGTAGAAGATGAAAAAGTGTTTTTCTCAATCAAAGAATCAGTGAAGCATGCTCAAAATTCTGATTGTTGTTTCCGGGTTGAAGTTTTGGATTCCTTGGTCCTAGAGGAATTTGAAAAAAGTGCTGCAGAAAGTCCCTTGGAAGCAACTTGGATGAAAGGCAAAGAAATTAAGGAGGTGCATGATGAAGCCAATTCTGAGGTGGTGGAATGTATCTATCAATTGGAAGCTTTGGAATCTACCTCTTCTTCAAATAAAAAATTACAAGAACTGGAAAAAGAAGAAGTGGTAGTAGAAAAGGAGCCACCCATGGAGCTGAAACCATTGCCTTCAAATCTGAAATATGTTTTTTTGGATGAGAAAAGGAAGAATCCAGTTATTGTGAATGTGGAGTTGTCAGAAAGTGAGGAGGAAAAATTACTCAGAGACAGTATTGAGGGATCACAAGTCAGCCATTGGTTGGAACATCAGTGATTTGAAGGGGATAAGTCCTACATTCTGCATGCATAAAATATTTATGGAGGAGGACTTTAAACTAGTGGTTCAACATCAAAGGAGGCTCAATCCAACTACGAAAGAAGTGGTGAGGAAAGAAGTGATAAAGTTACTTGATGCAGGTATAATTTATCCCATTTCTGACAGTAAGTGGGTGAGCCCGGTTCAGGTGGTTCCCAAGAAAGGTGGTATGACTGTGGTGATGAATGAAAACAATGAGTTGATTCCTACAAGGCAAGTCACTGGTTGGAGGATGTGTATTGACTACCAGAAGCTTAATCAACCTACAAGGAAAGATCATTTTCCGCTTCCATTCATTGACCGAGATGATAGAAAGGTTGGCGGGGCACACAGTACTATTGCTTTACGGATGGGTACTCGGGTTACAATCAAATTGCGGTGGCCCAGGAAGATTAAGAAAAAAACAGCCTTTACTTGTCCATTTGGGGTTATTGCCTATAGGCGTATGCCTTTCGGGTTGTGTAATGCAGCCGCCATATTTCAAAGGTGCATGTTCTCAATCTTTTCTGATTTAATTGAAAAATGCATAGAAATTTTTATGGATGATTTTTGTGTTTGGATCTTCATTTGATATTTGCCTATCCAATCTTGTTTTGGTTTTAAAAAGATGCCAAGAAACTAACCTTGTTTTTAACTGGGAAAAATGTCATTTTATGGTAAGAGTAGGTATAGTTCTTGGTCATCAAATTTCTGCAAAAGGAATTGAGGTGGATAGAGCAAAGGTGGAGGTAATTGAGAAGTTACCACCACCAGTTAATGTGAAAGGGGTAAGAATTTTTCTTGGGCATGCTGGTTTTTATAGGCGGTTTATAGAAGATTTTTCTAAAATTGTTAAGCCTTTGACAAACCTTTTGGAAAAAGAGGTAAATTTTGTGTTTGATGATGCATGTCTGGATGCTTTTAATAAAATAAAAGAAAAACTAATTTCTGCACCTGTGATGGTTGCTCCTGATTGGAGTTTACCTTTTGAAATTATGTGTGATGCGAGTGACTATACTATAGGTACAGTGCTAGGACAAAGAAAAAATAAAATTCTGCATGTGATTTATTATGCAAGTCGTGTGTTGAATGATGCTCAAAAAAATTATGCCACAACTGAAAAAGAGTTACTTGCTATTGTGTTTGCTTTTGACAAATTTAGATCCTACCTTGTTGGATCTAAAGTCATTGTTTACACTGATCACTCTGCCTTGAGGTATTTGTTTGCTAAGCAGGATGCTAAGCCGCGATTGATTAGGTGGATATTGCTTCTCCAAGAATTTGATTTAGAGATAAGAGACAAGCAAGGAAAGCAAAATGTTGTGGCAGATCATCTCTCTAGACTTGTCCAAACTGAGGGGGACAAGGACATTCCTTCCATTTCGGAGGAGTTTCCTGATTAAAAATTGATGGTGGTAAATTCTTTCTCTTGGTTTACTGGTTTTGCAAATTATAAGGCTGCAGGTATTATCCCTCTTGATTTAAGTTGGGAGCAAAAGAAAAAGTTTTTTCAAGATGTTAAATTTTATTAGTGGGATGAACCGTTGTTTTTTAAAAGATGTGCTGATGGATCTAAAGTCATTGTTTACATCACTCACTGCCTTGAGGTATTTGTTTGCTAAGCGGGATGCTAAGCGCGATTGATTAGGTGGATATTGCTTCTCCAAGAATTTGATTTGGAGATAAGAGACAAGCAAGGAAAGCAAAATGTTGTGGCAGATCATCTCTCTAGACTTGTCCAAATTGAGGGAGACAAGGACATTCCTTCCATTTCGGAGGAGTTTCCTGATTAAAAATTGATGGTGGTAAATTCTTTCCCTTGGTTTGCTGATTTTGCAAGATGCTAAATTTTATTAGTGGGATGAACCGTTGTTGTTTAAAAGATGTGCTGATGGGATCATTAGGAGATGTGTCCCTGATGATGAATTTGAAAAAATTTTGTGGCACTATCATGGGTCTGAATATGGTGGGCATTATAGTGGCAAAAGAACTACCGCTAAGGTCTTGCAATGTGGCTTTTACTGACCTACTTTGTTTAAGGATGCCCATAATTTTGTTGAAAAATATGATAGATGTCAAAGAGTAGGGGACATTTCTAAGAGGAATGAAATGCCTCTAAAATCCATCTTGGAGGTTGAAATTGTTGATGTTTGGGGATTGTCTTTATGGGACCATTCCCATCGTCTTTTTCAAATAAATATATTTTGGTTGCTGTAGACTATGTCTCCAAGTGGGTAGAGGCTGTGGCATTACCAACCAATGATGCCAAGGTTGTGGTTTATTTCCTTAAGAAACACATTTTTACAAGGTTTGAGGTGCCTAGAGCTATGATAAGTGATGGGGGTCACACTTTTGTAATAAACAATTTGAGTCATTGTTGAATAAATATGGTGTGAAACACGAGTATAGCTACCCCTACCATCCTAAACTAGTGGATAGGTTGAAATTTCAAATAGAGAGCTGAAGAGAATCCTAGAAAAAGTGGTAGGTTCCTCAAGAAAAGAATGGGCTAAAAAATTGGATGATGTGCTTTGGGCATATAGGACAGCTTTCAAAAATCCAATTGGAATGTCCCCATGCTCCGGTTAGTGTATGGCAAATCATGCCATCTTCGGTTGAGTTGGAACATAAAGCTTATTGGGCGGTGAAGTTGCTTAATTTTAACTTGAAAGCTGCGGGTGAGAAAAGGTTATTGGCGGTTAGATGAAAGTTGGAAGAGTTTAGGTTGCAAACTTATGAGAGTTCTAAAATTTATAAAGAAAGAACCAAAAGATGGCATGATAAAAAATAATTGTGAAAGAATTTGAACCAGGACAACAAGTGTTATTGTATAATTCTAGACTAAGACTTTTCCCTGGAAAGTTAAAGTCTAGATGGTCGAATCCTTTTGTTGTTAAGGAAGTGAGTCCCAAATTACGGAAGAAGTTTTAAGATAAATGTTAACGGTTGAAATTGTACTTTGGGGGTGATTTGAACAAAAACGGGGTCAACATTACCCTTCACTCGCCTTCTAAAGGAGACATCCCAAGTGGTAATTTAGTTTTTTTGTTCTTTGTTAATTTTTTAGTTTAATTTTTTTTATAAAAAAAAGGCAAATACAAAAATAAATTTTTTAGTTTTGTTAACTTGTTAGTAAAAAAATTGATTAGGATATATATTTAGTTGTTTTTTTTTATGACTTGCCTATCTTGTGCTAATGTTTTCTCTGTTTTGAGATATATATTTAGTTGTGCTTCATGGTATCTCATGACAAAAAGAAAGGATATGAGGCACTAATGATGGTGACCTCAAGTTTGGACCAAATTTTGGAAGCGCAAGATAGGGGAGTTTTCTTTTCTTTTGCTTTATTTTGTTTTTATTTTTATTTTTTATGTTTGTGTGCTGTTTTATTTTGAGTGTTTTATTTTTTAGTGTTTGCAAGTTAATGTCAGTACTCCTCTTTGAATATATATATATATATATATATATATATATATATATAATAAGGATGCTTGTGTGGAACCCCGTTCTTGGCAATTTCATCGTATTGTGCACTCACCATGGTTGTTTTCCTTTGATATGAAGATGATACTTGTGGTTTAGTTTTTCATTTGAGTTTGTTCGTGATTGGATTTCATAACTTTGGTGCATTGTGTTAAAACTTGTTGATTAAAGTTCATGGCTATAAAATTTTGCTGAGAATTAACTGGATTGCTTAACTTTATCCTTGTGAGTCATTTGAGCCTATAATTGTAAATTCTTTCTTGTGAGTGCACCATTGAAATTCATGCTCTTGAGTTTTCTTGGTTCTTGTTTGAAGTTCATGATTCACATGCATGTTATAAAAATGATTTGGGCTGTTTTTCATGTAGCCACTTTGACCAAATAGGCAACCTTGATTTTTCCTTTGCTTAGCCCATTTGAGCTTTATATGTAAATCTTTGTTTTTACCCATGAGCCTTAACTTGAAAAACAATGTTTCTACCCAACCTTAGTGGATAGGAGAGCATTGAATTATTGTGTGTGGGTTTGACATAAGTATGGGGGAGAATATTGTGCTTATATGTTGGTGAAAGGAAGGAATGGTTACCAAAAAAAAAAAAGAATACAAAAAAAATTTGCAAAAGAAAAAAATATGAAAAATGGTATGAAATACTTGAGAAAAACAAAGTGGTGCTTTGAAAAAAAAAAGAATGTGAAGGAAGTCAAAAAGAAAGAGGTGGGAAAAGGATTGTATGCAAAGCATGGTTCTTTAAAAGTAATTGTTGCTCTCCTATTTCCTTTGGTGCAAGCTTGTTTATCCTTTCTTATCCTTCCCATTTACCTTAGCACATTACATCCTAAATAAAGTCCCTTTGATTTATGCATGTTGTGAATTGTGGATGAATGATTGAGATGAAAATCAAACTTGAAGTTGCGTGGTTTTGATGTGTGAATTTGATTGATAAACTTGCAATTATTACCCACATAAATTTGAGTGATTGAGTGAAATTGCACTTCCTGTGAGTAGTTGGGTGTCCAATAGTTCTTCCTTAATTGAATTAACCATGTTCTTTAATTTTTCAAGTGTGGAAATATTGGAGCACCATTGTTATGATTTCTTCTTTGGAATACTCTTGTATGTGAACTTGTTGTAAGGTGATTCTTTTGTTTTAGGATTTCTTACATGGTTGGGTGGTGCGTTGCTTTGTTATTGTTAAGTTATGGTGTCCTTGAGTCGATGTTTGTTGTTTGTTGTCCTTAGTGTTTTGTGTGTTAGTTTTGGTTACTTTTGCAGGGGAGACAATGTCTTGGGTTTTGGGGTGTGATAATCTCTGTAGATTATGTGATTTATATATACTTTTTGAGGGGATTTTGCTCCCACTTGTTCCGATTGAGCGAGTTTTGTCACTAAATTTAATTAGTTGTGTCTTTAACAATGTTTTCGTATTTAAGTTTTATTTTATATTTTTTATAGTCAATTTAATAATATTTTTATTTGTTTACTTTGATAGGAAATAGCTTTGGCACGAGTCAGTCCAATAAAGAAGAGAATTTGAATTTCAAATGAGAAAAAATAATAAAAAAAAGAAAAAAAGGAACAAAGTAACAAAAAAGATGTAAAAAGATTTTGTTCTCTTGCTGGACAATTGGAAGATTGGATTGGTAATGGGAAAGGCCATAAAAATCAGGCCCACGTGAAGGAGTGTCTTTGAAAATTGGAATGATTGCAAAATCAATGAGAATAACAAGGAAAAGTAACGCATGGCAGCTGGGGGAGTAACGTAAAAAAATAAAGAGAGGCTGAACAAACAGTAACAGACGGGAGGCATCAACGTGAATTAATAACGGAGGGGCAGTGTGAGAGAAAAAAAACCCGGACAGAGACGCGTAGCAGCGTGAACAACAGGAGACAGAGAGCCGCACTGCGAAAAGGATAGCAACCGCACGGCAAAAACAGAACGAGAGAGAATTATCCAATTTTGAGAGGAGAAAATGGAGCCAATCAAGGGAGTTGGTTGGCGAGTAGAAGCTGGTGACACTTACTTCGCTTTCCTTCTTTTTCGGAGTTTGTTATTTATTATGTCTAGTAATTTTACTTTTGTTAGGGTAGATGGAGCTCCTGCAGATAAACTTTCCGGAAAATTACTTGTTGTTTATGTTTAATTTTAAGAATTTATTAATTGTTTGCATATTTATTCCATTGTATGAATTTTCCTGATTGGAAATTGAATTCATAGTTGGTATTTGTGAAGAGCGATTTGTGCGGTATTCTTAGGAAAAGAACACAATCGTTTGTGTTTTTTTTGAGTGGAAATCTTTCTTAATGCCGCTTATTTATCTAATACTCAAGAAATTGAATTAATAACTTAGAGGAGAAAGGTTTTTCACTCAAGGAATTAGGGGATAAATTACAAAACTCAGTTTCTTGAAATTGGATAAACGGTTCAATTAATCTCCCGAGGATTTAATAGGTAGGACGAGGGGAAATCGATCCTCTAACAATTTTTCTTGATTATTAAAAACCAATTTCTACGTTGCTTAATATTTCTCATTTGAAAAATACCAAAAATATTTCCTTTTCTTTGTTAAGTTGTTGTTCTTATTTGGCGAAAACCACTTTCAAACCATTCGGTTGCTTTCAAGCGGTTGAGTTTTGCTCAGCAGAGAAACACGGGGGTTAATTGTGTTTCTATTGATTTTTTGAAAAAGTCATTTTCTCAAACTTTTTTGCAAGTAAAACAATATAAGTAACACCAAACAAGAAAACCTTTCTAAAGAGTTAACAAACTCAAATTCAAGTCCCCAGTTAGTATAAACAAATTCTGTAAAAGGTAGGAAAGAAGATTCCACAAGAGATTTATCCCGGTTCACTCTCTTTCCAACCAAGAGCTACATCCAGTCCCTTCTACCCGAAGGTTTTCTCCATTATTCTCCAAATAGATTACAAGTATTCAACACCTCTTGGGGCTACAAGTATTCTTTCTCAACCAAGCCTCTTAATCTCCTAACTCCAATAAAGAGATTCTGATTTTGATCTAAGAAATCACTAAGTGTGAGAGTATGAAAGTTTAAGATCAATTAAGATTACAAGTAAATATGTTCAAGAGATTCTTGTAGAGAGTTTTTAGCACTTTTAATATCAGAGTTTCTATATCTTCTTTACTAGGGTTCTTCCCGTATT
Source organism: Sophora flavescens (assembly GCA_030762895.1). Classification (NCBI taxonomy): domain Eukaryota; kingdom Viridiplantae; phylum Streptophyta; class Magnoliopsida; order Fabales; family Fabaceae; genus Sophora; species Sophora flavescens. Next base: position 58,028,002 of record CM061064.1, read on the forward strand.
TATAGATGGAGTGCTTGAAATAACCAAAGTTAATACAGAAGGGGGGTTGAATTGTGTTTACCAACTTTTTTGGTTACTTTAAAAAAGATTTTCATGAGGAACAACAAGCTGAACTTAGATAAGAAAATAAGACAAGTGAATCATCTAATATTCAAACAAGGCACACGGGAAGGCGAGTAAGGTAAAAACGAGTTTGATATTCACAATATTAACTCCCCAGTTAAAAGCTAAAAAGAGAATAAAACTCAAGCAAAATAAAGAGATAAGGAAGAGGAATATCACTCAAGAGATTTACACTGGTTCACCCCAAAATCTGCGGAGGCTACGTCCATTTCTTAGCGGCACCAAGTTTCCCACTATAACCGAGTAAATTACAGTACAAGTATTCTTTGCACACCTAGCCTCTTGGGGCTCAACACTCAAGGAATATAAAGGTTTTGTGTAATTATTACAACTTGCAAGTCTTTCAGATCACACTCAACGAGTGGAATAAATATGAAGTGTGAAAGACTATGAGTTAATATCAAATGATTGAAAGTGTATTCAATGAAAGGATGAAGAAGTTGATGAGGAGAGTAAATGTACTCGTAGTGTTCTTAATGATATTCAAATTCTTCTATTCATATTCATTATTTTATCTATTTAAAGGCTTCAATCAAAGAGATCCCGTTTAGACACACTTGAGGAAAATGTGTTCTTTTGATTTGAGCTTGAGACACCATTAATGCCAAAAAGTGAGTGCAGTATAAACATTAAATGCTTGGGAGCGTTTAACTTCGTCAAGGTTGTCCAAGAGTACATTTTAATGCGAGATCAGTTATATCGAGTATGCAGCCGAAAAGCTTTTGTACTTGCAGAGTGACTTTCCCTCTTTAGTGCAACAATCGGTTCACTTTCGAGAAAGCACTCTTACTTTATACTAAAAAAGCAGCTAAAAGGTTCTCTTCGTGGGTACGGAGATTGCATGTTTATTCCTTAAAACCTTGAAACAAGCGTTCTTTTTTTTATCCTTTGAGCTATTGTCGAGAGGTCTTGAGATCCTTAAGGAAGGCATTTAATTTGAATAAGATGACTTGGACTTCATTTTTGACAAAGCGACATTATACGAGTTGGAAAATCAAGCGGTGAGAAGTATCGAGAAATCGACGAGTGCTCCAAGCGATCCCAAAACTAGGCAGGTGACCATGCAATCCAAAACTAGGCAGGTGATCATGCAGTCCAAAACTAGATGGGTGCTACAAATATTCCAAAGTCGAGCGGTCCCTCATCGAAATGCATTTGGGCTGAATGCTTGCCCACATCATCAAGTAAACTCGAGATCTTGAGTAACACGTTGACTTGGTCTTTGACTTAAAATCGGGATGAGTGGTTTTGAGATAGGGTCTTAAAATGAGCTCTACTAAAAGCAAGCGAGTTGAAAGTAGATGGGTGTCCTTAAATCTGATTTTACGCACACTTATCGATTTATCCGTAATTTCATAAGGCTTAATATTACCATATAATCTTTTTGGAATCATCAAAACTTAGAGGAATTTACACATTGAATGTGTTTCGACTTATGGAGGTCTTTAACATTCTCCCCCTTTTTTGATGATGACAAATAATTTTTCTAATTTATTGAACATCAAAAAGCAATAAGAGAAATTTGAGAAGATATAATTTTAATCCCCCCTTAGTTTAAGTCATGAGATAAACAAATATTTAGGAGCAAATTGTATCCAGAGCAACCATAACTTTGGGAAACAAAAAAAACACAAAGTTAGAACTAATTTTTCTTATTTTTCTATTATATTTCCTCCTTTTTGGCATCAATCAAAAAGTAAAGAAGCGATATATTAAGACAGGATAACCAAAAGCACTACAAAAAAAAAAGCAAGATCATTTCACACAACGCGAGTCGAGTGTTACAAGTGATAGACATCAGCACTAGTACAATACATGACTCAAGAGGAAATGAAAAAGACTAAGTTCTAAGATCTAAAGAACTAGTGCCTCCTTGGCTTTTCAAGAAGGCCCATCATCTTATGCATTGCTTAGCTTGAGCTAACATCCCCGAGCTGGAAATGCAGCTTGTTTGTTAAATTTCTTCATCTGTCTTTTGGATGGCCAGTCTAGAAAACTTGAAGACATTTCATCTAAATTCCTCGATGTAAGCAAGAAGATCATAGCAACTAGTGAAGAATCACGTTGTAGCCATTGCAGTGCGCATCTAGATGGAGGATGTGGACTAGGAGGGAGGATAGGAGGAACTTCTTCAATAATAAATGGTCCTGGGCCGAGTTTGGTTTGAAAAACATTGATTATGGAAATGGAATGCAAAAGGATAGAGAGCATGGAAGCTACTCTGGTTGGAATGGTTTTTCTTCTCGCTTCTTAGCACACCTCAAGCTGGAGCCACATCTCCAAAGATGTCTCGACTTTTTAGAAACTTGTGATAGGTCTCTAGTAGTGAACAACTTCGGGCACGGATTTGCATTTATTGTCATTGAGCTGATCGCATAATTGTTGATCTCCGGGCGTCTGTGACTTTTTGCTTTCCCTTTGGGGGCCATGAGTCAGGCAAACTTTGAGCTTAGTAGAGAGTCACATGAAGATGTGAGGATGAAGAGCCATTTGTTTATCGGGTTTTTGTTTTCACGCAAGCTTAACAAGCTGCCTTAAAGCCAGGTGAAGCAATGTCATCCCAAGTCTTTCTTGTATGAGGAAAATTTGAGCAAGACTCATCTCGGACAGTAGAAGGAGTGGGTTACGGGAAGATAGGTATATGGAGGTAAGGTGTACAGGGAGTGGGTTGTGGTCTTGTTTCAAAGAATAATCTGGAAATATTATTCTCGAGTAGGACTTGGTTACCTTTGCAGTGTAATCAGGGGTTAGTATTTCTGGGTGAAGGTGGAGAAGTGGGGATTGTCAAATAATCAAAGTCATTAATATCCCCTTAATGAGAAGAATGCCGGAATGATGAGATGTTTGCAGTGTGGAAGTATCTCCCGGACATGTAAGTTTAGATATGGTAGGATTAGTTTGTAAGAGTGATGGATGGGTGATGTGTGTGTGGTTGAGTTGGAATTTTGGTGAAAGAAGGTGGAGTAGGGGTGTTTTGTTTTGGTTGAGGTGATGTGTTCTTTGTAGTGGTGGTGTTGGTGCTCTTTGTGAGACAAGTGGTAGGTGATTGATTGGTTGTGGAATGGAGGTTGTTGTAGGTTGTTGGTTGAGGTTGAAAGGAGGATTCTCTTTGAGGTGAGGGTAGATGGTGATGGAGTGAGGTAATACCAATTTCCTTCTTGTCACAAAGGTCATCTTTTTATTAGGATCAACGTCTGTTTGGTTGCGGAACTCCCCGCTTGCTGCCTTTCTTTCTCTTAAGACTTTTTGTTATACTAGGTGCGTTAGGAGTAGAAAGCGAGCGAACTTGGCTCGGTAAGATTCATAATGCTAAACAAACTCGAGAGATATCAAGAACATCTTGGAATGGCTAGTAATCTTCACTCGGTTGAGAGAGTAACTTTACTCTCTCTTTCTTGAATTCAGACCTTTCTTCTTCAACAGGTTCACCAAGGTCCTAACTTTCTTCTGGAATGCTCGTCTTTCACTACAGTGCAACAGAGGAAGATGCTTCAGTTGAAGATTCTACAATGGGTGAAGGTGAATTTTCATCAAAGATGGGGTCTTTGAAGGTATCCTGCGTGGAGAGATCAGCATGGAAAGCTTGGAACATGAGTTGGCTACAAGATTCTTGTCATAAGTATGCCATGGGGATATCCACTTCCCTTTTCCCTTTAATAGTTTCAGCATGTGTCTAAAAATTAAAATCTATATATCTATCTTTGATTCTTTCGACTAAGTGGTAGATATAAAAAATTTTCTATCTTACTCACATGTCCCTAGAAGCGTTTTAGGTATCACATAGTTATTAGAAGAACATGAAGAAATCTTGGGCTTTGGAGTTAGGACACTTTGAATCAAAAGTCTTTAGCTTGGGAACTCCACTCTAAGACAAGGTTCTACATTGCCGCCATACCTTGATTTTTCACCTAACTAGTTGTGTGGTTTCTCTTTCTTTAGGGCACTTAGTCACCAGATGAGTTGTTCACGGGTGATGAAAGGTTAGGCTTCCTTGGAGACTTTAGAGTTTTTCCGATCCCTAACCAAGGAAGGGATAGACATCTTCCATAACGGAAAGAATGGTAGCCACCAACATCGCGATTTCACGGTTTGACATCTAATCCTTTGTTCTTAAGCTCGAGAAGTTTGGGATCTTCATGATGGCATTCTTTTAGTTCTATTAAAGAAAGTCGGATCTTTTAAAACATCTTCAAGAAAACTTTTAAGTGTATAGTTTCAAATGGGGAGAAGATTTTAGGGTTTGGAAAAGAAGCGGTTTCAAGAGATGAAGACGCAAGAGAGTTCAGTAAGAGAGTCAGGAGCAAGAGACTTTGAGGGATAGTTTTGAAGCGACACAGAATTCCTTTTTTAAAACACTTGAGTGTTTTTTGTATTGGGAATGAGGAGAGAGGGAGATTATTACTATAAATAGCAATAAATTTTGAAAAGACATGTGTAAATTAAATGAAACGTTTTTGGAAAAGGAGGAAAAAAAATCAATGTACTACGTGTCTACGGTCGGTTTAGTATTCTAAAGTTAGCCACGTCACGGATGTTAGCTAAAGAGACGAGTCAAAAGATATATAACTTAGACAAGTAAAATTTCTTTCTAGCATATCGACAAACACTCATCTCGTTACATTATGCATATTAAGATTCCTTCGATAAAACAAATCTATCTTCACTTAAGGGTTTTGTAAAAGATATCTCACATCGCGATATTGGAGAGGTTACAAACTTAATTTCAAAAACACCCATTTGAACATAATCTCTAATAAAATGATGCTTAATTTCTATATGTTTCTTCGTGTAGAGATGTTGTAATGGGATTCTTAAACAGTTAATAGCACTAAAGATATCACACCAAAAGGTATATTATGCTCGAAACATTGAATAATTCTCAAGTTGATATTTTACCCAAAGCGGGTTGTGAACAACAATGTTTTGCTGATCTTATGCTGAAGCAATGATTGATAGAAGCGATAGTACTTTGCCTTTTGTTTGACGGAGTCACTATTTGCTCCAATGAAGTAACATCCTCCTTGGTGCTTTTTCTATCAATTCCATCTCAAGCCAAAATCAACATCCATAATCCAGTAACTTTGAAATCTTGACTTTTTCTTATATAATAGACCAAGGTTAGTGGTTCCGATCAAATATCGAAAATTCTTTTAACGACCTTATGGTGAGATTCTTTAGGGTGGAATTGAAATCTAGCACAAGACAAACAACGAATTGAATGTCAGTCTGTGCGGTTAAGTATAGAAAGAGATCGTCATCGCCATTGAAACTGGATTTGATCTGCCAGCACCTTCGTCCTTGTTTAGAACAATTGATGGATGCATAGGAGTACGGGGCTTTTTGAATTTTTCATTTTGTACTCTTTTCAGGAAGTTCCTTGGTGTATTACATTGATGAATATATATTTATCAATTGTCTGTTTTATTTGAAGGCAGGAAGAACTTGACTCTTTCGTCATGCTCATTTCAAATTCATTATGCATCGACTCGAGAGAACTCTTTCATGAGCTTTTCATTAGTAGCACCAAATATAATATCATCAACATAAATCTGTACTACTATGAGGAAGTCTTTCTTTGAGCATTTCTTAAAAAGTCTATGTCTATTTTTTCTCTAATGAAATTATTTTCCGTTAGATATGTGCTTAACCTATCATACCAAGCTCTTGGAGTTTGTTTGAGTCCATATAAAGCTTTCTTAAACATAGACATGGTGAGGATTTTTTATAGTCCTCAAAACCAGGAGGTTGCTTCACATACACTTCTTCCTCAATTATTATTCCAATTTAGAATTCTTTACAACATCCATTTGATAAAGAGTTATATCATGTTGGCTTTGTTATATGACATGAGAATTCTAATTGCTTCTAATCGCTCACAGGGTGCAAAAGTTTGATAAAATCAATATCTTCTTGTTGATTACGCCTTGAGCAACTAATCTTGCTTTGTTTCTAACCTTTTCCATCTTCATCGGTTTGTTTCTAAATACTCATACGGTTCTAATAACGAGATTTTTCTTTGGGTTTTAGAAACTGAAAGTCCCAACATCATTTCTTTTGGCCCGGTTTATTTCTTCTTGCGTGGCTAGAATCTGGCTTTCATCTTGCAAGGCTTCTTCAATCTTTTTGGATTCCAAATGCGATGTAAAAGGCCATGTTATTGTTTCATTGTGCAGTTCTGATTTTTACTCATTTAGGATGACTTCCAATAATAAGATCTTACGGATGATAGAGTCTTGAATTTCCCGAATCTTTCTTTAAATTCGAGTTTTAGACGCATCGATAACATGCAATTTTGAACCTTCTAATTTTGGCTTGTCACGAGTTCTTCCCTTTGTGGGATTAAGTTCATACTTCTAATTTTGGCTTGTCACGAAGATTCTTCCCTTTGTAGGATTAAGTTCAATATACAACATCCGCTTCTACATCGATAGTTCCACCAGTCTTCAAGCCATCATTAAACTTTACATGATTGATTCTTCTACAACGAGAAGTTCTAGAGTTAAAGATTCTAAAAGCTTTAGACATTTGAGAATATCCAATAAATATGCCTTTATCTAATTTTGAGTCAAATTTGCCAAGATGATCTTTGTATTAAAATGCTGTTTCACATCCAAATGCATGAAGAAAATATGATATATTGGGTTTTCTACGGCTTTGCACAATTCGTAGAGCCTTTATTAAGGATAGGTGCAATAGGTATTGATTTGCACATAACAAGCGGTGTTAATGGCTTTTGCCATAGGAAGATTATTTTCATTTAGCATTGTTCTTCCCATCTCTGAAGAGATCTGTTCTTTCTCACCCACTCCATTTCTTTTGGAGGTTCTAGGTGCCCAGGAGAAATTGTGAAATACCATTTTCCTCATGAACAGTTTGAAGATGATCATTTTCAAATTCTCCTCCATGATCACTTCTAATAGCGGAAATACGAGAAACCTTGCTCATTATGTACTCTCTTCTTGAATCTTTGTAAAGACCTTATAAGACTCATCCTTGTGGAGTTGGTTAAGAAGAGTACCATGTAAATCTAGAATAGTCTCAATTATGACAAAAACCATATTTCTTTCCACCTAGGCTATGCTTCTGTGGCGGTCAGATCCATGTATAACGATTTAAAGGTCTAGAGGAAGTGACTTCTTCTTAGATTTGATACTTGATTTTACTTGCTTACATCGACATGCGTCTGAGAATATATTTCTTAAAGAAATATCAAGCAATCCTCTCAGGGGGTTATGCTTTTTCAATTTAGAATTTGTTTCATACTAACATGTCCTAATTTTTATGTCATAGCCCTTTTCATCCTCTTTAGACATAAAGCATACGTATTGATCACGAAAGTTGGTGAGGTCAATCTTATACATATTATTTTGCCTTTATAGCGAGAAAAGGGTCTTTCCACTATTGTCATTGACTATGCATTCATCTTTAGAAAAAGACACAAAA